>ML058555.1:0-600000 GCA_003013855.2 Liriodendron chinense
CTGAACTCTACTAATCCTAGGATGACCCATACTTGCAATATCATTACCCCGGGAAAATTTGAATGGAGACATATTTTTTTTTACAAATATGATGATGTCTCTTTTTACACATGTGGTGAAAACATTAAGGACCCCACTGAATTCCTTTGGAGATTTCAGTGGCTTATCAGGATCACTCACACACATGTATATTGTAAAGTAGGATCTTGGATGACTTTATTGCGAAACCTTTTGATCCATCTAATGATTCTGCTTGACTTTATGCTTTTGGATGGAGTTGTTGGGATTAACCACCTAGTCTGACGGAGGACAGCTTAAAATTTAATCGCTTTCCTAGAATAGATTACATTAGGATTTGCTTTGATTAGTAGACTTAGTTTTTGAAGTAATCCATCTCCTTAAGCCAATTTTGTTATGCCATGTTGTTTTTCAGGTAATATCTCTCTTGCACTTCCCTTTATTTTGTCATTGCTCTCATGTTGTTACCCCATTGCATATTTTCTACCTTAAGGACAATGTAAAGTTTTGGTTGGGGGGTGAGATTCCTAGATAAATCTAGCAATTTGTGACATTCGGGCAATGTTTGTAAAAATGTTTTGATTTTTCTGAAATTCAAAACTCTTTTGGAAAATCGTGTTTAATACACTTGGGATGTCATAAGTATGAAAGGATGAGAGACGAATTGATATGATTTTGAGACTTTTAAATTAGCTCAAATATAATAGTTTTCTATATGAATTCCACTATTTATATGATTGATAGAAAATTTGAACACTTTTTTAGTCTAGTTCACATTACACGATTCACATGATTTGAAGGGATTAAGTAGATTTGTAGATTAGTTAGACTAAAGATTTGAGGTGTTAGGAAACCAAGCCAGGGAACTTTGTCCATCCTTATTCATGTGAAATAAGAGAAAAGAACAAAAGATATGGATTTCTAAAATCCCATCTAATATTGAAAGAAAATTATGGTTATTCATTGAATATATGTTGAGAAATTCTGAAAAGGGCTACCTATTACCAACCAGGGGATGGTCTACCAGTAACCAAAGCTAGAAATGGAAAGTAGTGTAAAAGCCATCAAAGGAACGGTAAGGAAAATTCTTATCATAGCATTTGGTTGAGCTATACACTTTTAGATCATTAGTTTCGCTAATTTATGAAGAAGGTGATCCTGGAAATTCATGAGATGAACATTCACTATGCACACTAGATTATACTTGTTCAGATTATTCTATTTATCAATCCATCAGTGGAGATTCTATATGGACAACTTGTTATGTTTTTGGGAATTTAAGATTTCAACTTCTATCACTTAGTTTTTCTGAATTTTGCACTTGTATGTCTTAGAGTTTATAGAGCATAGTTTTTGAAAGAGAGTTAGGTTTGAAAAGTTGAATTTGTTTTACGCGTGTTTTGCTCGGGACTAGCAAAATGCTAGTTGGGGTGTGTGTTGAGCTCTAAATTTGTGCATATTCTGACACCAATTCATTACACATTATGAATGGTTATATGATTAAAAGACTCATCTAATACATGTTTTTGTGTTTTTAGGAATGAGAGAGAGACTTCACCTATATGATGTCAAAGGAGTCACTTTCCACTCATTGAAGATCAATATAACAAGTGCCAAGAGGTGGAAGAAAGATGCAAGGAGAAAGAGAAGAAGGAAGAAAGCAGTTTGAAAAAAGACCGATCGGCAACTCAAATCAGAACCCCTATTACAGCTGACCTTGCTGGACCAAAAACAGTAAAAACTGACCGATCGTCCGACCGGTTGGCCACCGCTGACAATTGGTCGTATTTTCCTGGAGCTGTGGAGTTTTTAGAGTAAACTCGCTGGACTAAAAAGATGGGTTGACGAACGGTCGTTTAGGACCAGTCGGCTAGAGGCTCCAAACAATCGGCCACACGCAGAGTTGTGATTTGCACTTTCTAAATTTGAATTTTGGTTCCTAAGTGCGGTAGGACTTCGTGGTTCTGTGACTTTTTCAAGTCAATATCTCATCTAAGCTATAAAAGGACACCTTCTCTTCATTCTCAGGGTATGCTAGGACATGGAGAAGATCAACGAAGCTTTGGAGAATGATTTATTTCTAGTTTTCTTCTATTTTCTAATTGTTTTTATGTTTTTGAGGCTTCTAGTTCAATGATGTTAGAGATGAACTAAAACCTCTTAGCTAGGGCTAAGAGGTGAAGCTTTTGATTCATTTTTTATGGATTGATGAAACTTAGGTTTCCTTTTTATTGTTTGATTGATGAATTTAGTTTGATAAGCGTTTGAATAAAGTATTAGTTAGTTTTTGTTTTGATCTCTTGATGACTCTGGGTTCATGTGTTTCTTAGTGAATCTAAATCTAGTAGCTTATCTTTTTACATTGTTTATGCTTTTGTAGTTCATTGATCTATCATCGACTTCAAGCATGATAGACACTTTGATTTTAATGTGAGAATTAGTTCAAACTAAAGCTCTAATCTTTTATGATAATCTGAGATAGATGTTTGCTGATTGATTTTGATTTAATTAGAGTTCTAATCATTGGTCGTAGTCCAGTCTAGTGGCAAGATTTGATGAAAGTTATAGTTGTGAATCTCAACTAGATTGGAAAGTGGCTTGGCCTATGCAATTGATTGTGCCCAATGCTTAAGCATTATTGTGGGAATCAAATCAACGAATAAGCAACTGTTTTAGATAAGTGTTGATTGAACCGCCTCCATATTCCGATCGGATAGTGACGCAAGGAGAACGTGGTAGGTCGATCACCGTCTCCCTAATCGATTGTTTCTCGAATCCACGAGAAGAAATGAAAGGATAAAAAGAGAAAATTAATTCTGAATAATTGTTTTTGATAGATTGAATGCATAGAAAAGGAATTACAATGCATATAAATAGGAAACTAAACCCTATGTAAAGTACCAGACTCCAACTCAAACTTAAACTCAAACTCCCAGAAAACGCAACTTGCTATAAATAGTAAACTTACTATTTATAAAAGTTGCCCAATCTTATTAGAACTCTTAGTTTTCAGCCAAAAATAGAAATTTATCAAACAGGCCCAACCATGTTGTTCTACTAATTAAATATTCTAAGTCCTTTTCATGTTGGGCACTAACTTTAAAACCCTACAGATTCAAAGTTATGATCGAATTAAAACTTACTATAAATAGTAAAACTGAAAATAAACTAGCCTAATGACCGTTGATATGGTCAAATCTCGTGATTCCGTCTTGGGAAAACCGGCGTAGCAGGGTTGGGTGGCTAAAGTAGATCGAGCTACCCCAAAATGATATATTATATGTTCAGAAACTCATTTATACGACCGGTTTACAATCCTGACGGTCCGGATCACTTTCGACCCCGACAGGTCTTCTTTTGGTCCTTCTAGGCCATGACATAATCAGCGACCCGTTCTACATTAGTCTCCTTCACTTCGAAAGAACTCGACCCCTAGTTCTCGTCCAGCTTTGGTTCATGATATTCGAATAAATCTGCCACGTTGAAAGTCCTTGAAATCTCCATTTCATCCGGAAGATCAACAATAGGCATTGTCATTGATCTTGCGAATGATCGGTACCGGTCCAATCTTCTTGTGTTTCAACTTGTTGTAGGTCCCGGTAGGAAATCACTCTTTACGTAGATGGACCATCACCTGATCACCTATTTCAAACACTTTGGTACGTCGATGCTTGTCGTCGCTTCCTTGTATTTCTTGTTCAAAATTTATAATTTGTTGCACACGTCTGTATGTATGTCCATGATTCGGTCCGCCATATGTTCAGCTACAACGTTTATGCCTGAAAGCTTAGGCAGGGGAACTAAATCGAGTGTGTGACGAGGCACGCGCCCATAAATAATTTGGAACAGAGATTTTCCTGTCGATTGGTTTACCATGTTGTTAAACGCAAACTCCGCTTGAGCCAGGGCCATGTCCCACTACTTTAGCTTATCACCTGAAAGGCAACAGATGAGATTCCCCAATGTACGATTTATGACCTCAGTCTATCCATCTGTCTGCGGATGGTAAGCACTGTTAAAGTGAAGTCATGTATCGAACCAATTCCACAAGGCTCGCTAGAAATGACTAACGAACTTCGTGTCCTGTTCGTTCGCTTCAAGTGCAAGGCTGCGATGTAGTAATAAATCTCGGAAAGATCGAGGTTGATCCGCAGGGAATTAGGTAAACCAATTCAAATTGTTCTAGCAACTTCTAATTCAATGAATTAAGGAGTTCAAGTTCATAAACTAACTTAAAATGGTAATCTGAAAAAATCTGTAATTAACGGAACTAAGGTTTTCGAGGATCCACTTGCGATAGCCCTCATGTGAATTCATTCATCCAAGCAAAACACAACTAGAATTGAAGTTCTATCTCTCTTCTAGTTGGAAGATATGGCATTCAAACACAAACAATCCCTACTCAAGTTGAAGAATAAGGTTCTAGTTCTAATGAAGCACGTAGAAGTCGAATATGTAGCCTTCGAAGTAACGACCATGCCAATGGACTATGGTACGCTCTAGGGTTACTATAATTCAAATCTAATCAGTCAAAACATGATAATTTCAGAGAATTGTAAGGAACTCATGTCCGAAGCACATGAACTCTAATAAAACATTAAAAAAATATCGACTTTTATTCAAACTAGAACTTAAAAATCCAGCTTAAAGAAAAGTACTTGAATTAGAACGAATCCAACATGATAACTACTCACAAGCTTCACTTCTTAGCCTTAGCTAAGAGGTTCTAGCTGAGCATTATCATGCTTTAACTAGAATTCAAAGAAAAACTAAACAAAAACATGAAAAATTAGAAAAAAAAACCCTAGTTGGAGGAGTTGCGATCGCTCCACGATGATCTCCCTTGCTCCCCACGAACTTAGAACTCTTCTAGGATGCCTTAGCAAGGATGCCAAGGTGTCCTTTTATAGGAAAAATCATGGACCGCATCGGATTGCGTAGAAATTTACGCACTTAGTCGGTCATCAGTGGCTGGTTGGGCGCCCAGTCATGTTTTGGTCGGGCACCCGACCGTGCTTTAATTTGTTCCAACAGCTTTTCAGAAAATTTACTTTGAATATCGGGCGCCCAGTCAGGTCTAGAACTGTCCAGCAGTTTTAGCAGAATTCTTCCCAATTTTGGTCGAGCGCTCGGTGCCTTCTGTTATGTATGCTAAAATCTTCTTTTCTTCTGGCTGATCCAGGTCTTTCTGACGCAATTCTTCAGGGCTTCTTTTCAATGTCTTCAATGTGGTTCCAAAGGACCCTTTTAACAACAGATTCATGACTTCTCTCTTTCATTCCTACATACACAAAACAAACATTAGATGGGCTTTTTAAGCACATAAACCATGCATGTAATGTGATGTAATGGGCTAGAAAATGTATAAAATGGAAGCTCAACACACCCCCAACTAGCTTTTTGCTAATCCCGAGCAAAACATGCGTGAAACAAGTTCAAATTTCCAAAACCAACTCTCCTTCAGAAACAATACTTCTATTCATTCCAAGGCATACAGGTATGAAAATTAGAGAAACTGGGTGATAGAAGTTGTAATCTTAAACTCTCAAAATATAAAAAGTGTTCATATAGAATTCCACTGATTGATTGATAAATGGAAGAACTTGAACAGATTCAACCTAGTGTGCATAGTGAAAGTTTATCTCATGAATTTCTGGGATTATCTTCTTCGTAAATCAACTAAACTATGGATCTCAAGGTGTACAGATTAACAACAAGGTTATAACAGGAATTTGCCTTACCTTCCTTTCGACGGCTTTCACACTACATCCCATTTCCGGCTTTGGTTACGGGTAGACCATCCCCCGGTTGGTAATAGGTAGCCCTTTTCGGAATTTTTCACCATATTTTCAATCATTCCCATATTTTCATCCTTCCTTTCCTTTTCATACACATTAGATAGGATTTTTAAAAATCCATATCTTTCATTATTTTTTCATGGACAAGGATGGACAAAGTTCCCTGGCTTGGTTCCTCAACACCTTAAATCTAAGTCTAGCCAATCCACAAAGCTACATAATCCTTTCAACTCATGAAAATCGTGTAATATGAACTAGGTGTAAAAATGTTCAAATTTTCTATCAATCATATAAAAGGGGAATTCACGTATAAAACCATCATATTAGGAGTAGTTCAAGACTTGCAACATTCATCACTTCATATCTCCTTTCTTATACTCATATCATCCCAAAATGCATAGAAATGATGGTTTTCCAAACGAGTTTTGAATTTTCAGAAAAATTTGAAAAAAATTCGCACATATGATGCTCGAAATGTCCACAAACTGCTAGATGAAGAATCTCATCTCACCCCCCAACCAAATCTTGCATTGTCCTCAATGTAAAAAGATATGCAATGAGCACGAACATGAGAGCAATGGTAAAATAAAAGAGAGTGAGAAAGATATCACTTGATAGAGTGACTAAACCTAATCAGAAAATCAAACAAAACCTAATCTACTCTATACCTCCGTCAGACTAGGAGATCAATCAAACAAGATGTTTTCTTTAAGGAACTTCAGAACCGTACGATGATCGTTGGTTCTACATGGAATCGCCTCTACCAATTGGAAACATACTCTACGGTGAGCAAGATATAGACATGTCCAAAAGATGAGGGGAATGGTCCCATGAAATCGATGCCCCAACAGTCAAAGACTTCAAGATGTTGAATTGGGGTAAGGGGCATCATATTCCGATGGGACAACCCTCCTAGCTTCTGGTAGCGCTCGCAGGCTTTGCAAAACTCATGGGTGTCTCTAAATAGAGTGGGCTAATAAAAACCACATTGCAAAATTTTCACAGTGGTTTTCTTGGCGAAAAAGTGACCCCACATGCTTGATCATGGCAAAAGGAGATGATAGAATTTTGTTCATCATCAGGGATAAATCTCCTAATTATTTGATCTGGGTAATATTTAAAAAATAATGGTTCATCACAGAAAAATCTGCGCACTTCCCTTAGAAATTTTCGTTTGTCTTGCGCAGTCTAATGAATCGGCATCACACCTGCAGAAAGATAATTAGCTATGTCAGTGTCCCATGGTGGATGCATAGCAACAAATAGTTGCTCATCAGGGAATGAATCCCCAATAGGTGACTTGTTGAGCTTCTATTTTATACATTTCTAGCCCATTACATCACATTACATGCATGGTTTGCATGCTTAAAAGACCCATCTAATGTTTGTTTTGTGTATGTAGGAATGAAAGAGAGAAGTCATGAATTTGTTGCTAAAAGGGTCTTTTGGAACTACATTGAAGATAGTAAAAAGAAGCCCTCAAGAATCACGTCAGAAAGACCTGGATTAGCCAGAAGAAAGGACATTTCAACATGCATATCAGAAGGCCACTGGGCGCCCGGCCATGTTTTGGTTGGGCGCCCGAAATTGGAAGAAAATTATGTTGAACCCGCTTTCACTTTTGGATCTGACTGGACGCCCGACCAACATCTGGTCGGGCGCTCGATATTCAAGTGGATTTTTATTAATAAGTTGCTGACCGAATTTAAGCACGGTCGAGCGCCCGACTAAAACGTGACCGGGAGCCCGACCAGTGTCTGATGACCGACATAAGTGTGTAAGTTTTTACGCAATCCGAAGCGATTCATGATTTTTCCTATAAAAGGACTCCTTGGCATCCTTGCTAAGGTATCCTAGAAGAGTTCTAAGTTTGTGGGGAGCAAAGGAGATCATCGTGGAGCGATCGCAACTCCTCCAACTAGAATTTTTTTTTCTAGTTTTACATGTTTTTATTTAATTTTTCTTTGAATTCTAGTTAAAGCATGATAATGCTCAGCTAGAACCTCTTAGCTAAGGCTAAGAGGTGAAGCTTGTGAGTAGTTATCATGTTGGATTCGTTCTAATTCAAGTACTTTGCTTAAAGTTTTGATTTTTAAGTTCTATTTTGAATAAAAGTGATATTTTTGGATGTTTTATGAGAGTTCATGTGCTTCGGACATGGGTTCCTTGCAATTCTCTGAGATTATCATGTTTGGATTAATTAGATTCGAATTGTAGTAACCCTAGAGCGCACCATAGTCCATTGGCATGGTCGTTACTTCGAAGGCTACATATTCGACTTTTATGTGCCTCATTAGAACTATAACCTTAGTCTTCAACTTGAGTAGGGATTGTTTATGTTTGAATGCCATATCTTCCAATTAGAAGAGAGATAGAACTTCAATTCTAGTTGTGTTATGCTTGGATGAACGAATTCACAGGAGGGCTATCACAAGTGGATCGTCGAAAGCCTTAGTCACCTTTAATTACAGATTTTTACAATTACTGTTTTAAGTTAGTTTATAAACTTGAAATCTTTAATTCATTGAATTTGAAGTTGCTAGAACAATTTGAGTTAGTACATTTAATTCCCTGTGGATCGACCTCGGTCTTACCGAGATTTATTACTACATTGCAGCCTTGCACTTGAGGCGAGCGAACAAGTTTTTGGCTCCGCTGTCGGGGATGCTAGGTTAAACGGTTCTAAATTGTTTTAATGGCTATAGAGTAGAAGTAGTTAGGTTTCATTGTTTTCTTAGGATATTTTTTCTCAATTTTGGAACTAACAAAGTTTGTTTTGTTTTGTAGAAAGTTCTTATAGTTCAAGCAAATCGGGTACTATCCTTCCAACTTGAACTCTTTTAATTTTTTGTTTTTATTTTCAGATTTTAGGATTTAGGTTTAGTTAGATTTTAGATTGTGTGGTTTATGTCCCATTGGGAACATGACCACAACAATTGTCTCCAATCCGAAGGTGGTTTAGTTGGACCACTCTCCGTTCATAGACGAGTCCGAAAATCTGTAGAACATCGTGAAAATTTGGGAAATATGGATCAAATTTCATTAGGAAATCCTCTCCACCCTACTCCAACCACGAATGCAAATCATGAAGGAGTAGAAGAGAATGAGGTGCACAATGCTCCTCCAATGAGATCTTTACGGGACTACCTACAATCGGCTCATGTAACTACACCCTCGTGCGTGGTCTTACCACCAACCGGGGGAAACATCGATATAAAGTCGGGTGTAATTCAACTCATACCAAAGTTCCATGGGCTAGACTTTGAGAGCCCATACTTACACTTAAAGGAATTTGAAGAAGTGGTGGCTACTTTACAATATGCAAATGTGTCAGAAGATGCCATCAAACTTAAACTTTTTCCTTTTTCATTGAAAGAAAGAGCCAAGAGTTGGCTCCACTCTCTTAGATCACACTCGATAGGGTCATGGAATGAGACGACTCGGGAATTCTTGAAAAAGTTCGTCCCGGCTCATAAAATGAATACCCTTTGAAGAGTTATAATGAATTTTTCGGTTAAAGAGAATGAATCATTCTTCCAATATTGGGAAAGGTTTAAGGACCTCCTACTTGCTTGCCCATATAATGGCTACGAAAGTTGGTGAATCATAAACTTCTTCAATGATGGATTAAGTTCCAATATGCACCAATTCGTAGAGATGATGTGCAACGGCGAGTTTATGAGCAAAAATCCAGATGAAGCGTGGAGTTATTTGGATATGTTGGCCGAGAATGCCCAATCATGGGATACCTCGGACATATCTAATAACCCTAAGCCTCCTCAACAAAAAGAGAAAGGAGGGATTTACATCCTTAAGGAGGAAGATGATGTGAATGCAAGGCTAGCCAACCTCACAAGGAAAGTCGAGGCCATAAAACTTAGTAAGAGTGGAGTTTCAACGTCCAATGAAGCTATTGAGAACACATGTGGGATTTGTTTCACTAATATACACGCTACGCAAGATTGTCCTACAATTCCTGCGTTTTAAGAGGTGTTACAAGAGCACGCAAATGCCATATATGGATATCAACGGCCTTTTAATGGACCGGTGTGTAACGCGTACAACTCTACTTGGAAGAACCACCCAAATTTCAGTTGGAAGAATGCTCCCACGAGCAATCTCACCAACTCTCGAGGAGGGCCACCCATGCATAATATGGCCCCACCTCAATGCTCATTGGAGGATACTCTAAAGGTGTTTATGCAAGGGCAAATGTAAATCAATCAATCAAATCAGCAAATGTTCCAAGAGCTTAAAGTATCGGTTGATGAGATTAAGGGACGCTTGAATGTTAGGGAAGGGACCTTTCAGGCCCAACCTCAGCCCAATCCAAAGCAAGTACATGAAGTAAGCATCCCTAATCTCTCCAACCAACATATGTTTGAAAATACGGTATAAGTTTGATTACCGCTGTTGTAGAAGCAAGAAACAAGTTGTCTTGTCCTAGAGGGGGTTGAATAGGACACTTTTTAAATTTCTCAATACAAAGTATTCTTAGAGCACTTTCGTCAAACACTAGATATACAAAATATAAATCAATGAAAGCACATATGAAAGAAGTAAATCAGTTCATCCATTCACCACACAACAAGGAATTTTTATAGTGGTTCGGTTATGTACCTACTCCACTCCCGGCTGATCCACTCACTCCTTGAGTGGCCGGATTTCTCTATCACTATGGTTTTAAATGAGGTTAACCATAAACCTTAACAGCCTACAAAAGGACTTACGACTCAACACATGGATTCATCCTTCCATAGGACTAATCCATGACCACTTAGTCCTACACAAGGGCTTGTCCTACTCAAGGACTTGTCCTACGCAAGGACTCTACCGAGTTTGGGTCTTCAAACTCTGAAACCCAAATCTCAACTTGAGGAGGTTTCTTGGACTCGAAAGACTAAATATACTTAGCTGATTGAGTCCCTTGATGATGCCTTTGTTGAAGAAGCTTCAGCTTGTACGGAAGACGTCTTCTTCAGCTCCCTCGATTAGCAACCTTGCTCCGGGTGACCCATTGTAGATTCCAAGGTGAGGGATAGAGGTTAGGTTGAGGCTATTTTGGGATATGGCTTTTATATGAGGAAAGCTTCTACCTAAACCACCATTAATGGCATTGATGATAGGAAAATGTCTATGAGAGGTAGGTCAAGATGCCATTAAAGAGGGGTTGAGTTCATGATTCAATCCAAGCTTTGAATGCTTAATCAATGTTGGTCAGATCAACATGGATTGAAGTATGAACTCAACAAATCTAAGGGTTTGGAAGAAGGGGATCTCAAGAAGAAGGCTCACTCAAACCCTAGATGATGCTCAAGGTGTCTTGGGCAAGATCCAACCGAGTTCTATAAATAGATTATGCCATTCAACGGTCAGAAAACGGTCAGCTCGATAGGTTCCGATCGATCGGACATAAGTTTTAGTCAAATTTGAATTTTGCTTGAAAACAGGTTCTCCGATTGATCGGACTTAGTTCCGATTGATCGGAATACCCTGTCCGATTGATCGGACAGATGGTCCGATTGATCGAAATTTCTTCCAGAGAGTTGATGTAATTTTTCTGGAAATTCCTCCGATGGATCGTATCTATGTCCGATGGATCGGAGAGCCCTGTCCGATGGATCGGACAGACCTCCGATTGATCGTAAAAGAGTCCAGAGAGTTTTTCATATATTTGTTGGACAATTGTACGATTGATCGGACATACTGTCCGATTGATCGGAACACACTGTCCGATGGATCGGACAGTCCTCCGATGGCTCGGAAAAGTGTCCAGAGAGTTTACAATGTAACTGGACTATTTTCCGATGGATCGGACATCTATCGGACTATTCTCCGATGGATCGGGTATGTATCAGAGAGAGCAGACTTATAGTTTTTCAATTTTAAGGCAACTTCTGCTACTAAGAACCTTTCCATTGCTGATCTTAATGGAAGGTGGGCTATAGATGGTGCTAAGGGTGTGCCTAGAAAGGATTAGGGCCATCTATAGAAGGTTTTGGGATCAAAGGTTTGGGTGGAGAGGCTTGAAGCTGACTTGATCTTCGAGAAGCTTCTGTCTTCAGCCGCAAGGAAAACTGTCTTCAGCCGTCAGGGACTCGACGACACACTAACCATGGTAATTGACAAATCTTTGCATTAACAATGTTGCAAGCCAAATCTGTCACTACTCTTAGAAGTGGTAAGAAAATTGATAAATATATTCCGGTGAAGTCCGACAAGCCTAATGATCTGGTAAATTCTGAGAATGAAGACGAATCTAACTCAACCCCACAAGAAACGGCGTTTACAAGCCCGTAGCACCATTCCCTTTGAGATTGGTTGCTCCAAAATCTCTCCCAAACTCTCATGATATTTTAGAGATTTTCAGACAAGTCAAGATCAACATTCCTTTGCTTGATGCCATCAAACAAATCCCCTCTTATGCCAAGTTTCTAAAGGACCTATGCACAACCAAACGTAGATATGATGTGCAACAAAAGGCCTTTTTGAATGAGCAAGTGAGTGACATTCTCATTCAAAAGACACCCCAAAATTTAAGGATCTCGGTAGTCCCACAATTTCATTCATCATTCAAGACTACCAAATCGAGCGTGTATTGCTAGACTTGGGGGCAAGCGTAAACTTGATCCCGTACTTGGTATACGAGCAATTGGGTCTTGGTGAATTAAAACCCACCAAAACCACGTTGCAACTCGCAGATAGATCTATCCGTGTACCGAGAGGGATAGTTGAGGATGTTCTAGTCCAAGTTTACAAATTCTACAACCTAGTGGATTTTATTGTCTTAGACACACAACCGGTTATAGATGCTAGCAGTCAAATACCAGTGATTTTAGGCTGCCCGTTCCTTGCTACATCAAACACAATCATAAATTTTCGGAACGGGGTGATGCAATTATCTTTTGGGAACATAACATTAGAGGTAAATGTGTTCCACTTGGGCAAAAGGCATAGGTATGTTGATGACGATGAGCTCTTCGAGGTAAATATGCTCGAATCTTTTGAAGAAGAAGAGCTCCTCCAACTTGAACCACTAGAAAGCTTGGAGACATGCTTAGCACATTTTGAGGATTCTAAAGACCCCATTACTAGTGAAATCGTGCAAGCATTGAATATTGAGAAACCGGTAGTTGGTACTAGCCGGTGGAGGCCCCATTTTGAAAGATTTTCACCTACTACATCAAGGCCTCTACCTTCTAACATCAAACCACCGAAGCTTGACTTTAAACCATTGCCATCCGAGCTGAAATATGTATATTTGGGTCAAGAAGAAACATTTCCGGTTGTCATTACTTCTCACCTAGGAAAAGATCAAGAGCTCAAGTTGATTGAGCTACTCAAAGAACATAGGGGAGCCATACGTTGGATGATAGTGGACCTCAAGGGGATAAACTCTTAGGTATGTACTCACTGTATTCACCTCGAAGAGAATGCGAAAATGACTAGACAACCTCAAAGAAGGTTAAATCCAAATATGATGGAGGTTGTTAAAACTGAGGTGTTAAAGCTACTAGATGTGGGTATCATTTACCCCATCTCGGATAGCCAATGGGTGAGTCCTACCCAAGTTGTCCCTAAGAAGTCCGATATCACCATCATAGAAAACGCCAACAATGAGCTTATACCGACTAGAGTGACCACTGGTTGGCGTATGTGCATTGATTATCGGAAGCTAAACACGGTTACTAGGAAGGACCACTTTCCTCTCCCATTCATTGATTAAATTTTGGAGAGGTTAGCGAGTCATTCCTATTATTGCTTCCTAGATGGCTATTCCGTTTATAATCAAATTGAGATAGCCCCAGAAGACCAAGAGAAAACTACTTTTACATGCTCTTTTAGCACATTCGCATATCGAAGAATGCCATTCGGACTATGTAATGCACCCACCACATTCCAGCGATGCATGTTGAGTATTTTCTCAAACATGGTGGGTGAGTTTCTTGAGGTATTCATGGAAGATTTCTCTATTTTCGATTGTACTTTCGAGGAGTGCCTAAATCACTTGAAGTTGGTCTTGACAAGGTGTGAGGAGAAGAACCTTGTCTTAAACTGGGAGAAGTGCCATTTTATGGTACAAAGAGGAATAGTCCTTGGACATATCATCTCGTCCAATGGAATAAAGGTAGATCGAGCTAAAATTGATATTATTTCCAACCTACCACCACCTAATAGCATACGCGATGTTCGGTCCTTCCTTGGACACGTCGGTTTTTATAGAAGGTTCACAAAGGATTTCAGTCATATCTCAAGGCCCTTATGTAACCTTCTCCAAAAGGAGAACCAATTTGAGTGGAGTGTCAAATGTCAATGAGCTTTTTCAAAGCTGAAAGAAATGTTGACAACCGCCCCTATCATGCAACCACCGGATTGGTCTGTACCTTTTGAGTTGATGTGCGATGCGAGCGATTATGCTATTGGGGCGGTGCTAGGCCAAAAGAAGGATAAAAAGCCCCACGTTGTATACTATGCGAGTAGGACCTTGAATCTTGCCCGAGTTAATTACTCGACTATGGAGAATGAGCTCTTAGCCGTCATTTTTTCCTTGGACAAATTCAGGCCTTACTTAATAGGATCTATGGTCATTGTTTACACGGATCATGCGGCGCTAAAGCACCTTCTTTCTAAGAAGGATGATAAGCCCCGTTTGCTTAGATGGATCCTACTCCTTCAAGAATTCAATTTGGAGATCAAGGACAAGAAGGGATTAGAGAATGTGGTGGCGAATCATCTGTCCCGCCTAGTCCTACCTAATTCCATTGACGAGTTACCTATTGAGGACTCATTCCCTGATGAGAAACTCTTTGTTGCTATGCATTCACCATGGTACACTGACATAGTCAATTATCTTTCCACAGGTGCGATGCTGATTCATTGGACTGCGTAGGACAAACAAAAATTTCTAAGGGAAGTGCATAGATTTTTCTGGGATGAACCTTTACTTTTTAAATATTGTACAGATCAAATAATTAGGAGATGTGTCCTTGATGATGAACATAATTCTGTCATCTCCTTTTGTCATGATCAAGCATGTGGGGGTCACTTTTCCACCAAGAAAACCACTACAGAAATTTTGCAGTGTGGTTTTTATTGGCCCACTCTATTTAGAGACACCCACGAGTTTTACAAAGCGTGAGAGTGCTGCCAGAAGCTAGGAGTGGTTGTCCCATCGGAATATGATGCTCCTTACCCCAATTCAACATCTTGAAGTTTTGACTATTGGGGCATCAATTTCATGGGACCATTTCCCTCATCTTTTGGACATGTCCACATATTGCTTGCCGTAGACTATGTGTCTAAATGGATAAAGGCTATTCCATGTAGAACTAACGATCATCGTACGGTTCTAAAGTTCCTTAAAGAAAATATACTTTCTAGACTTGGAACACCTCGAGCCATCATTAGTGATGGTGGTTCTCACTTTTGCAATAGGCCTTTTGAAGCCTTAATGAAGAAATATGGCATTAGGCATAAAGTGAGTACCCCATACCACCCACAGACGAGTGGGCAAGCTGAAATTTTCAATCGGGAAATCAAACAAGTTTTGGAAAAAACGGTGAGGCCGGATTGCAAAGATTGGTCGCTTAGATTAGACGATGCACTTTGGGCTCACCGTACCGCTTACAAGACCCCCATTGGAATGTCCCTCTATAAACTTGTCTATGGGAAAGCTTCCCACTTTCCTGTGGAGATTGAACACAAAGCCTATTGGGCGATTCGGGCTTTGAATTTTGACATTAACAAGGCTAGCTTGCTTCACAAACTTCAATTAAATGAGCTTGATTGAGATCCGGAACGATGCTTATGAGAACTCAAGAATTTACAAGAG
The DNA here is from genome assembly GCA_003013855.2 of Liriodendron chinense. NCBI lineage: Eukaryota > Viridiplantae > Streptophyta > Magnoliopsida > Magnoliales > Magnoliaceae > Liriodendron > Liriodendron chinense. Next base: position 15,649 of record ML058555.1, read on the forward strand.
TAGGATGAAGGCCATTCATGACAAACATATCTTTAGAAAATCCTTCCATGAAGGTCAAAAAGTGCACTTGTACAATTCTCAACTTCATCTTTTTTCGAAAAAATTGCGATCTTGATGGACTGGCTCCTATATTATTAAAGAAGTTTTTCCTCATGGGGTTGTCGAAATCGAGAATGTTGCAAATGGTAACTGTTTCAAAGTGAATGGACAACGCCTTAAACCATTTGTTGAGAAATTTGATTCAGAGGACATGTCCATCACTCTGAATGATCCTGTGTATCAAGATGATTGATCTCCTAGTCTGACGGAGGTATAGCGTAGATTAGGTTTAGTTGTTTTTTTTTCTATTTTAGTTCTACTGTTTTAGTGGATTTAGTTGTCAGAGTTGTAGGCTTCTATGATCGACTCTCTTAGGTACTATTGTTCTCACTCTCTTGTATTTTACCATTACTCTCATGTTCATGCTCATTGGATATTTTTTACATTGAGGACAATGCCAGATTTGGTTGGGGGGTGAGATGAGATTCCTCATCTAGCAGTTTGTAACATTTCGAGCTTCATACAGTTTGTAACATTTCGAGCTTCATATGTGCAATTTTTTTTCGAATTTTCTAAAAATTCAAAACTCGTTTAGAAAACCTTGTTTCCATGCACTTGGGATGATATGGGTATAAGAAAAGGAGATATGAAGTGATGAATGTTGCAAGTCTTGAACTACCTCTAATATAATGGTTTTATATGTGAATTCCCCTATTTATGTGATTGATAGAAAATTTGAACACTTTTACACCTAGTTCACATTACACGATTTTCATGGGTTGAAAGAATTGTGTGATTTGTGGATTGGCTAGACTTAGAATTGAGGTGTTGAGGAACCAAGCCAGGGTACTTTGTCCATCCTTGTCCATGGGAAAATAACGAAATATATGGATTTCTAAAATCCTATCTAATATAAAAGAAAAAGGAAAAGGAAGGATGAAAACATGGGAATGATGGAGAATATGGTGGAAAATTTCTGAAAAGGGCTTCTCATTACTAACCGGGGGATGGTTTATGCATAACCAAAGCCGAAATGGGACGTAGTGTGAAAGCCGTCGGAAGGCAAATTCTTGTCATAGGCTTGTTGTTGATCTGTACACCTTGAGATCTATAGTTTAGTTGATCCATGAAGAAGATGATCCTGTAAACTCATGAGATAAGCCGTCATTATGCACATTAGGTTGAATTTTGTTCAAAGTTCTTCTATTCATCAATCAACCAGTAGGAATTTTATATGAACACTTTTTATGTTTTGCAAGTTTAAGGTTACAACCTCTATCACCCAGTTTCTCTCATTTTTGCACTTATATGTATTGGAATGTATAGAAGCATAGTTTTTAAAGGAGAGTTGGATTTTGGAAGATTGAACTTGTTTCACACATGTTTTGCTCGGGATTAGCAAAAAGCTGGTTGGCGGGTGTGTTGAGCTTCCATTTTATACATTTTCTAGCCCATTACATCACATTACATGCATGGCTTGCATGCTTAAAAGACTCATCTAATGCTTGTTTTGCGTATGTAGGAATGAAAGAGAGAAGTCATGAATTTGTTGCTAAAATGGTCTTTTGGAACTACATTGAAGACATTGAAAAGAAGCTCTGAAGAATCACGTCAGAAAGACCTGGATCGGCCAGAAGAAAGGACATTTCAACATGCATATCAGAAGGCCACTGGGCGCCCGACCATGTTTTGGTTGGGCGCCCGAAATTGGAAGAAAATTATGCTAAACCCACTGTCACTTTTGGATCTGACCAGGCGCTCGACCAACATCTGGTCGGCCGCCTAATATTCAAGTGGATTTTTATCAACAAGTTGCTGACCGAATTCAAGCATGGTCGGGCGCCCGACCAAAACGTGACCGGGCGCCCGACCAGTGTCTGACGACCGACATAAGTGCATAAGTTTTTACGCAATCCTAGGTAATTCATGATTTTTTCTATAAAAGGACACCTTGGCATCCTTGCTAAGGTATCTTAGAAGAGTTCTAAGTTCATGGGAAGCAAAGGAGATTATCGTGGAGCGATCACAACTCCTCCAACTAGGGTTTTTTTTTCTAGTTTTACATGTTTTTATTTAGTTTTTCTTTGAATTCTAGTTGAAGCATGATAATGCTCGGCTAGAACCTCTTAGCTAAGGCTAAGAGGTGAAGCTTGTGAGTAGTTATCATGTTGGATTCGTTCTAATTCAAGTAATTTGCTTAAATTTTTTATTTTTAAGTTTTATTTTAAATAAAAGTGATATTTTTGGATGTTTTATGAGAGTTCATGTGCTTCGGACATGGGTTCCTTGCAATTCTCTGAGATTATCATCTTTAGATTGATTAGATTTGAATTGTAGTAACCCTTGAGCGTACCATAGTCCATTGGCATGGTCGTTACTTCGAAGGCTACATATTCGACTTCTATATGCCTCATTAGAACTAGAACTTTAGTCTTTAACTTGAGTAGGGATTGTTTGTGCTTGAATACCATATCTTCCAACTAGAATAGAGATAGAACTTCAATTCTAGTTATGTTATGCTTGGATGAACTAATTCACAAGAGGCTATCATTAGTGGATCCTTGAAAGCCTTAGTCACCTTTAATTACAGATTTTTACAATTATTGTTTTAAGTTAGTTTATAAACTTGAAATCTTTAATTCATTGAAGTTGAAGTTGCTAGAACAATTTGAGTTGGTTTATCTAATTCCCTGTGGATCGACCTCGGTCTTACCGAGATTTATTACTACATCGTAGCCATGCACTTGAGGTGAGCGAACATGACTCATCAATGGAATTGGGTAGAATTAGACAGGATAGATGATCCGCCACCACATTCTCTACTCCCTTCTTGTCCTTGATCTCCAAATCAAATTCTTGAAGGAGTAGGATCCATCTAAGCAAACGGGGCTTAGCATCCTTCTTAGAAAGAAGGTGCTTTAAGGTCACATGATCTGTGTAAACAATGACCTTGGATCCTATTAAGTAAGGCCTGAATTTGTCCAAGGTAAAAATGACAACTAGGAGCTCCTTCTCCGTAGTTGAGTAATTGACTTGGGTGGGATTCAAGGTCCTTCTCGCATAGTAGATAACATGGGGATTCTTATCCTTCTATTGGCCTAGCACCGCCCCAATAGCATGATCACTTGCATCGCACATCAACTCAATAGGGACTGACCAATCCGGTAGTTGCATGATAGGAGCGGTTGTCAACATGTCTTTTGGCTTTGAAAAAGCCAATTGACATTCGGCACTCCACTTAAATTGGTTCTCCTTTTGGAGAAGGTTACATAAGGGCCTTGAAATATGACTGAAATCCTATATAAACCTTCTATAAAAGTCGGCGTGTCCAAGGAAGGACCGCACATCATGTATGCTTTTGGGTGGTGGTAGATTGGAAATTATATCGATTTTGGCCCGGTCTACCTCTATTCTATTGGACGAGATGATATGTCCACGGACTATTCTTCTTTGTACCATGAAATGACACTTTTCCCAGTTTAAAACGAGGTTTTTTTCCTCGCACCTTGTCAAGACCAACTTCAAGTGATTTAGGCATTCCTTGAAAGTACAACCGAAAATAGAGAAATTGTCCATGAATACCTCAAGAAAGTCACCCACCATATCTGAGAAAATACTCAACATGCATCGTTGGAATGTGGCGGGTGCATTACATAGTCCGAATGGCATCCTTCGATGTGCGAAGGTGCCAAACAGGCATGTAAAGGTAGTCTTCTCTTGGTCTTCCGGGGCTATCTCAATTTGGTTGTAGCCGAAATAGCCATCTAGGAAGCAATAGTAGGAGTGACCCGCTAACCTCTCCAAAATTTGATCCATGAATGGGAGAGGGAAGTGGTCCTTCCTAGTGACCATGTTTAGCTTCCGATAATCTATGCACATACACCAACCGGTGGTCACTCTAGTCGGTATAAGCTCGTTGTTGGCGTTTTCTATGATGGTAAGACCGGAGTTCTTAGGGACAACTTGGGTAGAACTCGCACATTGGCTATCCGAGATGGGGTAGATAATACCCACATCTAGTAGCTTTAACACCTCGGCTTTGACAACCTCCATCATGTTTGGATTCAATCTCCTTTGAGGTTGTCTAGTCATTTTTGCATTGTCCTCAAGGTTTATACGGTGAGTACAAATCGAAGATTCTATCCCCTTAAGGTCCGCTATTGTCCAACCTATGGCTCCCCTATGTTCTTTGAGTAGCTCAATCAACTTGAGCTCTTAGTCTTTACCTAGGTGAGAGGCAATGACAACCGAAAATGTTTCTTCTTAACCCAAATATACATATTTCAGCTCGGATGGCAATGGTTTAAGGTCAAGCTTCGATGGTTTGATGTTAGACGATAGAGGCCTTGATGTGGTTGGTGGCAATCTTTCAAAATGAGGCCTTCACCGGCTAGTACCAACTACCGGTTTCTCAATATTCAACGCTTACACAATTTTGCTAATGATGGCGTCTTTAGAATCCTCAAAATGTGCCAAGCATGTCTCCAAGCTTTCTAGTGGTTCAAGTTGGAGGAGCTCTTCTTCTTCAAAAGATTCGAGCATGTTTACCTCGAAGAGCTCATCGTCATCAACATTCATATGCCTTTTTCCCAAGTGGAACACATTCACCTCTAATGTCATGTTCCCAAAAGATAATTGCATCACCCCATTCCGGCAATTTATGATTGCGTTTGATGTGGCAAGGAACGGGCGGCCTAAAATTACCGGTATTTGAGTGCTAGCATCTATAACCGGTTGTGTGTTCAAGACAGTAAAATCCACCGGGTAGTAGAATATGTCAACTTGGACTAGAACATCCTCAACTATCCCTCTCGGTACATGGATGGATCTATCAGCGAGTTAAAACGTGGTTTTGGTGGGTTTTAATTCACTAAGACCTAATTGCTCGTATACCGAGTATGGGATCAAGTTTACACTTGCCCCCAAGTCTATCAATGCATGCTCAATCCAGTAGTCACCAATGATGCATGAAATTATGGGACTACCAGGATCCTTGAATTTTGGGGGGGTCGTTTGAGTGAGAATGTTACTCACTTTCTCATTCAAAAAGGCTTTTTGTTGCACATTATATTTACATTTGGTTGTGCATAGGTCCTTTAGAAACTTGGCATAAGAGGGGATTTGTTTAATGACATCAAGCAATAGAATGTTGATCTTGACTTGTCTGAAAATCTTTAAAATATCACAAGAGTTTGGGAGAGATTTTGGAGCAACCAATCTCGAAGGAATGGTGCTACGGGCTTGTAAACGCGTTCCATTTCTTATGGGGCTGAGTTAGATCCATCCTCATCCTCAGAATTTACCGGATCATTAGGCTTGTCGGCCTTCACCGGAATAGATTTTTTAATTTGTTTACCACGTCTAAGGGTGGTGACAGATTTGGCTTGCTCTAAATGTTGGTTGGAGATATTAGGGATGCTTACTTCGTGTACTTGCTTTGGATTGGGCTGAGGTTGGGCCGGAAAGATCCCTTCCCTAGCATTCAAGCGTCCCTTAATCTCATCAACCGAGACTTTAAGCTCTTAGAACATTTGTTGATTTGATTGATTGATTTGCATTTGCCCTTGCATAAATGCCTTCAAAGTATCCTCTAATGAGAATTGAGGTGGGGCCATATTTTGCATAGGTGGCCCTCCTTAAGAGTTGGTAGGATTGCCGGTGGGAGCATTCTTCCAACTGACATTTCGGTGGTTCTTCCAAGTAAAGTTGTACATGTTACCTACCGGTCCATTAAAAGGCCGTTGATATCCATATGTGGCATTTGCATGTTCTTGTAATACCTCTTGAAACGCAGGAATTGTAGGACAATCTTGCGTAGTATGTATATTAGTGGCACAAATTCCACATATGTTATCAATAGCTTCAGTGGGCTTTGTAACTTCACTCTTGTTAAGTTCCATGGCCTCGACTTTCCTTCTGAGGTTGGCTAGCCTTGCGTTCACATCATCTTCCTCCTTAAGGATGTAAATTCCTCCTTTCTTTTTTTGTTGAGGAGGCTTGAGGTTATTAGATTTGTCCGAGGTATCCCATGATTGGGCATTCTCGGCCAACATATCCAAATAACTTCAAGCTTCATCTGGATTTTTACTCATAAACTCGTCGTTGCACATCATCTCTACGAATAGGCACATATTGGAACTTAATCCATCATTAAAGAAGGTTATGATTCGCCAACTTTCGTAGCCATGATGTGGGCAAGTAAGTAGAAGGCCTTAAACCTTTCCCAACATTGGAAGAATGATTCGTTCTCTTTAACCGAAAATTTCATTATAGCTCTTCGAAGGGTGTTTGTTTTATGAGCCGGGAAGAACTTTTTCAAGAATTCCCGGGTCATCTCATTCCATGACCCTATCGAGTGTTGTATAAGAGAGTGGAGCCAACTCTGGGCTCTTTCTTTCAATGAAAAAGGAAAAAGTTTTAAGTTTGATGGCATCTTCTGAGACATTCACATATTGTAAAGTAGCCACCACTTCTTCAAATTCCTTTAAGTGTAGGTATGGGCTCTCAGAGTCTAGCCCATGGAACTTTAGTTGCACGGCTTTATATTGATGTTTCCCCCGGTTGGTGGTAAGACCACGCACGAGGGTGTAGTTGCACGGGCCGGTTGTAGGTAGTCCCGTAAAGATCTCATTGGAGGAGCATTGTGCACCTCATTCTCTCCTACTCCTTCATGATTTGTATTTGTGGTTGGAGTAGGGTGGGGAGGATTCCCTAATGGAATTTGATCAATACTTCCCAAATTTTCACGATGTTCTACAGATTTTCGGACTCGTCTATAAACGGAGAGTGGTCCAACTAAACCACCTTCGGTTTGGAGACGATTGTTGTGGTCACATTCCCAACGGGACATAAACCACACAATCCAAAATCTAAGCTAATGCTAAGTCCTAAAATCTGAAAACTAAAAGAGTTCAAGTTGGAAGGATAGTACCCAAATTGCTTGAACTAGAAGAACTTCCTACAAAACAAAAAATACTTTGTTAGTTTTAAAATTCAGAAAAACTAGTTCTAGGAACACAGTAAAACCTAACTACTTCTACTCTATAGCCACTAAAACAATTTAGAACTGTTTAACCAAGCTTCCCTAGCAACGACGCCAAAAACTTGTTCGCTCACCTCAAGTGCAAGTCTACGATGTAGTAATAAATCTCGGTAAGACCGAGGTCGATCCATAGGGAATTAGGTAAACCAATTTAAATTGTTCCAGCAACTTCTAATTCAATGAATTAAGGAGTTCAAGTTCATAAACTAACTTAAAATATTAATATGAAAAAATCTGTAATTAACATAATTAAGGCTTTCGAGGATCCACTTGTGATAGCCCTCATGTGAATTCATATTCATCCAAGCAAAACACAACTAAAATTGAAGTTCTATCTCTCTTCTAGTTGGAAGATATGGCATTCAAACACAAACAATCCCTACTCAAGTTGAAGAATAAGGTTCTAGTTCTAATGAAGCACGTAGAAGTCGAATATGTAGCCTTCGAAGTAACGACCATGCCAATGGACTATGGTACGCTCTAGGGTTACTACAATTTGAATCTAATCAATCCAAAGATGATAATTTCAGAGAATTGCAAGGAACTCATGTCCGAAGCACATGAACTCTCATAAAACATCCAAAAATATCAACTTTTATTCAAACTAGAACTTAAAAATCCAACTTAAAGTAAAGTACTTGAATTAAAACAAATCCAACATGATAACTACTCACAAGCTTCACCTCTTAGCCTTAGCTAAGAGGTTCTAGCCGAGCATTATCATGCTTCAACTAGAATTCAAAGAAAAATTAAATAAAAACATGAAAAACTAGAAAAAAATCCTAGTTGGAGGAGTTGCGATCGCTCCACGAGGATCTCCCTTGCTCCCCCACGGACTTAGAACTCTTCTAGGATACCTTAGCAAGGATACCAAGGTGTCCTTTTATAGAAAAAAACACGAACTGCCTCGGATTGCGTAAAAACTTACGCACTTAGTCGGTCATTAGCCGCTGGTCGGGCGCCCGGTCATGTTTTGGTCAGGCGCCCGACCGTGCTTTAATTCGGTCCAGCAGCTATTCAAAAAATTTACTTTGAATATCGGGCGCCAACCATGTTTTGGTCGGGCGCTCGTTCAGGTCTAGAACTATCCAGCGGTTTCAGCAGAATTCCTCCCAATTTCGGGCGCCTGACCATGTGATGGTCGGGCGCTTGGTGGCCTTCTATTATGTATGCTAAAATCTTGTTTTCTTCTAGCTGATCCAAGTCTTTCTGACGCGATTCTTCAAGGCTTCTTTTCAGTGTCCTCAATGTGGTTTCAAAGGACCCTTTTAACAACAGATTCATGACTTCTCTCTTTCATTCCTACATACATAAAACAAACGTTAGATGGGTCTTTTAAGCACATAAACCATGCATGTAATTATGTGATGTAATGGGCCAGAAAATGTATAAAATAGAAGCTCAGCATGTCCTGGTCTAAAGTGATTGTCTTAGGAATCCCATGCAATCGCACAACCTCTCTGAAGAAAAGTTTCACAATGTGTACCGCATCAAAGGTCCTCTTGCACGGAATGAAGTGTGTCATTTTGGAGAATCGATCTACCACCACGAACACTGAGTCCGTGCTGCGATGTGTTCCTGGGAGCCCCAATACAAAATCCATAGATAAATCCTCCCAAGGGGCATCTGGCACGGGTAATTGTTGAGCTCTTAATTGTGCATATTCTAACCCCAATTCATCACTCATTGTGAAAGATTTTCATGATTTAAAGACTAATTGAATGCATGTTTTGTGATTGCAGGAATGAGAGTGGACTCCACCTAATTGATGACAAAGAGACCTCTTTAAGAGCCTTGGATGAAGACCCAAGGTGGGCCGAAGGAAGAAGGAAGCAAAGAGAGAAGAAAAGAAGAAGGAAATGAAGAAATAATGGCCACGACCGGTCGTCCGACCGGTTGGCCAACCTCTTGCATACGCTGGACGCAGGACCAAGTGAGTCCGACCGGTCGTGACCGGTCGGCCAACCCAGTCCGACCGGTTCAGGCCGGTCGGACAGAGTATTTTTCCACCTCTAGAGCTTGCTGGATAGTGCAAATAACGAGTCCGACCAGTGGTGCAACCGGTCGGCCATGCGTAATGTTGCGAACTTTCTATTTTCGGTCCGAAATTCTCTGCGCACTGCTTAACCTTACGCAGATTCTGGAATATTCCGAGGTTGCGGAGCCTCCCCACTATAAAAGGACACCTAGGGATCGTTCCTAGGGTATCTAAGAAGAGTTTAAGCAAGGTTGGAGGCGGCGGAAGTGGATTTCGGAGTTCCACAACTCCTTCTAGTTTGTTTTGCTGTTTTTATGATTTTTCTAGTTGTTTCATGTTTCCTTGGATCATGAATAGCTAAACCTCTTAGCTAGGGCTAAGAGGTGAAGCTTGTAGTGGATCTAAGATGTTTCAATTCATTCTAAGTTGGTTTTAAGATTGAATTTCATGTTTGTGAACAATGGTTTGAAGTTTATACAAGTTCTAAGTAGTTTTTCTTAGTCTTATGATGACTCATGGATGTTTGGGAGAATTACTTAAGTTCTTAATTACTTTGTGTTAGTCCAGACCTGTATGATCTGAGGAATTGGAGTACGCTCTAGTACTATAATCTTCATGTGGGAACTTCCAACCAAAGTTTTACTTTTCTGGTTTTCTGAATTATGTATGGGACTGTGCATGTGATTTGATTCAAGTTCAAATCATGATCTAGCTTTGTCTGGTGACAGGACTTAATGATGATCATTATTATGAACTTAGTTTATTGGAATTGGGACTGACCTATGCAATTGAGCATGCTCATCCTAGCTTGCATTGGGTAAATCATATACATTGGCCTTACATATGACAGATTGTTTGGTTTAACAGCTCTATCATCCGGCTAGATAGATCTTAATATCAATTCTAGTTGAGAGAATGAGAAACCACAGCGAATTGAGCATCAAGGATTGCTACGAGTGGATCCTTGAACCCCCAGTGCCTTTTTATAATTGTTTACCTTCAAATTAGTTTAAAGTTGTTACTTACATCAATCTCATACAAAATCTGGTTGTTAGCTCTCAATAGACACTATTGGATGTGTTTGTGAATCCCTACATAAGTCCCTGTGGATCGACCTCGGTCTTACCAAGTTTATTACTACATCGCAACCCTACACTTGGGGAAGCGAACAAGTTTTTGGCGCCGTTGTCAGGGACTTTGACGATTTTTCACAAATTTGTGAAAATAGAATCTATTTAGGATTTTTAGGAATAGCTCTAACTTAGTTTATTTTGATTTGTTTTTCTTTTTTTTTCAGGGATTTCTAGAAAGTCGAAGAAGACATAAGGATCTCAAGTGCTCGAATCAGGTTCTATCTTTCTAAACCATACTCTTCTCCTTCTCCTATTTGTTCCTATCGCATTCATCTCTTGTAGAGTGGGTGGAGATTCCTTTTTGGATCTCTGAAAGGTAGGCCTTGTGCCACCTGGATTCCTATTGGTCGGCTCTGCTGTCTTGGATCACCTTGTGCTTAGAGATTTCTTTTCTCACCTCTACTCCTCTTTCTTCTTTTTCTGCACTTTTTCTCAAAAGATTCAAAGAGTGGGTGGGGAGTTCTCTAAACCCCTATTGACCAGGAGAAATCGGTCTCTATCCTTGCTTCTGGCTTAGCCATTGCAAGACACCTTGTACTTCGGTCTTAGAGAAGAGTAAAGAAAGGGAGGAAGAATTCTTCTTTCTTTTTGTTTCATACTTTTTGGGTTTTGTACACCACATTGGGCTCGGGATTCCAATAACCGACTCATAAGTGAAGGGGGAATAGTAGAAGGAATAGACAGAGAGCCACGTGCTAGGAGACATCTAAACTCTCCAATTTTGTCTGAAAACATGGCTGCAAATTGTTGAGGTCTTAATTGTGCATATTCTAATCCCAATTCATCACTCATTATGCATGGATTTTATGTTTAAAAACTATTCTAATGCATGGCTTTGGGATTGTAGGAATGAGAGTGGTTTTGCCCAATTGGTGACCAAAAGGGCACATTTAGGAGCCTTGGATGAAGACCCAAGGTGGGCCAAAGAAAGAAGAAAGCAAAGAGAGAGGAAGGAGAGAAGAAAAGAAAGGAAAGAAAGAAGGAAAGAATGAAAAAGGAGCCCTAAGTATTCTAATTTTCGGACCACATTTTGGGATTGTTTTGGACAATCTAATCCATCTATCATGTAGAGGAGGAAGTGTTCTACCAATGTTCAAAATTTGGGATCAATCCGACATCTGTACGCTCCGGAGCGTTGAAAGCAAGATGACTAGTTCTGAAGGTACCCGAAGTGCGCGTTTTTGAGAGGCGGTCGGTGATATGATTGGTGGGCCCATTCAGAGGATAATCTTGGAAATCTAAATCATCTATGAGGAATATCACATTACAAGGAAGCTATAAATCAATTTTGAAGGCAATCAGACCATTGGTCAAGTCGTACGAAGCGAAACAAAATCTGTTACGTTGCGGTACTCTTGCTGCACTATAAAAGGGGGTGCTCTCTTCTATTCCAGGGCAACCAAGGACGTGGGGAGCAAGGAGTTCAAGTCATAGGAGGCTTCCTAGCCTCTTCCAGCTAGTTTTTCTTCCTTTTCTTAGTTCTAGTTTTATTTTTAATATGCTTTTCATTAGCTAATCTCTTAGCTAGAGCTAAGAGGTGAACCTTATAGTTTTCTTAGATTGTTTAATTCGTTTTTATTGGTTTTAAGATTGGATTTCATGTTTATGAACAATGGTTTGAAGTTTAATTCAAGTACTAAAGTAGTTTTTCTTAGTCTTATGATGACTCATGGATGTTTTGAAGAATTACTTGAGTTCTTAATTGTTGTGTGTTAGTCTAAACCTGTATGATCCGAGGAATTGGAGTACGCTCTAGTACTATGATCTTCATGTGGGAACTTCCTACCAAAGCTCTACTTTTATAGATTTCTGAAGTATGTTTGAGACTATGGATGTGATTTGAATCAAGTTCAAATCATGATCTAGCTTTGTCTTGTGACAGGACTTAATGATGGTTATGATTGTGAACTTAGTCTATTGGAATTGGGACTGACCTATGCAATTGAGTATGCTCGTCCTAGCTTGCATTGAGTGAATCACGTACATTGATCTTACATATGGCAGATTATTGGTTTTAACAGCTCTATCATCCGACTAGATAGATCTTAATTTCGATTCTAGTTGAGAAAGTGAGAAACCATAGCGAATTATGCATCTAAGGAGAGCTATAAGTGGATCCTTGATGCTCTAGTTATCTTTCCATTATCAGATTTTCTATTTTATGTTCAAAACCAATTTCACAAACCTCTTTAGATTCTAGTTATTAGGATAATTTGCATTGTTTACTTCCTTCCCTGTGGATCGACCTCGGTCTTACTGAGATTATTACTACATCGCAACCCTACACTTGGGGAAGCAAACAAGTTTTTGGCGCCGTTGCCGGGGAAAGAGGTTAAACGGTTCTAATTGTTCTAGTAGCTATAAAGTAGTCTTAGTTAGGTAGGATTTTCAGTTTTTATAGAAGTAGATTTTCTGATTTTTTTTTCTAGATTACTAACAATTTTTTGTTGGATTTTGTAGGACATTGTTGCTGACATATATCTCACTCTATTGGGTAACATCTCTCCATCTCCCTTGTTTTTGTTCTTTTTTCTAGATTAGGGTAGTTTCCAATTCCTTAAAATTTCATCATGTATAATTGGACGAATGGTGCGTACAAGTACCTTTTGGAGGATGAGACGTCGGATTGGGAGATCCAAACTCATTGTGATCGGGATTCCTCCAAGCATGAATATTTTACTGAGATTCAAAGAACCTCCACTACCCCCCAACGTAAGACGCTACGTGATTACTGGGTTGAAAATAACAAGAGTGTTCCACCAAGTTTAACAGGAGGTAGGAATAAGAAAAAGGACCGGGGGAGTAATGACCAACCTGTAAAGACATTGCGTGATCACTTGTATGGTTATGCCTATCAACCATCTTATCAGTATTCGTCATATAACACGTATGGTCTTCATTGAGAGAGTCCTCACACCTCTAGTCCAATGGAAGATGAACCAACCATGGATGCCAACAATTATCCTCAAGAGTTTCTTTCTCATGATCCACAACCGACACGAACTCTTGAGGATACGCTGCGAGAGTTTATGGAAATAACTGAGCAATGCATACAAAACCTATCGCCATCTCAAAATCCTGAACCCGACATTGGGAACACCGAATCAATCCCCAACATAGAGGAGGATGTGGCTATCCAAGCCCAACCCTCTTCCGATTTGATGACTAAACTTTTAGGGGATGTAGATCTCAGTGATCCGACCATTACCATCGATTATGGTGAATCAACTATCTCTTTTAGCTATTCCGATTTGAATGATGAAGAGATTTCAAGGACGGTTGACGAACCCGAAGAATCTACAAAATCTGAAAGTGATAGTTTGATTGCTTACAATGAGGGTTTGAAGGATGATTGTGAGTCCATGATTTCCTCTTCCAAAGGGCCGAATGTTTTTGAGTCACCGGAAGATATTCTTGCTAGAGAGATGGCCGAAGTCGATATTTTTGAGTCCTTCCACCAACAACACATGCCGGATTCTATTGTGGAAGAACTCCCTTGGGTTGAAAATTCTGATTCTTTGGATGATGGGGTGGCACAATCTGAAATTTCAAAAGATCAACCAATGTTAGATGATGTGCTTACCACTGAATCTGAAAATTTTTCTTTGGAAGACCTCCCCTCTATAGAGGAGAATTCCTTACCCTTGAAACAGAATTTCCTCAATCACTTAGGGAGAACGAGGATCCTTTATCCCACTCTCTCGATTTCCTAGAAGAATGCATGACCCACCCCTATGATCTGGATGATAAGATGTTTAAGGAGTTGGATAGTTTGTTAGACATGGTTTTGGTGCCTGAAGAACACCATTCCACTGATTTACACTCTTTACCATTGTCTGTGGAAGCACCATGCAATTCTGAATTTGTGGAGGAGACAACCCAAACTGAAAAATACTTAATGAATGTCTCTCCACCATCATGGGTTCTTCAACCCATTGAAAATTCTGATTGGGAAGACCCGTTTTTAATCAATTACAACCCAATTCAGAACTTGAGGAGATATCTTTTTGCTGCTCTTATCTCCTCCTTACATGCGTGTGGTGCACACTATGATTGGACCTTCATGAAGAAATGCACCCATGTATACATTCGAGCAAGACTTTGGATGGTCCTCATGAGAAACCTATTGCAATTCATGAAGATCCTGCTCAAATTTGATCATGTAGTCGATCGGACTAATCAAAGGTAGGTAGGTAGGTTAGTATTTCTTTCTGCATTTAGGATTGAATAAGTCTCATTGAGACAATGGAAGATGCTAGAATTGATCAACTTGCTACCTCAGGTACTCTCGTTCTCACTCTCCTTTGTTTTATGTCATTGCTCTCATGTCATGCATATTGCATATCTTATTACATTGAGGACAATGTAAGATTTTGGTTGAGGGGTGAGATTCCTTAGATGAATCTACTAGCTTTTGTGACATTTCGAGCAATTATGTAGAAAATTTTCAATTTTTCTAAAATTCAAAACTCTTTTGGAAAACGTTGTTTCTATGCATTCAAGATGATACGAGCATAAGAAGAGGAGATACAAAGTGAGTGATGTTGCAAGCTTTGAATTTCTCTTAATATAATGGTTTTATATGTGAATTCCCCTATTTATGTGAGTGATAGAAAATTTGAACACTTTTACACCTAGTTCATATTACACGATTTTCATGGGTTGAAAGGATTATGTGATTTGTGGATTAGCTAGACGTTGATTTAAGGTGTTGAGAAACCAAGCCGGGGTAATTTGTCCATCCTTGTCCATGGGAAAAAAAAAACGAAAGATACGGATTTCTAAAAATCCTATCTAATGAAAAAGAAAAAGGAAAAGGAAGGATGAAAATTGGGAATGATGGAAAACATGGTGGAAAATTCTGAAAAGGGCTACCTATTACCAATCGGGGGATGGTCTACCCGTAACCAAAGCCGGAAATGGGAAGTAGTGTGAAAGCCGTCGGAAGGACCGTAAGACAAATTTCTGTCATAGGCTTGTTGTTGCTCTGTGCACCTTAAAATCCATAGTTTAGTTTCTATGAAGAAGATAAGCCCAGAAACTCATGAGATGAACTTTCACTATGCACACTAGGTTGAATTTGTTCGAGTTCTTCTATTCATCAATCAATCAGCGAGAATTTCATATGGACACTTATTATGTTTTGAGAGTTTAAGGTTTCAACTTCTATCACCTAATTTTTCTGACTTTTACACCTGTGTGTCTAGCGATGTATAGAAGCATAGTTTCTGAAGGAGAGTTAGTTTTTGGAGAATTGAACTTGTTTCACGCATGTTTTGCTCGGGACTAGCAAAATCCTGGTTGGGGGGGTGTGTTGAGCTCTTAATTGTGCATATTCTAACCCCAATTCATCACTCATTATGCATGGATTTTATGTTTAAAAACTATTCTAATGCATGGCTTTGGGATTGTAGGAATGAGAGTGGCTTTGCCCAATTGGTGACCAAAAGGGCACATGTAGGAGCCTTGGATGAAGACCCAAGGTGGGCCAAAGAAAGAAGAAAGCAAAAGGAGAGGAAGGAGAGAAGAAAAGAAAGAAAAGAAAGAAGGAAAGAATGAAAAAGGAGCCCCAAAAGGTCGTTCGACCGGTCAAGACCAGTCGACCAAACAGGCCCCGACCGGTCTAGACCAGTCGGCCAACATTGTAGCCTTCTACAGAGCACGCTGGACAGTTCACATACTTGTCCGACCGGTCTTGACCGGTCGGCCAGCCCTGTCCGACCGGTCGGCCATGCAAATTCCAGATTTCAGATTGCAGACAGCAGGCCATTCCCATTTCTGATTTTTCGGACCATTGTTTTGGGCCCATATTATTGATATTTAGAAATCCAACACATCCATGTCGAAGAGGAGCTCAACGCCGAACTAACCCAAGTGGTTTCGTGTCGATCGGAGCTACGGACTGATCGTGGTGGCCAAAACAATACGAACTGTCCAGAAAGTTCCAGATTCTGCCTACTCCACTCTGGGCCGGTCCAGGTGGCCCATCATTGATGATATGAAGAATCTACTTTGACCATCTTTTAGACCACATCCATATATAAATAACCACAAAGTTTCAGATCAAAAGGATTTGTGGTTTGATCGTACCGGTTGAAGAAAGATGGACCATCCAGAAAGATTCAACTGCGCAGAGTTTATAAAAGCCCTAAGTATTCTAATTTTCGGACCACATTCTGGGATTGTTTTGGACAATCTAATCCGTCTATCATGTAGAGGAGGAAGTGTTCTACCAATGTTCAAAATTTGGGATCAATCCGACATCTGTACGCTCCGGAGCGTTGAAAGCAAGATGACTAGTTCTGAAGGTACCCGAAGTGCGCGTTTTTGAGAGGCGGTCGGTGATATGATTGGTGGGCCCATTCAGAGGATAATCTTGGAAATCTAAATCATCTATGAGGAATATCATATTACAAGGAAGCTATAAATCAATTTTGAAGGCAATCAGACCATTGGTCAAGTCGTACGAAGCGAAACAAAATCTGTTACGTTGCGGTACTCTTGCTGCACTATAAAAGGGGGTGCTCTCTTCTATTCCAGGGCAACCAAGGACGTGGGGAGCAAGGAGTTCAAGTCATAGGAGGCTTCCTAGCCTCCTCCAGCTAGTTTTTCTTCCTTTTCTTAGTTCTAGTTTTATTTTTAATATGCTTTTCATTAGCTAATCTCTTAGCTAGAGCTAAGAGGTGAACCTTATAGTTTTCTTAGATTGTTTAATTCGTTTTTATTGGTTTTAAGATTGGATTTCATGTTTATGAACAATGGTTTGAAGTATAATTCAAGTACTAAAGTAGTTTTTCTTAGTCTTATGATGACTCATGGATGTTTTGAAGAATTACTTGAGTTCTTAATTGTTGTGTGTTAGTCTAGACCTGTATGATCCGAGGAATTGGAGTACGCTCTAGTACTATGATCTTCATGTGGGAACTTCCTACCAAAGTTCTACTTTTATGGATTTCTGAAGTATGTTTGAGACTATGTATGTGATTTGAATCAAGTTCAAATCATGATCTAGCTTTGTCTTGTGACAGGACTTAATGATGGTTATGATTGCGAACTTAGTCTATTGGAATTGGGACTGACCTATGCAATTGAGTATGCTCATCCTAGCTTGCATTGAGTGAATCATGTACATTGATCTTACATATGGCAGATTATCGGTTTTAACAGCTCTATCATCCGACTAGATAGATCTTAATTTCGATTCTAGTTGAGAAAGTGAGAAACCATAGCGAATTATCCATCTAAGGAGAGCTATAAGTGGATCCTTGATGCTCTAGTTATCTTTCCATTATCAGATTTTCTATTTTATGTTCAAAACCAATTTCACAAACCTCTTTAGATTCTAGTTATTAGGATAATTTGCATTGTTTACTTCCTTCCCTGTGGATCGACCTCGGTCTTACCGAGATTATTACTACATCGCAACCCTACACTTGGGGAAGTGAACACAAATCAACCTAATCCGATGACCAATCTTAATCTGGGCCAAAACGAAACTGAAACGGGGGAGAATGTGGTTGAGAATGTTCCCCGACCAAGAACTTTACGTGATTTCTTGCAACCAGTAAGAGCGAGCACTCCCTCATACATAGTTTTTCCACAAAATGCAGGGAATGTGGATTTGAAACCTACAGTGATCCAACTTCTCCCTAAATTCCATGGATTAGATAGTGAAAGTGCCTATCAACACCTTAAGGAGTTTGATGAGGTAATAACCACCATGCACTTTGCTAATGTGACTAATGATGTGGTGAGACTCAAATTCTTCCCTTTTACTCTTAAAGATAAAGCTAAAAGTTGGCTTCATGCATTAAGGCCAAGATCAATTGGTGCATGACTGATATACATAGGGAATTCATAAAACAATTCTTCCCTACTCACAAAACAAACATGTTGAAGTGCCTTATCATGAACTTTGTCCAAAAGGAAGATGAAACCTTCTTCCAATGTTGGGAGAGGTTTAAGGACTTATTAAACGCATGCCCACATCATGGCTATGAAATTTGGCGGATTATAAGCTTTTTCTATGAAGGACTGACTTCACCCATGCGCCAATTTGTAGAGATGATGTGTAATGGGGAGTTCATGAATAAGGAAGCTGATGAAGCATGGGATTATTTGGAAGAATTGGCTGAGAATGCACAGTCTTGGGATACATCGAAACCAACAAATTCCAAGACTGGCCAACAAAAGGAAAGAGGGGGAATGTATGTCTTATCGGAAGAGGATAGCATAAGTGAGCCTCACAAGAAAGGTCGAAGCCATGGAATTAAGGAAAGGAGAGACGATCAACTCTAATGACATAGAAACTGTTTGTGGAATTTGTGCCGGAAATCAACATGCAACACAAGAGTGTCCCACAATTTCACAAGTTCAGGACATCTTACAAGAACAATCAAATGCCATAAACAGTTATCAACGACAATTTAGTGCTCCAAACTCAAACACGTTTAATGCTAGTTGGAAGAACCATCCCAACTTCAATTGGAGGAATGGACCCACTGCGAATGCAACCAATATCCCTCAAGCTCAACCTATACTAGGTCCATTTCTAGTCATTACTCCAAAAGTTACGCTAGAGGAGATGTTGGGTGCATTTGTATCGGTTCAAGCTGAGTATAACAAGACAAATTCTCTAAAAATAGATGGGTTCATGCAAGAGCAATTGAAATTCAATCAAAATTCAACTCAAGCCATCAATGAATTGAAAACTTCAATGGCTAGAGTTGAATCTCATCTCAGTGTTAGGGAGAAAGGCACACTTCCTGCCCAACCTCTTCCTAACCCAAGAACCCAATTTGAGATACAACATGCAAGCTCATCCTCCCATCATACGGAGCATGTTCAAGCTATCACCACTTTGAGAAGTGGGAAAGTAATTGACAAATCTAATCCGGTGAAGGCCCCAAAGCCTAAGGATATGGAAACTTCCAAAGAGGATGATAGCTCAAACAACACTCCACAAGAGAAAGAACCGGAAAGGCAATACAAGCCGGTTGCCCCGTTTCCACAAAGGTTGATTTCACCTAAACCTTTAGACAAAAATATGAAAATATTAGAAGTTTTCAAGCAGGCGAAGATGAACATCCCGTTGTTAGATGCCATAAAACAAATACCATCTTATGCCAAATTTCTAAAGGAATTGTGTACGATCAAAAGAAAACACAACGTTCACAACAAAGTACTTTTGACTAGGAATTTGAGCACTATCATCAAACAAGAGGTGCCCCAAAAATACAAGGATCCGGGTAGTCCAACCATCTCATGCATCATAGGAGACTACCGGATCAAACAAGCCTTACTCGATTTGGGGGTAAGTGTGAATCTCATTCCATACTCAGTCTACGAGCAACTTGGGTTAGGTGAATTGAAACCGACCAAAACCACACTCCAACTTGTTGATAGATCCATCCGTATACCGAGAGGAATGATTGAAGATGTTCTAGTCCAAGTTGATAAATTCTACTACCCAGTAGACTTTATTGTCTTGGATACACATCCCGTGATCGGCACCGGTGCTCAAATTCCCGTCATACTTGGTCGACCGTTTCTAGCTACTTAAAATGCAATTATCAATTATAGAAGCGGACTCGTACAAATGTCCTTTGGAAATATGACCCTTGAGCTTAACATATTTGATTTATGCAAACAACCACGGGAGGTTGATGATGATATCCACGAACTAAACATGATTGAATAATTCGTGGAAGATACATTCCCCTTGTCATTATATTCCGACCCTTTGGAGGCATGTGTGGCCCATTCTCATGAGATAAATGATGACACAATACGAGATATGGATGTCATCTTAGATACGATGCCGGTGCTTGATAACAAAAGATGGAGGGCCCTATTTGAGCCTTTGCCTGTAAACGAGAACAAGGTCCTCCCATCCAATATCAAGGCACCAACACTCGACCTAAAACCATTACCAAGTGAGCTAAAATATGTTTATTTAGGTCGAGATGAAACATATCCAGTGGTGATTTCTTCCCACTTGGATGAGGAACAAGAGAGTAGGCTAATGGCCACTCTATTAGAGTACAAGAGTGCCATTGGATGGTCAATTGCGGATCTCAAAGGCATAGATCCACTGATTTGTACTCATCGCATACACCTTGAGGAGAATGCAAAGACATCCTGACAACCACAAAGACGACTAAATCCAAACATGAAGGATGTGGTTAAGGTCGAAGTGGTGAAACTATTGGATGTGGGTATTATATACCCAATATCCGATAGTCAATGGGTGAGCCCAACTCAAGTGGTACCTAAGAAATTCGGAATAACCATCGTAGCCAATGCCAATAATGAACTTGTGCCAACTAGAGTCACTACCAGTTGGAGAATGTGCATGACTACAGGAAGCTAAACACTGTCACGAGGAAAGACTACTTCCCCATACCGTTTGTTGATCAAATTTTAGAACGGTTGGCGGGTCATTCCCACTTTTGCTTCCTTGATGGCTATTCAGGGTACAACCAAATAGAGATTGCCCGTGAAGACCAAGAAAAGACTACATTCACATGTCCATTCGGCACATTCGCTTATCGACCGATGTCGTTTGGACTACATAATGCCCCTGCCACCTTTCAGCGTTGTATGATGAGTATCTTTTCTGACATGGTGGGGACAATTCTCGAAGTCTTCATGGATGATTTTTCAGTATTTGGTTGTAGCTTTGATGAGTGCCTTAAGCACTTGAAATCTGTGTTGAAAAGATGTGAAGAGAAGAACCTTGTGCTGAATTGGGACAAGTGTCACTTTATGGTTCAAAAGGGAATTGTACTTGGTCACATCGTTTCACAAAATGGAATCGAGGTGGACAAAGCGAAAATTGATCTTATCTCTAACCTTCCACCACCCAAGAGCATACGAGATGTGCGGTCCTTTTTGGGACACGCAGGATTTTATAGAAGGTTCATAAAGGACTTCAGTTCACTCTCTCGTCCTTTATGTAACCTACTTCAAAAGGAAAATTCATTCGAGTGGAATGAAGAATGTCAAAAAGCCTTTACCATACTTAAAGGTATGTTGACATGTGCTCCCATAATGCAACCACCTAATTGGAGCCTTCCTTTTGAAATTATGCGCGATGCTAGTGACTATGCTATTGGGGCCATACTAGGCCAAAGAAAAGAGAAAAAGCCATGTGTCATCTACTATGCAAGTAGAACCCTAAACTCAGCCCAAGCAAACTACACTACTACTGAAAAAGAACTTTTAGCCGTAGTTTTTTCCTTAGACAAGTTTAGGTCCTACTTGATTGGATCCAAGATCATCATATTCACTAACCATGCCGCGCTTAAGTACCTTCTCTCTAAGAAGGATGCTAAACCACGGTTGTTAAGATAGATACTTCTACTCCAGGAATTTGACATAGAAATACGTGATAAGAAAGGAGTAGAAAATGTCGTGGCTGACCATCTCTCTCGACTTGTCCTCACCGATTCCCCTGAAACGACCGCGATGAATGACATGTTCCCTGATGAACAACTTTTTGCTGTTTCCCAATTGCCATGGTATGCGGACATTGCTAACTATCTTGCTACAGGTACAATTCCTACACATTGGAAAAAGCAAGATAAGGATAAATTCTTGACAGAGGTGCAAAAATTCCTACAGGACGACCCATACTTATTCAAGTATTATTCCGATCAAATCATAAGGAGATGTGTCCCAGATGAAGAACAACAAAGTATCATCTCCTTCTGTCATTCTCAGGCATGTGGTGGCCACTTCTCGGCTAAAAAGACCACAGCAAAAATTCTGCAATGTGAGTTTTATTGGCCCACCATGTTCAAAGACACACATGAGTTTTTCAAAACATGTGAACCTTGTCAAAAATTAGGAGGAATTTCCCGTAGAAATATGATGCCACTCAATCCCATCTTACTAATCGAAATTTTTTATTGTTGGGGCATTGATTTCATGGGCCCATTCCCATCTTCTTTTGGAAACGCATACATCTTGCTTGCCGTTGATTATGTATCCAAATGGGTCGAGGCCATCCCTTGCCGGAATAATGACCATAAAACAGTCATTCACTTCTTAAAAGAGAATATTCTTTCTCGGTTTGGTACACCTCGAGTCATCATCAGTGATGGAGGGTCTCACTTTTGTAATCGCCCATTTGAAACATTAATGCAGAAATATGATGTAACACACAAAGTGAGCACTCCTTATCACCCACAAACTAGTAGGCAAGCTGAGATATCCAATAGGGAGATTAAACACATTTTAGAGAAAACGGTGAACCCCGATCGCAAGGATTGGTCGTTTCAGCTTACTGATGCGCTTTGGGCCTACCATACTGCTTTTAAGACCCCTATTGGAATGTCTCCCTATAGACTTGTCTATGGGAAGGCTTGTCACTTGCCTGTGGAGTTGGAACATAGGGCATATTGGGCAATTACGAAGATGAATTTTGATTCTGACAAGGCGAGCTCGTTACGCAAACTACAATTGAATGAGCTTGCAGAAATCCGGAACGAAGCATACGAGAATGCGAGAATTTACAAGGACAAGACGAAGATATTCTATGATAAGAATATTCTTCGCAAGACATTCACGTCAATAAAAAAGTCCTGTATAATTCTCGCCTACATTTATTTTCGAGAAAATTGAGATCTCGATGGACCGGTCCCTACATTGTGTAAACTGTCTATCCATATGGGCCTGTCAAGTTGTTAAATCCAAGGAACGGCAACATTTTTAAGGCGAATGGGCAGCGATTAAAGCCGTTCTTTGAGAAATTTCCTTCAGAAGGTATGTCCATACCTCTGACTGATCCTGTCTACCAGGATGATTGATCTCCTAGTCTGATGGAGGTATAGAGTAGTTAGGATTAGGATTTTGTTGCTTTTGCTTTTACTTAGGTCTGTTAGAAGGAGGAAGAATTCCACTTTTCACTCTTTCAGGTACTCTCATTCCTCACTCCCTTTTATGTTCAAATTGCTCTCATGTTTTGTTCATTGCGCATCTTTTACATTGAGGACAATGCAAAATTTGGTTGGGGGGTGTAGGATCACTTGGATGAATCCAGCGTTTTGTAACATTTCGAGCAATTATATAGAAAATTTTCAATTTTCCTAAAATTCAAAACTCTTTTTGGAAAACTTTGTTTCTATGCATTCAAGATGATATGAGCATAAGAGGAGGAGATATGAAGTGTATAAGGTTGTCTGGAACGTCTCATAGCATAATGGTTTTACATGTGAATTCCCCTAGTTATGTGATTGATAGAAAATTTGAACATTTTTACACCTAGTTCACATTACACGATTTTCATGAGTTGAAAGAATTATGTGATTTGTGGGTTAGCTAGACCTTGATTAAAGGCGTTGAGAAATCAAGCCGGGGTACTTTGTCCATCCTTGTCCATGGGAAAATAATGAAAGATATGAATTTCTAAAAATCCTATCTAATTTAAAAGAAAAAGGGAAAGGAAGGATGAAATTGGGAATGATGAAAAAATGGTGGAAATTCCGATTAGGGCTACCTATTACCAACCGGGGGATGGTCTACCCGTAACCAAAGCCAGAAATGGGACGTAGTGTGAAAGTCGTCGGAAGGACAGTAAGGTAAATTCCCGTCATTGGCTTGTTGTTGCTCTATATACCTTGAGCTATCTAGTCTGGTTGATCTATGAAGAAGATAATCCTAGAAACTCATGAGATGAATTTTCACTATGCACACTAGGTTGGGTTTGTTCAAGTTCTTCTATTTATCAACCAATCAGCGGGAATTTCATATGAATGCTTGTCGTGTTTTGAGGGTTTACAGTTTCAACCTCTGTCACCTAATATTTCTGAATTTTACGCTTGTATGTCTTGGGATGTATAGAAGAATGGTTTCTAAGGGAGAGTTGGGTTTTGGAGAATGGAATTGGTTTCACGCATGTTTTGCTCGGGACTAGCAAAATGTTGGTTGGGGGGTGTGTTGAGCTCTTAATTGTGCATATTCTAACCCCAATTCATCACTCATTGTGCAAGATTTTCATGATTTAAAGACTAATTGAATGCATGTTTTGTGATTGCAGGAATGAGAGTGGACTCCGCCTAATTGATGACAAAGAGACCGCTTTAAGAGCCTTGGATGAAGACCCAAGGTGGGCCGAAGGAAGAAGGAAGCAAAGAGAGAAGAAAAGAAGAAGGAAATGAAGAAGTAATGGCCACGACCGGTCATCCGACCGGTCGGCCAAGGGAGCTAGACCGGTCAAGACCAATCAGCCAACCTCTTGCATACGCTGGACGCAGGACCAAGTGAGTCTGACCGGTCATGACCGGTCGGCCGGTCGGCCGGAGTATTTTTCCACCTCCAGATCTTGCTGGACAGTGCAAATAACGAGTTCGACCGGTCGTGACCGGTCGGCCAGCTAGTCCGACCGGTCGTGCGACCGGTTGGCCATGCGTAATGTTGCAAACTTTCTATTTTCGGTCCGAAATTCTCTGCGCACTGCTTAACCTTACGCAGATTCTGGAATATTCTGAGGTTGCGGAGCCTCCCCACTATAAAAGGACACCTAGGGATCGTTCCTAGGGTATCTAAGAAGAGTTTAAGCAAGGTTGGAGGCGGCGGAAGTGGATTTCAGAGTTCCACAACTCCTTCTAGTTTGTTTTGTTGTTTTTATGAATTTTCTAGTTGTTTCATGTTTCCTTGGATCATGAACAGCTAAACCTCTTAGCTAGGGCTAAGAGGTGAAGCTTGTAGTGGATCTAAGATGTTTCAATTCGTTCTAAGTTGGTTTTAAGATTGAATTTCATGTTTATGAACAATGGTTTGAAGTTTATACAAGTTCTAAGTAGTTTTTCTTAGTCTTATGATGACTCATGGATGTTTGGGAGAATTACTTAAGTTCTTAATTGCTTTGTGTTAGTCTAGACCTGTATGATCCGAGGAATTGGAGTACGCTCTAGTACTATAATCTTCATGTGGGAACTTCCTACCAAAGTTCTACTTTTTTGGTTTTCTGAATTATGAATGGGACAGTGCATGTGATTTGATTCAAGTTCAAATCATGATCTAACTTTGTCTGGTGACAGGACTTAATGATGATCATGATTATGAACTTAGTTTATTGGAATTGGGACTGACCTATGCAATTGAGTATGCTCATCCTAGCTTGCATTGGGTGAATCATATACATTGGCCTTACATATGACAGATTGTTTGGTTTAACAGCTCTATCATCTGGCAAGATAGATCTTAATATCGATTCTAGTTGAGAGAATGAGAAACCAAAGCGAATTGAGCATCAAGGATTGCTACGAGTGGATCCTTGAACCCCTAGTGCCTTTTTATAATTGTTTACGTTCAAATTAGTTTAAAGTTGTTACTTACATCAATCTCATATAAAATCTGGTTGTTAGTGTTGAGCTCTTAATTGTGCATATTCTAACCCAATTCATCACTCATTGTGCAAGATTTCTATGCCTTAAAGTCTAATTGAATGCATGTTTCGTGATTGCAGGAATGAGAATGGACTCTGCCTAATTGAAGATAAAAAGAGCCTATTTAGAATCATTCGGATGAAGATCGAAGGAGGACCAAAGAAAGAAGGAAGCAAGGAAAGAAGAAAAGAAGAAAGAAAGAAGAAACTGAAGAAAAACAAGGCCAAGACCGGTCGTCCGACCGGTCGGCCAAAGGAGCCAGACCGGTCGGCTAACCCTTTGCATCTGCTCGACGCAGGAACAAGTGTGTCCGACCGGTCCTGAGCGGTCGGCCAGCCCAATCCGACCGGTCCAGACCGGTCGGCCAGAAGAAATATCACCTCCAGAGCTTGCTGGACTGTTGCACAATGAGGTCCGACCGGTCGGCCAGTTACTCAGACCGGTCGTCCGATCGGTCGGCCACATGAAAAATCAGGACTTTCTATTTTCAGTCCCATTTTCTCTGCGCACTGCGTAAGTGTTACGTAAATTCTCGAATCTTCTGAAGTTGTGGAGCCTCCCCACTATAAAAGGACACCTAGGGATCGTTCCTAGGGTATCTTAGAAGGGTTTAAGCAAGGTTGGAGGTGGCGGAAGTGGATTTCAGAATTCCACAACTCCTTCTAGTTTGTTTTCACTGTTTTATGCTTTTCTTAAGTTGTTTCATGTTTCCTTGGATCATGAGCAGCTAAACCTCTTAGCTAGGGCTAAGAGGTGAAGCTTGTAGTGGATCTAAGATGTTTCAATTCGTTCTAAGTTGGTTTTAAGTTTGGAATTCATGTTTATGAACAATGGTTTGAAGTTTATACAAGTTCTAAGTAGTTTTTCTTAGTCTTATGATGACTCATGGATGTTTGGGAGAATTACTTAAGTTCTTAACTGCTTTGTATTAGTCTAGACCTGTATGATCCGAGGAATTGGAGTACGCTCTAGTACTATGATCTTCATGTGGGGACTTCCTACCAAGGTTCTACTTTTCTAGTTTTCTGAATTATGTAGGAGACTGTGCATGTGATTTGAATCAAGTTCAAATTGTAATCTAGCCTTGTCTTGTGACAGGACTTGAGGATGGTTATGATTGTGATTTGAGCCTATTGGAATTGGGACTGACCTATGCAATTGAGCATGCTCAGCCTAGCTTACATTGAGTGAATCATATGCATTAGACTTACATATGACAGATTGTCTGGTTTAACAGCTCTATCATCCGGCTAGATAGATCTTAATATCGATTCTAGTTGAGAAAGTGAGAAACCACAGCGGATTGAACATCAAGGATTGCTACAAGTGGATCCTTGAACCCCTAGTGCCTTTTTATAATTGTTTACCTTCAAATTAGTTTAAAATCGTTACTTACATCAATCTCATACAAAATCTGGTTGTTAGCTTTCAATAGATATTATTGGATGTGTTTGTGAATTCCTACACAAGTCCCTGTGGATCGACCTCGGTCTTACCGAGATGATCACTACATCGCAACCCTACACTTGGGGAAGCGAACAAGTTTTTGGCGCCGTTGCTGGGGACTTTGACGGTTTTCACAAATTTTTGAAATTAGTATCTATTTAGGATT
Source organism: Liriodendron chinense (assembly GCA_003013855.2). Taxonomy (NCBI): domain Eukaryota; kingdom Viridiplantae; phylum Streptophyta; class Magnoliopsida; order Magnoliales; family Magnoliaceae; genus Liriodendron; species Liriodendron chinense. Next base: position 42,845 of record ML058555.1, read on the forward strand.
TTTAGGATTTTAGGACTAACTTAGTTTGTTTTATTAGATTTTTCTTTTTCAGGGAATTTTAGGAAGCTGAAGAAGATACAAGGATTTCAAGTGCCGAATCAGGTTCTATCTTTCTAAACCTTACTCTTCTCCTTCTCCTACTCATTCCTATCATATTCATCTCTTGTAGAGTGGGTGGAGACTCCTTTTGGATCTCTGAAAGGTCGGCCTTGTGCCACCGGGATTCCTATTGGTCGGCCCTGCCGTCTTGGATCACCTTGTGCTCAGAGATTTCTTTTCTCACCTCTACTCCTCTTTCTCATTTTTCTGCACTTTTTCTCAAAAGATTCAAAGAGTGGGTGGGGAGTTCTCTGAACCCCTATTGACCAGGAGAAATCGGTCTCTATCCTTGCTTCTGGCTTAGCCATTGCAAGACAGCTTGTGCTTCGGTCTTAGAGAAGAGTAAAGAAAGGGAGGAAAAATTCTTCTTTCTCTTTGTTTCATATTTTTTTGGATTTGCATGCCACATTGGGCTCAGGATTCCAATAACCGACTCATAAGTGAAGGGGGGGGGGATAGTAGAAGGAATTGACAGAGAACCACGTGCTAGGAGACATCTAACTTCTCCAATTTTGTCTGAAAGTATAACTGTGAATCAACCTAATCCGATGGTCAATCCTAATCTGAGCCAAAACCAAACTAAAACGGGGGAGAATGTGGTTGAGAATGTTCCCCGACCAAGAACTCTACGTGATTTCTTGCAACCAGCAAAAGCGAGCACTCTCTCATGCATAATTTTTCCACAAAATGCAGGGAATGCGGATTTAAAACCGGGAGTGATCCAACTTCTCGCTAAATTCCATGGATTAAACAGTGAAAGTGCCTATCAACACCTTAAGGAGTTTGATGAGGTAATAACCACCATGCACTTTGCTAATGTGACTGACGATGTGGTGAGACTTAAATTCTTCCCTTTTACTCTTAAAGATAAAGTTAAAGGTTGGCTTCATGCATTAAGGCCAAGATCAATTGGTGCATGGACTGATATGCATAGGGAATTCATAAAAAAATTCTTCCTACTCACAAAACAAACATGTTGAAGCGCCTTATCATGAACTTTGCCCAAAAGGAAGATGAAACCTTCTTCCAATGTTGGGAGAGGTTTAAGGACCTATTAAATGCATGTCCACATCATGGCTACGAAATTTGGCGGGTTATAAGCTTTTTCTATGAAGGACTGACTTCACCCATATGCCAATTCGTAGAGATGATGTGTAATGGGGAGTTCATGAATAAGGAGGCTGATGAAGCATGGGATTATTTGGAAGAATTGGCTGAGAATGCACAGTCTTGGGATACATCGAAACCAACAAATTCCAAGACTAGGCCAACAAAAGGAAAAAGGAGGAATGTATGTCTTATCGGAAGAGGATAGCATAAGTGCACGGGTGGCTAGCCTCACAAGAAAGGTCGAAGCCATGGAATTAAGGAAAGGAGAGACGATTAACTCCAATGACGTTGAAACTGTTTGTGGAATTTGTGCCGGAAATCAACATGCAACATAAGAGTGTCCCACAATTTCAACAGTTCAGGACATCTTACAAGAACAATCAAATGCCATAAACAGTTATCAACGACAATTTAGTGCTCCAACCTCAAACACGTTTAATGCTAGTTGGAAGAACCATCCCAACTTCAGTTGGAGGAATGGACCCACTGCGAATGCAACCCCTATCCCTCAAGCTCAACCTATACTAGGTCCATCTCTAGTCATTACTCCAAAAGTGACGCTAGAGGAGATGTTGGGTGCATTCGTATCGGTCCAAGCTGTGTATAACAAGACAAATTCTCTAAAGATAGATGGGTTCATTCAAGAGCAATTGAAATTCAATCAAAATTCGACTCAAGCCATCAATGAATTGAAAACATCAATGGCTATAGTTGAATCTCATCTTAGTGTTAGAGAGAAGGGCACACTTCATGCTCAACCTCTTCCTAACCCAAGAACCCAGTTTGAGATACAAGATGCAATCTCATCCTCCCATCATACGGAACATGTTCAAGCTATCATCATTTTGAGAAGTGGGATAGAAATTGACAAATCTAATCGGGTGAAGGCCCCAAAGCCTAAGGATCCGAAAATTTCCAAAGAGGATGATAGCTCAAACAACACTCCACAAGAGAAAGAACCGAAAAAGCAATACAAGGCGGTTGCCCCGTTTCCACAAAGGTTGATTTCACCTAAACCTTTAGATAAAAATCTGAAAATTCTAGAAGTCTTCAAGTTGGTGAAGATGAACATCCCGTTGTTAGATGCCATAAAACAAATACCATCTTATGCCAAATTTCTAAAGGAATTGTGTACGGTCAAAAGAAAACACAACGTTCACAACAAAGTACTTTTGACTGAGAATTTGAGCGATATCATCAAACAAGAGGTGCCCCAAAAATATAAGGATCCGGGTAGTCAAACCATCTCATGCATCATAGGAGACTACCGAATCAAACAAGCCTTACTCGATTTGGGGGTAAGTGTGAATCTCATTCCATACTCAGTCTACGAGCAACTTGGGTTAGGTGAATTGAAACCGACCAAAACCACACTCCAACTTGCTGATAAATCCATCCGTATACCGAGAGGAATGATTGAAGATGTTCTAGTCCAAGTTGATAAATTCTACTACCCAGTAGACTTTATTGTCTTGGATACCGGTGCTCAAATTCCCGTCATACTTGGCTGACCGTTTCTAGCTACTTCAAATGCAATTATCAATTATAGAAACGGACTCGTACAAATGTCCTTTGGAAATATGACCCTTAAGCTTAACATATTTGATTTATGCAAACAACCACGGGAGGTTGATGATGATATCCACGAACTAAACATGATTGAATAATTCGTGGAAGATACATTCCCCTTGTCATTATATTCCGACCCTTTGGAGGCATGTGTGGCCCATTCTCATGAGATAAATGATGACACAATACGAGATATGGATGTCATCTTAGATACGATGCCGGTGCTTGATAACAAAAGATGGAGGGCCCTATTTGAGCCTTTGCCTGTAAACGAGAACAAGGTCCTCCCATCCAATATCAAGGCACCAACACTCGACCTAAAACCATTACCAAGTGAGCTGAAATATGTTTATTTAGGTCGAGATGAAACATATGCAGTGGTGATTTCTTCCCAGTTGGATGAGGAACAAGAGAGTAGGCTAATGGCCACTCTATTAGAGCACAAGAGTGCCATTGGATGGTCAATTGCGGATCTCAAAGGCATAGATCCACTGATTTGTACTCATCGCATACACCTTGAGGAGAATGCAAAGACATCCCGACAACCACAAAGACGACTAAATCCAAACATGAAGGATGTGGTTAAGGCCGAAGTGGTGAAACTATTGGATGTGGGTTTTATATACCCAATATCCGATAGTCAATGGGTGAGCCCAACTCAAGTGGTACCTAAGAAATCCGGAATAACCATCGTAGCTAATGCCAATAATGAACTCGTGCCAACTAGAGTCACTACCGGTTGGAGAATGTGCATTGACTACAGGAAGCTAAACACTGTCACGAGGAAAGACCACTTCCCCCTACCGTTTGTTGATCAAATTTTAGAACGGTTGGCGGGTCATTTCCACTTTTGCTTCCTTGATGGCTATTCAGGGTACAACCAAATAGAGATTGCCCGTGAAGACCAAGAAAAAACTACATTCACATGTGCATTCGGCACATTCGCTTATCGACAGATGCCGTTTGGACTACGTAATGCCCCTACCACCTTTCAGCGTTGTATGATGAGTATCTTTTCTGACATGGTGGGGACAATTCTCGAAGTCTTCATGGATGTTTTTTTCGTATTTGGTTGTAGCTTTGATGAATGCCTTATGCACTTGAAATCTGTGCTAAAAAGATGTGAAGAGAAGAACCTTGTGCTGAATTGGGAGAAGTGTCACTTCATGGTTCAAAAGGGAATTGTACTTGGTCACATCGTTTCACAAAATGGAATCGAGGTGGACAAAGTGAAAATTGATCTTATCTCTAACCTTCCACCACCCAAGAGCATACGAGATGTACCGTCCTTTTTGGGATACGCAGGATTTTACAGAAGGTTCATAAAGGACTTCAGTTCACTCTCTCATCCTTTATGTAACCTACTTCAAAAGGAAAATTCATTCGAGTGGAATGAAGAATGTCAAAAGGCCTTTACCACCCTTAAAGGTATGTTGACATGTGCTCCCATAATGCAACCACCTGATTGGAGACTTCCTTTTGAAATTATGTGCGATGCTATCGACTATGCTATTGGAGCCGTGCTAGGCCAACGAAAAGAGAAAAAGCCATGTGTCATCTACTATGCAAGTAGAACCCTAAACTCAGCCCAAGCAAACTACACCACTATTGAAAAAGAACTTTTAGTCGTAATTTTTGCCTTGGACAAGTTTAGGTCCTACTTGATTGGATCCAAGATCATCATATTCACTGACCATGCTGCGCTTAAGTACCTTCTCTCTAAGAAGGATGCTAAACCACGATTATTAAGATGGATCCTTCTACTCCAGGAATTTGACATAGAAATACGTGATAAGAAAGGAGTAGAAAATGTCGTAGCTGACCATCTCTCTCGACTTGTCCTCACTGATTCCCCTGAAACGACCGCGATCAATGACATGTTCCCTGATGAACAACTTTTTGATGTTTCCCAATTGCCATGGTATGCGGACATTGCTAACTATCTTGCTACAGGTACAATTCCTACACATTGGAAAAAGCAAGATAAGGATAAATTCTTCACTGAGGTGCGAAAATTCCTATGAGACGACCCTTACTTATTCAAGTATTGTCCCGATCAAATCATAAGGAGATGTGTCCCAGATGATGAGCAACAAAGTATCATCTCCTTCTGTCATTCTCAGGCATGTGGTGGCCACTTTTCGGCTAAAAAGACCACAGCAAAAATTCTGCAATGTGGGTTTTATTGGCCTACCATGTTCAAAGACACACATGAGTTTTGCAAAACATGTGAACCTTGTCAGAAATTGGGAGGAATCTCCCGTAGAAATATGATGCCACTCAATCCCATCTTAATAATCGAAATTTTTTATTGTTGGGGCATCGATTTCATGGGTCCATTCTCATCTTCTTTTGGAAACACATACATCTTGCTTTCCTTTGATTATGTTTCCAAATGGGTCGAGGCCATCCCTTGCTGGAATAATGACCATAAAACAGTCATTCGCTTCTTAAAAGAGAATATTCTTTCCTGGTTTGAAACACCTCGAGTCATCATAAGTGATGGAGGGTCTCATTTTTGTAATCGCCCTTTTGAAATTTTAATGAAGAAATATGGCGTAACACACAAGGTGAGCACTCCCTATCACCCACAAACGAGTGGAAAAGCTGAGATTTCCAATAGGGAGATTAAACACATTTTGGAGAAAACGGTAAACCCCCGATCGCAAGGATTGGTCACTTCGACTTACCGATGCGCTTTGGGCTTACCGTACCACTTTTAAAACCCCTATTGGAATGTCTCCCTATAGACTTGTCTATGGGAAGGCTTGTCACTTGCCTGTGGAGTTGGAACATAGGACATATTGGGCAATTAAGAAGATGAATTTCAATTCTGACAAGGCAAGCTCACTGCGCAAACTACAATTGAATGAACTTGCAGAAATCCGGAATGAAGCATATGAGAATGCGAGAATTTACAAAGACAAGATGAAGATATTCCATGATAAGAATATTCTTCGCAAGACATTCACGATCAATCAAAAAGTCCTCCTGTATAATTCTCGCCTACATCTATTTCTGGGAAAATTGAGATCTAGATGGACTGGTCCCTACATTGTGCAAACTGTCTATCCATATGGGACTGTCGAGCTGTTAAATCCGAGGAACGGCAACATTTTTAAGGCGAATGGGCAACGATTAAAGCCATTCTTTGAGAAATTTCCTTCAGAAGGTATATCCATACCTCTGAATGATCCTGTGTATTAGGATGATTGATCTCCTAGTTTGATGGAGGTATAGAGTAGTTAGGATTAGGATTTTGTTGCTTTTGTTTACCTTTGCTTAGGTTTGTTAGAAGGAGGAAGAATTCCACTTTTCACTTTTTCAGGTACTCTCATTCCTCACTCCCTTTTAGGTTCAAATTGCTCTCATGTTTTGTTTATTGCACATCTTTTACATTGAGGACAATGCAAGATTTAGTTGGGGGGTGTAGGATCACTTGGATGAATCCAGCGTTTTATAACATTTCAAGCAATTATGTAGAAAATTTTCAATTTTCCTAAAATTCAAAACTCTTTTTGGAAAACTTTGTTTCTATACATTCAAGATGATATGAGCATAAGAGAAGGAGATATGAAGTGTATGAGGTTTTACGTCTGGAACATCTCATAGCATGATGGTTTTACATGTGAATTCCCCTAGTTATGTGATTGATAGAAAATTTGAACATTTTTACACCTAGTTCACATTACACGATTTTCATGGGTTGAAAGGGATTCTATGATTTGTGGGTTAACTAGACTCTGATTTAAGGTACTAAGAAACCAGGCCGGGGTATTCTGTCCATCCTTGTCCATGGGAAAACAACGAAAGATATGGATTTCTAAAAATCCTATCTAAATTAAAAGAAAAAGGAAAAAGGAAGGATGAAATTGGGAAATGGTGGAAAATTCCGATTAGGGCTACCTACTACCAACCGGGGGATGGTCTACCCGTAACCAAAGCCAGAAATGGGACGTAGTGTGAAAGTCATTGAAAGAACAGTAAGGCAAATTCCTGTCATTGGCTTGATGTGGCTCTTTGAACCTTGAGATCTATAGTCTAGTTGATCTATGAAGAAGATAATCCTAGAAACTCATGAGATGAATTTTCACTATCCACACTAGATTGAATTTGTTCAAGTTCTTCTATTATTCAACTAATCAGTGGGAATTTCATATGAATGCTGATCATGTCTTGAGGGTTTACGGTTTCAACTTCTGTCACCAAATATTTTTGTATCTTACACTTGTATGTCTTGGGACGTATAGAAGAATGGTTTCTGAAAGAGAGTTGAGTTTTAGAGAATGGAATTGGTTTCACGCATGTTTTGCTAGGGACTAGCAAAATGCTGGTTGGGGGATGTGTTGAGCTCTTAATTGTGCATATTCTAACCCCAATTCATCACTCATTGTGCAAGATTTTTATGCCTTAAAGACTAATTGAATGCAGGTTTCGTGATTGCAGGAATGAGAATGGACTCTGCCTAATTGAAGATAACAAGAGCCTATTTAGAATCATTCGGATGAAGATCGAAGGAGGACCAAAGAAAGAAGGAAGCAAGGAAAGAAGAAAAGAAGAAAGAAAGAAGAAACTGAAGAAAAACAAGGCCAAGACCTGACGTCCGACCGGTCGGCCAAAGGAGCCAGATCGGTCGTGACCTATCGGCCAACCCTTTGCATCTGCTGGACGCAGGAACAAGTGTGTCCAACCGGTCGTGACTGGTCAGCCAGCCCAGTCCGACCGGTCCAGACCAGTCGGCCAGAAGAAATATCACCTCCAGAGCTTGCTGTACTGTTGCACAATGAGGTCCGACCGGTCGCGACCGGTCGGCCAGTTACTCAGACCGGTCGTCCGACCGGTCAGCCACATGAAAAATCAGGACTTTCTATTTTCAGTCCGATTTTCTCTGCGCACTGCGTAAGTGTTACGCAAATTCTCGAATCTTCTGAAGTTGCAGAGCCTCCCCACTATAAAAGGACACCTAGGGATCGTTCCTAGGGTATCTTAGAAGGGTTTAAGCAAGGTTGGAGACGACGGAAGTGGATTTCGGAGTTCCACAACTCCTTCTAGTTTATTTTCATTGTTTTATGCTTTTCTTAAGTTGTTTCATGTTTCCTTGGATCATGAGCAGCTAAACCTCTTAGCTAGGGCTAAGAGGTGAAGCTTGTAGTGGATCTAAGATGTTTCAATTCGGTTCTAAGTTGGTTTTAAGTTTGGAATTCATGTTTATGAACAATGGTTTGAAGTTTATACAAGTTTTAAGTGGTTTTTCTTAGTCTTATGATGACTCATGGATGTTTGGGAGAATTACTTAAGTTCTTCACTGCTTTGTATTAGTTTATTCCTGTATGATCCGAGGAATTGGAGTAAGCTCTAGTACTATGATCTTCATGTGGGGACTTCCTACCAAGGTTCTACTTTTCTAGTTTTCTGAATTATGTAGGAGACTGTGCATGTGATTTGAATCAAGTTCAAATTGTAATCTAGCCTTGTCTTGTGACAGGACTTGAGGATGGTTATGATTGTGATCTGAGCCTATTGGAATTGGGACTGACCTATGCAATTGAGCATGCTTAGCCTAGCTTACATTGAGTGAATCATATGCATTGGACTTACATATGACAGATTGTCTGGTTTAACAGCTCTATCATCCGGCTAGATAGATCTTAATATCGATTCTAGTTGAGAAAGTGAGAAACCACAACGGATTGAACATCAAGGATTGCTACAAGTGGATCCTTGAACCCCTAGTGCCTTTTTATAATTGTTTACCTTCAAATTAGTTTAAAATCGTTACTTACATCAATCTCATACAAAATCTGGTTGTTAGCTTTTAATAAAGATTATTGGATGTGTTTGTGAATTCCTACACAAGTCCCTATGGATCGACCTCGGTCTTACCGAGATTATTACTACGTCGCAACCCTACACTTGGGGAAGCGAACAGTTAGCTCTCAATAGACACTATTGGATGTGTTTGTGAATCCCTACATAAGTCCCTGTGGATCGACCTTGGTCTTACCGAGTTTATTACTACATCGTAACCCTACACTTGGGGAAGCGAACAGTAATGGCATGTAAAGACCTGTATTTTGAGATTGCCCATTAGCGGTCTAACAAATATGACATCGTTGTACTGCCTTCCCAACATCACGAGTAAGTTGCGGCCAACAATACTGCTCCTCCACCATCGCTCTGGTCTTATCTCCTCCTAGATGATCGCTAAGGCCATCGCCATATAGCTCGATAATAATTTTATCCCGTAACGAACTCTGCGGAATGCAAAGTCAATTTCCTTTGAAGAGGAAACCATCTTAAATTAGAATGTCACTCGGATGACCCTCTTGGCACTTTTTCCATGCATCTGCAAAATCTTTGTCATCGGCATAATGTTCCTTGAGACAGTCGAATCCAACCACCTCACTGCTCACGGTGATAAGAAGGGATGCATGTCGGCTAAGTGCATCTGCTACGTTGTTCTACTGCCCTGATTTGTATTTCAAAACAATCGTGAATTCTTGTAAAAATGAAATCCATCGAGCGTGCATACGATTCACATTAGTCTGAGTATTGACAAATTTTAAGGCCTGATGATCAGTGTACAGTATAAATTCCCTTTGAATAAGATAGGGGCGCCAATGGTGCAGTGCCTGAACCACTGCATATAATTTAAGCTCATAGGTCGACCACTTCTATCGTCCGTCGCTGAGTTTCTCACTGTAGAAGGCAACTGGCTTGCCCTCTTGAGAAAAGATTCCCCCAACTCCGACAATAAATGCGCCGCATTCTACCTCAAACAACTTATTGAAATTAGGAAGTAGCAAGACCGGTGTAATGGATAACCGATGTTTGATTTCTACAAAACTCTTCTCTGCCCCTTCGATCCATTGAAACGGACCCTTCTTCATATAGTCGGTAATCGGTGCGACGACACTGCTGAAGTTCTGCAAAAATCGACGATAGAAGGTCACCATCCCATGAAAACTTCGTACTTCATGAATATTCGTCGGAGTCGGCCAATCCCAAATTGCTTGAACTTTCTCTTCGTCCACTTGGATACCCATGGATGATACAATGAACCCCAGAAATAATAATCGATCAGTTAAGAAGCTACACTTTTCAGATTTAAGTATAGTTTGTTGTTGGCCAACACTTGTAGGACTTTTCTGAGGTGGGTCATGTGCTTCGTTTCATCCTGACTGTATATTAGAATGCCATCAAAGTAAAGGACAACAAAACGGCCAATGAACGGCTTCAACACTTGGTTTATTAAACGCATGAAGGTGCTTGGTGCGTTAGTTAGACCGAAGGGCATAATCAGCCACTCATATAACCCTTCCTTGGTCTTGAAGGCCGTTTTCCACTCTTCACCTGGCCTAATACGGATTTAATGGTATCCACTCCGTAAGTTCAGTTTGGAGAACAACTTAGAGCCATTGAGCATGTCAAGCATGTCATCCAACCGCGGTATTGGAAATCGATATTTAACTGTTATTTTATTGATCGCGCGACTATCGATACACATGCGCCAAGTTTCGTCTTTCTTTGGGATAAGGAGCGCCGGAACAGCGCACGGGCTCATGCTCTCTTTAATGAGACCCTTATGGATTAGTTCCTCCATTTGTCCTTATAGAATTTCACACTCTTTTGAACTCATCCGATAGTGCGGTCGGTTGGGCAAGCTAGACCCTGGGACAAGGTTGATGTGATGTTGTATGTCTCATATGGGAGGCAACTCATCAGGTAAATCTCCAGGCTAAATACTTCAAAATTCGTCTAGTAATGGTTTAAGGCGTTGAGGAATATTAGAGGATCCTGACTCCTCGCCTTTTACCACAACGACATATATTTCGCCCGTTTCTTTTGATTCTTTAACAAACTTGTGAACGGTAAGGAGAGTGTTCCCCTCCACTTTAGAAGCTTCGGGGTGTTTCTCTGGTGTCATAGGGGCCAAAATAACTTTTCGACCATCCTTGGTGAACATGTATATGTTTTCCTGTCCACCGTGTGTCATATCTCGATCCGATTGCCATGGTCGCCCAAGTAAATGTGGTAGGCTTCCATGTCAACCACATCACAGAGGACCTCGTCCTTATAACTTTTACCAATGGAAAACGAGATAATGCATTGATGAGTTACCTTTGTCTCGTTCACCTTCTTAATCCAACCGATTGAGTAAGGGGTAGGGTGCTTCTTCATAGGCAGATGTAACTTATCCACCATAATTTTTTAGACAATATTTTCGCTACTCCCATTGTCTATAATCACATCATAAATTTTGCCCTACAGAGTGCACTTTGTACAGAAGATATTATGTCTTTGTCGATGCACTTCCCTCCTAGGAGTGAAAAATAGTCGTCTCACTACTAGCGAGTCTCCATGATCTTCAGTCAGCTAATCTACATCTTTTGTGTCCCCCTCTTCGGCCTGTTTCAATTCAGGGTTGTCTTCCACTACTTCACCTTCTACGCCACCTTCATTCGTAGTTAAGTGGGTTGTAGGACGTTGAGGGCAAGCGTTTGACCAATGTTCTGGTTGGCCACAGCGGAGACAATGGTCTGGCTTTGGCTAACTATATGGGTTGGGGATCCTGCTAGGACCCTTTGTAGTGGGAGTTGCACGTTGAGGCCTTAAGGGACCGCTTCCCCAGTCCTGGTTCGTGAACATAGGAGGTTGAGGACACCCTCCTATAGGTTCCTTGCCTTTGGCCAATGTTGTATCCTGAGTTGGTCCGATGATGGGGTTTCATGTTACCGGATAGGGTCGAGCAGGGGGTTGCGACAACTGTGTTTCTGCCTGAGTGGCCAATTGGTTGGCCTCACTCAACGTCCAGACTGGATGCATCTGGACCCGATCCCGAATTGCCAATCGCAACCCACCAATGAACCGTTATACTTGTTGTACCTCTGATTCCGATAAATTATTTCGTGTAGCCAATCGCTGGAATTCTTCGAGATATTCGGCTACGGTTCGATTTCCCTGATGATAATTTTGATATTGTTGGAACAAAATTTGTTCATAGTCGCTAGGGAAGAATTGAGCCTTAAGAAGCTATCTCATATGAGGCCACGTTCAGATGGATGCCTTATTCTGACGGGCGCGGGAAACCTATAGGTTTTCCCACCATGCTGAAGCACCGAATTTTAATTTGTATACAATTAGTTTTACCTTCTTGTCGTCCGGCACTTCTATATAGTCAAAGTATCGTTCGACCTCTGCCAGCCAGTCGAGGAACTCCTCTATTCGAAGTAGGCCATTAAAGCTGGGAAGATCAACTTTGCCTCGATAATCTCTTTCTGCTCACTCCACACGCTCATTCCCTAGCGCAGGTCGTCATACCAAAATGTCTTCGACCTCGTCATCGTTTGGTTTCAATCCGTTTGGTGTAACCTTACAATTATCCACATGGGGTGCTTTACGGAATACAAGATTGTCCCGTATCGCGAGCATTGGTGGTTGTTGGTTGCCTTGGGCTCGGGGCAGAGCTAGCGATGCCGCAATTTGGTCGAGTTTTGCTTGTATACCTTACAGGATCAACCGGTTCTCCTGTTCCACTGCTTCGAAAGCTGTCGCAGTTAGATAGTCCCTTGGAGCATTGTCCTTAGGATGAGGATCCAACCCTTCATTAGAGGTCATCGTCCTAAGGAAGAAACCTCTCTTTGATACCAATGACGCAAGGAGGACGTGGTAGGTCGATCACCATCTCCCTAACCGATTGTTTCTCGAATCCACGAGAAGAAATAAAGGATAAAAAGAGGAAATTAATTCTGAATAATTTTTTTGATAGATTGAATACATAGAAATGGAATTGCAATGCATATAAGTAGGAAACTAAACTCTAGGTAAAGTACCAGACTCCAACTCAATCTTAAACTCCTAGAAAACGCAACTTACTATAAATAGTAAACTTACTATTTATAGAAGTCGCTCAATCCTACTAGAACTCTTGGTTTTTGGCCAAAAATAGAAAGTTATCAAACGGGCCCAACCATGTTGTTCTACTAAATATTCTAAGACCTTTTCATGTTGGGCACTAACTCTAAAACCCTACAGATCCAAAGTTATGATCAAATTAAAACTTACTATAAATAGTAAAACTGAAAATAAACTAGCCTAGTGACCGTCGATATGGTCGAATCTCGCAATTCTGGCTTGGGCAACCCAACATAGTAGGGTTGGGTGGCTAAAGTAGCTCGAGCTACCCCAAAATGATATTTTATATGTCTAGAAACTCATTCCAGATTGTAAGATACGACCGATTTACGGTCCTGACGGTCCATATCACTTTCAACCCCGATCGATCTTCTTTTGGTCCATCTAGGCCGTGAAATAATCAGCGACCCGTTCTACATCAGATAGAGATAGAAATTCGATTCAAATTGAGTTATGAGAGATCTAGTTGTGTTGATGCATTGAAAACCATAAAAAAATGGATCCTTGGCGCTCTAGTGCCCTTTAGATTATTGTTTTACCTCTTATAATTACTGTTTAATTCCAAATCACTATTTCTCATATTTAGTTCTTAATATAATCTCGATTCTAGGTTATTTTAAATAAATTCTGAGAATATCCATATATAAATCTTTGTGGGACGATACTTGGCCTTTCCTAATTTATTACTACTTCACAACCCTATACTTGGGGAGTGAACACTACACGTCCAAATCAAAAGAGAGAAAGAAAAAGAAGAAGATAATGATAGAAAGAGAGAGGAAGATCATAGAGAGGGAAGAAGACCGGTTCGTGACGCTTATCCACGACGTGGTCATGTTCAAAACCTCTTCAAGTTCATCTTAGTGGTGAGATCTCTCTGTTTCTATTCTCCTTGCTTGTAATCCGCTCTTAGGGGTGGAGTTTATTGGATCTGAGTGTGTGAAACTCGTAATGGTTGTGTAACTTGCATTACATAGTGGATTTGTTGGCAGGATGAGGTCTCGTGGTTTTTACCTCTATTCTTAGAGGTTTTTCACGTAAAAAGTGTTTTATGTCATTTGTGATCATCGTTTGTTCATTGTTCGCATTCATATTCTATAGTTCAGTTGGTTGGGGATTGCGAAATCCGGAGGTTTGTGCATACTTCCCAGCACTGTGTACATGTATGTGTGTGTGGATATGTGGGTTTTGCTAACATCCCTACCTTTCTAGGGAACATGAGGTGATCTATATTCATTCATAAATTTATACTAGCAATAAGCCATGGTAAAAATAAAAAATAAGTCGTGCTAGTAAGGAGATCCTAATTTATCAATAGCAAGAAAATATATAGTCAAGATTGATTGGAGAGCAAAATAGGTCTAATCATGATCGTGAAGAATCTACTAGATAAATTCCACTTTGTTATAAGAAATTGGTCCCATTCAAATGGTTAGGATCATCCGTTGGCATGATGCTTGCACCATGGCTTGTTTTTAGCTAGTTGTATGAATCAATAAATGATTTATATTGACCAGTACAATTTAAAAGCTTTGGGGCATTGCTAACGTCCCCATGAAGGTGAGGTTAGCAAAAGTTTATATGTGTGTGCGTGTGCTCGTATATATACACGTGTGTGTGTGTGTGTGTGTGTGTGTGTCGGCCAGCTCATTTTAGGACAACTTAACAATTAGACAAAACCAATGCTCAAGTGGGCCACACCATAAGATATAGTGGAATTGAATATCTGCCATTAAAACCTACTTAAGGTCCATGGAAGTTCAGTAACAAGATATTTGTATTTTCCCTTCGTCCTAGTGAGAATGACCTTATGAAGGGTTGGATTGCTTATATACATCACGGTAGGCCGCAAGAAAGTTTCAGTGGTGGGCATTTCTATCCCACTATTTCATGTGGTGTGACCCACTTGAGTTTTGGTTCTACGTCTGTTGGCCTTATTGTATAACTTGTGCTTGCACAACGAATGGATGGAGTGGACGACTCAGACCAACATTGTGGGTGGGCATTAGGGAGCTTCGGATTACCAGGGTTTTTTTTTTTGTAACGAGATACAGGGAATTTGAATTGGGATGCTACGAATCCAAGGTCTCTCTCTCTCTCTCTCTCTCTCTCTCTCGAGAGAGAGAGAGAGAGAGAGAGAGAGAGAGAGAGAGTAATGCTAATCAATTTTGAGAGAGAAGGATGAATCGCTTAACGTCGCTTTTCAAAAATTCTTTTCAAAAAGTCTTTTAAAAAAGTCTTTGAAAAAGGATCGGTAGCCTGGGTGGGCCCTACTATGGTGTTGACGTGAAATTTCCTCCGATCATCATGTGTGTCACCCCATGTTAGATTTAGGGACTAAAAGTTAGCTCCATCCATTGTCCAAGTGGACTGCACAATTTCAAACAGTATACACAAAAAGCTTACCCTCGAAAATGATTCTCTTGATGGGGCCCTCTTAAATCATATATAGGCCTAATTTTTGGGTCCCCAACTTATCCATTGGTTTAGCATCTAATGGTTGGAGTGGATTTCACATGCTTATAACTATAGGCCCTGTAAAATTCAAGGGTAGACATCTCTCTTTCAACTATTCCATTGATGTGTCCTAACTGAATCACATGTCATATTCAAATTTTGGCTCTAGACCTAGAATGAGATTTTGCATCTGATGGTCGGAGTGGATCTCATATATGAAATTACGTCGGTAGTCTAACACGACACCTTCATATGTGCCGAAGGTTAAAGAGCAACTAGAATTATGGCTAAGTCCTATGGGGGGGGGGGGGGGGGTGATTAGGACCTTATGAAATTCTTTTTACCTACTTACACAATTTAACAAATTAAACTAAGTAACCAAGAACACTTCGGCTTCCAAGCCTAAATGGGTCCAATTACAAGACTAGCATATGGTTTAAGCAACAAACAACCTAGTCTATGCATGCATAAATAATCAAATGATGTAACTAATCAAACTCATAATCTATGCAACCTATGTAGACTTATGAGAATGGATCAATGAGCTCAAGTCTACACTACTTAGTGAAAGTACATCTTGTGTGTAGATGTGCCTATTTAGTGCCTAGCATACATTTCTATCAAGCATTCATAATTAAACAATTAAACATACAATGCTAAGATATCAATGTGCTCAATTCAATCACAAACACAGGCATGTATAGTGGTTTAACTTTGGGTCTACTCCACTCCCGGTTCAAGTACTCAACTCCTTTGAGCACACCGGCATTCACTATCGGACGTTTTAAATGAGGTTCACCTCTCAACCTTTACACTGAGGTTTTCTCGGTTCACCTCTCAACCATAACCAGAGTTTTGGACAAAGGGCTAACTCTCAACCCAAATGGAGTTTTGGACATAGGCTAACTCTCAACTCGACGCACGTTCATTCCCATGTCGGAGGCTCCCCCTTGGAGACTTTGTTTAGGCCTGGCAAACGAGCTAAGGAGCACCAAACAGCCCCTAGTTTTTAGGCCGACAAACAAGCCAAGGAATGGCCAACGTCCCTAATTCGAGTTTGACAAACAAACTCTACACTTAACTCTTACAGGGAATTGAGTGGATGGACTCTCAACAAAGACAACCTTACTTGTCAGATGATCCCCTTGTTTAGTGTCATTTCGAGTTGCTTGATCTTTGCTCTCCCGTGCTTCAATCAGCTTCTCTTGCTCCCCCAATCGTGTTGCCGTTGCATCGCCAATGCCTCAGCTACATTTGATCAATCACCTTGCTTGTGATGCCTTTAAGATACCCAAGGTGATAGGAGGGTAGGTTTGAAAATTCTACAACTAATAGGAATGGGTTGCCTAGAGTTGCTCACCTACAACTATCTCATCTTAGAGATTTGGATAAGGATATGCCTATTAAGGAAGATCCAAACTCTAGAGATCAAGAGGGGATGAAGGTCATCTTCTTCATAAGCTTGGAATACTCCAATCTTTTGTTAAAGCACAAGAAAGATGCCTTGCATAGGTTGTGAATGAGCCTCAAATGGTCTCCAACAATGGTGGCTTCACTCCTCATAAAATCCCTCCTGATCTTCTCAACAAATACCCCAAGACTTTTTATAAAAAGGTCCAAACGGATATAAAACAGTCAGAAAACAGTTAGTCCCGACCTGTCTCGACCGGTTAAGACCGGTCGGCCAATGGCCAGGCAAGACAGGGAGCTTGCTGTCTTAGTGGTGGGTCTGTCCGACCAATCAAGATCGGTCGGCCCAATGACCTATAATCACAGCAACTTGTTGTTTGGTCTGGAAGCTAGTCCGATCGACCGGTTGGTCCAGTCCAGCCGACCGGTCATGACCGGTCGGACAGGCCTGGGTTCAGCCAAATGGGCTTGCTGACCCACTCTTTCACATTCCAAACACTATGGCCATAGTATGGGTGATCTTTTGGGACACCTAGGGCCAATCTATGATGACTAAAGGATATTCTAAGGGTAGGGTCATCAAGAGGTTTGGGTTTTGGGTAGGTCAAGGTTCAAAGCTCACCAAGGCATCACTTTTATACCTGTTTCTTCCTTGATGCAGCAGAGCCACTTGAGTTTTCGATCTTCATCTTCATTAAGCTCAACCAACACTAGACTCAATAGCCTTTTTAAAGATGCATGCTTTGTCGAACGGTGTAACAAGAGAGAGGGAGGCGAACCTCGATTTTTAATAGGGCCCACATGGTGATATGTATATTTTTAGTGCACTTTTCTGTGGCATACTAGTGTACCTTGTTTGTCAATCACTTAGGTCAGTGATTAAGTGTTATCTGGATGACACTTTAGTGGGTGTTACCCTTACCATCTGAGCCCACCTTGATGAAGTTTTTGTATATCAATGCCGTCTATCTGTTTTTAAAGTTCATTTTAAGACATGCTCGCAAAGATTAAGTAGATCGAAATCTCAGGTAGACCACACCATACAAGAAGTGGTGATAATGACACCCCTAATTGAGACCTTCCTAGGGGCCACCATGACGTTCATTTGCTATCCAACATATTCACGAGGTCATATAGTCCTAGATGAAGTGAAAAGATAAATATCAGCTTGATCTAAAACTTCTGCAGCTTCAAATAAGTTTTTAATGGTGGGTGATCAATCCCCACTGTGTGGTCCAGTTAAGATTTGGATCTCCCTCATTTTTCATTTAATGCCATAAAATAATCTTTCAAAGTGGATGATTGGCATGGATAAAACACATACATCATGGTGAGCCCCACAAATAAGATTATTCTTATTGTGATGAACTGAAAATATGAAAATATTTGCCCAATCCAAAACTTTTATGGCCCCACGAATGTTTTAGGGGTGGACGTTCAATCCTTAAAGTTTATGTTGTGCGGCCCATGCAAGGTTTGGATCCACCTCATTTTTTGGTCCATGGCCTAACATAATCTAGAAAAATTGATTAACGAGGTAGATTTATCGCAAACATCACAATGGCCCCACCTTGCTTCCCATCCCAGCGGAGATTTTTGGAAGCAATCCACGTCAATTTTCAATGGTTACAAAGTAGAAAGAGAGAGGGAGTTAAATGAAGGTGGAGAAGGGGAGGAGGAAGTTCTTTTGTAAAGAAAATGGTATGAGTATAAAATTTGTTCATGTATGATCTAGTCGGGTGACACACCACATGCGTGAGAAATTCGGTCTGTTAATTTGATAGGGTCCCTTGTAAACTTGTGAAAGACAATATATAATTTTTTTGCGATCAAGAGTTGGATATTATAAAATAAGAAAAGTGAGTTGTTAGAAATCCATTTCAACTGTCTAAATTCAACTCACATGTATGGCTCCATTGATCAGGGCCATTTACTAATTTTTTATATATAAAAATTAATTAGTGTGCCCTATTTAATGTATGGGCTGGATCTATGACATGAATTCCCATCGTACCTATATAAGACTTGAAGTCATATATCATCCCATGAGAGCGCATTACATGTGGAAAAAGAGAGGTATTTTTACTATTTAATGCATAGCTAGTTGGACCAAATTGAATTGTCCAACTAGTTGTGTGTGAGCATTTCTCTCTCACTCTCTCTCTTTATATATAAGAGAGAGAGAGAGAGAGAGAGAGAGAGAGAGAGAGAGACTCTCTTAAGTCCAACCCGTTGGACGTCTAACCACTTTGGTAAAGATGTTGCTAATTAATGTTGTTAATGGTGATAGATAAGACAACAAATAAAGAAGGAAAAAGGATTTAGCTTAGGTAGGACCCACTATGGTGTTTATGTGAATCTAGGCCATCCACCAAGTGCACCACCCCATATTAGGCCCAAGGCTAAAAAATGTGCTTCATATGTGATTCAAGTGGACCACATGATTGGAAAAAGTGTACATGTCAACTCTCACTCTTCAAACTATAACCCTTCATATGGCCCGCCTAAATCATGGCTTAGTTTGATTTTTCAACTTGGGCATAACATTTGATTACACATCTAATGGGCAGAGTGGATCTCAGATATATCATGGTGGGCCACCTCAAATATGAGAGTGGTCATCTTAAAAAAAATTCGATTTTTTTTAGTGGAAGTAGATATCGTAACACACAGCAACGTTTTACTCGGGAGCCGTTTAGGTGAAAACCCCAACTCACCCGAGACGATTGGCCCCTTACTATGGGACCCACCTTGATGTATGTATTCTAAATCCACACCGTCCATTGTTATTACAGGTTACTTTTTGGGCATTATCCAAAAAATGAAGCAGATCCAATCATCCAAGTTTGTGTGACCTAATCAATAGGTTGGATGATAACTAAACATTCTGATGGCCCTGACAAGCTTTTTAATAGTGGGCATTCAATCACCACTCTTTACTATAGGGTGGTTCACATGAGATTTGGATTTGCTTCAATTTTGGGATATGCTGAGCTGTCAAAATGGATGGATGGCGTGGATATAAGGCACATCCATCATAATGGCCCCACACTCAGATATCCCATGTACATTTGTGTCAAAGGTCGTCTGGAAGGATCTTTTTGGAATCTTAGGGCACGGATCTGGTACTACCACCACTACGACATGGCTAGAGACGGATGGTGTTGTCAGAGGCTTTGTGAGGGCAACCATGATGTATGTGTTTTATCTACACCGTTCATTCATTTCGAAAGTTGCGTTTAGGGCATGAGCCCAAAAATGAGGCAGATCAAAGGATCAAGTGGACTACACCACTGGAAACTATAGGGATTAAGTGCGTACCGTTGAAAATTTCTTAAAGACCATAGAAGTTTTCGATCAAGCTAATATTTATGTTTTCCCTACATCCAGGTCTATGTGAGCATATGAACAGGTTGGATGGTAAATAAATTTCAATATGGGCCTTAGGAAGGTTTCAATGGTGGTCGTCATTGTCACTGGTGCTTCCTATGGTGTTGTCCACTTAGACCATCTGTCTACCTTCTTTTTTGCTTATACCCTAAAATGATCATTCAAAATGAATGAACGGCGTGGATAAAATGCATACATCATAGTGGGCCGATCAGAACCCTTGACAGGACCGACGGTCTCTAGCTACGGCTTGGTGGTGTAAGTACCCAATCCGCGCCCCCTTTTTCTTTTCTTCCTTTCCAAAGTCGTCCACTTGCAGAGTAAGGAAGGGGACGGGAGTGTAGGTGGGCCCACCATCATATTTGTGAGAAATCCACTCCATTCATCCGTTTTTCCATGTCATGCAAGGACATGAGCTAAAAAATGAGGCAGATACAAGTCTCAAGTGGGCTGCATTATAGGCAATAGTGAGGATTGAACGTCCACCCTTAAAACATTCTTGGGGTCACAGAAGTTGAATCAGGCTAATATTTTTGTGTTATACTATCATCCTATTAGGAATGACCTTATCAACGGTATGGATGGCATATAAACGACATGGTGGACTCCAGGGGTTTCAATGTTAGGCATTTCCCTACCCACATTTTCCAATTGTGAGACTCACTTGAGTTTTGGATCTCACCATTTTTAGGCCATGTCCTAACATGATATAAGAAAATGGATGGATGGAGTGGATTTAAAAAAAGAAAAAGAAAAAAAAAGAGTTATTGCCATATAGGTACCTATCTTTTGGGCTATAGACGGATTAGTACCTACTTTTAAACTTATTCCAAATCAGTACCTAAGGATTGCAAACGTTAGTCATATTGGTACCCACCGTCTATCTTCCCTACTTATATGATACAAAGCCATACCGTATTTTTAAAAAGATGATATTATCCCTCCCTTTTGTTGTAAATAGATGGATACATGTGTGTAATCTCAGCCTATCATCGAAAGCTATGTGGGCCCCACAGAGATGACCTAGACAAATTCACTTCATCCATCCATTTCTGTTCATCAAAAGATTCTAATAAATGGAAAAAATTTAATCAAGTGGGCCACATTGCATGAATAGTAATATCTCAAATGTGCACAATTTAAACCTTCATCGAGCCAATCTCCACTGTTTTGTATACCGTGGTCCACTGGAGATTTGGATCTACTTCATTTTTAGGCTCATCCCCTATGTTTAATATAGAAAAATGAATAGACGGTGTGGATATACAACATATCAGCAAGGTGGGCCCCACAAATTTACAATCACTAAAATACAACTCGCCTAAACCCTCTCCCCGGGCGCGGCTTCGCTGGATCCTCGGATCCACCGAGGTAGGTGGATCCCTTACCGTGCCGTCCACTGTGTGATGTGTGTGTATTACATCCACGCCGTCCATTCATTTTGAAACTCATTTTAGAGTATGATTTAAAAAATGAAGTAGATCCAAATCTCAGGTGGACCATAATACAGTAAACAATGGTACTTAACCATTAGAAGCTTCTCGTTGGTCACAAAAAGTTTTGGGTCAAGCTGATATTTGTTTGGTATCTTCATCCAGGTTTTTGTGACCTTTTAAACAGGTTGGATGGAAAATTAACATTCCAGTGGCCTCCATGAAGTTTTTAATGGTGTGGATTCAATCACTACTATTTCATGTGGTATGGTCCACGTCAGATTTGGATCTACTTCATTTTTTTTATAATGCTTTAAAATGAGCTTTCAAAATGCATGCATGGACGGTGTAGATGTAAGGTACATACATCAAAGTGGCCCCATAATTGGGGATCCACCGACCTCAGTGGATTTGGGGATCCACCCAAACCGCACTCCCTCTGCACCTCTTGGGCGCGGATTTCCTGTGAAAGCCTTATGCAGGAAGTTCCTGTGCTGGGAACCAAGGTGGGGCCCAAAGTGATTTTTTTTATAAATCCACCATGTCCATCCGTTTTGGGAGCTCATTTTAGGACATGAGAACAAAAATGAACCGCATCCAAGACTCAAATGGGCAAAAAACGTGAGGATTGAACGTCCACAGTTGAAATATTTGTGGACCCACAGGAGTTTCGAATCAGGATAATGTTTGTGTTTCCAGCTCATCCCAGTAGTGGTGATGTTATGAACGGTATGAATGTCATATAAACATCACTGTGGACCCCAGGGAGGTTTCAATGGTAGTAATTTACCTACCCACCTTTTCCTTTAGTGAGGCCCACTTGAGTCTTGGATCCGGTTCATTTTTGTTCTCATGTCCTAAAATGAGCTCCCAAAACGGATGGATAGGGTGGATTTATCAAAAAACATCACTTTGGGCCTCACCTTATTAGATGGTTAGAATTGTTCAATCGAAAAATGTTGGATCCAATCCATCCATGCAGTAGGCCCCACTAGCTGGCCCTACTTGTCATGCAATAGGTCCACACGATGTGGATAAAACATAAACATTATGGTAGGTCCCCAGATCACGCCCAGTAAGGGCATCCGCAGGCAGCAGCGTCCTCTGGACGCTGTCTGTTCCAGCGACCCTTTTTATTGTTATTATTGTGATTTCCCAGCAAGGTGGGGTCAACATTGAAAATCTAATCTGTCCATCAAATTGGCCAGCTCATGGCCTGCCCAAAGAGATCTGGTTTGGACATAATAGACAACAAAAAATCACAGTGGGCCTAAGAAGGTTTCAACGGTGGAAATTATTCTTGTTGGTATGGCCCATTTGAAATCTTGATCTTCTTCATTTTCAGACCCACGATCTAAAATAAACTGGAGAAACAGATGAACTGCGTGGATCTAACATTTACATCATGGTGGGGCCCACGAGTGGCCATTGTTGAGCCTCCAATTTATACATTGCATAGCCCATTACATCACATTATATGCATGGTTTGCATGTTTAAAAGGCCCATCTAACGCATGTTTTGTGATTGTAGGAATGAGAGCGGACTTCGCCCAAATAATGACCAAAAGGGGGCCATTTAGAGCCATTGGATGAAGGTTGAAGGAGGATCAAAGAAAGAAGAAAGAAGGAAGAAGAAAAGAGAAGAAAGAAAGGAAGAAAAAGAAGAAAAATATAGGTCCGACAGGTCGTGACCGGTCGGCCAAAGGAGCCAGACCGGTTAAGACTAGTCGGCCACCTTGTTTCTCCTCTTGAAGACACGCTGGACCCATGCCCAGTTTGGTCCGACCGGTCGTGACCGGTCGGCCAACCGGTCGGCCCTCTCTGTGTACCCCCTGGACTGTCAAAATACAGGTCCGACCGGTCGTGACTGGTCGGCCAGCCTAGTTCGACCGGTTGGCCACATATAAAACATGCAGTTGCTATTCTGGGCTCCGAAAATTGTTGCGCACTGCGTAACCTTACGCAGTTTTTGGATGTTTTCGACGCAACCGAGTGTCCTCACTATAAAAGGACACCTAAGGGCTCTTCTTAGGGAATCATAGAAGCCAATGGACGTCGTGGGAGAGAAAGGAAGCCATCGTGGAGCATCTGCAACCCTCCAAAATCCGGTTTTTCTATGTTTTCTAGCTTTTTCATGAGTTTTAGTTGTAGTATGACAATGCTCGGCTAGAATCTCTCAGCTAAGGCTGAGAGGTGAAGCTTGTAGCTAATTTCATGTTTGATTCAGTTTAATTCAAGTAATTTTACTTTAAGTTTGGATTTTTGCATCTTTTAGTTCCCAAAGTTGATAGTTTTTTATGTTTTATGAGAGTTCATGTGCTCCGGACATGGATTCCTTGCAATTCTCTGAGATTATCATGTTTGTTTGTTTAGATTCAAATTATAGTAATCCTTGAGCAGGCCATAGTCCATAGGCATGGCTGTTACTCCGAAGGCTATGATTTCGAATTCTACATGGTTGAATGGGACTAGAACTTGGAAGTTCAACTTGAGTGGGATTGAATGTGTTTAATACTTTATTTTCCAACTAGATGAGAGATAGGACTTCAAATCTAGTTGTGTATCTTGCTTGGATTGATTGAATCGACATGGGATTGCTACAAGTGGATCCTTGAATGCCTTAGTGACTTTAAATTACTGTTTTTCATCAAGTTACTGTTTTAGTTTAATTGCTCAATTGAACCTTTTATTTATTGCAAAATTGAGTTGCTGGAATAGTTTGGAACCTGTTTTCCAATTTCCTGTGGATCGACCTCGGTCTTACCGAGTTTTATTACTACATCACAGCCTTAAACTTGAGGCGAGTGAACAACCATCAGACAACTGCCAAAAAGCAGTTACTTGACCCTACCGTTCCATGTGGTGTGTTTCACTTGAGACTTGGATCCGGCTGATTTTCGGGCCTTGGCCCGAAAAGATCTGACAAAATAGATGGACGGATGGATGAAACACATATATCATGGTGGGGCGCATGAGTGGGGCCCTTATTACCACCCAAAAGGGCTTCCGCCCTTGCCAACACTAAACAACAGCATCCTCTGGATGAGCTGTCTGTACAGCAAGCACCATCATCATTCTATATAAATAGGGGTAAATGCATCTTTTGTTGACAAAATGGATGTCTACGTTACTCCTCCGTCAGTCAATGTCTACGTTACCTATACGGCAACAACTCAAAAAAAATAATCCCAATGGCCCCTACCTTGAATGATGGGATTCCGTTTCTTTCTTAAAAGTAACAGTAATAAATGCACGAGGCATGAAAGCACGAGAGCTCTCTCTCGTAATTATATCGGAAATTAAATGTGCTACAACCCAACTTCGAATGAACGACACCCAAGCCGATCGGATATATATATATATATATATATATATATATATATATATATATATATATATATATAGGAAAAGGTACTATGCGCTCAACCCCATGGGAAAAGATATTATGCATCTTACTGATGGTGTGGATGCCCATCACACATCACAGTGGGGCCTACACAGCTCGACCTCATGGGAACTACCCATGTGGTCGAGCATATAGCATCTTTTCCCTATATATATATATATATATATATATATATATATATATATATATATATATATATATATATATATATATATATATATATATAGCCAAATGATCTTCTGCGCGCACCAGGCCGTAAATAGACATTTACGGTCTTAAGAGAAGCTCATTGCATGGAGTACCAACTTGGTGGTTGGGTTGACATCACCAAGTACTGTGGGCCCCATTATATATATGTATTATATCCACACCGTCAATCCATTTTGTGAGATCATTTTAACCCATGGGCCATAAAAAGTATTGAATGCCTACCATTGAAAACTTCTTTGGAGCATAGAAGTTTTGGATCAAGCTGATATTTGTTTTTCCTCTCATCGGGGTACATGTTAGATGGTAAATACAGACCATGGTGGGCTGTAGGAAGGTTTCAAAGATAGACGCCATTGTTCTCACTGGTTTCTGTGATGCAGTCCACCTGAGCTTTGGATCCGAATACACACACACACACACACACACACACACACACACACACACACACAAGTAATTATCTTTGGAGTACTTTCAATTAAATTTCTTTTAAAGTTGGGCCCGATCGTGCCTGCAAAGGTATCTGCAGCTTGGGTGGCCCCACCGTGATGTTTATGTGAAATCTACCCCAACGACCACGTGCATCACCCCATATTAGGCCCAAGGCCCATAATTCTGAAATTGCAGTTTTACCGCTTATAGAAATAATCGGAGATATTTCTAAGGACCTAGAGGGGGGGTGATTAGGACCTTATCAAAATATTTTCGCCTACCAACATATTTTATCAAATAAAACAAAGTAAGCAAGAACACTTAGGCTTCCAAGCCTAAGTGGGTCCAATCACAAGACTAGCATATGTTAATTAATAAGCAATCCTAGTCTAAAGCATGCATAGGTAAATAAATGATTCAACTAATCAAGATCCTAACCTATGCAACTTGTGTAGACTTATGAGAGTGGATCAATGAGCTCAAGTCTACACAACTAGTGAAGGTACATCTTGTGTGTGGATGAGACTAGTAAGTGCCTAGCATACATTCCTATCAAGCATTCATA
The DNA here is from genome assembly GCA_003013855.2 of Liriodendron chinense. Classification (NCBI taxonomy): domain Eukaryota; kingdom Viridiplantae; phylum Streptophyta; class Magnoliopsida; order Magnoliales; family Magnoliaceae; genus Liriodendron; species Liriodendron chinense. Next base: position 68,838 of record ML058555.1, read on the forward strand.
ATTAAACAATTAAACTAACAATACTAACATATAAATGTGATCAATTCAATCACAAACACAAGCATGTATAGTGGTTTGACTTTGGGTCTACTCCACTCCCGGTTCAAGTACTCAACTCCTTTGAGCACACCGGCATTCACTATCGAAGGTTTTAAATGAGGTTCACCTCTCAACCTTTACACAGAGGTTTTACCGGTTCACCTCTCAACCATAACCGGAGTTTTTGGACAAAGGGCTAACTCTCAACCCAAAAGGAGTTTTGGACATAGGCTAACTCTCAACCAAACGCATGTTCACTCCCGTGTCGGAGGCTCCCCCTTGGAGACTTAGTTTAGGCCCGGCTAACGGGCCAAGGAACGGCTAACGTCCCTAGGTCGAGTTCGACAAACAAACTCTAAATGGACTCTAAAAAAGGACAACCTTACTTGTCGGATGAGCCCCTTGTTTAGCGCTGGTTTGGGTTGCTTGATCTCCGCTCTCCCGTGCTTCAATTAGCTTCCCTTGCTCCCACGATCGTGTTGCCGTTGCGTTGCCAATGCCTCAGTCACACTTGATAAAACACCTTACATGTGATGCCTTTGAAATACCCAAGGTGCTAGGAGGGTAGGATTGAGAGCTCTACAACTAATGGGAACGGGTTGCCTAGAGTCTCTCTCCTACAACGATCTCATCTTAGAGTTTTGGACAAGGATTTGCCAATCAAGAAGGTTCCAAACTCTAGAGATCAAGAGGGAATGAAGGTCATCTTCTTCATGAGCTTGGAATGCTCTAATCTTATGTTAAAGGACAAGGAAGATGCCTTGCATAGGTTAGGAATGAGCCTCAAGTGGTCTCCAACAATGGTGGCTTCACTCCTCTTGAAAATCCCTCTGCCAATGCCCAAAAACCGAGCTCCATATATAGGAAAAGTGAGCTCCAACGGTCATAAAACAGGCAAAAAAATGGCTCTGCCGACCTGTCCCGACCGGTCGGCCAAAGAGCCAAGCAAGACAGAAAAGCTGCTGTCTTGAGGGGAAAGCTGCCCAACCGGTCTTGACCGGTCGGACCAGCCCAGCCGACCGGTCACGACCGGTCGGACCTCCTGCCTGCACAAAACAGCAAAGTGCTGTTGGAACTGGACATACGTCCAACCGGTCTTGACCGGTCGGTCTAGTCCATCCGACCGGTCGTGACCGGTCGGACAGGCCTGGGTCCAGCAATGTTGTTTGCTGACCCACTTATACACCAACCTCCTCACTATGGCCAAGGTTTGGGTGTTCTTTTGGGACACCTAGGGCCAATCTATGTTGACAAGGGTTATCCTAACATGGTCAAGGTCATCAAATAGGTTAAAGGGTTGGCTTTTGGTCAAGGTTAAGGTACATCAAGGCATCACTTTTACCTGAATCTTCTTCCTTGATGCAGCGCGGCCATCTGAGTCTTCGATCTTCATTTTCGTTAGGCTCAACCGACACTAGATTCACTGACATAAGTGATTGACAAACAAGGTGCACTAGTATGCCATAGAAAAGTGCACTAACAAATTCAGCCCAATCCTTGATTCAAGTGAACCACACGTTTGGAAATAGTCATGTTTAGGGCAATGCTCCCCCCTTAAACTAATTCCCTTGGTGTGGCCCACTTGAATCAGTGATGGGCCTAGTTTTTAGGACCTAGGCCTAAATTTTGGTGTAGCATATAATGGTTGGAGTAAGTTTCATATAATTATCACGGTTGACCCTGTAAAAATAAGGGTGGACGCCTCTCTCCCAACTTCTGCTTTTGGTGTGGCCAGTTGAATCACAGAACAGTCTGAAAGTTTGGCCCTAGGCCTAAAGTGGGATTATACATCTAATGGTTAGAGTGGTTCTCTTTTAATATATCAATAGAAATGCCTTTTTTTCACAGTTAGGAGAGGGATGCCTACCCTTGATTTTATTTTATTTTTTACACATCATTCCTTCCATATATCTTATCCCTAGGAAGTTTATAGTTCCACTGTGATGTGTAGGTGAGATCCACTCCCACCATTTGTGATGCAGGTCAGCCATACCAAAGGAAACAGTAAGAAAAATGACGTCGATCGACCCTTAATTTTCATATGGTTCCCATGGTTGAATTGACCTGGGATTTATGAGGCATACCATTTTCATTGCGGGTACGTACCATGGTGGAAGGGTTGAAACCCTTCTAAGATCACAAATATCTTGGTGGATGGTGTAACGTTATCTTTACTCAGGGAGCGTGTTCACACTCTGAGAAGGATTGTTGATAGTCAGATTCATTGCCTATGGCTTGCCTTTTTCTTCACGCATGTAGTGCATTCTCTCTGACTTTTGAAGATCATAACAGATCTTGTTTTTCAAATCTTCTTGTCTTCATTTATTGGTTCGGCAGTGCCGTGGACGATTCACAGCAAGAGACTTTGTGATCTCTTGTTACAATATTAGAAATCATGGACATTTGGCTATTGACTTGTATAATTTTTTACAGTCGCCACCTTTGGCCCGGAATTTTTTCCTTGACTCAATTCTACCGTCTAATGAGAAGTTTGCTTCTTTGACAGAAATTACGGTTCATCCATTCTCGTGTTGAATTGAGCAAATATCTTCTCCCTTTGTTTCCTGGCTGATGTGCATCTTGGCGGATTTCAAAGCTACAGTTATAGAGTGGGTGAAGTTTCTATCCCGACAAATACGAAAATTTTAGAGTTCCCCCTTCACAATAAACGTTCTTGTGCAGTCCAGGGTGGAAAATGGAACCTTATGGCCCCTAGGAAGATGTGAAATATCTCCTTACAAACCTTAGAGAAGACAAACCAATGCAAGACGTACGCCTAGTTGTGAAACACAGGTGGATCGCGCAACACCCTGTGGTTGTATTGCAATACCCGCTGGGTCAACTGGGCTGTGCTACTTGAGTTCGGGACTGAAGGTACTAACCGCACAGCTAGACCACAGTTTCTGACCATGGTTTCGTGGTTCAAGTATGTTTCTTTTCTTCCTTAGCATTTTTTAGAGATTAACATAAAGGGAGGGCTGCGCGTGCACCGGCCCCTTGATCAATTCATGGCCAGATGACATTTTGTTAGTACAGCTAGACCACAGAGTTTCTGACCATGGTTTCAAGTATGTTTCTTTTCTTCCTAAGGATTTTTCAGAGATTAACATAAAGGGAGGGCTGCGCCTGCGACCGGCCCCTTAATCAATTCATGGCCAGATGACATTTGATGACTTGAGGTTGTTTGTCTTGGGGTAGATGCACAAAATTCAGGATCTCGCACCCCAACTACCGTGAATTATGAGATATAAAAATACGAAAAACAAATAATCAAAGCACCACAACGACACATAAGAGTTTTATGTGGGAAACCCTCTAATAAAGGTAAAAACTACGGGAACTCGTCCAGGTCAACAAATACACTATGTAATGAAAGTTTACACAGCAATCACAAGTTTCATACACTTGAATCCAGTTTTCTTCACCCCAATGGTGGATTACAACCAAAGAGATAGTTAACGGAGAGATCTCATCGGTCCGAGGACTTCGAAGACTTTGAGAAAGAACCGACGATGCGGATGAATCGTCACGAACTCAGATCTCTCTCTTTCTCTCTTCTTCTTCTTCTTTTTCTTTCTCTCTCTTGCTCTAGACGTGATAACGATCTCCATTCCAATGTCCTAATCTCGATTAAGAAGTGTTTATATAACACTTTGCAAGAGATTGAGTCAAAATAGAAAACTGCGTAGTGCAATTGTGCACGCCGTCGGCCGGTCGAAATCGGCCTTAAACTGTCCAATGATGAACCTCCAATTTATACATTGCATTGCCCATTACACGACAAGGTTTGCATGATTTTTATGGTTTAAAAGCTCACCTAACATATGTTTTGTGATTATAGGGATGAGAGCGGACTTCATTCAAATACGAGACAAAAGAATGCATTTGAAGCTATTGCATGAAGTCCTAAGAAAGAGAACCAAGGAAAGAAGAAAGGAGAGAAGAAAAAGAGAGAAAGAAGAACAATTTGAAGAGGGCTGACCGGTCACGACCGGTCAGCCATGGTTGCTGATCAAAGAGGAGAACAGGTCGACCGGTCTTGACCGGTCGGCCACGCATATTGGAAGATGGACAGAGGAGCCCGACCGGTCATGACCGGTCGGCTGTATACACTGGAATAAGATGGAAAATTGGTCCGACCGGTCATGACCGGTCGGCCACACTTGCTGGTTGAATGGACAGCCCAGTCCGACCGGTCATGACCGGTCGGCTGTGCTCCCTGGAGTGCTTAAAAATTCAGTCCGATCGGTCACGACCGGTCGGCTCTGCGTAACATGATTCCTTTCTAAATCAGGACTCCGGAAATTGCTGCGCAATGCGTAATCCTTCGCAAAATCCGACGCAAAGGAGGTTTATTGCTATAAAAGGACACCTAGGGGCTCTCCCTAGGGTATCAGAGAAGCTAGGGAACGTGAGTTTGGAGTGTGAAGCCGATTGTGGAGCGTCTGCAACTCTCCTATTTGGGTTTTTCTATTTTTATGTTTTATTTTAGAGTTTTTAGTTGTAGCATGACTATGCTCGGCTAAAATCTCTCAGCTAAGGCTGAGAGGTGAAGCTTGTCGCTAATACTATGTTGATTTCAGTTTAATTCAAGTAATTTACATTCAAGTTTGGATTTTTGCATGGTTTAGTTCCAAATAATGATAGTTTGAGATGTTTTATCTGAGTTTATGTGCTCCGGACATGAATTCCTTTTAATTCTCTGAGATTATCATGTTTGTTTATCTAAATTCGGATTATAGTAATCCTTGAGCAGGCCATAGTCCAGAGGCATGGCTGTTACTCCGCAGGCTATAGTTTTGAGTTTTGTATTGATTGAATGGAACTAGAACTTGGAAGTTCAACTTGAATGTGATGGAATGTGTGTGAATGCTTTACTTTCCAACTAGATGAGAGATAGGACTTCAAATCTAGTTGTGTTCTCTACTTGGATTGACTGAATTGACTTAGGATTGCTACAAGTGGATCCTTGCAAGCCTTAGTACTTTATCTCTGTTTTTTCATTAAATTCCTATTTTAAGTAAACACTTTATTAAATCTGATTTCTTTTAAAAACTGAGTTGCTGGAGTGATTTGGGAGCTGTCACTATTTCCCTGTGGATCGACCTCGGTCTTACCGAGTTTTTATTACTACGTCGCAGCCTTACACTTGAGGCGAGCGAACAAGTTTTTGGCGCCGTTGCTGGGGATTTAGATAACGGTTTCCAAATAATTTCAGTAGCAGTAGATAGTTTTTTTGATTTTCTTAGATCTAACAAGTTTTTCTGTTTTGTAGAAATTTTTCTCTAGTTTAAGCGCATCAGGTGATACCCTTCTAACTTAGCTTCTGCAGAATTTTCTTTCAGTTTCAGATTTTAGTTTTCTAGAATAGGATTAGTTTCAGTTTCTGGTTGAGTGGTTTATGTCCCGTTGGGAACGTAATCACTCAAATTGTCTCCAATCTGAAGGTGGTTTAGTTGGACCATTGTCAGTCCATAGACGAGTCCGGAATCATCAAGAGCATTGTGAAAGTTTGGGGAGTATGGATCAAACACCTTTAAGGAATCCCCCCCCCCCCCCCCCCCCCCCCCCCCCCCCCCCCCCCTACTCCAACAACAAACTCAAATCAGGAAGGAGTAGGAGAGAATGAGGTACATAATGTTCCTCCAATGAGATCACTACGGGATTACCTACAACCTGCTCGTACAATTACACCTTCTTGCATAGTTCTACCAGCTAACGGTGGGACCCTTGACATAAAACCGGGTGTAATCCAACTTTTACCTAAATTCCATGGGCTAGACTCTGACCGCCCATACTTACACTTGCAAGAATTCGAAGAAGTGTTGGCTACCTTGCATTATCCCAATGTTTCTGAGGATACAATCAGACTTAAACTTTTTCCCTTCACTTTGAAAGAAAGAGCCAAAGATTGGCTTCACTCTCTTAGACCACATTCGATTGGGTCATGGGTTGAGATGAACCGGGAATTCCTGAAAAAGTTCTTCCCGGCTCATAAAACAAACACTCTTCGAAGGGCCATAATGAATTTTTCAGCTAAAGAGGGTGAATCATTCTTTCAGTGTTGGGAAAGATTTAAGGAACTCCTGCTTGCTTGCCCACATCATGGCTATGAGAGTTGGCGAGTTATAAATTTCTTCAATGATGGATTAAGTTCTAATATGCGCCAATTTGTGGAAATGATGTGCAATGGCGAGTTTATGAGTAAAAATCCAGATGATGCTTGGAGTTACTTGGACATGTTGGCTGAAAACGCCCAATCTTGGGATACCTCGGATAAACCCAAGAACCCCAAGCCCACTCAAGAGAAAGGAGGGATCTATGTCCTTAAAGAGGAAGACGACGTGAATGCAAGGATAGCCAACCTCACAAGGAAGGTTGAGGCCATGGAACTTAGCAAAAGTGGAGTTCCCAAGTCCAAGGAAGCTGTTGAAACGACATGTGGGATTTGCCTCACCGACTTACACGCTACGCAGGATTGTCCCACAATTCCTGCATTTAAGGAAGTGCTACAAGAGACAGCCAATGCCACATATGGTTATCAACGGCCCTTCAATGGACCGGTAGGTAATACGTACAATGAGAGTTGGAAGAACCACCCAAATTTTAGTTGGAAGAATGCTCCTACGGGCAATCCTACCAACTCCCAAAGAGTGCCACCCATGCAAAATATGGCCCCACCTCAATTCTCATTGGAAGATACCTTGAGAGTGTTTATGCAAGGGCAAGCGTAAATAAATGAATCAAATCAGCAAATGTTCCAAGAGCTTAAAGTCTCGGTTGATGAGATTAAGGGACGCTTGAATGCTAGGGAAGGGACTTTTCCGGCCCAACCTCAGCCCAATCCAAAGCAAGTACATGAAGTGAGCATCCCTAATCCTTCCAACCAAAACATGGAGCAAGCTAAATCCATTACCACCCTTAGAAGTGGTAAACAAATTGACAAAATTATTCCGGTGAAGGCCGATGAGCCTAATGATCCGGTAAATTCTGAGGATGAAAATGGATCTAACTTAGCCCCACAACAACCGGAACGCATTTACAAGCCCGTAGCACCATTCCCTTCGAGATTGGTTGCCTCAAAATCTCTCCCAAATTCTCAAGATATTCTAGAGATTTTCAGACAAGTCAAGATCAATATCCCTTTGCTTGATGCCATCAAACAAATTCCCTCTTATGCCAAGTTTCTAAAAGACCTATGCACAACAAAACGCAAGTATAATGTGCAGCAAAAGGCCTTCTTAACTGAGCAAGTTAGTGCCATCCTCACTCAAAAGACCCCCTAAAATTCAAAGATCCCGGTATTCCTACCGTCTCATGTATCATTGGAGACTACCGGATTGAACGTGCCTTGTTAGACTTGGGGGCGAGTGTGAACTTGATCCCATACTCGGTATATGAGCAATTGGGTCTTGGTGAATTAAAACCCACCAAAACCACATTGCAACTCGCTGATAGATCTATCCGTGTACCGAGGGGGATAGTTGAGGATGTTTTAGTCAAAGTTGACAAATTCTACTACCCGGTAGACTTTATAGTCTTGGACACACAACCGGTTTTGGATGCTAGCACCCAAATACCGGTAATCCTAAGCCGCCCATTCCTTGCTACATCAAACGCAATCATCAATTGCCGGAATGGGGTGATGCAACTATCTTTTGGAAACATGACACTAGAGGTGAATGTGTTTCACTTGGGCAAAAGATATAGGGATGTCGATGATGATGAGTTCTTCGATGTGAACATGCTCGAAACTTTTGAAGAAGAAGAACTCCTCCAACTCGAACCACTAGAAAGCTTGGAGACATGCTTAGCACATTTCATGGATTCTGAAGATCCCATCATTAGTGAGATTGTGCAGGCATTAAATATAGGAAGACCGGTGGTAGATATTCGCCGGTGGAGGCCCCATTTTGAGAAATTACCACCAACCACATCAAGGCCTCTACCGTCTAACATCAAACCACCAAAGCTTGACCTCAAACCATTGCCATCTGAGCTTAAATACGTATATTTGGGTCAAGAGGAAACGTTCCCAGTTGTCATTGCCTCCCACCTTGAGAAAGACCAAGAGCTCAAGTTGATTGAGTTACTCAATGAACATCGGGAAGCCATAGGTTGGACAATAGCGGATCTCAAAGAGATAGATCCTTCGGTTTGCACGCACCGAATACACCTTGAAGAAAACGCAAAAACGACTAGACAACCTCAAAGACGGCTAAATCCAAACATGATGGAGGTTGTCAAAGCCGAGGTGTTGAAGCTATTGGATGTGGGTATCATCTACCCCATCTTAGATAGCCAATGGGTGAGTCCTACCCAAGTTGTCCCCAAGAAATCCGGTATTACCATCATTGAGAACGCCAACAACGAACTTATACCGACGAGGGTGACAACCGGTTGGCGTATGTGCATTGATTATAGGAAGCTCAATACAGTTACTAGGAAAGACCACTTCCCTCTCCCATTTATGGATCAAATTTTGGAGAGGTTGGCAGGTCATCCCTATTATTGCTTCCTAGATGGCTATATCGGATACAACCAAATTGAGATAGCTCCAGAAGACCTAGAGAAAACCACATTTACATGCCCGTTTGGTACCTTCGCTTACCGAAGGATGCCATTCGGGTTATGCAATGCACCTGCCACATTCCAACGATGCATGTTGAGTATTTTCTCGGACATGGTGGGTGAGTTTCTGGAGGTATTCATGGATGACTTTTCTGTTTTTGGTTGTACATTTGATGAGTGTCTCGAGCACTTGAAGTTAGTCTTGATGAGGTGTGAGGAAAAGCAACTTGTATTAAACTGGGAAAAGTGCCATTTCATGGTACAAAGAGGAATAGTCCTTGGACACATCATCTCGTCCAATGGAATAGAGGTAGATAGGGCGAAAATTGACATAATTTTCAATCTACCACCACCTAAAAGCATACGCAACGTGCGGTCCTTCCTTGGACACGCCGGTTTCTATCGAAGGTTTATAAAGGACTTTAGTCACATCTCAAGGCCTTTATGCAACCTTCTACAAAAGGAGAACCAATTTGAGTGGAGTGCCGAATGTCAATTAGCTTTTTCAAAGCTAAAAGACATGTTGACAACCGCTCCTATCATGCAACCACCAGATTGGTCCATTCCTTTTGAGTTGATGTGCGATGCAAGCGATTTTGCTATTGGGGCGGCGTTAGGCCAAAAGAAAGATAAAAAGCCCCATGTCATCTATACGCCAGTAGGACCTTGAATCCTGCCCAAGTCAATTATTCGACTACGGAGAAAGAGCTCCTAGCTGTCATTTTTGCCTTGGACAAATTCAGGCCATACTTAATAGGATCCAAAGTTATTGTTTATACGGATCATGCGGTGCTGAAATACCTTCTTTCTAAGAAGGATGCTAAGCCCCATTTGCTAAGATGGATTCTACTCCTTCAAGAATTCGACTTGGAGATCAAAGATAAGAAGGGGGTAGAAAATGTGGTGGCGGATCATCTATCCCGCCTAGTCCTACCAAATTCCATTGACGAGTCACCTATTGAGGACTCATTCCCTGATGAGCAACTCTTTGTTGCTATGCATCCACCATGGTACGCTGATATAGCCAATTATCTTTCCACAGGTGTGATGCCGACTCATTGGACTGCGCAAGACAAACGTAAATTTCTAAGGGAAGTGCGTAGATTTTTCTGGGATGAACCTCTATTGTTTAAATATTGCCCAGACCAAATTATAAGGAGATGCGTCCCCGATGACGAACACAATTCAGTCATCTCCTTTTGTCATGATCAAGCATGTGGGGGTCATTTTTCAGCCAAGAAAACAACTGCAAAAATTCTGCAGTGTGGTTTTTATTGGCCCACGTTATTTAAGGACACCCAAGAGTTTTGCAAAGCGTGCGAGCGCTGCCAGAAGCTAGGAGGATTATCCCGTCGAAATATGATACCTCTCACCCCAATTCAACATCTTGAAGTCTTTGACTGTTGGGGCATCGATTTCATGGGACCATTCCCCTCATCTTTTGGACATGTCTATATTCTGCTTGCCGTAGACTATGTGTCTAAATGGATAGAGGCTATCCCATGTAGAACCAACGATCATCGTACGGTTCTCAAGTTCCTCAAAGAGAACATACTTTCTAGATTTGGGACGCCTCGAGCCATTATTAGTGATTGTGGTTCTCACTTTTGCAATAGACCTTTTGAAACTTTGATGAAGAAATATGGTATTAGGCACAAAGTGAGTACCTCATACCACCCACAAACAAGTGGGCAAGCTGAAATCTACAATAGGGAAATCAACCAGATTTTGGAAAAGACGGTGAGACCGGATCGCAAGGATTGGTCCCTAAGATTAGATGATGCACTTTGGGCTCATCGTACTGCCTATAAGACACCCATTGGAATGTCCCCTTGTAGACTTGTCTATGGGAAAGCTTGCCACTTGCCTGTGGAGATAGAACACAAAGCCTATTGGGCAATTCGGGCTCTAAATTTTGACATTGACAAGGCTAGCTCGCTTCGTAAACTTCAATTAAACGAGCTTGATGAGATCCGGAACGATGCATATGAGAATTCGAGAATTTACAAGAACAAGATGAAGGCCTTTCATGACAAGCACATCTTAAGGAAATCTTTCCATGAAGGACAGAAAGTGCTCTTGTATAATGCCCGACTTCATCTTTTTCTGGGAAAATTACGATCTCGATGGACCGGCCCATATATTGTCAAAGAAGTTTTTCCTCATGAGGCTGTTGAGATTGAGAATGCAGCGAATGGTGACTGTTTCAAAGTTAATGGACAACGCCTTAAACCATTTGTTGAGAAATTTGATTCAGAGGACTTGTCCATCTCCCTGAATGATCCTATCTATCAGGATGATTGATCTCCTAGTCTGATGGAGGTATAGCATAGGTAGGTTTAGTTTTGTTCTTTTGTTTTAATAGGTTTTAGTTGTTGGGTTGGAGAATTCCATGATCGCTCTATCAGGTACTATTGTTCTCACTCTCTCATTATTTGCCATTGCTCTCATGTTCATGCTAATTGACTATCTTTTTACATTGAGGACAATGCAAGATTTGGTTGGGGGGTGAGATGAGATCCCTCATCTAGCATATTGCAACATTTCGAGCTTCACATACGGCAAATTTTTTCAAAATTTCTAATATCTCAAAAATCTTTTAGAAAAGCTTGTTTCTATATATTCGAGAGGCTATGAGTAGAAGAGGAGGAGAAACGAAGTGTGTGATGTTGTAGTCTTGAATTTCTCCCAACATAACGGTGTTATATGATAGTTCCCCTATTGTTGTGATTGATAGAAACATTTGAACACTTTTTACACCTAATTCACATTACACGATTTTCATGAGTGACAGGTTTATGTGATTTGTGGATTAGCTAGACCTTGATTTAAAGGTGTTGAGCAGCCACGCCGGGGTATTTTGTCCATCCTTGTCCATGGGAAAATAACAGAAGATATGGATTTCTAAAAATCTTATCTAATTTAAAAGAAAAAGGAAAGAAAGGATGAAATCAGGAAGGAAAGAAAAATGGTGGAAATTTCCGAAAATGGCTACCTATTACCAACCGGGGGATGGTCGAACCGTAACCAAAGCCGGAAATGGGACGTAGTGTGAAAGCCGTCGGAAGGACGGTAAGCAAATTCCTGTCATAGGCTTGTTGTTGCTCTATGCACCTTAAAATCCTTGGTTTACTTAATCTATGAAGAAGATGATTCCAGGAACTCATGAGATGAACTTTCACTATGCACACTAGGTTGAATTTGTTCGAGTTCCTCTATTTATCAATCAGTCAGCGGGAACTTCATATAAACACTTCTTATGTTTTGAGAGTCCAAGGTTCAGCTTCTATCATCTAATTTCTTCAAATTTGATATTTGTACATCTTGGAGTGGGTAGAATCATGGTTTCTGGAAGAGAGTTGGGTTTGGAGGTTTGAAATTGTTTTCACGCATGTTTTGCTCGGGACTAGCAAAAAGCTGGTTGGGGGGTGTGATGAACCTCCAATTTATACATTGCATTGCCCATTACACGACAAGGTTTGCATGATTTTTATGGTTTAAAAGCCCACCTAACATATGTTTTGTGATTATAGGGATGAGAGCGGACTTCATTCAAATACGAGACAAAAGAATGCATTTGAAGCTATTGCATGAAGTCCTAAGAAAGAGAACCAAAGAAAGAAGAAAGGAGAGAAGAAAAAGAGAGAAAGAAGAACAATTTGAAAAGGGCTGACCGGTCACGACCGGTCAGCCATGGTTGCTGATCAAAGAGGAGAACAGGCCGACCGGTCTTGACCGGTCGGCCACGCATATTAGAAGATGGACAGAGGAGCCCGACCGGTCATGACCGGTCAGCTGTATACACTGGAATAAGATGGAAAATTGGTCCGACCGGTCATGACCGGTCGGCCACACTTGCTGGTTGAATGGACAGCCCAGTCCGACCGGTCATGACCGGTCGGCTGTGCTCCCTGGAGTGCTTAAAAATTCAGTCCGATCGGTCACGACCGGTCGGCTCTGCGTAACATGATTCCTTTCTAAATCAGGACTCCGGAAATTGCTGCGCAATGCGTAATCCTTCGCAGAATCCGACGCAAAGGAGGTTTATTGCTATAAAAGGACACCTAGGGGCTCTCCCTAGGGTATCAGAGAAGCTAGGGAACGTGAGTTTGGAGTGTGAAGCCGATTGTGGAGCGTCTGCAACTCTCCTATTCGGGTTTTTCTATTTTTATGTTTTATTTCAGAGTTTTAAGTTGTAGCATGACTATGCTCGGCTAAAATCTCTCAGCTAAGGCTGAGAGGTGAAGCTTGTAGCTAATACTATGTTGATTTCAGTTTAAGTCAAGTAATTTACATTCAAGTTTGGATTTTTGCATGGTTTAGTTCCAAATAATAATAGTTTGAGATGTTTTATCTGAGTTTATGTGCTCCGGACATGAATTCCTTTTAATTCTCTGAGATTATCATGTTTGTTTATCTAAATTCGGATTATAGTAATCCTTGAGCAGGCCATAGTCCAGAGGCATGGTTGTTACTCCGCAGGCTATAGTTTTGAGTTTTGTATTGATTGAATAGAACTAGAACTTGGAAGTTCAACTTGAATGTGATGGAATGTGTGTGAATGCTTTACTTTCCAACTAGATGAGAGATAGGACTTCAAATCTAGTTGTGTTCTCTACTTGGATTGACTGAATTGACTTAGGATTGCTACAAGTGGATCCTTGCAAGCCTTAGTACTTTATCTCTGATTTTTCATTAAATTCCTGTTTTAAGTAAACACTTTATTAAATCTGATTTCTTTTAAAAACTGAGTTGCTGGAGTGATTTGGGAGCTGTCACTATTTCCCTGTGGATCGACCTCGGTCTTACCGAGTTTTTATTACTACATCGCAGCCTTACACTTGAGGCGAGCGAACATCCAGCAAGAAGTCTGAGAGAAAATGCCTAAAATAGGTCGGCTGCCCACCACTATCAGTCGGTCGATCATGGCCATCGACTGGCCAACGCCCAACTGTTGGTCGGTCGCAAATGATCAAAATAGTCCAGCATGTAGGGCCCCCCATCAGTTTGGAATATGTTTGTAAGTGTTTACGCCTCATCTGACCGTGTCAGATCTAGTGACTCAGATGATGTGATGAGGCAGCAAAATCTCAATAAGGGGCAAATGAAAAATCTATTTAGTTGTCCCGACGGCTAAATGTGATTGATTTTTAAAAAGTCATTAGCAACCTAAAAAGGATAAGTCCAATTGGCCACAAGATGAATACATGTCGCATATCTCGCAAATGTGGTAAGGCTAGCCATTCACCATGGTAGTCTTTTGACTGAAGATGGGTATCGATGAAAACATGGTTGTGGCAAGTGACGGATTTGGCCAATGCACCATAGCATCTTATAAAAGCCCTTACAACTGAAACAGCTTAAGGAGCAGAGTTACAATAACACCAAGTTAGTCGAGTTTCAAGGCACATTACACACGTTTGCACGAAGAAAGAGATGGTTATCACCAACAAGTAGCGCCTCAATAAAGACTCTCGTCCACGTAAAAGGAGTAATTCTTACGTACAACCAATGACCACCCCATGACAAACAACTAGCATACGTGGTGTTGCTTAATCGTCCACAACTATCTTTGGGCCCAGACAATTATTCCCACATCAGAAAACGTGAAGAGTAGATGAAATCTCTCTTCAGCTACCACCTCAAAATTCTATAAATGGAGAAAGATCGAAGAGCTATAGGTCCTAGGCAACCAAACATAAATCAAATCTACAATGTTGACTATTCTTTTCTTTCTTTCTTTTTCTTTTTCTTTTTTTATCTTATCTTAGTTTATCATAAACTAAGAGTAGTGTATCCAACCCTGTCTATGCTACTATGATAGACCGACTTTAATTAGTATTAGAGTAGTGTAAACCCATCTGTCTATGCTGCTATGCTAGACCAACTTGGATTAGGAGTAGTGTAATTCCCTTCCATCTACACTAAGCACTAGATCGTAAGTATAACCTTTTGTTTTCTTTTTCAGTGGTGTAGTTCCCTTCGCCTACACACAAGTTGTTATACCGAAGTTCTAGATCTAGTGCCTTGAAATTTACACCATAACGTTGGATCGCCAAGTGATACTTTTGTAAGTTTTTATTTTTATTTCAACTAATATAATCGAGTTCCTTCTATTCTCACATTGGATGATCAAGATTATCTCTACCATCACGGTGAGAAAAAGTCCTTTCAACTGAAAGGCAAAAAGAACTTGTTAAAAGGATGAACCCTCTCCTTTTACAGGTGGCTGAATGGATAATTAAACTACTTCAATTCTCAATCATAGATAACCGCTCACGGTCTCTCTATATCTATCTCGACACTTGGGGTCATAGGCATTCGGTTCGGATCTAGCTGTAAAAGGCTCTAGCACGCCTAGTACCATACACACATTGTTGAGCTATGAATTGTGCAGTATCTAACCCCAATTCATCACACATTATGCATAGTTTACAAGTTTAAAAGACTAAATTGGTATGTGTTTTGTGTTATAGGAATGAGAGATAGGTTTCATCAAATTCAATGCTAAATACGTCACGTTGAATACATTGAAGAAGAAAAGGGAAAATAAGAGAGACCTCACCATTTGGATGTTAAAGGACACTTAAAAGGGTCATTGAAGAGTCAAGGAAAGAAAGAAATCAAACGAAGAAACTCCAAAGATAATGCAGAAAAGAATGAAGAAACAACAAGCTCCAATGGATTTCCGATAGGCCCCTGATCAATCAGAGGATGTTCCGATGGATCTCCAATCAATCGGACCACCTAGCAAACTTATCAGAAAAATCAAAATTTGAATATCTCACTGGATATAATTCTGATCAATCGGAAGATCTCCGATCAATTGATCAGAGGTTTCCGATAAATCAGAATCATGTCCGATCAATCGAAAATAGTGACAGAAACAACAACTCTCTGGACACTTTTACGATCAATCGAATATCATAGTCTGATCAATCGGAGGGAGCTCTGATCAATCGGACCTATCTGCGCAGCTACGTAAGGAGTTACACAATTTCAAAAGATTCCAAGTCGGTGGCCATCTTTTGCTATAAAAGGGCACCTCTAGTACATTCCTAAGGTATCCTAAAAGAATTCTAAGTTTGTGGAAATTGAAGGAGAGCATCGTGGAGCGTTCGCAACCCCTCCAATTAGAGTTTTTTTAGTTTTCTTATGCTTTTAATTAGTTTTTCATTATTTTTAGTTGAAGCATGATAATGCTCGGCTAGAACCTCTTAGCTAAGGCTAAGAGGTGAACCTTGTGGGTAATAATCATGTTAAATTCATTTTAATTCAAGTATTTTACTTTAAGTTGGATTTTAAGTTCTAGTTTGAATAAAAGTTCGTATTTTTTTATGTTTTATGAGAGTTCATGTACTTCGGACATGGGTTCCTTACAATTCTCTTAGATTATCATGATTGATTTGTTTAGATTCGAATTGTAGTAACCCCTGAGCATACCATAGTCCATTGGCATGATTGTTACTTCGAAGGCTACAATTCGACTTCTACGTGCTTCATTAAGACTAGAATTTTATTTTTCGACTTAAGTGGGGATTATTTGTGTTTGAATGCTATATCTTCCAACTAGAAGAGAGATATAACTTCAATTTTAGTTGTGTTATGCCAGAATGAATGAATTCACATGGGGGCTACCACAAGTGGATCCTTGAGGCCTTAGTTCCGTTTAAATTACATATTTTACAACTTTACTGTTTTAAATTAGTTTTCGAATTTGAATTCTATAATTGCTGAGATTTGAGTTGCTGGAATATTTAGAATTGGTTTACCTAATTCCCTGTGGATCGACCTCGGTCTTACTAAGATTTATTACTACATCGCAGCATTGCACTTGAGGCGAGTGAATAAGTTTTTGGCGCCGTTGCCGGGGAATCTAGGTTAAACAGTTCTAGATTGTTTTAGTAGCTATAGAAGTAGAAGTCGTTAATGTTTACTGTTTTCTTGGGACTAATTTTTTTTTTCTAAATTTTAGAACTAACAATGTTTTTTTCGTTTTATAGGAAATTCTTCTAATTCAAGCAAATCGGGTACTATCCTTCCGAATTGAATTATTTCAAATTTCAGTTTTTAGAATTTTTTTCCAGATTTTATTTTTAGGACTTAGGGTTAGTCGTTTAGATTGTTGTCTGTGTGGTTTTTGTCCCGCTGGGAACATGACCACAACAATCGTCTCCAATCCAAAGGTGGTTTAGTTGGACCGCTCTCCGTTCATAGACGAGTCCGAAAACACGTAGAAAATTGTGAAAGTTCGGGAAGTATGGATCAAAATCAAACTCCATTAGGGAATCCTGTTCGCTCGCCTCAAGTGCAAGGCTGCGATGTAGTAATAATTCTCAGTAAGACCGAGGTCGATCCATAGGGAAAGAAGTAAACAATTCCAACTACTCCAATAACTAGAATTCAAGAAGTTTAGGAAAACAGTTTTTACATAAAATAGGAAAATCTGATATTTAGAAAGAACTAGAGCATCAAGGATCCACTTGTAGTAGTTCAATACTAATCCATTCGTCCAAGCACAACACAATTAGAATCAAAGCTCTATCTCTCATCTAATTGGAGGATATAACATTTAAGCACAAACAGTCCCACTTAAATATGAGAATCAAATTTCTAGTTCTAATAAAGCACATAGAACTCAAACTTGTAGCCTTCGAAGTAATAGCCATGCCAAGAGACTATGGCATGCTCTAGGGTCACTACAATTTGAATCTAAACAAACCCAACATGGCAATCGCAGAGAATTGCAAGGAACTCATGTCCGGAGTACACAAACTCTCATAATTCATCTAAAAATCTAAACTTTATTCAAACTAGAAGTTCAAAATCCAAAATTAAGAAAATGGTACTTGAAATAAAAGAATCAAAGCATTGAAACCAATTACAAATTTCACTTCTAGCTCTAGCTAAGAGGTTAACTAAGAAAAAGCATATTAAAACTAGAACTAGAACTAAGAAATGGAAGAAAAACTAGCTGTAGGAGGCTAAGTAGCCTCCTAGGACTTGAACTCCTTGCTTCCCATGTCCTTGCTTACTTTAGAATAGAAGAGAGCACCTCCTTTTATAATACAATACAAGTACCGCAACATAATAGATTTTGTTTCGCTTCGTACGGCTTAACCAATGATCGGATTGCCTTCAAATTTGATTTATAGCTTCCCTGGAACTTGATCTTCCTCATAGATGGTTTAGATTATCTTCTGAATGGGCCCACTAACCAAATTAGCGACCGCCTCTCAAAATCACACAATTCGGGTACCTCCAGAACCAGTCATCTTGCTTTCAACACTACAGAGTGTACAGAGGTCAGATTGATTTTAAATTTGGAACATTAGTAGAAACCTTCCTCCTCTAAATGATAGACGGATTAGATATTCCAAATTAATTCCAAAATTAGGTATGAAAATTAGAATACTTAGGCCTTTTATAAAATCTGCGCAGTTGAATATTTTTGGATGGTCCATCTTTCTTCAAACGGTACGATCAAACCACAAATCCTTTTGACCTGAAACTTTGTGGTTATTCATATATGATGTGGTCTAGAAGATGATCAAATTAGATTTTTCATATCATCAATGACGGGCCATCTGGAACATTCCAGTGTTGAGCAGTGAAATCTGGAAACTTTCTGGATAGTTTGTATTGTTTTGGCCGCCATAGTCAATCCGTAGCTCTAATCGACACGAAACCACTTGGGTTATTTCGACGTCGATCTCCTCTTCGACATGGATGTATTAGATTTTCAAATATCATCAAGATGGCTCTTAAAAATTGGGCCAAAAAAAGGACTGCTTGTATTTAAAATCTGCTTTAGAAAGTGCATAGCCGACCTGTCATCCGGCCGGCCTGTAAATTGTGACTTTTTCACACTTTTCTTACTCCATTGCATTGCATCTTTCCTCCATCTCTTATCCTTTATTTCTTTGATCTTCAAGGCATACAAAGTAACTCTTTTAACCATGAATTGGTGAAGTCTCCCTCTCATCCTACAATCACAAAAACATGTATTGGATGAGTCTTTTAAGTATGCAAACCATGCATATAATGTGATGTAATGGGTTAGAATATGTATAAAATGGAAGCTCAACACACCCCCCAACCAGCATTTTACTAGTCCCGAGCAAAACATGCATGAAACAAGTTCAATTCTCCAAGATCCAACTTTCCTTAAAAAACTATGCTTCTATCCATTCCAAGACATACAAGTGCAAAAATCAGAGAAACTAGGTGATAGAAGCTGAAACCTTAAACTTTTCAAAAAATAATAAGTGTTCATATGTTATAGGCAAAATGGTGGAGATAAGATTTCACGTGGAAATGTCCATTCGACTCTCGAGATCATCTGATCGAGAGTCGAATATTGGACAAGTGCGGGACGCCCATTCGACTCTCGAGATCATCTGATCGAGAGTCGAATATTGGACAAGTGCGGGACGCCCATTCGACTCTCGAGATCATCTGATCGAGAGTCGAATATTGGACAAGTACGGAACGCCCATTCGACTCTCCAGATCATCTGGTCTGGAGTCATGGATGGTCAAATACGGAAAACTAGATTCGCGAGCAGACCTTCTCACAAGTCGTTGAAAGATATTACACCCAAAATATGTACTTGGACTCGCGACCACATTTTAACCTGCGAGTAGCTTTACTACGGGCGTCTCCTTCCTTTTCGGAGGTCATGACTCCCAGCTACGGGCGTCTCCTTCCTTTTCGGAGGTTATGACTCCCAGCTACGGGCGTCTCCTTCCTTTTCGGAGGCCATGACTCCAACTATGGCTTCCGGCCGGAACCAGCCGGAATTCAAGGGATTACCATCTAGGGGCGTGATTGTTGGAATAAATCATTGGGTTGGATCTGACTAAAAAGATAGGATCTTATCCCACGAAATCAGCGGATTCTCAGTATCGTGTGCGACATCAACGGGATTTCGACATCTCACGTAACAGATTGGATTGTTTCAGATCTATATAAGGGGATGGCTCCATTGAAGAGGAGGTACGTACTCATCATTCAATCTTGGTCCCGTTTTGCTTGGCTTCTCTTCTGTGTCCTAACTTAAGCGTCGGAGGGCTAACGGCTGGTCCCCAGCCACCCTTATTCGCTGTCTTGCTTCAGGTCTGGTGGTGGAAATCCCTCCTGGAGCGAAGGAGAAAAGCCGGAGGATCTCGTTACAAAATCTGACATTAACAGTTTGGCGCCGTCTGTGGGAACGACTTGATCATCAAAATCAATCGTGTTAACCACCGATCAAAATCCTTCGGTGATGCCTCCTAAAAAGACAGTTCATCCTTCAACTTCGAGGCAGGCACCACCTCCGCCCGGTGAGACGGAATCCACACCTGCCCTCCCACCTGTTCCGACGGATATCCCTCAAGGAGCCCCAAATATGCCATCAACAAATCCATTATTGGAGGCTTCTGGAAATCAGGATGATGTCCTACGATTCCTCGGGAACACTCTCCTAACTCTAAACGCCGGAGTTCAGGCACTGTCAAATCGACTTGATCAGCACTTCCCTGAACCGCAAAGACAACCCTCCGAAGGGTTACCACCGCCACCCATACCAGTTGCTTCCAGGCATCCTATGGATGAACCACAGGTCCCGCCACTTGGCGGCCATCCCCCTGTGCCGTCTCCACATTCTATACATTCCAGTTCGTCTCGACAACCTCAACCGCAAGGCTCCACCGCCGAAACGTCTAGCTATACCTTGCCATGGGAAGGAGATCTCAAAAGAATCCAAGACCGTTTTGATGTCATGGAGCAGAGATACCAGGCAAATCGGCCATCTGCTGTCATGGCGGCAATACATCAATCTGAATCTCCCTTCACAAGCGAGGTCATGGAAGCCCCGTTGCCCAGAAAGTATCGAACGCCTGTTATCGCTCCGTATACAGGCATTGGCGATCCTCTGGAACATCTGGAAACATATAGGTCCCTCATGGAGTTGGAGGGACATGGTTCAGAAATCATGTGTAGGGCTTTTCCCCTTACATTGAAGGAAGCGGCTCGTACGTGGTTTCGGGGGTTAAAGCCACTTTCCATCAGTTCCTTTTCCCAATTGTCGGAGATATTTCTTTCTCAATTCATGGGTAGTATTCGCATTAAAAAGCCAGCCTCCCATCTGATGAATCTGAAACAGCAACATGGGGAGACAATAAAAGAGTTCACAGTACGGTTCACTGCCGAAGCCGTTCAAACCGAGGGTTACACTGAAGAAAAGGGTCTCACAGCCCTCATTGCCGGAATAACGAGCGAGAAATTTAGGTTTGCCTTGGATAAGAGCCCGCCGAAAACTATGGCGGAATTCCAAGCCAAAGCTCAGAAATATATCAATGCAGAAGAAGTCGCATTGACACGTCATGGAGTACAAAGTAAGAAACGCAAGCCAGAAGGAACTTCTACAGATAAAAAATACCATCGCGATCAGCGCGATCGCTCTCCCAGGAAGCCTTACTCTGGTAAATATCATAATTACACTCCTCTTAATCGGTCTCCTGAAAAGGTTCTAATGGAGATAAAACACAAGCCATATGTGAAGTGGCCTGCAAAGATTAAATCCGATCCCGAGAAGAGAGATAAGAGTAAGTTCTGTTACTTTCACAAAGATCATGGGCATAGGACCCAGGACTGTATCTCCCTACGAGACCATATCGAAGCTCTTATTCGAAAAGGCCATCTCCAGGATTATGTTACTCGTAAAAATAGGTCACCAGAAAGGGCGAAGACCTCATCTCGCCAGAAGGAACCGTCTCATCATCAAACCGACCAAGAGGATGCTGAGCCCACAGGAGAAATTCGCACTATCGTCGGGGGTCCAGCTTGCGGGGGTGACTCTCAAGCTTCAAGAAAGGCATACGCCCGAAAGGCGTCCAAAGAACCCCAGCAGATCTATTGGCTGGAACAAACGTCCAACTCTTCGAAGGCTAGCCCTCCCCCAATTTCTTTCACCCTCGAAGATGCAGCGGGAATTCATTTCCCTCATGAAGATTCCATCGTAGTCACACTGAAGGTATCAAATTATCTGACTCATCGAATTATGGTGGATACAGGTAGCTCGGCCGATATTCTGTATTTGGAGGCTTTCGACAAGATGGCACTTGCCAGAAACCTCCTCAAGCCAGTATCGACCCCTCTTGTCGGCTTTGGAGGAGAAGTGGTGACACCTGAAGGAAGTATCGATCTCCCAGTCACCTTTGGGGAGAGTCCAGCGAAGACCACCGTCTTCGTAAGCTTCCTCGTCGTGGATCGAAAATCAGCATATAACGCCATCTTGGGGAGACCGTCTCTAACTAAGGTTGGAGCGGCCTTGCACCCTTCATATTTATGCGTTAAATTTCCAACCCCAAATGGCATAGGGGTCGTGCGAGGAAGTCAGCGGGAGGCACGGTCCTGTTACCAGATAGCCCTCCAAGATCGAAAGAAGGCTCAAGCGACACCTGTCATGGAAATAGTTCAAGGATCACCCGACGTTCTCGCCACCACGTTGGATCCAAGAGAAAGTGCTCTGAAATCAGGAACTCCAGGGGAGGAAACAGTGGCAATCCGCTTGACCGAAGACGACCAGTCTAAGATCGTGTACATCAGTTCCTCCTTAAACAGTATCCACCGCGAAGATCTGATCCGTTTCCTCACTGAATACCAGGACGTGTTTGCTTGGTCTCATAAAGATATGCCGGGCATCGATCCTAATGTCATCGTACATCGTCTCAACATTGACCCAAAGCATAAACCCGTACATCAGCGTCGACGTGCTTTCACTGCAGAAAGACAAATGGCGATCAAAACTGAAGTTGAGAAGCTGCTCGCGGCAAATTTCATAAAAGAAGTTGACTACCCACAGTGGGTCGCCAACGTAGTTCTCGTCCGGAAAGCTAATGGCAAATGGAGGATGTGCGTCGATTATTCAGACTTAAACAAAGCATGTCCCAAAGATAGCTTCCCGACACCACGAATCGACCAGTTGGTCGACTCGACAGCTGGACACGCCCTCCTCAGTTTTATGGATGCTTACTCTGGTTACAACCAGATTATGATGCATCCACCTGATGGCCAACATACTGCCTTCATCACAGATCGAGGACTATATTGCTACCAGGTAATGCCGTTTGGACTTAAAAATGCAGGGGCCACTTATCAGCGTCTTGTCAACAAAATATTCGCTGCTCAAATCGGTAGGAACATGGAAGTTTATGTTGACGATATGCTTGTGAAGAGCATCGATGAAGATGACCACATTCCTGATCTTCGAGAAGCCTTTGATCTGATGAGGAAGTATCAGATGAAATTAAATCCAGAAAAATGTGCGTTTGGAGTATCTGCAGGAAAATTTCTTGGATTCATGGTTGGCCAACGCGGAATTGAGGCGAATCCCGAAAAGATTAAAGCATTAATAGAGATGAAATCCCCAGTGACTCTGAAGGACGTTCAGCGTCTAGCTGGTCGCATCGCATCATTGAACAGGTTCATCTCGCGAGCATCCGACAAGTGCCTGCCCTTTTTCAAACTCCTTCGTGCAACGGCCAAGTCTGATTGGAAGTGGACACCTCAATGTGAAGAAGCTTTTCAACAACTGAAGCAATATATGAGCACTCCCCCCATTTTATCTAAGCCTGTGGCGCATGAGCAACTCATTCTTTATTTATCTGTGTCTTCCACGGCCGTTAGTGCCGCTTTAATAAGAGAAGATTCCGGGGTACAAAGGCACGTTTATTATATCAGTCGAGCAATGGTTGATGCAGAAACTAGGTATTCTGATTTGGAGAAACTGGCCCTAGCCTTAATCACGGCAGCTCAAAAACTGCGACCATACTTTCAAGCCCATGCCATTTTAGTACCAACAAATCATCCACTACGTCAAGTCCTTCAAAAGCCTGAGGCTTCCGGGCGCTTAACTAAATGGGCGGTCGAGATCAGCGAGCATGATATTTCATTCTGTCCTAGGACCGCAGTCAAAGGCCAGGCCGTGGCTGACTTCATCGCCGAATTTACATATTCTTCTGAAGATGGCGTCATGACCAGCGATCAACCTCCTTGGTCGCTCTTCGTGGACGGGTCGTCACGGGCCAGTGGCAGTGGAGCGGGCCTGATTTTAGTGGCTCCAGACGGGTCGCATTTTCAATACGCTCTGCGTTTCGAATCACGCGTCTCCAATAATGAAGCAGAATATGAGGCCCTTATTGTTGGCCTCGAGCTAGCCGTTGTCCTCGCAGTCCAGAATTTGATAATTCATAGCGACTCCCAGCTCATTGTCAACCAAGTTCTTGGCGAATTCGAAACCAAAGAAGAAAGAATGGCCTTATACAAATCTCGTGTCCTCATCCTGCTCGCCAAACTGAAGACTTACAAAATATTCCATATCCCTCGCGAGCAGAACCAACTTGCCGATTCCTTGGCAAAACTCGCTTCTGCACCAGAATCAGAACTATCACATTCGATCCCCATCGAGCACCGTCAACACTTGAGTATCGACCAAGTAACTCCCGAACAAGTTATTTCGGTACAATCGTCTCCATGCTGGATGGATCCTATCATCCTTTATCTCAGAGATGGATACCTACCAGAAAACAAGAAAGCTGCAAGACAAATTCAGCTTCGAGCTGCCAGGTACACCTTACAAGATGGAATCTTGTTGTGAAAAAGCTTCTCCTTGCCTTATTTGAGGTGTCTTCACCCAGAAGAAGCACATCGTGTTCTAGATGAAGTACACCAGGGGGCATGTGGTAATCATCCCAGGGGGCGATCTCTAGCATATAAAGCGATGAGGCAAGGATATTATTGGCCTACTATGAAAGCAGATGCCATAGAATTTTCTAAAAAATGCGACAAGTGTCAACGATATCAACCTATACCTCGCGTACCGTCTGAGCGGATGACCCCAGTCGACAGCCCTTGGCCTTTTGCTCAGTGGGGGATCGATATCATCGGTCCCTTACCTATGGGAAAGGGACAGAATAGGTTCGCGATCGTGGCGGTTGATTATTTCACCAAATGGGCCGAGGCAGAACCATTAGCCAAAATTACTGAAAAACAAACTACTAAGTTTATATGGAGAAATATTATATGTCGCTTCGGACTTCCTCATACTATAATTACCGATAATGGAACGCAGTTCGACAACGCAGCCTTTGATGAATTTTGCGACAAATGGAAAATACGTAATCTCCGCACTTCTCCATATCATCCACAGGCGAATGGGCAGGTCGAGGCAGTGAATAAAATTATAAAGCATCATTTAAAGACCAAGCTAAGTGAATGTAAAGGGGTGTGGCCAGAACTTCTTCCAGAAGTGTTATGGGCCTACAGAACCACAGCTTGTACATCGACAGGTGAAACTCCTTTCTCCTTAGCATTTGGTGTTGACGCAGTGGTACCAGTGGAAATTCAAGTGCCCTCATATCGGATCGAACAGTATGATCCCGCGAGCAATCAGGAAAATATCCGACTTCACCTCGATCTCTTGGAAGAGCGAAGAAATGCTTCCCAAGTACGAGTGGCAGCATATCAACAACGTATTGCTCGTTATCAAAATGCAAAGGTTCGACCTAGATCCTTCCAGTTCGGAGATTTGGTTCTAAGGCGAAATCTTGGAGTTCCTGTTCGTTCATTGGATCCGAATTGGGAAGGCCCGTATCGGGTTATTAGGGTTGTGCGACCCGGTACTTATTATCTTGAAGACATGCACGGGAAGCCTGTACGTCGCCCTTGGCACGTGGAGCATTTGCTACGATACTACCCTTAGATTCGATGTAGTTTATTATAGCATTTTATGAATAAAGTAAAAGATATCTTTTGGCCGCTACTTCCATTTATATGGACCTGAATAGCCCTGAAGAGAGTGCTTACACATCCTCTTGGCCAATTACCTACCTTTGGTAGGACTGAAATCATTACTAGTTGGTTGCTTTTCCATTTACATGGACCTGAACAGCCTCGAAGAGAATGAATACCATCTCTTGACCAACCTTCTGCCCTTGGTAGAACTAAAATCTCAATCGATAGATCAGTCTATCTCAACGCGGACATGGTCGTACGACCCCCGGATTGAGTCTAATTCATTTTCATGAGTTAGTTGCTCACGACTGGTGTAAGGAAGGATCACACTCCGGAATGCGAGCACCGTAGCTCGAGCCCGAATCAGCCATACACCTTAATCGCGAGCACCACAGTTCGTCATACACCCTAAATTGCGAGCAGTGTAACTCGTGCTCGGATTAAGGGTTCGCATTCACTGATGACTCAATATGAAGTCAACTTGGGGGTCTCAATCGTTTGGCCGCAACGAACCCCCAGATTGGGCACATTCTCGTTGCAACAAGGCATTCAGTACAAGGAAAAGAAAGTAAGCAAAAACGAGAAGGCATTCATTGCGTGAAAAGGAAAAGGCAACGAGGACAATACTTCCAAAAATATTTTTTCTTTTTTCATTAATGATAAATGTTTACAATATCCATTCACGAATACAAGAGAGGAAAACAAAGAAAATCAATCCCTTGGAGGAGCTGCGCTCTCGATTTCAGGGCCCATTTCTGGAGCTCCGTCAACCTGAGTGGCTTCAGTCACCTCGTTCTCAGCAGCAGCCTGCTCTTCGGCAGCAATGGTGGTCGCAACTCGACCGAACTCCCCCATATCAAAGGATGGGATCATTCGTTGCACTACTCTTAGCGCAAAGTCGCGACCAGCATCATACGACTCGTACCTTTCGTCGTCATATTGCTGCGAAGAACGGAACTCAGAAATTGCCCGAGGCCCTTCTTCCGAGAGCATTTTCGCAAGGGCGACTCTCTCCTCGTCCCAGTGGATCGAGTCGTCCTTAAGCTGCGCGAGAGCGTTGCGCTCCTTGGTTAGGTTGTCGTAGGCCTCCTTGAGCTGCGACCTAGCCTCCGCAAGTCGCTCCTCCAGGGAGATCTTGTCTTGGCGAAAGATCTCCTTCTCTCTCTCCGCCTTCTCCTTCAAGTCGGCGAGCTTCGCGAACTTATTATCCAGGGTTTGGTACCTTTCGGTCAACACCTGGACTTTCTCTATGAGGATTTTTATCTCCTCATCTTTCTTGGAAATCACAGCCTCACGGGATTTGAGGAGTTGATCTCGCCCCAGGACCGCCTTCTCCAAAGCAATCCTTTTTTCATCTGCCTCGTCTATTACGTGGCGAGCAGCGACGATGTCTCGCTTCGTCCGCAAGATGAGGTCTAGTCCCTGCAAACAAGAAGATGGATGAGAAGAAATACTTAAAACACCAAAATAATAAAGTTTTTGGGTTAGGAGGTTCTACCTGAGCCATCCTCATCCCTGCCTCAAGGAAGAGGCTCTCGGGGCCTGGCTCGGGAAGAGAGCCGAAGGATTGAGGTGGGACATTCTCGAATAAGAATTTACAGATGGGGTGGAGATGGCGAGGAACAGAATACGTTCCACCACCGGAAGGTTGGGCAACGATCAGCCCAGACGGCTCGCGAGGAGGAGCCGTCGCCTCGCGAGCAGGTCCCTGCTCGGTAGCAGGTACCAGCTCGCGGGCAGGAGCCATCTCTCGAGACTCCGTGCGCTCACGAGCCTCCTCAGCTGGGGGACAGCTGGACCCTACCCCGTCCGGGGAGTTGTCAGCGATATTGATTACTGGCGGCCCGGGCGCGACCGCCAGTGAAGGATTAGCGGGCCCTGCTGGAGCCCCCCCCACCTTGCTCGCGAGAGGAGCAGGCTGATCGCTACCCTTCTCGGTGGATGGGTGAGATGGACCAGCAGATGTTTTCTTCTGCCTCTTAGAGCTTTTGCCCTTCAGCCGGGGCAGCAAACCTCTTTTTTCTCCAACTTGCGTCATCTCGACTTCTCTTACAGGTATTAAGCCCGCTGCTGCAAGGCGAGGTGGAGACAAGCAAGTCTCGACGTGCCTATCACCAATAGGCACCTTGTACACCTTTACGATTTTTTCGTTGATCCCCCCTTTCAAGTTCGGTCTTCTCAAGGCCGGGATACCTGCGAGCACAAACAGGGGTCAGATGGAGAAACCTCAAAAACCTTTTATTGAAGAAACGGATCACAATGCGGGACTGCCTACCTTCACAGAAAAAACGATTTACTCTTGGGCCCCTGGAAGAAGCAAATTCCCAATTTCCAGATGCGTAAAACCAACGCTTCCTCCAGCCGGGATAATTCGATGTGGGCTTCCCCAGCACAAAGTTATCCCGGTGCCAATAACATAGATAATACCAGCCTTCGCTGGAGGGTGCCTTCTTCAAGCGGAACATGCGGAGGAACTCATCAGCTGTAAGCTCCCCGTTCCCGGCCTGAGCCCAAAGGACGAATGAGCTTAGGACCACCCTCCATCCATTCACAATAAGTTGCCCGGGGGCAATTTTATAACACCGAAGTACATCCCGGATGAAGGGATGGAGGGGAAGGCGAACCCCCAGAATGAGTTGATACTCATAGAAGGCCACACACCCTGGGGGAGGGGAGTCTGGCGTCTCTCCGTCTCTGGGTAACCGGAGATCGACTGAGTCAGGGATCGAAAAACTCTCCCGTAACTCCAGCAGCCGGTTCTCCGATAGAATGGAGGGATATCCGGCCGCTGTATACTGACCTGCCGGAACCCTTGCGTTACTAGAAGCAGAGGATTCCGGGGTAGCATCTCCTAAAGGAACGGTACTCTCCTCAAAAGCCATGGGATATTCAAAAAAGAAAAAAAGGAAGAAGAAATAGAATAATGGAAAAGGAAAGAAAGAGCACCAAAGGGGATCGAGGAAGACACCAAGGAGCTCCGGAGGAAGATGATGGAAAAAGCAAAGGAGGATTCTGAAATTTCTGTGAAAATCAGAAGATATGGCGGACTCCGTATATTTATAGGCAATCATTCCGCCGTATATGGTAGCACGTGGCGATCTTTCGTTCGGCACAGCACTCAAGCAGGCACGCCCATTAAATACTCGGACACGTGGCGAGCGCCTCTTCATTTCCTGACTGCGGAAAGGCTGGCGCTCATTAATTCCAGCCTAATCATGTACGGTGTCTCGGTGAAAGCAAGAGGCAGCCGCGCATGACATCAAGTAAGTCCTTTCCTTAAGGATTCCTGGCGGCAAGGACTTCGGGGGCATCTGTTATAGGCAAAATGGTGGAGATAAGATTTCACGTGGAAATGTCCATTCGACTCTCGAGATCATCTGATCGAGAGTCGAATATTGGACAAGTGCGGGACGCCCATTCGACTCTCGAGATCATCTGATCGAGAGTCGAATATTGGACAAGTGCGGGACGCCCATTCGACTCTCGAGATCATCTGATCGAGAGTCGAATATTGGACAAGTGCGGGACGCCCATTCGACTCTCGAGATCATCTGATCGAGAGTCGAATATTGGACAAGTACGGAACGCCCATTCGACTCTCCAGATCATCTGGTCTGGAGTCATGGATGGTCAAATACGGAAAACTAGATTCGCGAGCAGACCTTCTCACAAGTCGTTGAAAGATATTACACCCAAAATATGTACTTGGACTCGCGACCACATTTTAACCTGCGAGTAGCTTTACTACGGGCGTCTCCTTCCTTTTCGGAGGTCATGACTCCCAGCTACGGGCGTCTCCTTCCTTTTCGGAGGTTATGACTCCCAGCTACGGGCGTCTCCTTCCTTTTCGGAGGCCATGACTCCAACTATGGCTTCCGGCCGGAACCAGCCGGAATTCAAGGGATTACCATCTAGGGGCGTGATTGTTGGAATAAATCATTGGGTTGGATCTGACTAAAAAGATAGGATCTTATCCCACGAAATCAGCGGATTCTCAGTATCGTGTGCGACATCAATGGGATTTCGACATCTCACGTAACAGATTGGATTGTTTCAGATCTATATAAGGGGATGGCTCCATTGAAGAGGAGGTACGTACTCATCATTCAATCTTGGTCCCGTTTTGCTTGGCTTCTCTTCTGTGGCCTAACTTAAGCGTCGGAGGGCTAACGGCTGGTCCCCAGCCACCCTTATTCGCTGTCTTGCTTCAGGTCTGGTGGTGGAAATCCCTCCTGGAGCGAAGGAGAAAAGCCGGAGGATCTCGTTACAAAATCTGACATTAACATCATATAAAATTCCTATTGATCGATTGATAAATAGAAGAACTTGAACAAATTTAACCTAGTGTGCATAGTGAATGTTCATCTCATGAGTTTCTGGGATTATCTTCTTCATAGATCAACTAAATTATGGATCCCAAGGTGTACAGATCAACAACAAGCCTATGACAGGAATTTACTTTACCGTCCTTCCAATGGCTTTCACACTACATCCCATTTCCGGCTTTGGTTACGGGTAGACCATCCCCCGGTTGGTAATAGGTAGCCGTTTTCAGAATTTTCCAACATATTTTCAATCATGCCCATGTTTTCATCCTTCCTTTCCTTTTTTTTATTAGATAGGATTTTTAAAAATCCATATCTTTTGTTATTTTCCTATGGACAAGGATGGACAAAGTACCCCGGCTTGGTTTCTCAACACATCAAATCTAAGTCTAGCTAATCCACAAATCTATATAATCCTTTCAAACCATGAGAATCGTGTAATGTGAATTAAGTGTAAAAGTGTTCAAATTTTCTATCAATCATATACATAGGGGAATTCACATATAAAACCATTATATTAAAGGTAGTTCAAGACTTGCAATATCACTCACTTCATATCTCCTTTTCTTATACTCGTATTATCTCGAATGTATAGAAACAAAGTTTTCTAAAAAGAGTTTTGAATTTTCAGAAAATTCAAAAAATTTCTACATAATTGCTCGAAATGTCACAAAAGTTAGTAGATTCATCTAAGGAATCTCACCCCCCAACCAAAATCTTACATTGTCCTCAATGTAACAAGATATGTAATAAGCATGAATGAGAGTAATGACATAAAATAAAGAAGAGTGAGAACGAGAGTACCTAGGGTAACGAGTTGATCAATTCTAGCATTTACCATTGTTTCGATGAGACTTATTCAATCCTAATTGCAGAAAAAATAAATCCTAACCTACCTACCTACCTTTGATTAGTCTGATCGACTACATGATCAAATTTGAGCAGGATCTTTATGAATTTCAATAAATTTCTCATGAGGACCATCCACAGTCCTGCTCGACAATAAACATGGATGCTTTTCTATATTAAAGTCCAATATTTATGTGCACCACATGCATGATAGGTGGAGATAAGAGCAACAAAAAGATATCTCCTCAAATTCTGATCTAGGTTATGATTGATTAAAAATGGGTCCTCCCAATCAGAATTTTCAATGGACTGAAGGACCCATGATGGTGGAGAGACATTCATCAAGTTTTCATTGTTTAAAGTTGTCTCCTCCACAATTTCAGAATTGTACAGTGCTTCCACAAACAATGATAAAGAGTGTAAATCAGTGGAATGGTGTTCTTCAGGCACTGACACCGTGTCTAACAAACTATTCAACTCCTTAATCATCTCATCATCAAGATCATAAGAGTGGGCCACGCATTCCTCTAGGAAATCGAGATAGTCGGATAAAGGGTCATCGTCCTTCCTTAATGATTGAAGAAATTTTGTTTCAATGGCAAGGAATTCCTCCTCTATAGAGAGAAGGTCTTCCAAGGAAAATTCTTCATATTTAGTGGTAAGCACATTGTTTACGTTGGATTTGGTAACAGGATCCTCCAGACGTTCACCTTTCTTCAAACAGCTTCCTTCCGAACCTGAAAGAATACAAGAGAAAACTAAGGGTGACCGGCGTCCAGCCGTTGGCCCTCCGAAGCTTAAGTCAGTAGAAACATGGTTGTAAAAGAAAACAGTGGGATTTGAAGCTTAAAGATTGTGTACCTCTCTCATCGATGAAGCCATCCATTTATATAGACCCAAATGACCCAATCTGTTACACAAGACGTTAAGATTACTACTGATTTCCCGGGATAAGATGTTTATCCTGTTGATCCCTAAATAAGGGAGCGGCCTAGTCCAATTAGACCTCTAGTCGATTACGTTCCCTAATGACGATCCCCTGAAGTTCAGAGCCACGAATAAAGATAAGCCCAAAATCGGTCTATATGGGCTGCCGCTACTATAAAGTCGGAGGATACTCAAGCTCGAAGGTAACTGCTCGCATGTTGAGATGCGACCCCTTTCGGCGACCACAAGCCGAGCTGCTCGCATGTTGAGATGCGACCCCTTTCGACGACCACGAGCCGAGCTGCTCGCATGTTGAGATGTGACCCCTTTCGACGACCACGAGTCGAGCTGCTCGCATGTTGAGATACGACCCCTTTCGGCGACCACGAGCCTAGCTGCTCGCATGTTGAGATGAATTATAAACGGAGGAGGCTCGCTATCATACAATCTAATCATGACTTCTTTCGACGACCAAATCTATCCTACAACAGATGCCCCCCAAACCCTTAGCGTTGAGGAGCTACACCAAGGGTTTTGCTTGTATGCGTAATTGACTGTTGGAGGAGAACTCGTACGTGAATCATCCGGAGTGACCCTACATTTATGACTGCCAGCTTTTCACGACTTTTCGGCCAGGAGAGGTGAAGCGTCGCTTGCCACGTGCCCCTGAATTTAATGCCCGTACCAGTTCGACTGTCGCGCCGGATGGGAGGCCGCCGCGTGTCATCCGAATCAAACGAAATGATTGCATATAAATATCGGATCTGTGGAGATTACTTCATTTTCGAAATCCCGCCGCAGAGTTTAAGAAAAAGCCGTTCTTCTTCTCTCCTTCTGTCTCTGGTGTAACCCTCTTCACGGAGGTATCCCTTCTCTTACCTTTCCTCTTTCTTTCTTCCTGTCTTTTTCTTTTACGATGGTGGGGGTTTCTGATGAAGAGATCGTCCCTCTGGGAGATGATACCCCCGATTCTTATGAATCCAATAATGCTCGAGTACCGACGGGGAGATATTCTGCCGTCGATTACCCATCTATAATGACGGAAGAGCAGCTCTCGGACCTTCGAGAGAGGTATCGGGTTCCGGATTCTGTCATTCTTAGGTTACCTGGGAGAGGAGAAACAGTCGATGCACCTCCGCCAGGCTGTGTAGCCTTTTATGAATATTTTTTTCGGCTCAACGTGTCTTCCCCTTCATCCATTCATCCGAAACTTCCTTCGCACTTATAAGATTGCCCCCGGCCAACTTATTGTAAATGGCTGGAGGGTGCTTATAAGTGCCTTCATTCTCTGGAAACAAGCAGGTAACGAAGACTTGACCGTTGAGGAGTTTTTGAGATTATACCAGCTGAAAAAGGCCCCAGCTAGCGAGGGTTGGTACTACCTCTGCTTCTAGCACCGGAATAACTTCATCCTGGGAAACCCATCCTCCAATTATCCCTGGTGGAGGAAAAAATGGTTTTATGTCTTCGGCAATTGGGAGTCAGACGTGGGCTCCAACCCCAAAGGCCACAATGTTAACTGCTTCTTTGGCGAAGGTTGGTTGAGTTTCTGCCCCTTTGCCTGAAGAAAAAAAGAATTTTGCGCTGCTTCTGAATAATGTGCCCTCATCGTCTTATTGCAGGCATTCTGATTGGGGCTAGGCCAACTTGCAAGGAGGGCTTAACGAAAAGCTCGTCAAGGTTTCTAAGCTTTCTGCGACTGCGTGCAACATTAACGTTGCCTTGGACCTTCGTTGTCTTTCCGCCGCGGGCCTGATTTTCCAAGAGGAGATGGCGAATGTGGGAGACAATGGGGCGCGCTGGGGGTGCTTCCCCGTCTAAAGGGCACAACTTCGAAGAGGCAGAAGAAGTCAGTAGCTGGTCCTTCAACTGCGCCCGCTCAGTCAGAGGAGCCTGCTCGCGACTGACAACCGCGTAGTACTACTCGAGGGGGAGTTGCCGTGACCCCTCCTACTGCTATGACCCCTTCGGCTACTGCGACGCCTCCGGCTGGCTCCCGCGGGCAGCCAATAATCGAAGTCATCGACAACTCGCCGAAAGGCGATCGAACGGAGGAAAGTCCCCCTCCAAGGGAGATATCATGCGAGCCCAACACTGCTCGAGAAGCAGCCACACCTGCCTTGGGGACTGCGAATACTCGCGAGGCAGGCTCTGGTGAGATGGTCGTAGCCCAACCCTCAGGGTCGGGAGTCTATGTCATCCCGCCATACTTGCATACGATATGCAAGTTCATGTTTGATAACATTTCCCCTAACTCCTTTGGGGGCCTCCCTGAGCCAAGTCCAGAGGCTCTATCCACCGACATAGGGGTGAGATTGATTCATGTGACAACCTTCTCTCCGTTCCTCATTCTTCTTTAAATTATTTATGTGGTAGATTACTCTAATTCTTCTTTCTTTGTTTGAGCAGAGTCTGGACCTCACGCTACGGGATAGGCACGACATCGATGCCGCCCGTCGCATCGTCGATGACGCGGAGAAGAAAAAGAAAGCGATGGAGGACGAGGTCCAGGGAAGGGACCGCATAATAAAATCCCAGGAAGCCCAAATCGCCAAAATAAATGAGGAGAAGCAGATCCTCATCGCCAAGGTCCAAGCCCTGACTGATCGTTTTCAGTCATTGGACTTACATTTTGCGAAGCTCCAAGAAGTCCACACTAAGAGCGAGAGAGAGAAGGAGATTTTTCGCCAGGACAAGATCTCCCTCGAGGAGCAGCTCGAGGACTGTCGGACTAAGCTTGAAGAGGCTAGGATGACTCTCGCCCAGCTGAAGGACGATTCCATTCACTGGGAGGAGGAAAGAGTGGCCCTCGTCAAGATGATGTCTGAAGAAGGTCCTCGCGCCGTACTGGAGTTCCGAACCTCTCAACTCTACGACGAGGAGCGCTATGAGGCATATATCGCTGGTCTCGACTTCACGGTCAGGGTTATGCAACAAATTACTCCTTCGTTCAACGTAGAGGAGTTCGAGAGAGTGGCCTTCGAGGTCGCAGCTAGAGAGCAAGCTACAGCCGAGAATGAGGTCACAGGGGCTATTGATGCCGCACCTGCTCCCGAGGCCGGTTCTGAAGCGGAAAGTCATGGAAAGAAATGTATCTCTGTAAATGATTCGACTTTTTTAGTCACTTGAAATGAAAATTACTCTTTCTCAACGCCATGTATCTTTCTCGCTTTTCTCCCTTTGTCGATCGTATGTTGAATGCTTGTATAATGAAAAAATGAGTTAGGCTCAATCCGGGGGTCGTGGTGACCATATCTGCGTTGAGATAAACTGGTCTATCGATTGAGACTTTGATTCTACCAAGGGTAGAAGATTGGTCAAGAGAATGTGTGTATTCTCTTCGGGGCTGTTTGGATCCAATAAAATGGAGAAGCGACCAAAAGACAATCCATCTTTAATCGAATATCGTTTAGACTTACATCGAATTAAGGAAAATACCGTAGCAAATGTTCTACGTGCTAAGGGCGACGTACGGGTCTTCCCTGCATGTCTTCGAGATAATAGGTACCGGGTCGCACAATTTTGATGACTCGATACGGACCCTCCCAATTTAGGTCCAACGAACGGGAAGGAATTCTGAGGTTCTGTCTGAGAACCAAATCGCCGAGCTGAGAAGCTCTAGGTCGGACTTTGGCGTCACGATACCAAGCAATGCGCTGTTGGTAAGCTGCTGCTCGAAGCTGGGATGCATCCCTCCACTCTTCCAAGAGGTCGAGATGAAGCCTCAGACCTTCCTGATTACAAGTGGGATCATACTGCTCGATCCGATACGAGGGCACCTGAACTTCGACTAGAACCACTGCATCGGTGTCGAAAGCCAAGGAAAAAGGAGTTTCTCCGGTTGATGTGCGAGTCGTAGTCCTATAGGCCCATAAGACTTCTGGCAAGAGTTCTGGCCACATGTATTTACATTCATCGAGCTTGGTCTTTAGATGATGTTTGATGATCTTATTTACTGCTTCAACTTGTCCATTAGCCTGAGGATGATATGGGGAGGTGCGAACACTACGTATCTTCCATTTTTCGCAAAATTCTGCGAACGTAGCGTTTTCGAATTGTTTTCCGTTATCGGTAATTATAGTATGGGGGAGTCCATAACGACATATGATGTTTCTCCACATGAACTTAGTGGTCTGTTTTTCAATGATTCTGGCTAGTGGTTCAGCCTCAACCCATTTGGTGAAATAATTGACTGCCACAATCGTAAATCTGTTCTGACCTTTCCCGATAGGCAAGGGTCCGATGATATCAACTCCCTATTGGGCGAAGGGCCAAGGGCCATCCATTGGCGTCATTTGCTCGGACGGCACACAAGGTATGGGAGAATATCGCTGGCACTTGTCGCATCTTTTGGAGAATTCGATCGCATCCGCCTTCATAGTGGGCCAATAATATCCTTGCCTCATCGCCTTATACGCTAAAGACCGTCCCTTAGGATGGTTACCACATGCCCCCTGGTGTATTTCATCCAGAATGCGATGTGCTTCTTCTGGGTGAATGTTGAGCTCTTAATTGTGCATATTCTAACCCCAATTCATCACTCATTGTGCAAGGTTTGTATGGTTTGTAAGCTAATTCAATGCATGTTTTGTGACTACAGGATTGAGGGTGAACTCTACTCAATTGAAGACATAAAGAGCTCACTTAGGATCATTCTTATGAAGAATGTTTGAGGACCAAAGAAGAAAAGAAAGAAAGAACCAAAGCAGAGAAGAAAGCAGATGAAAGAAAAGAAGAAAATAAGAAGAAAATGAAGCTGACCGGTCGTGACCGGTCGGCCAAGGAAGCCAGACCGGTCAGTGACCGGTCAGTCATGTATGTTGGGCATTACTGAAGAGGACCGACCGGTCATGACCGGTCGGTCATTGGTGCTGGAAAAGTGCTGAAGGCGTCCGACCGGTCATGACCGGTCGGACATGCTTGCTGGACCAAGGAGTAAGCCCGACCGGTCATGACCGGTCGGAGATGCTTGCTGGAGTGTTTTCACTTGAGGTCGACCGGTCTTGACCGGTCGGCCATGCGTACTGAGTTAGAACTTTCTAATTTCTTCCCGAAATTCTCTGCGCTGCGTAAGTGTTACGCAAATTTCCGATTCTTCCGACGTTGTGGAGCCTCCAGACTATAAGAGGACACCTAGGGATCGTTCCTAAATCATCCGAGAAGGGTTCAAGCGAGGTTGGAGACTGTGGAAGTGGAGATTGGAGTTTCACAACTCCTTTTGGTTTGCTTTGCTATTTTCATGCTTTTTGTAGTTGTTTCATGTTTCCTTGGATCATGAGCAGCTAAACCTCTTAGCTAGGGCTAAGAGGTGAAGCTTGTAGTGAATCCAAGATGTTTTAATTCGTAGTTAAGTGGTTTTAGTTTGGAATTCATGATTATGAACTAAGGTTTGAAGTTTATACAAGTTTTTAAGTAATTTTTCTTAGTCTTGTGATGACTCATGGATGTTTGGATGAATTACTTATCTTCTTAATTTGTTTGCAACGGTATAGACCTGTATGATCCGAGGAATCGGAGTGCGCTCTAGTACTAAGCTCTTCATAAAGGGACTTCAGGCCAAAGTTCTATTTTAGTTGATTTTCTGGAATATGTAAGGACTGTGCTGGTGATTTGAATCTAGTTCAAATCCTAATCTAACCTTGTCTTGTGAGAGGACTTGGGGATGGTTATGATGGGGAACTGGACCTATAGGAAAGGGGAATGACCTATGCAATTGAGCATGCTCAGCTCAGCCTAGATTGAGTGAATCTTATGCATAGAACTTACATATTACAGATTGTTTGGTTTAACAGTTCTATCATCCGACTGGACGGACAGGAATGTCGATTCTAGTTGAGAGAATAAGAAACCACAGCGGATTGAACATCAAGGATTGCTACAAGTGGATCCTTGAAACCCTAGTACCTTCTTATAATTAATTACTCTCGATTTAATTCAGCTTTTGTTACTCACATCAACTTTATACAACAATCTGATTAGTAGACTTCAATAGACACTTGTGGATGAATTTGTGAGATTCTACATAGTCCCTGTGGATCGACCTCGGTCTTACCGAGTTTATTACTACATCGCAACCCTACACTTGGGGAAGCGAACAAGTTTTTGGCGCCGCTGCCGGGGACCTTGACGGTTTTCACAAATTTCTGAAATTAGTATCTATTTAGGATTTTGTTTAGATTTTTAGAACTAACTTAGTTTATTTATTTGATTTTTTTCTTTTCAGGGATTTCTAGGAAGCTGAAGAAGATACAAGAGTTTCAAGTGCGAATCAGGTTCTATCTTTCTAAACCTTACTCTTCTCCTTCTCCTATTCATTCCCATTCATCTCTTGAAGAGTGGGTGGAGATTCCTTTTGGATCTCTAAAAGGTCGGCCTTTTTGCCACCTGGATTCCTATTGGTCGGCTCAGCCGCCTTGGATCACCTTGTGCTCAGAGATTTCTTTTCTCATCTCTACTCCTATTTTTCCTTTTTCTGCACTTTTTCTCAAAAGATTCAAAGAGTGGGTGGGGAGTTCTCTGAACCCCTATTGACCAGGAGAAATTGGTCTTTATCCTTGCTTCTGGCCTAGCCATTGCAAGACACCTTGTGCTTCGGTCTTAGAGAAGAGTAAAGAAAAGGGAGGAAGAATTCTCCTTTCTTTCTGTTTTTTATTTTTGGTTTTGCATGCCACATTGGGCTCGGGATTCCAATAACCGACTCATAAGTGAAGGGGGGATAGTAGAAGGCATTGATAGAGAGCCACGTGTTAGGAGACATCTAGATTCTCCAATTTTATCTGAAAGTATGGCTGCAAATCAACCTAACCCGGTTCAAAATCAAACTGAAACAGGGGAGAATGTGGTTGAGAATGTTCCCCGACCTAGGACTTTACGTGATTTCTTGCAACCTGCAAGAACGAGCACTCCCTCATGCATAGTATTTCCACCAAATGCAGGGAATGTGGATTTGAAACCGGGAGTGATCAATCTTCTCCCTAAATTCCATGGTTTAGACAGTGAAAGTGCCTATCAACACCTTAGGGAGTTTGATGAGGTAATCACCACCATGCACTTTGCAAATGTGACTGATGATGTAGTAAGACTTAAATTCTTCCCTTTCACTCTTAAGGATAAAGCCAAGGGTTGGCTTTATGCATTGAGGCCAAGATCAATTGGGTCATGGAATGATATGCACAGAGAATTTATTAAAAAATTCTTCCCTACTCACAAAACGAACATGCTTAAGCGCCTTATCGTGAACTTTGCCCAAAAGGAGGATGAAACCTTTTCCCAATGTTGGGAGAGATTCAAGGACCTATTAAACGCATGCCCACATCATGGCTATGAAAATTGGCGGATTATAAGTTTTTTCTATGAAGGACTGATTCCATCCATGCGCCAATTTACAGAGATGATGTGTAATGAGGAGTTCATGAATAAGGAAGCTGATGAAGCATGGGATTATCTGGAAGAATTGGCTGAAAGTGCACAATCTTGGGACACATCTAAACCAACAAATTCCAAGATTGGCCAACAAAAGGAAAAGGGAGGAATGTATGTCTTATCAGAAGAAGATAGCATAAGTGCACGGTTGGCTAGCCGTACAAGAAAGGTCGAAGCCATGGAATTAAGGAAAGGAGAAACAATCAACTCCACTGAGGTTGAAACTGTTTGTGGAATTTGTGCTGGAAATCAACATGCTACACCAGATTGTCCCACAATTTCAGCAGTCCAAGGCATCTTACAAGAACAAACAAATGCCATAAACAGTTATCAGCAGCAATATGGTGCTCCAAACTCAAACACGTATAATCCTAATTGGAAGAACCATCCCAACTTCAGTTGGAAGAATGGGCCCAATGCAAATGCAAACAACACTCCAAAAGTATCACTAGAAGAGATGTTGGGTGCATTCGTATCGGTCCAGAATGAGTATAACAAGACAAATTCTCTAAAAATAGATGGGTTCATGCAAGAGCAATTGAAATTCAATCAAAACTCAAACCAAGCCATCAATGAATTGAAAACATCTTTGGCTAGAGTTGAA
The DNA here is from genome assembly GCA_003013855.2 of Liriodendron chinense. Taxonomy (NCBI): domain Eukaryota; kingdom Viridiplantae; phylum Streptophyta; class Magnoliopsida; order Magnoliales; family Magnoliaceae; genus Liriodendron; species Liriodendron chinense. Next base: position 108,351 of record ML058555.1, read on the forward strand.
GCTCACCTTAGTGTTAGAGAGAAGGGCACACTCCCTGCCCAACCTCTTCCTAACCCAAGGACCCAATATGAGATACAAGATGCAAGCTCATCCTCCCACCATACAGAACATGTCCAAGCTATCACCACTTTGAGAAGTAGGAAAGAAATTGATAAATCTAATCCGGTGAAGGCCCCAAAGCCTAAGGATCCGAAAATTCCCAAAGAGGATGATAGCCCAAACAATATTCCACAAGAGAAAGAACCGGAAAGACAATACAAGCCGGTTGCCCCATTTCCACAAAGGTTGATTTCACCTAAACCTTTAGATAAAAATCGGGAGATTCTGGAAGTTTTCAAGCAGGTGAAGATCAACATCCCGCTGTTGGATGCAATAAAACAAATACCATCTTATGCTAAATTTTTAAAGGAATTGTGTACAATCAAAAGGAAACATAACGTTCACAATAAAGTACTTTTGGCTGAGAATTTGAGCGCCATCATCAAACAAGAGGTGCCCCAAAAATACAAGGATCCAGGTAGTCCAACCATCTCATGCATCATAGGAGACTACCAGATTAAACAAGCCCTACTCGACTTGGGGGCAAGTGTGAATCTCATTCCATACTCGGTCTACGAACAACTTGGGTTAGGTGAATTGAAACCCACCAAAACCACACTCCAACTTGCTGATAGATCCATCCGGATACCGAGAGGAATGGTAGAGGATGTTCGAGTCCAAGTTGATAAATTCTACTACCCAGTAGATTTTATTGTCTTGGACACACATCCCGTGATAGGCACCAGTACTCAAATTCCCGTCATACTTGGACGACCGTTTCTAGCTACTTCAAACGCCATTATCAATTGTAGAAACGGACTTGTACAAATGTCTTTTGGAAATATGACCCTTGAGCTTAACATATTTGAGTTATGCAAACAACCGCGGGAAGTTGATGATGACGTCCACGAATTAAACATGATCGAATCATTCGTGGATGATACAGTCCCCTTATCACTATTTTCCAACCCTTTGGAGGCATGTATGGCCCACTCTCATGAGACAAATGATTACACAATACAAGAGAGGGATGCCATTCTAGATGTGATGCTGGTGCTTGAGAATAAAAGATGGAGGGCCCCAATTGAACCTTTGCTTGTAAATGAGAACAAGGCCCTCCCATCCAACATCAAGGCACCAAAACTCGACCTAAAACCATTGCCAAGTGAGCTAAAGTATGCTTATTTAGGTCAAGATGAGACATATCCAGTGGTGATTTCTTCCCACTTGGATGAGGAACAAGAGAGTAGGCTAATAGCCACTCTATTAGAGCACAAGAGTGCCATTGGATGGACAATTGCGGATCTCAAAGGCATAGACCCACTGATTTGCACTCACCGCATACACCTAGAGGAAAATGCAAAGACATCCCGACAACCACGAAGACGATTAAATCCAAACATGAAGGATGTGGTTAAGGCCGAAGTGGTGAAACTATTGGATGTAGGTATCATTTACCCGATATCCGATAGCCAATGGGTGAGCCCAACTCAAGTGGTGCCTAAGAAATTCGGAATAACCATCGTAGCCAATGCCAATAATGAACTCGTACCAACTAGAGTCACTACCGGTTGGAGAATGTGCATTGACTACAGGAAGCTAAATACTGTCACAAGGAAAGACCACTTTCCCCTACCGTTTGTTGATCAGATTTTAGAACGGTTGGCGGGTCATTCCCACTTTTGCTTCCTTGATGGCTATTCAGGGTACAACCAAATAGAAATTGCCTGTGAAGACCAAGAAAAGACTACATTTACATGTCCATTCGGCACTTTCGCCTATCGACGGATGCCGTTTGGACTATGTAATGCCCCTGCCACATTTCAGCGTTGTATGATGAGCATCTTTTCTGACATGGTGGGGACCATTCTCGAAGTCTTCATGGATGATTTTTCCGTATTCGGTTGTAGCTTTGATGAGTGCCTTGAGCACTTGAAATCTGTGCTAAAAAGATGTGAAGAGAAGAACCTTGTGCTCAATTGGGAAAAGTGTCACTTCATGGTTCAAAAGGGAATTGTACTTGGTCACATCGTTTCATAAAATGGAATTGAGGTGGACAAGGCGAAAATTGATCTTATCTCTAACCTCCCACCACCCAAAAGCATACGAGATATACGGTCTTTTTTAGGACACGCAGAATTTTACAGAAGGTTCATAAAGGATTTCAATTCACTCTCTCGCCCTTTATGTAACCTACTTCAAAAGGAAAATTCATTCGAGTGGAATGAAGAATGTCAAAAGGCCTTTAACACCCTTAAAGGTATGTTGACATGTGCCCCAATAATGCAACCACCTGATTGGAGCCTTCCTTTTGAGATTATGTGCGATGCTAGCGACTATGCTATTGGGGCCGTGTTAGGCCAAAGAAAAGATAAAAAGCCATGTGTCATCCACAATGCAAGTAGAACCCTAAATTCAGCCCAGGCAAACTACACTACCACTGAAAAGGAACTTTTAGCCGTAGTTTTTGCTTTGGAGAAGTTTAGATCCTACTTGATTGGATCCAAGATCATTATATTTACTGACCATGCCACGCTTAAGTATCTGCTTTCTAAGAAGGATGCTAAACCACGGTTATTAAGATGGATCCTCCTACTCCAAGAATTCGACTTAGAAATACGTGATAAGAAAGGAGTAGAGAATGTAGTAGCTGACCACCTTTCTCGGCTTGTCCTCACTGATTCCCCTGAAATGACTGCAATCAATGACATGTTCCCTGATGAACAACTTTTTGTTGTCTCCCAATTGCCATGGTATGCGGACATTGCTAATTATCTTGCTACAAGTACAATTCCTACATATTGGAAAAAGCAAGATAAAGATAGATTCTTCTCGGAGGTACGGAAATTTCTATGGGACGACCCATACTTATTCAAGCACTGTCTCGATCAAATCATAAGGAGATGTGTCCCAGATGATGAGCAACAAAGTATCATCTCCTTCTGTCATTCTCAAGCATGTGGTGGCCACTTTTTGGCTAAAAAGACCACAGCGAAAATTCTGCAATGTGGGTTTTATTGGCCCACCATGTTCAAAGACACACATGAGTTTTGCAAAGCATGTGAACCTTGTCAGAAACTAGGAGGAATCTCCCGTAGAAATATGATGCCACTCAATCCCATCTTAATTATCGAAATTTTTTATTGTTGGGGCATCGATTTCATGGGCCCATTCCCATCTTCTTTTGGAAATTTATACATCTTACTTGCTGTTGATTATGTTTCCAAATGGGTCGAGGCCATTCCTTGCCGGAATAATGACCATAAAACAGTCATTAGATTTTTAAAAGAAAATATTCTTTCCCGGTTTGGAACGCCTCGAGTCATCATAAGTGATGGAGGGTCTCACTTTTGCAATCGCCCTTTTGCAGCCCTAATGAAGAAATATGGCGTTACACACAAAGTGAGCACCCCCTATCACCCACAAACTAGTGGACAAGCTGAGATATCCAATAGGGAGATTAAACACATTTTAGAGAAAACAGTGAATCCCGATCGCAAGGATTGGTCACTTCGACTTACCGATGCGCTTTGGGCTTACCGTACTGCCTTTAAAACCCCTATTGGAATGTCTCCCTATAGACTTGTCTATGGGAAGGCTTGTCACTTGCCTGTGGAGTTGGAACATAAGGCGTATTGGGCTATTAAGACAATAAATTTCAATTCTGACAAGGCAAGCTCGCTACGCAAACTTCAATTAAATGAACTTGCAAAAATCCGGAATGAAGCTTATGAGAATGCGAGAATTTACAAGGACAAGACGAAGATATTCCAAGATAAGAATATTCTTCGCAAGACATTCACGATCAATCAAAAAGTCCTCATGTATAATTCTCGCTTACATCTATTTCCGGAAAAATTGAGATCTCGATGGACCGGTCCCTACACTGTGCAAACTGTCTATCCGTATGGGACTGTCGAGCTATTAAATCCAAGGAACGGCAATATTTTTAAGGCAAATGGGCAGCGATTAAAGCCGTTCTTTGAAAATTTTCCTTCAGAAGGTATGTCCATACCCCTGAATGATCCTGTGTATCAGGATGATTGATCTCCTAGTCTGATGGAGGTATAGAGTAGTTAGGATTAGGATTTTACTGCTTTTGTTTTCGTTTTCATCGGTTTGTTAGAAGGAGGAAGATTTCCAATGTTCACTCTCTCAGGTAATATCATTCCTCACTCCCTTTTATTTTTAAATTGCTCTCATGTTTTGCTCATTGCGCATCTTTTACATTGAGGACAATGCAAGATTTGGTTGGGGGGTGTAGGACCGCTTGGATGAATCCAGCATTTTGCAACATCTCAAGCAATTATGTGAAATTTTTTTGATTTTTTTCAAAAATTCGAAACTCTTTTGAAAAACATTGGTTCTATGCATTCGAGTTGATATGAGCATAAGAGGAGGAGATATGAAGTGTATAAGGCTGGATGTCTGGAATCTCTCATTGCATAATGGTTTTATATGTGAACTCCCCTATTTTTGTGATTGATAGAAAATCTGAACACTTTTACACCTAGTTCACATTACACGATTTTCATGAGTTGAAGGGATTATGTGATTTATGGATTAGCTAGACTTTGAATTAAGGTATTGAGCAATCAGGCCGGGGTACTTTGTCCATCCTTGTCCATGGGAAAATAATGAAAGATATGGATTTTTAAAAATCCTATCTAATTTAAAAAGAAAAAGGAAAAGGAAGGATGAAATTGGGAATGTGGAAAAACGGTGGAAAATTCCGATTAGGGCTACCTACTACCAACCGGGGGATGGTCTACCCGTAACCAAAGCCGGAAATGGGACGTAGTGTGAAAGTCGTCGGAAGGACGGTAAGGCAAATTCCTGTCATTGGCTTGATGTGGCTCTATGTACCTTGAGTTCAATAGTCTAGTTGATCTATGAAGAAGATAATCCTAGAAACTCGTGGAATGAATTTTCACTACCCACACTAGGATGAATTTGTTCAAGTCCCTCTATTTGTCAACCAATCAGTGGGAATCTCATATGAATGCCTATTATGCCTTGAGGATTTACGGTTCCAACCTTTGACGCCTAATCTTTCTGAATCTTACACTTATGAACCTTGGAATGTATAGAAGGATGGTTTCTGAAAGAGAGTTGAGTTTTTGAAGAATGAGATTAGCTTCACGCATGTTTTGCTCGGGACTAGCAAAATGCTGGTTGGGGGGTGTGTTGAGCTCTTAATTGTGCATATTCTAACCCCAATTCATCACTCATTGTGCAAGGTTTGTATGGTTTGTAAGCTAATTCAATGCATGTTTTGTGACTACAGGATTGAGGGTGAACCCTACTCAATTGAAGACATAAAGAGCTCACTTAGGATCATTCTTATGAAGAATGTTTGAGGACCAAAGAAGACAAGAAAGAAAGAACCAAAGCAGAGAAGAAAGCAGATGAAAGAAAAGAAGAAAATAAGAAGAAAATGAAGCTGACCGGTCGTGACCGGTCGGCCAAGGAAGCCAGACCGGTCAGTGACCGGTCGGCCATGTATGTTGGGCATTACTGAAGAGGACCGACCGGTCATGACCGGTCGGTCATTGGTGCTGGAAAAGTGCTGAAGGCGTCCGACCGGTCATGACCGGTCGGACATGCTTGCTGGACCAAGGAGTAAGCCCGACCGGTCATGACCGGTCGGAGATGCTTGCTGGAGTGTTTTCACTTGAGGTCGACCGGTCTTGACCGGTCGGCCATGCGTACTGAGTTAGAACTTTCTAATTTCTTCCCGAAATTCTCTGCGCTGCGTAAGTGTTACGCAAATTTCCGATTCTTCCGACGTTGTGGAGCCTCCAGACTATAAGAGGACACCTAGGGATCGTTCCTAAATCATCCGAGAAGGGTTCAAGCGAGGTTGGAGACTGTGGAAGTGGAGATTGGAGTTTCACAACTCCTTTTGGTTTGCTTTGCTATTTTCATGCTTTTTGTAGTTGTTTCATGTTTCCTTGGATCATGAGCAGCTAAACCTCTTAGCTAGGGCTAAGAGGTGAAGCTTGTAGTGAATCCAAGATGTTTTAATTCGTAGTTAAGTGGTTTTAGTTTGGAATTCATGATTATGAACTAAGGTTTGAAGTTTATACAAGTTTTTAAGTAATTTTTCTTAGTCTTGTGATGACTCATGGATGTTTGGATGAATTACTTATCTTCTTAATTTGTTTGCAACGGTATAGACCTGTATGATCCGAGGAATCGGAGTGCGCTCTAGTACTAAGCTCTTCATAAAGGGACTTCAGGCCAAAGTTCTATTTTAGTTGATTTTCTGGAATATGTAAGGACTGTGCTGGTGATTTGAATCTAGTTCAAATCCTAATCTAACCTTGTCTTGTGAGAGGACTTGGGGATGGTTATGATGGGGAACTGGACCTATAGGAAAGGGGAATGACCTATGCAATTGAGCATGCTCAGCTCAGCCTAGATTGAGTGAATCTTATGCATAGAACTTACATATTACAGATTGTTTGGTTTAACAGTTCTATCATCCGACTGGACGGACAGGAATGTCGATTCTAGTTGAGAGAATAAGAAACCACAGCGGATTGAACATCAAGGATTGCTACAAGTGGATCCTTGAAACCCTAGTACCTTCTTATAATTAATTACTCTCGATTTAATTCAGCTTTTGTTACTCACATCAACTTTATACAACAATCTGATTAGTAGACTTCAATAGACACTTGTGGATGAATTTGTGAGATTCTACATAGTCCCTGTGGATCGACCTCGGTCTTACCGAGTTTATTACTACATCGCAACCCTACACTTGGGGAAGCGAACAGTGAAGACACCTTAAGTATGGTAAAGTAAAACTCTTGCGTAACAACATTCAGTTTTATAAAGTATACCTGGCAGTGCGATGACGAATTTGTCGTGCAGATTTCTTATCATCCGGGAGATGTCCATCTTTGAGATAGAGGACGATGGGGTCCATCCAACATGGAGAGGGATGAACCATGATCACTTGCTCGGAGGTTGTTTGATGGATACTTGGACCATGAAGGTGCTCGATAGGAATAGATTGCGATAACTCAAATTCGGGTGCGGAGGCTAGTTTTGCCAAAGAATCTGCGAGTTTGTTCTTCTCGCGAGGGATGTGGATTATTTCATAATTCTTCAGCCGTGCGAGCAGGATGAGCACTCGGGATTTGTATAAAGCCATCCGTTCTTCTCTCGCCTCAAATTCGCCGAGTACTTGATTGACTATGAGCTGAGAATCACTATGAATAAGTAAACTCTAAATCGAGATGACGTTTGCTAATTCGAGGCCGACGATCAAAACCTCATATTCTGCTTCATTGTTTGAGACGTGAGAGTCAAATCGTAAGGCATATTGAAAACGCGACCCGTCAGGAGCGACTTAGATTAAGCCCGCCCCGCTCCCGATGGCCTGTGAAGACCCGTCCAAAAAGTGCGACCAGGGGGTCTGGTCGCTGGTCGTAGAGATATCATCGGAATAGGAATATGTGAATTCGGCAAGGAAATCGGCCACGACCTGACCCTTGATGGCGGTTCTGGGGTAGAACGAAATATCATGCTCGCTGATCTCAATCGCCCATTTAGTTAATCACCCCGAAACCTCGGGGTTTTGAAGGACCTGCCTTAACGGATGGTTTGTTGGCACCAATATAGCGTGGGCTTGGAAATAGGGTCGCAGTTTTCGGGCGGCAGTGACTAAGGCGAGGGCCAACTTCTCCATATCAGAATATCGAGTTTCGGCATCACCATCGCTCGACTAATATAATAAACGGGCCTTTGTGCCCCGGAATCTTCTCTTATTAATGCAGCACTAACGGCCGTAAAAGACACAGATAAATAAAGAAGAAGTTGTTCGTGTGCCACAGGTTTGGATAAAACGGGGGGTGCACTCATATATTGCTTCAGTTGCTAGAATGCTTCCTCGCACTACGGTGTCCACTCCCAGTCGTCTTTGGCGGTGGCTCGGAGGAGCTTAAAGAAGGGTAAACACTTATCAGAGGCCCGCGAAATGAACCTGTTCAACGATGCGATGCGACTAGCCAGACGCTGGAATCTTTGAGAGTGGACGGAGACTTCATCTCGATCAATGCCTTTATTTTTTCAAGATTCACCTCGATTCCTCGTTGGCCGACCATAAATCCGAGAAATTTCCCAGCGGACACTCCGAACGCACATTTCTCTGAATTTAGCTTCATCTGATACTTTCTCATTAAGTCGAAGGTTTCTCGAAGATCTGCGAGGTGGTCATTTTCTACGATGCTTTTCACAAGCATGTCATCGACATAGACCCCCATATTCCTATTGATTTGTGCAGCGAATATTTTATTAACTAGGCGCTGATAGGTGGCTCCCGCATTTTTAAGACCAAAAGGCATTACCTGGTAGCAATATAGGCCATGGTCAGTGATGAAGGCAGTGTGTTGTCAGTCGGGCGAATGCATCATAATCTGGTTATAGCCAGAATAAGCGTCCATAAAACTGAGCAGGGCATGCCCTGCCGTCGAATCAACCAGTTGGTCGATTCGCGGAGTTGGGAAGCTGTCTTTCGGGCACGCTTTGTTCAAATCAGAATAGTCAACGCACATTCTCCACTTGCCGTTAGCCTTTCGAACGAGGACCACGTTCGCAACCCATTCTAGGTAGTCAACTTCCTTTATGAAATTGACCGTTAGCAGCTTCTCGACTTCAGCCTTAATTATCATTTGCCTTTCTGCAGTGAAGGCACGCCGACGCTAGTAAACATGTTTATACTTCGGATCAACATTTAAATGATGTGCTATGACACTGGGGTCGATGCCCGGCATATCACTATGAGACCAGGCAAACACATCTTGGTATTCGGTGAGGAAACGGACCAGATTTTCATGAAAGACATTGTTTAAAGAGGATCCGACGTAGATAATTCTGGACGAATTGTCTTCAGATAAGTGGATCGCAACTGTCTCTTCCCCTGGAGTTCCTGATTGGAGGGCGCTCTCCCTTGGATCCAACGATGTAGCCATCGGAGGGCTTGATGGATCTTTTGTCACCATCATAATTGGCGTTGCCTGGGCCTTCTTTCGGTCTTGTACGGCGATCTCGTAACATGCTCACGCTTCGTTCTGATTCCCTCGTACAACTCCGACTCCATTTAGAGTAGGGAATTTGATGCATAAGTATAGAGGGTGTAAAGCTGCCCCTGCCTTATTGAGAGAAGGTCAGCCCAAAATGGCGTTATACGCTGATCTCCGATCTACCACGAGGAAATTAATAAAGATAGTCATTTTCGCTGGGCTTTCTCTGAAGGTAATTAGAAGGTCAATGCTTCCTTCCGGTGTCACCACTTCGCCCCCGAAGCCGACGAGAGGAGTTGAGATTGGTTTGAGCAGGCCCCTGGCGAGTGTCATTTTGTTAAAAGCCTCCAGGTAGAGAATATCAGCAGAGCTACCTGTATCCACCATAATACGATGAGTCAAATAATTTGATACCTTTAATACGACCATAATGGAGTCTTCGTGAGGGAAGTGAATCCCTCCTGCATCTTCGAGACAAAAAGAGATCGGAGGGTGGCCGAGTTTCGTCGTATCGGGCGTCTTTTCCAACCAATAGATATACTGGGGCTTCTGAGACGCTTTGCCAGTATATTCTTTTCTTGAAACTTGAGAATCTCCCCCGCAAGCCGGTCCTCCGGCGATGGTCCGGATCTCACTAATGGGTTCAACGTCTTTTTGCGAAGCATGACGGTGAGGTGATTTCTTCTGGTGTGGCTGGGCTTCTGCCCTTTTAGGTGATCGACCTTGTCGGGCTACGTATTCCCGAAGGTGACCTTTCCGAATGAGGGCTTCGATGTGATCTCTCAGAGATATACAATCTTGGGTGTTGTGCCCATGGTCTTTATGGAAATAGCAGAATTTACTCTTATCTCTTTTTTCAGGATCAGATTTGATTTTTAAGGGCCACTTCACGTACGGCTTGTGTTTGATCTCCATTAGCACTTTTTCAGGAGGTTGGATAAGAGGTGTGTAATTATGATATTTTCCAGAATAGGGCTTCTTAGGGGATCAATCTCGTCGATCGCGCTGGTACTTTTTATCAGAAAGAGAGATCTCCTCAATTTTGCGCTTCTTGCCCTGTATATCGTGACGAGCCAAAGCGACTTCTTCCGCATTGATGTATTTCTGGGCCTTTGCCTGAAACTCCGTCACAGTTTTGGAGGGTTCTTGTCCAAGGCGAACCTGAATTTTTCGCTTGTGATTCTGGCTATGAGGGCGATGAGACCTTTATCTTCGGTATAACCTTCAGTCTAGACTGCTTCTGCAGTGAACCGAACCGTAAACTCCTTTATCGTCTCCCCGTGCTACTGCTTTAAGTCCATTAAGTGAGATGCCGTATTTTTAGTTCGGATGCTTCCCATGAACTGAGAAAGGAAGAGCTCCGATAGCTGAGAGAAGGACCCGATGGATCAGGGTTTAAGCCCCCAGAACCATGTACGCGCTGCATCCTTTAGGGTTATGAAAAAAGCCCTACACATGATTTTTAAGCCATGTCCCTCCAATTTCATAAGAGATTTGTATGTTTCCAGATGTTCAGAGGATCGCCAGTACCTGTGTACGGAGTGATGATAGGCGTGCGATACTTCTTAGGTAAGGGTGCTTCCATGACCTCACGGGTGAAAGGAGATTCGAATCGATGTATTGACGCCATAGTAATAGATGGTCGATTCGTCTAATATCGTTGTTCTATATCGTCAAAGCGATCATGGATTCTCTTGAGGTCTCCTTCCCATGGTAAGGTGTAGCCTGACATTTCGACGGTGGACCCCTGAGATTGCTGTTGCCGGGAAGTACTGGAGTGTATAGAATGTGGAGGAAATACAGGGACTTGGTTGCCGAGTGGCATTCGATTTGATGGAGGAGGATTTGGCTGGGCTTGTGGCTCGTCCGTAGAATGTCTGGTAGCCACTGGTATAGGTTGTGCTGGCATCCCTTCTAGAGGTTGTCGCTAGGGCTCCGGAAAATGTTGATCAAGCCGATTAGATAAGGCTTGAAATCCGGCTTTGAGAGTTAGAAGCGTGTTTCCGAGGAAACGCATAACGTCTTCTTGATAACCGAACGTATCAAACAATGGGTTTTGTGATAGCATGTCGGGATCTCCCTGAGGAATGCACGTCGAAACAGTCTGAGGGAGGTTAGGCACTGGTTCTGTAATGTCAGGCAGAGGTAGCATCTGCCTTGAAGTGGAAGGATGAACAGTCTTCTTGGGAGGCATAGTGGGAGAACTTCGATTAGTGATTAGAATGGCTAATCCTGACGATCGGCATCCCACAAATGGCGCCAATCTATTTACGTTAGATTTGGTAACAGGATCCTCCAGACGTTCACCTTTCTTCAAACCAGCTTCCTTCCGAACCTGAAAGAATACAAGAGAAAACTAAGGGTGGCCAGCGTCCATCCGTTGGCCCTCCGAAGCTTAAGTCAGACGAAACATGGTTGTAAAAGAAAACAGTGGGATTTGAAGCTTAAAGATTGTGTACCTCTCTCATCGATGAAGCCATCCATTTATATAGACCCAAATGACCCAATCTGTTACACAAGACGTCAAGATTACTACTGATTTCTGGGGATAAGATGTTTATCCTGTTGATCCCTAGATAAGGGAGCGACCTAGTCCAATTAGACCTCTAGTCGATTACGTTCCCTGATGACGATCCCTTGAAGTTCGGAGCCACGAATAAAGATAAGTCCAAAATCGGTCTATATGGGCTGCTGGTACTATAAAGGCGGAGGATACTCAGGCTTAGAGGTAACTGCTCTCATGTTGAGATGCGACCCATTTCAGCGACCACGAGCCGAGCTACTCGCATGTTGAGATGCGACCCCTTTCGGCGACCACGAGCCGAGCTGCTCGCATGTTGAGATACGACCCCTTTCAGCGACCACAAGCCGAGCTGCTCGCATGTTGAGATGAACTGTAAACGGAGGAGGCTCGCTATCATACAATCTAATCATGACTTCTTTCGACGACCAAATCTATCCTACAACACACATCATCTAACATTGGTTAATCTTTTGAAATTTCAGATTGTGCCACCCCATATCCAAAGAAACAGAATTTTCAGTCAAAGGGAGGTCTTCCACAATAGAATTTGTCATGTGTTGTTGGTGGAAGGACTAAAAAAGATCAACTTCGGCCATCTCTTTAGCATGTATATCCTCTAGAGACTCATAATCATTATGCTCTTGGGAAAAAGAAACTATAGGTTTATAAGCATCCACCGAACCCTCATTGTAAGAAACCCCAGTATCGCTTTCAAATTTTATGGATTCCTCGAGTTCGTCAACCGTCATTAAAATCTCTTCATCATTAAGTTCAAAGCATCTAAAAGAGATCGTGGACTCACAATAATTGATGATGACATTGGGATCATCAAAATTAATCCCCTCTAAAAGTCCATTCATTAAATCCGAAGAAGGTGGGACTTGGATAGCCTCGTCCTCCTCATTAGAAGAGATTAATTTGATGCCCCCAAATTCGAGCTCAACGTCTTCATAAGATGGCGAGTAAGCTTGATTTGATTGTTCATCTATATACTCTTTCCATATTTCCTCAAGTATTTGTGTATACATGTCATCACATGAGGAAGACATTTTAGGGTGATTGTTAATAACCACGGTTAGTTCTTCTCTTGAACAAGGAGAATGGTGGTTTCCCCAATTTAGATTGTACGCATTGTAGGATGAAGACTTATATGATGGTTGATAGGCATATCCATACAAGTGATCACGCATTGTCTTAACCGGTTGGCCACTATTCACACGTTCATTTTGTTGTTGCACACCTCCTACCATAACTGGTGGAACACTCATGTTATTTTCAATCCAGTAATCACATAATGTTTTTCCCGGATGATCATTATTCAATTTTGCTTCGTTCCGGTACTCCCCCATCGTCTTACGTCGTGTCTCAATATGTGTATTACTTTCATTAATGTAATCATGCATCGTCTTACGTGGGGGGTAGTGGAGGTTGTTTGAATCTCAGAAAAATATTCATACTTGGAGGGATTCCGATCACAATAAGTTTGGGTCCCCCAATCCGATGTCTCATCCTCCAAAAAGTACTTATATGCACCATTCGTCCAATCATAAATGATGAAATTTTAAGGAATTGAAAACTACCCTAATCTAGGAAAATAAAAATAAAAAGGGAGATAGGGAGATGTTACCCGTGAAGGTGAGAACTATGTCAGCAACAATGTCCTAAAAAAATTGTTAGTAATATAGAAAAAATCAGAAAATCTACTTCTATAAAAACTGAAAATCCTACCTAACTAAAACTACTCTATAGCTACTAGAACAATTAGAACCGTTTAACCTTTTCCTCGGCAGCGGCGCCAAAAACTTGTTCGCTTGCCACAAGTGCAAGGCTGCGATGTAGTAATAATTCTCGGTAAGACCGAGGTCGATCCACAGGGAAAGAAGTAAACAATTCCGACTACTCTAATAACTAGAATCTAAGAAGTTTAGGAAAATAACTTTTAACATAAAATAGGAAAATATGATATTTAGAAAGAACCAGAGCATCAAGGATCCACTTGTAGTAGTTCAATATTAATCCATTCATCCAAGCACAACACAATTAGAATCAAAGCTCTATCTCTCATCTAATTGGAGGATATAACATTCAAGCACAAACAATCCCACTTAAATCTGAAAATTAAATTTCTAGTTCTAATAAAGCACATAGAACTCAAACTTGTAGCCTTTGAAGTAACAGCCATCTATGGCATGCTCTGGGGTTACTACAATTCAAATATAAACAAACCCATCATGCAATCTCAGAGAATTGCAAGGAACTCATGTCCGAAGTACACAAACCCTCATAATTCATCTAAAAATTCAAACTTTATTCAAACTAGAAGTTTAAAATCCAAAATTAAGAAAATGGTACTTGAAATAAAAGAATCAAAGCATTGAAACCAACTATAAATTTCACCTCTAGCTCTAGCTAAGAGGTTAACTAAGAAAAAGCATATTAAAACTAGAACTAGAACTAAGAAAATGAAGACAAACTAGCAGTAGGAGGCTAGGTAGCCTCCTAGGACTTGAACTCCTTGCTTCCCACGTCCTTGTTTACTTTGGAATAGAAGAGAGCACCTCCCTTTATAATACAGCAAGAGTACCGCAATATAACAGATTTTGTTTCGCTTCGTACGGCTTAACCAATGATCGGATTGCCTTTAAATTTGATTTGTAGCTTCCCTGGAACTTGATCTTCCTCATAGATGGTTTAGATTTCCAAGATTATCTTCTGAATGGGCCCACCAATCAGATTAACGACCGCCTCTCAAAATCACGCAATTTGGGTACCTCTAAAACCAGTCATCTTACTTTCAACTCTACGGAGTGTACAGAGGTCGAATTGATCTCAATTTTGGAACATTAGTAGAAACCTTCCTCCTCTAGATGATAGACGGATTAGATATTCCAAATTAATTCCAAAATTGGGTATGAAAATTAGAATACTTAGGCCTTTTATAAAATTTGCGCAGTTGAATCTTTCTGGATGGTCCATCTTTCTTCAACCGATACGATCAAACCACACATCCTTTTGACCTGAAACTTTGTGGTTATTCATATATGGATGTGTCTAGAAGATGATCAAATTAAAATTTTCATATCATCAATGATGGGCTACTTGGACTATTCCAGTGTTGAGCAACGAAATCTGAAAACTTTCTGGATAGTTCGTATTGTTTTGGCCGCCACAGTCAATCCGTAGCTCTGATCGACACGAAACCACTTGGGTTAGTTCGACGTCGAGCTCCTCTTTGACATAGATATGTTAGATTTTCAAATATCATCAAGATGGTCCCCAAAAACTGGGCCGAAAAATAAAAAATGGGACTGCCTGTATTTGAAATCTGTTTTAGAAAGTGCATGGCCGACCTGTCATCCGGCCGGCCGGCCGGCCGGTCAGGCTGTAAATTGTGACTTTTTCACACTTTTCTTCCTCCATTGCATTGTGTCTTTCCTCCATCTCTTATCCTTTATTTCTTTGATCTTCAAGGCATACAAAGTGACTCTTTTAACCATGAATTAGTGAAGTCTCCCTCTCATTCCTACAATCACAAAAACATGTATTAGATGAGTCTTTTAAGTATACAAACCATGCATATAATGTGATGTAATGGGTTAGAATATGTATAAAATGAAATCTCAACAAATCCTCCCCACCCTACTCCAACTACAAACGTTAATCATAAAGGAGTAGGAGAGAATGAAGTGCACAATGCTTCTCCAATGAGATCTTTACGTGATTACCTACAACCGGCTCATAAGACTATACCTTCGTGTGTTATTCTCCCAAACACCGGGGGAAACATTGATATAAATCCGGGTGTAATTCAACTCCTACCCAAGTTCCATGAGCTAGACTCAGAGAGCTCATATTTACACTTAAAGGAATTCGAGGAAGTTGTGGGTACTTTGCAATACGTTAATGTATCAAAAGATACCATCAAACTTAAACTTTTCCCCTTTCCATTAAAAGAAAAAGCCAAGGGTTGGCTACATTCTCTTAGACCGCATTCAATAGGGGCATGGAATGAGATGACTCAGGAGTTCTTGAAAAAGTTCTTCCCGGCTCATAAAACAAATACCATTCGAAGAGCTATAATGAACTTTTCGGTTAAAGAGAATAAGTCATTCTTTCAAAGTTGGGAAAGGTTTAAGGCCCTCCTACTTACTTGCCCATATCATGGCTATGAAAGTTGGCGAATTATAAATTTCTTCAATGATGGATTAAGTTCCAACATGCGCCAATTCGTAGAGATGATGTTCAACGGTGAGTTCATGAGTAAAAATCTAGATGAAGCTTAGAGTTACTTGGACATGTTGGCTGAGAATGCCCAATCTTGGGATACTTTGGATAAATCTAGTAACCTCAAGCCTCCTTAACAAAAGGATAAAGGAGGCATCTACATCCTTAGAGAAGAAGATGATGTTATTGCAAGACTAGCCAACCTCACAAGAAAATTCAAGGCCATGGAACTAACAAGAGCGGAGTTACAAAGCCCACTGAAGCTATTGAGAACATATGTGGAATTTGTGCCGCCAATGTGCACTCTACGCAGGATTGTACTCTAATTCCTGCATTTCAAGAGGTGTTACAAGAGTAAGCGAATGCCACATATAGGTATCAACGGCCTTTCAAGGGACCGATAGGTAACATGTATAACTCTACTTGGAATAACCATCCTAATTTCAGTTGTAGGAATAACCCCACAGGCAATCCTACCAACCCTCAAGGAGGGCCACCCATGCAAAACATAACCCCACCTCAATTTTCAATGGAGGATGCTTTAAAGGCATTTATAGAAGGGCAAACACAAATCAATCAATCCAATCAGCAAATGTTCCAAGAGCTT
The DNA here is from genome assembly GCA_003013855.2 of Liriodendron chinense. Taxonomy (NCBI): domain Eukaryota; kingdom Viridiplantae; phylum Streptophyta; class Magnoliopsida; order Magnoliales; family Magnoliaceae; genus Liriodendron; species Liriodendron chinense. The sequence goes on from ML058555.1 coordinate 124,780, forward strand.
AAAGTTTCGGTTGATGAAATTAAGAGACACTTGAATGCTAAGGAAAGGACCTTTCCGGCCCAACCTTAGCCTAATCCTACACAAGCACACGAAATAAGTATCCCTAATCTTTCCAACCAACATGTGGAGCAAGCCAAATCTGTCACCACTCTTAGAAGTGGTAAACAAATTGACAAATCTATTCCGGTGAAGGCAAACGAGCCTAATGATCCGGTAAATTTTGAGAATGATGACGGATCTAACTCAGCCCCACAAAAAATAGAACACGTTTATAAGCCCGTAGCACCATTCCCTTCGAGATTGGTTGCTCCAAAAGCTCTCCCAAACTCTCATGATATTTTAGAGATTTTTCGACAAGTCAAGATCAACATTTTCTTGTTTAACGCCATTAAACAAATCCATTCCTATGCCAAGTTCCTAAAAGACTTATGCACAACTAAACGTAAATACAATGTGCAGCAAAAAGCCTTTTTGAATGAGCAAACGAGTGCCATTCTCACCCAAAAGACCCCCCCCCCCCCCCCCCCCCCCCCCCCCAAATTTAAAGATCCCGGTAGTCCCATAATCTCATGTATCATTGGTAACTACCGAATTGAACATGCATTGCTAGACTTGGGGGCAAGCGTAAATTTGATCTCGTACTCAGTATACGAGCAATTGGGTCTTGGTGAATTAAAACACACCAAAACCACGTTACAACTCACTGATAGATCCATCCATGTACCGAGAGGGATAGTTGAGGATGTATTGGTCCAAGTTGACAAATTCTACTACTCGGTGGATTTTATCGTCTTGGACATGCAACCAGTTATGGATGCTAGCACTCAAATACTGGTAATTCTAGGCCGCCCGTTCCTTGTTACATCAAACGCAATCATAAATTGTCGGAATGGGGTGATGCAATTGTCTTTTGGAAACATGACATTGGAAGTGAATGTGTTCCACTTGGGCAAAAGGCATAGGGATGACGATGATGAGCTCTTTGAGGCAAATGTTCGCTCGCCTCAAGTGTAAGGCTGCGATGTAGTAATAAATCTCGGTAAGACCGAGGTCGATCCACAGGGAAAGAGGTAAACAATTCCAAGTACTCTAATAACTAGAATCTAAGAAGTTTGAGAAGATAGTTTTTCACATAAAATAGAAAAATCTGAAATTAAGAAGAACTAGAGCATTAAGGATCCACTTGTAGTAGTCCAATGCCAATCCATTCATCTAAGTACAACACAATTAGAATCAAAGTCCTATCTCTCATCTAATTGGAAGATATAACATTCAAGCACAAACAATCCCACTTAAATCTGGAAATTAGATTTCTAGTTCTAATGAAGCACATAGAACTTAAACTTGTAGCCTTCGGAGTAACAGCCATGCCTATGGACTATGGCATGCTCAAGGGTTACTACAATTCTAATTCAAACAACCCAATCATGGTAAGCTTAGAGAATTGCAAGGAACTCATGTCCGGAGCACACAAACTCTCACAAAACTTCTAAAAAACCAAACTTTATTCAAACTAGAACTTCAAAATCCAAAATTAAGAAAAGGGTACTTGAAATAAAAGAATTAAAGCATTGGAACCAACTACAAATTTCACCTCTAGCTCTAGCTAAGAGGTTAGCTAAGGAAAAACATATTAAAACTAGAACTAGAACTAAGAAAATGAAGAAAAACTAGCTGGAGGAGGCTAGGTAGCCTCCTGGGACTTGAACTCCTTGCTTCCCACGTCCTTGGTTGATTTGGAATAGAAGAGAGCACCTCCTTTTATAGTGCAGCAATAGTACAGCAACATAGCAGAATTTGTTTCGCCTGGTACGGCTTAACCAATGGTCGGATTGCCTTCAAATTTGGTTTGTAGCTTCCTTGTAATGTGATCTTCCTCATAGATGATTTAGATTTCCAAGATTATCCTCTGAATGGGCCCACCAATCACATCACCGACCGCCTCTCAAAATCGCGCACTTTGGGTACCTTCAGAACCAGTCATCTTGCTTTCAACGCCCCGGAGTGTACAGAGGTCGGATTGATCTCAAATTTTGAACATTGGTAGAAAAATTCCTCCTCTACATGATGGATGGATTAGATTGTCCAAAAAAACCCCAGAATATGGTCCGAAAATTAGAACAATTAGGGCTTTTATAAACTCTGCGCAGTTGGAGCTTTCTGGATGGTCCATCTTTCTTCAACCGGTACGATCAAACCACACATCCTTTTGATCTGAAACTTTTGTGGTTATTTATATATGGATGTGTTCTAAAAGATGGTCAAAGTAGATTCTTCATATCATCAATGATGAGTCCTCTGGACCGGCCCAGAGTTGAACAGCGAAATCTGGAACTTTCTGGATAGTTCGTATTGTTTTGGCCACCACGGTCAATCCGTAGCTCCGATCGACACGAAACCACTTGGGTTAGTTCGGCGTCGAGCTCCTCTTCGACATGGATGTGTTGGATTTTCAAATATCATCAAGATAAACCCAAAAAACTGGTCTGAAAAACCAGGTGCGGGAATACATTGCTGTTTTAGAATCTGGAATCTGAAACTTGCATGGCCGACCGGTCACGACCGGTCGGACAGGGCTGGCCGACCGGTCATGACTGGTCAGGCCCTCTTTGGCATTACTCCAGCAAGCATGGCCGACCGGTCAAGACCGGTCGGGCTTCCTTGGCCGACCGGTCAAGACCGGTCGGTCTCTTTTTCTTCTTGTTTTCTTCCTTTCTTTCTTCTATTTTCTTCTTTCTTTGCTTCCTTCTTTCTTTGGTCCACCTTGGGCCTTCATCAAAGGCTCCAAATGGCCCCTTTTTGGTCTCTAATTGAGTGAAGTCCGCTCTCATTCCTATAATCACAAAACATGTGTTAGATGGGCCTTTAAATCATGAAAATCATGCAAACCATGTCATGTAATGGGCAATGCAATGTATAAATTGGAGGTTCAACAGCAAACATGCTCGAATCCCTTGAAGAAGAGGAGCTCCTCCAACTTGAGTCACTGGAGAATTTGGAGACATGCTTAGCACATTCTGAAAATTCCAAAGACCCCATCATTAGTGACATTGTGCAAGCATTGAGTAGTGAGAAACCGGTAGTTGATACTAGCCGGTGGAGGCCTCATTTTGAAAGATTGTCACCAACCACATCAAAGCCTCTACTATCTAATATCAAACCGTCAAAGTGTGACCTTAAACTATTACCATCTAAGCTAAAATATGTATACTTGGGTCAAGAGGAAATATTCCCGGCTGTTATTGCCTCTCACCTAGGAAAAGACCAAGAGCTCAAGTTGATTGAGTTACTCAAAGAACATAGAGGTGCTATAGGTTGGACAATAGCGGACCTCAAAGGGATAGACTCTTCTGTATGCACTCACTGTATACACCTCAAAGAAAATGCAAAGGAGGCTAAATCCGAACATGATGGAGGTTGTCAAGGCCAAGGTGTTAAAGCTACTAGATGTGGGTATCATCTACCCCAACTCGGATAGCCAATGGGTGAGTCCTGCCCAAGTTGTCCCTAAGAAGTCTGGTATTACAATCGTAGAGAACGCCAACAACGAGCTTATACCAACTAGCGTGACTATCGGTTGGCGTATGTGCATAGATTATCGGAAGCTAAACATAGTCACTAGAAAGGACCACTTCCCTCTCCCATTTATGGATCAAATCTTAGAGAGGTTAGCGGGTCACTCCTATTATTGCTTCCTTGATGGCTATTTCGGCTATAACCAAATTGAGATATCCCCGGAAGACCAAGAGAAGACTACCTTTACATGCCTATTCGTCACCTTCGCATATCGAAGGATGCCATTCGGACTATGTAATGCACTCGACACATTTCAACGATGCATGTTGAGTATTTTCTTAGACATGGTGGGTGAGTTTCTCGAAGTATGTATGGATGACTTTTCTATTTTTTGTTGTACTTTTGATGAGTGCCTTAATCACTTGAAGTTGGTCTTGACAAGGTGCGAGGAGAAGAACATTGTTTTAAACTGGGAAAAGTGTCATTTTATGGTACAAAGAGGAATAGTCCTTGGACATATCATCTCATCCAATGGAATAGAGGTAGACAGGGCCAAAATTGATATTATTTCTAACCTACCACCACCCAAGAGCATACGCTATGTCGATCCTTCCTTGGAAACGCAGATTTCTACAGAATGTTCATAAAGGATTTTAGCCATATCTCTAGGCCTTTATGTAAAAGGATAATCAATTCGAGTAGAGTGTTAAATGTCAATTAACTTTTTCAAAGCTAAAAGAAATGTTGACAACTGCTCTTATCATGCAACCACCGGATTGATCCGTCCCTTTTGAGTTGATATGCGATGCGAGCGATTATGCTATTGGGGTGGTGTTAGGACAAAGGAGGGATAAGAAGCCCCACATTATTTATTATACGAGTAGGACCTTGAATCCTGCCCAAGTTAATTACTCGACTATGGAGAAGGAGCTCCTAGCCATTGTTTTTGCTTTGGACAAATTCAGGGCGTACTTGAGATCCAAGGTTATAATCTACACGGATTATGCGGCACTGAAACACCTTCTTTCGAAGAAGGATGCTAAGCCCCGCTTACTTAAATGGATCCTACTCCTTCAGGAATTCGACTTAGAAATTAAAGATAAGAAGAGAGTAGAGAACATGTTGGCGAATAATCTATCTTTCCTAGTCCTACCCGATTCCGTTGACGATCACCTATTAAGGACTCATTCCCTGATGAGCAACTCTTTATTGCTATGCATCTACCGTGGTACACTGATATTGCAAATTATCTTTCCACAGGTGCGATGCTGACTCATTCGACTCCGTAAGATAAACGAAAATTTCTAAGGGAGGTGCGCAGGTTTTTCTAGGATAAACCATTACTTTTTAAATATTGCCCAGATCAAATAATTAGGAGATGTGTTCCCGATGATGAACAAAATTATGTTATCTTCTTTTGTGATAATCAAGCGTGTGGTGGTCATTTTCTGCCAAGAAAACTACTGCAAAAATTCTGCAATGTGGTTTTTATTGGCCCACTTTGTTTAGAGACACCCACGAGTTTTACAAAGCATGCGAGCGCTGACAAAAGCTAGGAGGATTGTCCCGTCGAAATATGATGCCCCTTAACCCAATTCAATATCTCAAAGTCTTCGATTGTTAGGGCATCGATTTCTTGGGAATATTCCCCTTATCTTTTGGACATGTCTATATATTGCTTGCCGTAAACTATGTGTCCAAGTGGATAGAGGTTATTCCATGTAGAACTAACGATCATTGTACAGCTCTAAAGTTCCTCAAAGAAAACATACTTTCCAGATTTGAAACACCTCAAGCTATCATAAGCGATGGTGGGTCTCACTTTTGTAATAGGCCCTTCGAAGCCTTAATGAAGAAATATGGCATTAGACACAAAGTGAGTACCCCATACCACCCACAGACAAGTGGGCAAGCTGAAATTTTTAATCGAAAAATCAAATAAATTTTGGAAAAGACGGTGAGACTGGATCATAAAGATTGGTCACTAAGATTAGTCGATGCTCTTTGGGCTTACCGTACCACTTACAAGACCCCCATTAGAATGTCCCCCTATAGACTTGTCTATGGAAAAGCTTGTCACTTTCTTGTGGAACTTGAACACAAAGCCTATTGGGTAATTCGGGTATTGAACTTTGACATTGACAAGGCTAGCTCGCTTTGTAAACTCCAATTGAATGAGCTTGATGAGATCCAGAACGATGCTTACGAGAACTCAAGGATTTACAAGAGTAAGATGAAGGCCTTTCAAGACAAACACATCTTCTAAAAATCTTTCCGTGAAGATCAGAAAGTGCTCTTGTATAATTCCCCGGCTTCATCTTTTTTTGAAAAAATTGAGATCTCGATGGATCGGCCCGTATATTGCTAAAGATGTTTTTCCTCATGGGGCTGTCGAGATAGAAAATGCGGCGAATGGTAACTGTTTTAAAGTGAACGGACAACGCCTTAAACCATTCATTGAGAAATTTAATTCAGAGCACATGTCCATCGCTCTGAATGATCCTGTGCATCAGGATGATTGATCTCCTAGTCTGTAAGACCCGTACCCTGATTTGCCCTCTGTATGCTTAGTTTCCTGTGTCGGTACGTCCCGGATGGACCATATTAACGAGCCTTGATTGCGACCCTATTTTAGTACTGCATCGACCCAAGACCTATAGCCTGGCGACCGCGTAGGCGCTGCGATTCCAACAACGTGTGGTACACCCCATTGCGTTACCCGGTGTGAAAGCTACAATCATTTATGCAATCTGAGGCAGGTTGCGCAATGCATGTGTGGTGCGGGCCCCACTTGCACAAATTCCTAAAAAGTCTAATCAATTAATCAATCTATCAATCAATCCCCCACCTAACCCCATCACCTTTTTTCATCAATCCATCACCTCTCATGCCAAAACCCTAAAATGCCCATATTAAAGCACTACCTAATTCCTACAACTCCCTATTCTACCTCTACCTTTCTCCAATTTCACATGCAAGAGGGGCACTAAAGTCAACACCTACCCTACTCCTATCTACAATTCATCATTCCCTTCACCTTTTTCTCTTCCCTTTCTACCCCTCTCTCCCCTTTTAATCCCTCCTCTATCCCCAAAATCTATACCGATACAAAGGGCCATACGTATGGGGCTTTCTCATTCCCATTTGCAAAAAAACAAAAAAAATAGTGAGAAGAGAGAGAGAGAGAGAGAGAGAGAGAGAGAGAGAGAGAGAGATTAAGAAGAAAGAATGAGAGATTATGAAGGTGATTAGAGAGATAAGAGAGAGAATTCTTAAAAGAAAGAGAGTTTAAGGGAGAGATTAAGAGAGAGCTTAGGGGGTTGGGAGAGTTAGAGGAGTTGGGAGTGAAGAGGAGGTCATCTGAATCGTCCGATCGACAACCCAACTTGATCCAATTGTTTATTCTTCAAGTGTGTAAGGGAGGATGAAAATCCCTCTTTATCATTATTTCCTTTAATTTTTGTGGGCCCACAAGGGTAGGACCCACCTTGTGCATGTATGGTATGTGTGGTGGACCCCATAGTGGCGGGGGACCACCCCAACGGATGTTTCTCTCCGCTTCTTCCCTACGTTTTCTTCCATTCATTTCCTTACTTTCCTTTTTGGACTGTTGTGGGGCCCACAAGTGGGCCATGCTGTAAGACAGTGTTGAACTCTTAATTGTGCATATTCTAACCCCAATTCATCACTCATTATGCAAGGTTTTCACGATTTATAGACTAATCTAATGCATGAAATTGTGATTGTAGGATGAGAGAGAGGTTTCATTAAATGGAGACTTAAAGAAGCCGTTTACAAGTATAGAAGATCAAAGGGGCTAAGCATCAAAGGATGAAAGAAAGAAGTCAGAGAAAAGAAGAAAGAAAGCAGAAGAAGGTGCCCATGACTGGTCGTCCGACCGGTCATCCAAGGTCAAGGACCGGTCGTCCGACCGGTCCGATCACTCAACAGAGGGGACCCAGAGGCCACAACTCTCTGGACTGGTCGTCCACTACTGCGACCGGTCGTACGACCGGTCCTTGAATTAATTTTTCTGGGTTGAAAATCCCTAGAACTCTCAGGACGATTTTGGCGTTTTTGAGACCGGTCGTCCAGTAGATCAGACTGGTCGTGCGACCGGTCGTCTGCATAATGAGGCGTGTTCTACAAGTCCCAAAATTCTCTGCGCACTGCGTACTCTTACGCAATTTCTGGAAGATTCTGATGCTGCGGAGCCTCCCCACTATAAAAGGACACTTAGGGATCGTTCCTAGGGTTCTTAGAAGAGTTGGAACAAGGTGGGAGGCGGTGGAAGTGGATTTCGGAGTTCCACAACTCCTTCTAGTTTGTTGCTATTTTTATGTTTTCTTAGTTGTTTCATGTTTCCTTGGATCATGAACGGCTAAACCTCTTAGCTAGGGCTAAGAGGTGAAGCTTGTAGTGAATTTAAGATGTTTTAATTCGTTTAAAGTTGGTTTTAAGATTGGATTTCATATTTATGAACAATAGTTTGGAGTTTAATTTAAGTTCTAAGTAGTTTTTCTTAGTCTTATGATGACTCATGGATGTTTGGAAGAATTGTTTGAGTTCTTAATTGTTGTATGCTAGTCTAAACCTGTATGATCCGAGGAATTGGAGTACGCTCTAGTACTATGATCTTCATGTGGGAACTTCCTGCCAAAGTTCTACTTTTCTGAATTTCTGTTGTATGGTGGACTGTGTATGTGATTTGAATCAAGTTCAAGTCATGATCTAGCTTTGTCTTGTACAGGCCTTAGTGATGGTTATGATTATGAACTTAGTCTATTGGAATTGGGATTGACCTATGCAATTGAGCATGCTCATCCTAGCTTGCATTGAGTGAATCATATGCATGGATCTTACATATGGCAGATTGTTGGTTTTAACAGCTCTATCATCCAACTAGATAGATCTTACTTTCGATTCTAGTTGAGAAATTGAGAAACCACAACGAATTGAGCATCAAGGATTACTACAAGTGGATCCTTGAACCCCTAGTGCCTTTTTATAATTGTTTACTTTCAATTTAGTTCAAAGTTGTTACTTACATCAATCTCCTACAAATCTGGTTGTTAGCTTCTCAATAGAAACTATTGGATGTGTTGTGAAATCCTACATAAGTCCCTGTGGATCGACCTCGGTCTTACCGAGATTATTACTACATCGCAACCCTACACTTGGGGAAGCGAATAAGTTTTTGGCGCCGTTGCTGGGGACTTTAACGGTTTTTCACAAAATTTTGGAAAATAATGTCTATTTAGGATTTTTAGGAATAGTTCTAACTTAGTTTGTTTTGTTCGATTTGTTTTCTTTTTCAGGGATTTCTAGGAAGTTGAAGAAGACATAAGGATCTCAAAGGCCTAATCAGGTTCTATCTTTCTAAACCTTACTCTTCTTCTTCCCCAATTCGTTCCTATTCATCTCTTATAGAGTGGGTGGAGACTCCTTTTTGGATCTCTGAAAGGTAGGCCTTGTGCCACCTGGATTCCTATTGGTCGGCTCTGCCGTCTTGGATCACCTTGTGCTCAGAGATTTCTCTTCTCACCTCTACTCCTCTTTCTTCTTTTTCTGCACTTTTCTCATAAGATTTAAAGAGTGGGTGGGGAGTTCTCTGAACCCCTATTGGCCAGGAGAAATCAGTCTCTATCCTTGCTTCTGGCCTAGCCATTGCAAGACACCTTGTGCTTCGATCTTAGAGGAGAGAAAAGAAATGAAGGAAGAATTCTTCTTTCTCTTTGTTTCATATTTTTTTGATTTGCATGCCACATTAGGCTCGGGATTCCAATAACCGACTCATTAGCGAAGGGGGAATAGTTGAAGGAATTGACAGAGAACCACGTGCTAGGAGACATCCAAATTCTCCAATTTTGTCTGAAAATATGGTTGTAAATCAACCTAATCTGATGGCCAATCCTAATCTGCGCCAAAACCAAACCGAAATGGGAGAGAATGTGGTTGAGAATGTTCCCCGACCAAGAACATTACATGATTACTTGCAACCAGCAAGAGCGAGCACTCCCTCATAGACAGTGAAAATGCCTATCAACACCTTAAGGAGTTTGATGAGGTAATAACCACCATGCACTTTGCGAATGTTACTGATGATGTGGTAAGACTTAAATTATTTCCTTTTACCCTTAAAGATAAAGCTAAAGGTTGGCTTCATGCATTAAGGCCAAGATCAATTGGTGCATGGACTGATATGCATAGGGAATTCATAAAAAAAAAATTCTTCCCTACTCACAAAACGAACATGTTGAGACACCTTATCATGAACTTTGCCCAAAAGGAAGATGAGACCTTCTTCCAATGTTGGAGAGGTTTAAGGACTTGTTAAATGCATGTCCACATCATGGCTATGAAATTTGGCGGGTTATAAGCTTTTTCTATGACGGACTGACTTCACCCATGCGCCAATTTGTAGAGATGATGTGTAATGGGGAGTTCATGAACGAGGAAGCCGATGAAGCATGGGACTATTTGGAGGAAGTGGCTGAGAATGCACAGTTTTGGGATACATCTAAACCAGCAAATTCCAAGACTAGCCAACAAAGAGAAAAAGGAGGAATTTATGTCTTATCAGAAGAGGATAGTATAAGTGCACGGGTGGCTAGCCTCACAAGAAAAGTTGAGGCCATGGAATTAAGGAAAGGAGAGACGATTAACTCCAATGACGTTGAAACTGTTTGTGGAATTTGTGCCAGAAATCAACATGCAACACAAGATTGTCCCACAATTTCAGCGGTTCGGGACATCTTACAAGAACAATCAAATGCCATAAACAGTTATCAACGGCAATTTGGTGCTCCAAACTCAAACATGTTTAATGCTAATTGGAAGAACCATCTCAACTTCAGTTGGAGGAATAGACCCACTGCGAATGCAACCAATATCCCTCAAGCTCAACCTATACTAGGTCCATCTCTAGTCATTACACACAAAAGTTATGCTAGAGGAGATGTTGGGTGCATTTGTATCGGTTCAAGCGTAGTATAACAAGACTAATTCTCTGAAAATAGATGGGTTCATGCAAGAGCAATTGAAATTCAATGAAAATTCAACTCAAGCCATCAATGAATTGAAAACCTCAATAGCTAGACTTGAATCTCACCTTAGTGTTAGGGAGAAAGGCACACTTCCTACCCAACCTCTTCCTAACCCAAGAACCCAATTTGAGATACAAGACTCAGGCTCATCCTCCCAACACACGGAGCATGTTCAAGCTATCACCACTTTGAGAAGTGGAAAAATAGTTGATATATCTAATCCGGTGAAGGCCCCAAAGCCTAAGGATCCGAAAAATTTCAAAGAGGATGATAGCTTAAACAACACTCCACAAGAGAAAGAACCAGAAAGGCAATACAAGCCGGTTGCCTCATTTCCCCAAAGATTGATTTCACCAAAACCTTTAGACAAAAATCTGGAAATTTTAGAGGCTTTCAAGCAGGTGAAGATCAACATCCCGTTGTTGGATGCCATAAAACAAATACCATCATATGCCAAATTTCTAAAGGAATTGTGTACGGTCAAAAGGAAACACAATGTTCATAACAAAGTACTTTTGACTGAGAATTTGAGCGCTATTCTCAAACAAGAGGTGCCTAAAAAATACAAGGATCCGGGTAGTCCAACCATCTCATGCATTATAGGAGACTACCGGATTAAACAAGCCTTACTCGATTTGGGGGCAAGTGTGAACCTCATTCCATACTCAGTTTACGAACAACTTGGGTTAGGTGAATTGAAACCCACCAAAACCACACTCCAACTTACTGATAGATCCATTCGTATACTGAGAGGAATGATTGAGGATGTTCTAGTCCAAGTTGATAAATTCTACTACCTAGTAGACTTTATTGTCTTGGATACACATCCCGTGATAGGTACCGGTGCTCAAATTTTCGTCATACTTGGCCGCCCTTTTCTAGCTACTTCCAATGCAATTATCAATTGTAGAAACGGGCTTGTACAAATGTCCTTTGGAAATATGACTATTGAGCTTAATATATTTGATTTATACAAACAACCATGGGAGGTTGATGAGGAGATCCACGAGATAAACTTGATTGAATCATTCGTGGAGGAAACTTTCCCCTCAACATTATATTCCGACCCTTTGAAGGCATGTGTGGCCCACTCTCATGAGATAAATGATGACACAATACGAGAGATGGATGCCATTTTAGATGCGATGCCGGTGCTTAATAACAAAAGATGGAGGGCCCTATTTGAGCCTTTGCCCGTAAACGAGAACAAAGCCCTCCCATCCAATATCAAGGCACCAACATTGGACCTAAAATCATTACCAAGCAAGCTGAAATATGTCTATTTAGGTCGAGATGAGACATATCCGGTGGTGATTTTTTCCCACTTGGATGAGAAACAAGAGAGTAGGCTAATGGCCACTCTATTAGAGCACAAGAGTGCCATTGGGTGGTCGATTGCGGATCTTAAAGCCATAGACCCACTGATTTGTACTCATCGCATACACCTTGAGGAGAATGCGAAGACATCTAGGCAACCACAAAGACGACTCATTCCAAACATGAAGGAAGTGGTTAAGGACGAAGTGGTAAAATTATTGGATGTGGGTATTATATACCTAATATCCGATAGTCAATGGGTGAGTCCAACTCAAGTGGTGCCTAAGAAATCCAGAATAACCATCATAGCCAATGCCAATAATGAACTTGTACCAACCAGAGTCACTACTGTTCGCTCGCCTCAAGTGTAAGGCTGCAATGTAGTAATAAATCTCGGTACGACCGAGGTCGATCCACAGGGAAATAGTAACAGTTCCACAAATCACTCCAGCCACTCAGTGTTTAAAAGAAATCAGATTTAATTGGGTGTTTACTTAAAATAGGAATTTAATGAAAAATCAGAGATATAAAGTACTAAGGCTTTCAAGGATCCACTTGTAGCAATCCTATGTCAATTCAGTCAATCCAAGTAGAAAACACAACTAGATTTGAAGTCCTATCTCTCATCTAGTTGGAGAATAAAGCATTCACACACATTCCATCACATTCAAGTTGAACTTCCAAGTTCTAGTCCAATAAAATCAATACTAAACTCAAAACCATAGCCTGCGGAGTAACAGCCATGCCTCTGGACTATGGCCTGCTCAAGGATTACTATAATCCGAATTTAGATAAACAAACATGATAATCTCAGAGAATTAAAAGGAATTCATGTCCGGAGCACATAAACTCAGATAAGACATCTCAAACTACCACTTTTTGGAACTAAATCATGTAAAAATCCAAACTTGAATGTAAATTACTTGAATTAAACTGAAACCAACATAGAATTAGCTACAAGCTTCACCTCTCAGCCTTAGCTGAGAGGTTTTAGCCGAGCATAGTCATGCTACAACTAAAAACTCTGAAATAAAGCATAAAAATAGAAAAACCCGAATAGGAGAGTTGCAGCCGCTCCACAATCGCCTTCACTCTCCAAACTCACGTTCCTTAGCCTCTCTGATACCCTAGGGAGAGCCCCTAGGTGTCCTTTTATAGCAAGCAACCTTCCTTGCGTCGGATCCTGCGAAAGACTTCGCATTGCACAGCAATTTTCAGAGTCCTAATATAGAAAGGACTTCCCATACGCAGGGCCGACCGGTCGTGACCGGTCAGACTAGCTTTTAAAACAGTCCAGGGAGTGCTGCCGATCGGTCAAGACCGGTCGGACAGACCTGTCCACAGTCCAGCGTGCATGCCCGACCGGTCATGACCGGTCGGGCTTTGTTTCCATCTTGTCCAGAGAGCCTGGCCGACCGGTCATGACCGGTCGGCCCTTCATCAATATGATCAGCCTTCATGCAGTGTGCATGGCCGACCGGTCTTGACCGGTCGGCATGTCTTTAACTTGCTCCTTTGATGTGGCTGACCGGTCGGACGACCGATCTGCCTTATTTTCCTTCCACTTTTTCTTCTTTTCTTCATCCTCTTTTCTCCCTCTTTCTTCTTCTTTCTTTGGTCCATCTTAGGACTTCCTCCAATGTCTTCAAATAACCTTTGTTAGGCTCCAATTGGATGGAATCCGCTCTCATCCCTACAATCACAAAAACATGTGTTAGGTGGGCCTTTAAACCATGAAAATCATGCAAACCTTGTTGTGTAATGAGCAATGCAATGTATAAATTGGAGGTTCAACACACCCCCCAACCAGCTTTTTGCTAGTCCCGAGCAAAACATGCGTGAAACAATTTCAAACCTCCAAATCCAACTCCCTTCTAGAAATCATGTTTCTATCCATTCCAAGATGTATTAGTATAAAATTTGGAAAAATTAGATGATAGAAGCTGAAACCCTGGACTCTCAAAACATAAAAGGTGTCTACATGAAAATTCCTACTGATTGATTGATAAATAGAAGAACTCGAACAAATTCAACCTAGTGTGCATAGTGAAAGTTCATCTCATGAGTTCCTGGAATCATCTTCTTCATAGATTAAGTAAACCAAGGATTTTAAGGTGCACAGAGCAACAGCAAGCCTTTGACAGGAATTTGCCTTACCGTCCTTCCGACGGCTTTCACACTACGTCCCATTTTCGGCTTTGGTTACGGTTCGACCATCCCCCGGTTGGTAATAGGTAGCCCTTTTCGGAATTTTCCACCATTTTTCTTTCCTTCCCGATTTCATCATTTCTTTCCTTTTTTCTTTTAAATTAGATAGGATTTTTAGAAATCCATATCTTCCGTTATTTTCCCATAGACAAGGATTGACAGAATACCCCGGCTTGGCTGCTCAACACCTTTAAATCATAGTCTAGCTAATCCACAAATCACATAAACCTGTTACTCATGAAAATCGTGTAATGTGAACTTGGTGCAAAGGTGTTCAAATTTTCTATCAATCATAACAATAGGGGAATTAACATATAAAACCATTATGTTGGAAGAAATTCAAGACGACAACATCGCACACTTCATATCTCCTCCTCTTATACTCATAGCATCTCAATTGTATAGAAACAAGATTTTCTAAAAGATTTTTGAGATGTTAGAAAATTCAAAAAAAAATTATGCATATGAAGCTCGAAATGTTGCAATATGCTAGCTGAGGGATCTCATCTCACCCCCCAACCAAATCTTGCATTGTCCTCAATGTAAAAAGATAGTCAATTAGCATGAACATGAGAGCAATGGTAAACAACGAGAGAGTGAGAACAATAGTACCTGAGAGAGCGATCATGGAAGTCTGCAACTACAACAACTAAAACCTATTAAAACAGAAGAACAAAACTAAACCTACCTATGCTATACCTCCATCAGACTAGGAGATCAATCATCCTGATAGACAGGATCATTCAGGGAGATGGACATGTCCGCTGAATCAAATTTCTCAACAAATGGTTTAAGGCGTTGTCCATTAACTTTGAAACAGTCACCATTCGCTGCATTCTCAATCTCAACAGCCCCATGAGGAAAAACTTCTTTGACAATATATGGGCCGGTCCATCGAGATCGTAATTTTCTCGAAAAAAGATGAAGTCGGGCATTATACAAGAGCACTTTCTGTCCTTCGTGGAAAGATTTCCTTAAGATGTGCTTGTCATGAAAGGCCTTCATCTTGCTCTTGTAAATTCTCGAATTCTCATATGCATCGTTCCGGATCTCATCAAGCTCATTTAATTGAAGTTTGCGAAGCGAGCTAGCCTTGTCAATGTCAAAATTTAGAGCCCGAATTGCCCAATAGGATTTGTGTTCTATCTCCACAGGCAAGTGGCAAGCTTTCCCGTAGACAAGTCTATAAGGGGACATTCCAATGGGTATCTTGTAGGCAGTACGGTGAGCCCAAAGTGCATCATCTAATCTTAGGGACCAATCCTTGCGATCCGGTCTCACTGTCTTTTCCAAAATCTGTTTGATTTCCCTATTGGAGATTTCAGCTTGCCCACTTGTTTGTGGGTGGTATGGGGTACTCACTTTGTGCCTAATACCATATTTCTTCATCAAAGTTTCAAAAGGTCTATTGCAAAAGTGAGAACCACCATCACTAATAATGGCTCGAGGCGTCCCAAATCTAGAGAGTATGTTTTCCTTGAGGAACTTGAGAACCGTACGATGATCGTTGGTTCTACATGGGATAGCCTCTATCCATTTAGACACATAGTCTACGGCAAGCAGAATATAGACATGCCCAAAAGATGAGGGGAATGGTCCCATGAAATCGATGCCCCAACAGTCAAAGACTTCAAGATGTTGAATTGGGGTGAGAGGCATCATATTTCGATGGGATAGTCCTCCTAACTTCTGGCAGCGCTCGCACGCTTTGCAAAACTCGTGGGTGTCCTTGAATAACGTGGGCCAATAAAAACCACACTGTAAAATTTTTGCAGTTGTTTTCTTGGCTGAAAAATGACCCCCACATGCTTGATCATGACAAAAGGAGATGACTGAATTGTATTCATCATCGGGGACGCATCTCCTTATAATTTGGTCTGGGCAATATTTAAACAATAGAGGTTCATCCCAGAAAAATCTGCGCACTTCCCTTAGAAATTTAAGTTTGTCTTGCGCAGTCCAATGAGTCGGCATCGCACCTGTGGAAAGATAATTGGCTATATCAGCGTACCATGGTGGATGCATAGCAACAAAGAGTTGCTCATCAGGGAATGAGTCCTCAATAGGTGACTCGTCAATGGAATTTGGTAGGACTAGGCGGGATAGATGATCCGCCACCACATTTTCTACCCCCTTCTTATCTTTGATCTCCAAGTCAAATTCTTGAAGGAGTAGGATCCATCTAAGCAAGCGGGGCTTAGCATCTATTTCAGTGCCGCATGATCTGTATACACAATAACTTTGGATCCTATTAAGTATGGCCTGAATTTTGTCCAAGGTAAAAATGACAGCTAGGAGCTCTTTCTCCGTAGTCGAATAATTAACTTGGGCAGGATTCAAGGTCCTACTTGCGTAGTAAATGACATGGGGCTTTTTATCTTTCTTTTGTCCTAACACCGCCCCAATAGCAAAATCGCTCGCATCGCACATCAACTCAATAGGCATGGACCAATCTAGTGGTTGCATGATAGGAGCGGTAGTCAACATGTCTTTTAGCTTTGAAAAAGCTAATTGACATTCGGCACTCCACTCAAATTGGTTCTCCTTTTGTAGAAGGTTGCATAAAGGCCTTGAGATGTGACTAAAGTCCTTTATAAACCTTCGATAGAAACCGGCATGTCCAAGGAAGGACCGCACATCGCGTATGCTTTTGGGTGGTAGTAGATTGGAAATTATGTCAATTTTCGCCCGGTCTACCTCTATTCCATTGGACGAGATGATATGTCCAAGGACTATTCCTCTTTGTACCATGAAATGGCACTTTTCCCAGTTTAATACAAGTTGCTTTTCCTCACACCTCATCAAGACCAACTTCAAGTGCTCGAGACACTCATCAAATGTACAACCAAAAACAGAAAAGTCATCCATGAACACCTCAAGAAACTCACCCACCATGTCTGAGAAAATACTCAACATGCATCGTTGGAATGTGGCGGGTGCATTGCATAACCCGAATGGCATCCTTCGGTAAGCGAAGGTGCCAAACGGGCATGTAAATGTGGTTTTCTCTTGGTCTTCCGGAGCTATCTTAATTTGGTTGTATCCGGAATAGCCATCTAGGAAGCAATAATAGGGATGGCCTGCCAACCTCTCCAAAATTTGATCCATAAATGGGAGAGGGAAGTGATCTTTTCTAGTGACCGTGTTGAGCTTCCTATAATCAATGCACATACGCCAACCGGTGGTCACCCTAGTCGGTATAAGCTCGTTGTTGGCATTTTCAATGATGGTAATACCGGATTTCTTAGGGACAACTTGGGTAGGACTCACCCATTGGCTATCTGAGATGGGGTAGATGATACCCACATCCAATAGCTTTAACACCTCGGCTTTGACAACCTCCATCATGTTTGGATTTAGCCGTCTTTGAGGTTGTCTAGTCGTTTTTGCATTTTCTTCAAGGTGTATACGGTGAGTGCAAACCGAAGGATCTATCCCTTTGAGATCCGCTATTGTCCAACCTATGGCTTCCCGGTGTTTTTTGAGCAACTCAATCAACTTGAGCTCTTGGTCTCTCTCTAGGTGTGAGGCAATGACAACTAGGAAAGTTTCCTCTTGACCCAAATATGCATATTTAAGCTCGGATGGCAGTGGTTTGAGGTCAAGCTTCGGTGGTTTGATGTTAGACGGTAGAGGCCTTGATGTGGTTGATGGCAATTTTTCAAAATGGGGCCTCCACCGGCTAGTATCGACTACCGGTCTTACTGCTTGCACAATTTCACTAATGATGTGGTCTTCAGAATCCATGAAGTGTGCTAAGCATGTCTCCAAGCTTTCTAGTGGTTCAAGTTGGAGGAGTTCTTCTTCTTCAAAAATTTCCAGCATGTTTACATCGAAGAACTCATCATCATCGACATCCTATGTCTTTTGCCCAGGTGAAACACATTCACCTCTAGTGTCATGTTTCCAAAAGATAGTTGCATCACCCCATTCCGGCAATTGATGATTGCGTTTGATGTGGCAAGGAATGGGCGGCCTAATATTACCGGTATTTGGGTGTTAGCATCCAAAACCGGTTGTGTGTCCAAGACTATAAAATCTACTGGGTAGTAGAATTTGTCAACTTGGACTAGAACATCCTCAACTATCCCCCCTCGGTACACGAATAGATCTGTCAGCGAGTTGCAACGTGGTTTTGGTGGGTTTTAATTCACCAAGACCCAATTGCTCATATACTGAGTATGGGATCAAGTTCACACTTGCCCCCAAGTCTAACAAGGCACGTTCAATCCGGTAATCTCCAATGATACATGACTACCGGGATCTTTGAATTTTGGGGGGGTCTTTTGAGTGAGGATAGCACTCACTTGCTCAGTTAAGAAGGCCTTTTGCTGCACATCATATTTGCGTTTTGTTGTGCATAGGTCTTTTAGAAACTTGGCATAAGAGGGGATTTTTTTGATGGCGTCAAGCAAAGGGATATTGATCTTGACTTGTCTGAAAATCTCTAGAATATCTTGAGAGTTTGGGAGAGATTTTGGGGCAACCAATCTCGAAGGGAATGGTGCTACGGGCTTGTAAATGCGTTCCGGTTGTTGTGAAGCTAAGTTAGATCCATTTTCATCCTCAGAATTTACCGGATCATTAGGCTCATCAGCCTTCACCGGAATAGTCTTGTCAATTTGTTTACCACTTCTAAGGGTGGTAATGGATTTAGCTTGCTCCATGTTTTGGTTGGAAGGATTAGGGATGCTCACTTCATGTACTTGCTTTGGATTGGGCTGAGGTTGGGCCGGAAAGGTCCCTTCCCTAGCATTCAAACGTCCCTTAATCTCATCAACCGAGACTTTTAGCTCCGGGAACATTTGCTGATTCGATTCATTTATTTGCGCTTGCCCTTGCATAAAATTTTCAAGGTATCCTCCAATGAGAATTGAGGTGGGGCCATATTTTGCATGGGTGGCCCTCTTTGGGAGTTGGTAGGATTGCCCGTAGGGGCATTCTTCCAACTGAAATTTGGGTGGTTCTTCCAACTCTCATTGTACGTATTACCTACCGGTCCATTGAAGGGCCGTTGATAACCATATGTGGCATTGGCTGTCTCTTGTAGCACTTCCTTAAATGCAGGAATTGTGGGACAATCTTGCGTAGCGTGTAAGTCAGTGAGGCAAATCCCACATGTAGTTTCAACAGCTTCCTTGGACTTGGGAACTCCACTTTTGCTAAGTTCCATGGCTTCAACCTTCCTTGTGAGGTTGGCTATCCTTACATTCACGTCGTCTTCCTCTTTAAGGACATAGATCCCTCCTTTCTCTTGAGTGGGCTTGGGGTTCTTGGGTTTATCCGAGGTATCCCAAGATTGGGCGTTTTCAGCCAACATGTCCAAGTAACTCCAAGCATCATCTGGATTTTTACTCATAAACTCGCCATTGCACATCATTTCCACAAATTGGCGCATATTGGAACTTAATCCATCATTGAAGAAATTTATAACTCGCCAACTCTCATAGCCATGATGTGGGCAAGCAAGCAGGAGTTCCTTAAATCTTTCCCAACACTGAAAGAAAGATTCACCTTCTTTAGCCGAAAAATTCATTATGGCTCTTCGAAGGGTGTTCGTTTTATGAGCTGGGAAGAACTTTTTCAGGAATTCCCGGTTCATCTCAACCCATGACCCAATCGAATGTGGTCTAAGAGAGTGAAGCCAATCTTTGGCTCTTTCTTTCAAAGTGAAGGGAAAAAGTTTAAGTCTGATTGTATCCTCAGAAACATTGGGATAATGCAAGGTGGCCAGCACTTCTTCGAATTCTTGCAAGTGTAAGTATGGGCGGTCAGAGTCTAGCCCATGGAATTTAGGTAAAAGTTGGATTACACCCGGTTTTATGTCAAGGGTCCCACCGTTAGCTGGTAGAACTATGCAAGAAGGTGTAATTGTACGAGCAGGTTGTAGGTAATCCCGTAGTGATCTCATTGGAGGAACATTATGTACCTCATTCTCTCGTACTCCTTCCTGATTTGCGTTTGTTGTTGGAGTAGGGGGGGAGGATTCCTTAAAGGTGTTTGATCCATACTCCCCAAACTTTCACAATGCTCTTGATAATTCCGGACTCGTCTATAGACTGACAATGGTCCAACTAAACCACCTTCAGATTGGAGACGATTTGAGTGATTACGTTCCCAACGGGACATAAACCACTCAACCAGAAACTGAAACTAATCCTATTCTAGAAAACTAAAATCTGAAACTGAAAGAAAATTCTGCAGAAGCTAAGTTAGAAGGGTATCACCTGATGCGCTTGAAATAGAGAAAAATTCCTACAAAACAGAAAAACTTGTTAGTTCTAAGAAAATAAAAATAAAAAAGCCTATCTATTTCTACTTCTACAGCCACTGAAATTATTTGGAAACCATTATCTAATTCCCCGGCAGCGGCGCCAAAAACTTGTTCGCTCGCCTCAAGTGTAAGGCTGCGATGTAGTAATAAATCTCGGTAAGACCGAGGTCGATCCACAGGGAAATAGTAACAGTTCCACAAATCACTCCAGCCACTCAGTGTTTAAAAGAAATCAGATTTAATTGGGTGTTTACTTAAAACAGGAATTTAATGAAAAATCAGAGATATAAAGTGCTAAGGCTTTCAAGGATCCACTTGTAGCAATCCTATGTCAATTCAGTCAATCCAAGTAGAAAACACAACTAGATTTGAAGTCCTATCTCTCATCTAGTTGGAGAATAAAGCATTCACACACATTCCATCACATTCAAGTTGAACTTCCAAGTTCTAGTCCAATAAAATCAATACTAAACTCAAAACCATAGCCTGTGGAGTAACAGCCATGCCTCTGGACTATGGCCTGCTCAAGGATTACTATAATCCGAATTTAGATAAACAAACATGATAATCTCAGAGAATTAAAAGGAATTCATGTCCGGAGCACATAAACTCAGATAAGACATCTCAAACTACCACTTTTTGGAACTAAATCATGTAAAAATCCAAACTTGAATGTAAATTACTTGAATTAAACTGAAACCAACATAGAATTAGCTACAAGCTTCACCTCTCAGCCTTAGCTGAGAGGTTTTAGCCGAGCATAGTCATGCTACAACTAAAAACTCTGAAATAAAGCATAAAAATAGAAAAACCCGAATAGGAGAGTTGCAGCCGCTCCACAATCGCCTTCACTCTCCAAACTCACGTTCCTTAGCCTCTCTGATACCCTAGGGAGAGCCCCTAGGTGTCCTTTTATAGCAAGCAACCTTCCTTGCGTCGGATCCTGCGAAAGACTTCGCATTGCGCAGCAATTTTCGGAGTCCTAATATAGAAAGGACTTCCCATACGCAGGGCCGACCGGTCGTGACCGGTCGGACTAGCTTCTAAAACAGTCCAGGGAGTGCTACCGACCGGTCAAGACCGGTCGGACAGACCTGTCCACAGTCCAACGTGCATGCCCGACCGGTCATGACCGGTCGGGCTTTGTTTCCATCTTGTCCAGAGAGCCTGGCCGACCGGTCATGACCGGTCGGCCCTTCATCAATATGATCAGCCTTCATGCAGTGTGCATGGCCGACCGGTCTTGACCGGTCGGCATGTCTTTAACTTGCTCCTTTGATGTGGCTGACCGGTCGGACGACCGGTCTGCCTTGTTTTCCTTTCACTTTTTCTTCTTTTCTTCATCCTCTTTTCTCCCTCTTTCTTCTTCTTTCTTTGGTCCATCTTAGGACCTCCTCCAATGTCTTCAAATAACCTTTGTTAGGCTCCAATTGGATGAAATCCGCTCTCATCCCTACAATCACAAAAACATGTGTTAGGTGGGCCTTTAAACCATGAAAATCATGCAAACCTTGTTGTGTAATGAGCAATGTAATGTATAAATTGGAGGTTCAACAACTACCGGTTGGAGAATGTGCATTGATGTTGAACCTCCAATTTATACATTGCATTGCCCACTACATGACATTATATGCATGTTTTTCATGATTAAAAGGCCCATCCAACGCATGTTTTGTGATTGTAGGGATGAGAGCAGACTTCACTCAATTAGAGACCAAAAAGGGTCCATTTAGAACTTGTGAATGAAGGTCCAAGGTGGAACAAAGAAGGAAGAAGAAAGAGGGAGAAAAGAGAATAAAGAAAAGAAGAAAAAGAAGAAGAATGGCAAGTCCGACCGGTCGGCCACACCTGTGGAAACCATTGGAAGGACCAGTTGGTCCGACCGGTCTTGACCAGTCGGCCAACTGGTCGGCCATCTCTCTGGAAACTCGCTGGAACAAGAAAATAAGCTGGTCCGTGTTCACTCCCCAAGTGTAGGGTTGCGAAGTAGTAATAATTCGGAAAGACCGAGTATCGTTCCCACAGAGATTTATGTATGGGTATTCTTAGGATTTAACTAAAACAACTAGTAATTAAGATCCTGTTAAGAACTAAAGCTGGAAAACAATGAATTGAGTTTAAACAGTGAATTGTTAAGGTAATTTCAATCTAAAAAGGCACTAGAGCACCAAGGATCCACTTTTGATAGGTTTCAATGCATCAACACAACTAGGTCTCTCATAACTCAATCGGAATCAAATTCCTATCTCTATCCGATTGGAATATAGAGCGGTTCAATCAACAATTATCCAAAACAAGTGCTTATTAATTGATTTGATTCCCACAACCATGCTCAGGCCTTGGGCACACTCAATTGTATAGGCCAAGCCTCTTTCCAATCTAGTTGAGATTCACAACCATAGTTTTCACCAAATCCTGTCACTAGACCTGATTACAACTCATGATTAGAACTCTAATTAAATCAAAATCAATGAATAACCAACTATTTTAGATTACTACAAAAGATAAGAATTTTAGTTGCATGAGTTCCCACATGAAAATCAGGCCATTGCATACAAGGCAATCAAAGCGTCTACCATGCCCGGAGTCGATGGTAGATCAATGCACTACACAAGCATAAACAATGCTCAAAAGCTATGATACTAAGCTTAGAATCACTAAGAATCACATGAGCCCAGAGTCATCAAGAGATCAAAGTAAAAACCAACATAGTACTTGATTCAAACTCATATTGAACTAAAATTCATCAATTAAAACATAAAAGGAAACCTAGGTTGCATCAATCCATCAAAAATGAATCAAAAGCTTCACCTCTTAGCTCTAGCTAAGAGTTTTTAGTTCATCTCTAACATCCTTGAACTAGAAGCCTCTAAAAACATGAAAAACTACTAAAACAGGAAGAAAACTAGAAATCTGAAGTAGAATCCGTCTCCTGAGCAATCCCCCCGTCGTAGCCTCCTCTGGTATGAAGGAAAAACATCCTTTTATAGCTTGGAGGAGTCCAATACGCAAGAAAGTTCCAAAAATTGTGTAAACTTACGCACTTGCGCAGAAGATTTCGGAGCCGAAACTAGAAAATTCCCGTTTTTACACATGGCCGACCGGTCATGACCGGTCGGTCTTCACTTGCAATAGTCCAGGGAGCACAGCCGACCGGTCATGACCGGTCGGAGTGACTTTCCATTGATCCAGCAAACATGGCCGACCGGTCATGACCGGTCGGACCAAGCTGAATTTGTTCCAGCATGTGTAGCCGACCAGTCATGCTTCTTTTATTCTTTAT
The DNA here is from genome assembly GCA_003013855.2 of Liriodendron chinense. Classification (NCBI taxonomy): domain Eukaryota; kingdom Viridiplantae; phylum Streptophyta; class Magnoliopsida; order Magnoliales; family Magnoliaceae; genus Liriodendron; species Liriodendron chinense. The sequence continues at coordinate 148,424 of ML058555.1, forward strand.
TTCTTTCTTTCTTTCTTCTTTTCTCTTCTCTCCTTGCCTTGGCTTTCTTTGGTCTTTCTTCAACCTTCATCCTATGGTCTTCAATGCTTGTAAGGAGCCTCATTTAACCTTGAATCAGTGAAATCTCCATCTTATAATTACAAATCATGCATTAGAATGGTCCTTTAAATATGTAAACCGTGCATGATGAGTGATGAATTGGGGTTAGAATATGCACAATTAAGAGCTCAACACACCCCCCAACCAGCATTTTGCTAGTCCCGAGCAAAACATGCATGAAACAAGTTTCATTCTCCAAAACCCAACTCTCCTCTAGAAACTATTCTTCTATACATTCCAAGACACATAAGCGTAAAAATCAGAGAAATTAGGTGATAAAGGTTGAAATCTTAAAATCTCAGAATATAATCAGTGTTTATATGAAATTCCCGCTGATTGATTGATAAATAGAAGAACTTGAACAAATTCAACCCAGTGTGCATAGTGAAGGTTCATCTCATGAGTTTCCAGGATTATCTTCTTTATAAATCAACTATACTACCGATCTCAAGGTGTATAGAGCAACAACAAGCCTATGACAGGAATTTGCCTTACCGTCCTTCCAACGACTTTCACACTACGTCCCGTTTCCGGCTTTGGTTACGGGTAGACCATCCCCCGGTTGGTAGTAGGTAGCCCTAATCGGAATTTCCACCATTTTTCCATCATTCCCAATTTCATCCTTCCTTTCTTTTTTTTCTTTTACATTAGATAGGATTTTTAGAAATCCATATCTTTCATTATTTTCCCATGGACAAGGATGGACAAAGTACCTCGGCTTGGTTTCTCAACACCTTTAAATCAAAGTCTAGCTAATCCATAAATCACATAATCCTTTCAAATTATGAAAATCGTGTAATGTGAACTAGGTGCAAAAGGTGTTCAAATTTTCTATCAATCATAAAAATAGGTGAATTCAAATATAAAATCATTATATTAAGAGAAGTTCAAAGTTTGCAACGTCCCTCACTTCACGTCTCATCTTCTTATACCTGTGCTATCTCGAATGCATAGAATCAAAGTTTTCCAAAAGAGTTTCGAATTTTTGAAAAATCAAAAAATTTCTACATCATTGCTCGAAATGTCACAAAAGCTAGCAGATTCATCATCTAAGGAATTTCTCACCCCCCAACCAAAACTTTGCATTGTCCCCAATGTAATAAGATATGCAATATGTATGACATGAGAGCAATGACCTAAAACAAAGGAGAGTGAGAAAGAGAGATATCACCTGAAGCATATATTCCATGGCAAGATTAGCTTTTGGAGATGGATTACTTCACAACTAAATCAACTATCAAAGCAAATCCTAATGGGAAAGCATTCTAGCAAATTATCCTCCGTCAGACTAGGAGGTTAATCCCAACAACTCATCCAAAAGCATAAAGTCAAGCAAAATCATTAGATGGATCAAAAGGTTTCGCAGTAAGGTCATCCAATATCCTGCTTTACAATGAACATGTGTGTGAGTAATCGAAATGAGCCACTCAAAATCCCAAAAAGGAATTTCAACGGGTTCCTTAGTGTTTTCACCACATGTATAGGCGGAGACATCATCATATTTATCAGAAAAAATATGTCTCCATTCAGATTTTCCTGGGCATTGATATTGCAAGTAAGGATCATCCCAGGGTTGGTGGAGTTCGGTATGCATGATCCACAAAGGTGTGGAAATATGAATTGGTTTCTCAGCACAAAAAGGTATTGTTTCCACATCCTTCTCTCGGCTCACGTCCTTTGCCGATACCGACTCAAAAAGTGTGACCATATCCCTTATCATATTATCGTTCTCATCAAGGGAGTGAGTCACTTCTTCGTCTAAGGGACCGAAGTAAAAAGGTGAGAGGGACTCATTTTCCACAATAGAATTGATCATGTTTATTTGGTAGACCTCCTCATCTTCATCCTCTTGTTGGTTGTCAATATTGAAAGCATTCAACTCAATCGTCATATTCCCAAAAGACATTTGTATGCCCACACTCCTACAATTTATGATAGCGTTTGATGTAGCTAGGAATGGGCGGCCAAGTATGACAGGAATTTGGGGGCCAATATTAACCATGGGTCTCGTGTCCAAGACAATAAAGTCCACTGGGTAGTAAACTTTGTCAACTTGGACAAGCACGTCCTCAATCACCCCTCTCGGAATACGAATTGATCGGTCAGCAAGTTGTAATGTGGTTTTGGTGGGTTTCAATTCACCTAAACCCAATTGTTCATAGACCGAAAAGGAAATTAAGTTCACACTTGCCCCTAGATCAAGTAAAGCATGTTTCACCCGGTGATCTCCAATCATACATGATATGCTCGGACAACCGGGATCTTTGTATTTCTTGGGCATCCCGTGGTTGATAATGGCACTCACATTCTCTGTAAAAAATGCCTTCTTTTGCACATGTATTTTTCTTTTAACCGTGCAAAGGTCTTTTAAAAATTTTGCATATGACGGTATTTGTTTAATGGCATCCAACAGTGGGATGTTGATTTTGACTTGCTTGAAAACCTCCAAAAATTCCTGATATTTATCTTGAGGTTTGGCTGGAATCAAGCGTTGGGGGAATGGAGCAACGGGCCTATATTCTTTCAATGGCTCTTTTTCATTCATGGTGATGCTAGGTCCATCATCCTCTTTGGAAGATACCGGATCATTAGGCGTTGAAACCTTCACTGGATCAGATTTTTCAATGATTTTACCACTTCTAAGAGTGGTGATGGCCTTAGCATGTTCCATATGTTGGTTAGAAGAACTAGGCACGCTTATTTCGCATTGTTGTTTTGGATTTGGTATGGGTTGGGCTGGAAGCATCCCTTCCCTTGCGTTTAAGCGAGCCTTGATTTCCTCCACCGAATTTTTAAGCTCAAGCATTATCGTATGGTTGGATTGATTTATTTGAGCTTGTCCTTCCATGAATGCTTTCAAAGTATCCTCTATAGGCATTTGAGGTGGGGCCATTTACATTGGGGGCCCCCTTTGAGGATTACTTTGATTAGCCGTGTTTCCATTCGCCCAATTGAAGTTTGGGTTGTTTCTCCAACTAGAATTGTTCGTGTTTGAATTTGGAGTACTAAAAGGTCGTTGATAACTATTCAAGGCATTTGATTGTTCAATAAAAGTTCTCGAAACGCATAGATTGTTAGACAATCCGGCGTTTGATGCACATTGGAAGCACAAATACCACAAATAGTTTCAACAACCCCCCTTTGTTGGGTTGTGTCCACTTTCTTTAGTTCCATCTCCTCGACTTTTCGTGTGAGTTTAGCCACTTTAGAACCTAGATCATCTTGCCCATCTAACACATAAATTTCTCCATTTTCCTTAGTTTGAGGTTGTTTTGAACTTGTTGGCTTAGATGTATCCCAAGATTGTGTATTTTCAGCCAACATGGCAAAATAATCCCAAGCTTCCTCCTGTTTCCTTGTTCATGAACTCCCCATTGCACATCATCTCTACAAATTGACGTATGGTTGAGTTCAATCCATCAAAGAAGAAACTAATCAACCTCCACCTTTCATAGCCATGATGTGGACATGCGTTTAAAAGCTCATTATACCTTTCCCAACATTGGAAAAAGGTTTCTTCTTCTTTTTGGGCGAAGTTCATTATGGCCCTTCTTAGTGCATTGGTTCGATGAGTAGGGAAGAATTTTTTAAGAAACTCCCTAGTCATCTCAGCCCATATCCCAATAGACCTCGGCCTTAAGGAATGTAGCCATGATTTGGCCTTCTCTTTCAAGGAAAAAGGGAACAATTTAAGTTTTATTGTATCCTTGGTCACATTGTCATAGTTTATTGTGGCAATGACTTCTTCAAATTCCTTAATATGCAGATACGCACTCTCAGAGTCGAGTCCATGGAATCTAGGAAGAAGTTGGATCAACCCCGGTTTAAAATCAATATTTCCCACATTGTGAGGGAAAATTATGCAAGAGGGAGTACTCGTCCTAGCTGGTTGTAAATAGTCACGTAAAGTTCTAGGTTGAGGTACATCCCCCACTTCATTCTCATCCAATTCAGTAAGGTTTGGGGCTGGATTTTGATTAACCCCTTGATTTGGTTGATTTTCAGCCATCTCTCTAGTAATTTCAGGAAAATTCTGACGTTTCCTAGCACAAGGCTCTCTATCAATCCCTTCAACAATTACTTCGTCCCTTACAAGTCGGTTATTATGAGTCCGATCCCAATGTGGCATGCAAAACCAAAAAGAATGAGCAAAAAGGAAAAAGAATTCTTCCTTCCTTCCTTTACTCCTCTCTAGGACTTAAGCACAAGGTGTCTTGCAATGGCTAAGCCAGAAGCAAGGATAGAGACCGATTTCTCCTGGTCAATAGGGGTTCAAAGAACTCCCCACCCACTCTTTGAGTCTTTTGAGAAAAAGTACAGAAAAAGAAGAAAGAGGAATAGGTTGAGAAGAGAAATCTCTGAGCACAAGGTGATCCAAGACGGCAGGGCCGACCAATAGGAATCCAGGTGGCACAAGGCCTACCTTTCAGAGATCCAAAAGGAGTCTCCACCCACTCTACAAGAGATGAATATGATAGGAATGAGTAGGAGAAGAAGAAGAGTAAGGTTAGAACGATAAAACCTGGTTTGTGACTTAAGATTCCTTCTTTTTCTTCATCTTCCTAAAAATCCCTGGATTAGACCTATGTTAGAATCCTGCAAAAATCAAAACAAACTAAGCTAGTATTTAGAAGAAAACCTACTCTAGAAAGCAAAACAAATCCTAAACCTATCTTAACACAATCTCAACTAAAAGTTATTTCAGAAAATTCTAAAAATACTGCATAGAAATCCCCGGCAGCGGCGCCAAAAACTTGTTCACTCCCCAAGTGTAGGGTTGCGAAGTAGTAATAATTCGGAAAGACCGAGTATCAGTTCCCACAAAGATTTATGTATGGGTATGCTTAGGATTTAACTAAACAACTAGTAATTAAGATCCTATTAAGAACTAAAGCTGGAAAATAATGAATTGAGTTTAAACAGTGAATTCTTAAGGTAATTTCAATCTAAAAAGGCACTAGAGCACCAAGGATCCACTTTTGATAGGTTTCAATGCATCAACACAACTAGGTCTCTCATAACTCAATCGAAATTGAATTCCTATCTCTATCCGATTGGAATATAGAGCGGTTCAATCAACAATTATCCAAAACAAGTGCTTATTAACTGATTTGATTCCCACACAACCATGCTCAGGCCTTGGGCACACTCAATTGTATAGGCCAAGCCTCTTTCCAATCTAGTTGAGATTCACAACCATAGTTTTCACCAAATCCTGTCACTAGACCTGATTACAACTCATGATTAGAACTCTAATTAAATCAAAATCAATGAATAACCAACTATTTTAGATTACTACAAAAGCTAAGAATTTTAGTTGCATGAGTTCCCACATGAAAATCAGGCCATTGCATACAAGGCAATCAAAGCGTCTACCATGCCCGGAGTCGATGGTAGATCAATGCACTAAAAAACCATAAACAATACTCAAAAGCTAAGATACTAAGCTTAGAATCACTAAGAATCACATGAGCCCAGAGTCATCAAGAGATCAAAGTAAAAACCAACATAGTACTTGATTCAAACTCATATTGAACTAAAATTCATCAATTAAAACATAAAAGGAAACCTAGGTTGCATCAATCCATCAAAAAAAAATCAAAAGCTTCACCTCTTAGCCCTAGCTAAGAGGTTTTAGTTCATCTCTAACATCCTTGAACTAGAAGCCTCTAAAAACATGAAAAACTTCTAAAACAGGAAGAAAACTAGAAATCCGAAGTAGAATCCGTCTCCTGAGCAATCCCCCCGTCGTAGTCTCCTCTGGTATGAAGGAAAAACATCCTTTTATAGCTTGGAGGAGTCCAATACGCAAGAAAGTTCCAGAAATTGCGTAAACTTATGCACTGCGCAGAAGATTTCGGAGCCGAAACTAGAAAATTTCCGTTTTTACACATGGCCGACCGGTCATGACCGGTCGGTCTTCACTTGCAATAGTCCAGGGAGCACAGCCGACCGGTCATGACCGGTCGGAGTGACTTTCCATTGATCCAGCAAACATGGCCGACCGATCATGACCAGGTCGGACTAAGCTGAATTTGTTCTAGCATGTGTAGCCGACCGGTCATGCTTCTTTTCTTCTTTCTTTCTTTCTTTCTTTCTTCTTTTCTCTTCTCTCCTTGCCTTGGCTTTCTTTGGTCTTTCTTCAACCTTCATCATATGGTCTTCAATGCTTGTAAGGAGCCTCATTCAACCTTGAATCAGTGAAATCTCCATCTTGTTCCTATAATTACAAATCATGCATTAGAATGGTCCTTTAAATATGTAAACCGTGCATGATGAGTGATGAATTGGGGTTAGAATATGCACAATTAAGAGCTTAACAGTCCGACCGGTCGTGCCGGTCGGCCAACCCATTCCGACCGGTCTTGACCGGTCGACAAGCAGGCCATTCTCCTACTGCACTCCCTGGACCGTTAGACAGGTAGGTCCGACCGGTCGTGACCGGTCGGCCAGGCCAGTCCGACCGATCGGCTACGCAAAAAAATCAGGAATTTCTAATTCCGGTTCCGAAATTTGCTGCGCAGTGCAGTAACCTTACGCAATTTCTGGATGTTTCCAACGCAAGGAGGCTTTCCCACTATAAAAGGACACCTAGGTGCTCTTCCTAGGTCATCATAGAAGCTAGGGGACGTGGTTCTAGAGAGAGGAAGCTGTCGTGGAGCGTCTGCAACCCTCCAATTTCCGGTTTTTCTAGTTTTTATGCTTTTTATTATGAGTTCTAGTTGTAGTATGACAATGCTCGGCTAGAATCTCTCAGCTAAGGCTGAGAGGTGAAGCCTGTAGCTAATTTCATGTTTGATTCAAGTTAATTCAAGTAGTTTTCAATTCAAGTTTGGATTTTTATTTATTTTAGTCCCTTACGTTGGTAGTTTGAGATGTTTTATTAGAGTTCATGTGCTCCGGACATGGATTCCTTGCAATTCTCTGAGATTATCATATTGTGTTTGTTTAGGTTCGAATTATGGTAACCCTTGAGCAAGCCATAGTCCATAGGCATGGCTGTTACTCCGAAGGCTATGATTTTGAATCCTACATGTGTTGAATGGGACTAGAACTTGGAAGTTCATCTTGAATGGAATTGAATGTGTTTGAATGCTTTATTTTCCAACTAGATGAGAGGTAGGACTTCAAATCTAGTTGTGCTCTATACTTGGATTGATTGAATTGACATGGGATTGCTACAAGTGGATCCTTGAATGCCTTAGTACCTTAAATTACTGATTTTCCATTAAGTTTCTGTTTTAGTTAAATTACTCAATTGAAACTCATATCCATTGCAAATTGAGTTGCTGGAATAGTTTGAAAGTTGTCTCTAATTCCCTGTGGATCAACCTCGGTCTTACCGAGATTTATTACTGCATCGCAGCCTTACACTTGAGACGAACGAACAAGTTTTTGGCGCCACTACCAGGGAACTTAGATAATGGTTTTCAAATTGTTTTAGTGGCTGTAGAAGTAGAAGTAGATAGGTTTTCTGATTTCTTTTAGAACTAACAAATTGTTTTGTTTTGTAGGATTTCTTCTCTAGCTGAAAGCACATCAGGTGATACCTCTCTAACTTAGCTTTTTTACAGATTTTCTATTTTCAGATTAATTTCAGATTTCTAGGATTTAGGACTAGTTTAGTTTTTGGTTGAGTGGTTTATGTCCCGTTGGGAACGTAACCACTCAAATCGTCTCCAATCTGAAGGTGGTTTAGTTGGACCATTACCAGTCCATAGACGAGTTTGAAATTACCAAGAGCATTGTGAAAGTTTGGGGAGTATGGATCAAACACCTTTAAGGAATCCTCCCCCCTACTCCAACTACAAACGCAAATCAAGAAGGAGTAAGAGAGAATGAGGTACATAATGTTCCTCCACTGAGATCATTGCAGGATTACCGACAACTAGCCCGTGCAATTACACCCTCTTATGTGGTTCTACCACCAAACGGGGGAAACATTAACATAAAGCCGAGTAGTAATTCAACTCTTACCAAAGTTCCATGAGCTAGACTCTGACCGCCCATATCTACACTTGAAAGAATTTGAAGAAGTGGTGGCTACCTTGCAGTACGCCAATGTTTCAGAAGATACCATTAGACTTAAACTTTTTCCCTTTTCATTGAAAGAAAGAGCTAAAGATTGGCTTCACTCTCTTAGACCACATTCGATTGGTTCATGGATTGAGATGACCCGGGAATTCTTGAAAAAGTTCTTCCCGGCTCATAAAACGAACACCCTTCGAAGAGCCATAATGAATTTCTCGGCTAAAGAGGGTGAATTTTTTTTTCAATGTTGGGAGAGATTTAAGGACCTCCTACTTGCTTGCCCACATCATGGCTATGAGAGTTGGCGAATTATAAATTTTTTCAATGATGGATTAAGTTCCAATATGCGCCAATTTGTAGAGATGATGTGCAATGGCAAGTTTATGAGTAAAAATCCAGATGAGGCTTGGAGTTACTTGGACATGTTGGCTGAAAATGCCCAATCTTGGGATACCTCAGATAAACCCAATAACCCCAAGCCTATTCAAGAGAAAGGAGGGATCTATATCCTTAAGGAGGAAGACGACGTGAATGCAAGGATAGCCAACCTCACAAGGAAGGTTGAGGCCATGGAACTTAGTAAAAGTGGAGTTCCAAAGTCCAATGAAGCTATTGAAACCATATGTGGGATTTGTCTCACCGATTTACACGCTACGCAAGATTGTCCCACAATTCCTACATTTCAATAGGTATTACATGAACATGCAAATGCCACATATGGGTATCAATGGCCTTTCAATGGACCGGTGGGTAATACATACAATGACAGTTGGAAGAACCACCCAAATTTTAGTTAGAAGAATGCTCCTACGAGTAATCCTACCAACTCTCAAAGAGGACCACCCATGCAAAATATAGGCCCCACCTCAGTTTTCAATGGAGGATACCTTGAAAGCGTTTATACAAGGGCAAACACAAATCAATCAAACAAATCAGCAAATGTTCCAAGAGCTCAAAGTCTCAGTTGATGAGATTAAGGGACGCTTGAATGCTAAGGGAAGGGACCTTTCTGGCCCAACCTCAGCCTAATCCAAAGCAAGTACATGAAGTGAGCATTCCTAATCCTTCCAACCAACACATAGAGCAAGCCAAATCCATCACCACTCTTAGAAGTGGTAAACAAATTGACAAATCTATTCCGGTGAAGGCCGACAAGCCTAATGATCCGGTAAATTCTGAGGATGAGGATGGATCTAACTTAGCCCCACAAGAACCGGAACGCATTTACAATGCCCGTAGCACCATTCCCTTCGAGATTGGCTGCTCCAAAATCTCTCCCAAACTCTCATGATATTCCAGAGATTTTCAGACAAGTCAAGATTAACATACCTTTGCTTGATGCCATCAAAGAAATCCCCTCTTATGCTAAGTTTCTAAAGGAACTATGCACAACAAAACACAAAATATAATGTGCAGCAAAAGGCCTTCTTAAATGAGCAAGTGAGTGCCATTCTCACTCAAAAGACCCCCCCAAAATTCAAAGATCCCGGTAGTCCCACCGTCTCATGTATCATTGGAGACTACCGGATTGAACGTGCGTTGCTAGACTTGGGGGCAAGTGTGAACTTGATCCCATACTCGGTATATGAGCAATTGGGTCTTGGTGAATTAAAACCCACCAAAACCACGTTGCAACTCGATGATAGATCCATCCGTGTACCGAGAGGGATAGTTGAGGATGTGCTAGTCCAAGTGGATAAATTCTACTACCCGGTAGATTTCATCGTCTTGGACACACAACCGGTTATGGATACGAGCACCCAAATACCGCTGATTCTAGGCCGCCCATTCCTTGCTACGTCAAACGCAATCATAAATTGCCGGAATGGAGTGATGCAAATGTCCTTTAGGAACATGACGTTGGAGGTGAATGTGTTCCACTTAGGCAAAAGGCATAGGGATGATGATGATGTCCACGAGGTTGATTTAATTGATTTAATCGTGGAAGAGGAGTTCGCTTTAAGGTAGAATTTTGATCCTCTAGATATTGTTAGCTTTGATCCCTTTGAGGATTGGGACGACAATGGTGGCCCCCATGAGGTAAACATGATAGAATCCATGGATGATGGGGGGTTTTTCCAATATGATCTACCTGAAAGTTTGGAGACATATTTGACACATTTTAAAGATGAATGTAATTCTCATTTTATTAAGACCTTGGAAGTGTCAATTTCTAAAAATTCATTTGACAAGTCACCAATTTTTGATTTACACAAATTTGTTGTGCAGGATTTGGAAGAGTTGGTGCTTGACTTGCCTACAGAGAGGCTATTTTCTGAAAGTGTAGAGGTTGAGGACCCACTCCAACCTACACAAAATTCTGAGAAGGAGGAAGACAGAAAGGGTCCAAATCTGAAAATTTCCTCCAATGAGGTCTCTTATACACTTGAGGAGTGCCTAACGTACTTTGAGGATTGGGATGATCCCATGATTCAAGACATTGTACATGCTTTGAGAGAGACCCCTCCGGTGCCTAAAAAGTTTCCTTCCACAGAACACCAAACTGAAAAATCAATTGTGGAACCACCGGTGAAATCTGATTTTGTGGAGATCATATCGACTTGTGAAGAAGAAATACAAGTCTCCACATCTCTTTGGTTTGTTCAAACCGAAGAACACTTCTGGGATGATCCATACTTGAATAATTTTTTCCCAGACAAGAAGGAAAGGAGATCCATATTCAATGATTTCCAACCAATGAAATTCTCCTTTCCTAGTACATGTGACAATTTTGTTGAAGAACCCGCTGAAATTCTTCAGCAGGATTTTCTATGGGGTAGAATGATCGATGTCACTAATGTACTTTCCAAAGCAGGATGGTGGATAGTTCTACTGAAAAATTTGTTACACCACTTGATGATCCTGCTCAACTTTGTCCTTTTGGATGTTATAATGATAATCGATCTCCTAGTCTGATGGAGATCATCTTTTTACAAGGACAGGTTAGTTATCTTTATTGCTTTTCGTAGATTAGGTTTAGTTTTATTCAGTTTTACGGTTTTAGTAGCTTTAAGTTGTTGGGTCTTCCATGATCGCTCTCTCAGGTACTATTGTTCTTACTCTCTCATATTTCACCATTGCTCTCATGTTCATGCTCATTGCATATCTTTTTACATTGAGGACAATGCAAGATTTGGTTGGAGTTGCGATGAGATTCTTCATCTAGCATGATGCAACATTTCGAGCCTTATATGCGCAAATTTTTTCAACTTTTCTAAAAATTCAATACTCTTTTAGAAAACCTTATTTCCATGCATTCGAGATGATAGGAGTATACGAAGAGAAGATACGAAGTGTGTGATGTTGTAAGTCTTGAATTTCTCCCAACATAATGGTTTTATACGTTAGTTCCCCTATTGTTGTGATTGATAGAAAATTTGAACACTTTTTACACCTAGTTCACATTACACGATTTTCATGAGTTGAACGGTTTATGTGATTTGTGGATTAGCTAGACTTTGATTTAAAGGTGTTGAGAAACCAAGCCGAGGTATTTTTTCCATCCTTGTCCATGGGAAAATAACGGAAGATATGGATTTTTAAAAATTCTATCTAAACTAAAAGAAAAAGAAAAAGAAAGGATGAAATCGGGAATGAAGGAAAAATGGTGGAAATTTTCGAAAAGGACTACCTATTACCAACCGGGGGATGGTCAAACCATAACCAAAGCCGGAAATGAGACGTAGTGTGAAAGCCGTCGGAAGGACGGTAAGGCAAATTCCTGTCATAGGCTTGTTGTTGCTCTGTACACCTTAAAATCCTTGGTTTACTTAATCTATGAAGAAGGTAATCCCAGAGACTCATGAGATGAACTTTCACTATGCACACTGGGTTGAAATTGTTCGAGTCCTTCTATTTATCAATCAATCAGCGGAAATTTCATGTAGACACTTCTTATGCTTTGAGAGTTTAAGTTTGCAATTTCTATCACCTAGTTTCTCCAAATTTTATACTTATATGTCTTGGAATGGATAGAAACATGGTTTCTGGAAGAGAGTTGGTTTGGAGGTTTGAAATTATTTCACACATGTTTTGCTCGGGACTAGCAAAAAGCTGGTTGGGGGGTGTGTTGAACCTCCAATTTATACATTGCATTGCCCACTACATGACATTATATGCATGTTTTTCATGATTAAAAGGCCCATCTAACGCATGTTTTGTGATTGTAGGGATGAGAGCAGACTTCACTCAATTGGAGACCAAAAAGGGTCCATTTAGAACTTGTGAATGAAGGTCCAAGGTGGAACAAAGAAGGAAGAAGAAAGAGGGAGAAAAGAGAATAAAGAAAAGAAGAAAAAAAAGAAGAATGGCAAGTCCAACCGGTTGGCCACACCTATGGAAACCAGTTGGAAGGATCAGATTGGTTCGACCGGTCTTGACCGGTCGGCCATCTCTCTGGAAACTCGCTGGAACAAGACCATAAGCTGGTCCGACCGGTCGTGACCGGTCGGCCAACCCAGTCCGACCGGTTTTGACCGGTCGGCCAGCAGGCCATTCTCCTACTACACTCCCTGGACCGTTAGACAGGTAGGTCCTACGTAGAAAAATCAGGAATTTCTAATTCCGGTTCCGAAATTTGCTGCGCAGTGCGTAACCTTATGCAATTTCTGGATGTTTCCAATGCAAGGAGGCTTTCCCACTATAAAAGGACACCTAGGGGCTCTTCTAGGTCATCATAGAAGCTAGGGGACGTGGTTCTAGAGAGAGGAAGCTGTCGTGGAGCGTCTGCAACCCTCCAATTTTCAGTTTTTCTAGTTTTTATGCTTTTTATTATGAGTTCTTGTTGTAGTATGACAATGCTCGGCTAAATCTCTCAGCTAAGGCTGAGAGGTGAAGCCTGTAGCTAATTTCATGTTTGATTCAAGTTAATTCAAGTAGTTTTCAATTCAAGTTTGGATTTTTATTTATTTTAGTCCCCTTACGTTGGTAGTTTGAGATGTTTTATTAGAGTTCATGTGCTCCGGACATGGATTCCTTGCAATTCTCTGAGATTATCATATTGTGTTTGTTTAGGTTCGAATTATGGTAACCCTTGAGCAAGCCATAGTCCATAGGCATGGCTGTTACTCCGAAGGCTATGATTTCGAATCCTACATGTGTTGAATGGGACTAGAACTTGGAAGTTCATCTTGAATGGAATTGAATGTGTTTGAATGCTTTATTTTCCAACTAGATGAGAGGTAGGACTTCAAATCTAGTTGTGCTCTATACTTGGATTGATTGAATTGACATGGGATTGCTACAAGTGGATCCTTGAATGCCTTAGTACCTTAAATTATTGATTTTCCATTAAGTTTCTGTTTTAGTTAAATTACTCAATTGAAACCCATATCCATTGCAAATTGAGTTGTTGGAATAGTTTGAAAGTTGTCTCTAATTCCCTGTGGATCGACCTCGGTCTTACCGAGATTTATTACTGCATCGCAGCCTTACACTTGAGGCGAGCGAACAATTGACTACAGGAAGCTAAACACTGTCACGAGGAAAGACCACTTCCCCCTACCTTTTGTTGATCAAATTTTAGAAAGGTTGGCGGGTCATTCCCATTTTTGCTTCCTTGATGGCTATTTAGGGTACAACCAAATAGAGATCACCCTTGAAGACCAAGAAAAGATTACATTCACATGTCCATTCGGCACTTTCGCCTATCGATGGATGCCGTTTAGGGCTATGCAACCCCTGCTACTTTTCAGCGATGTATGATGAGTATCTTTTCTTATATGGTGGGGACAATTCTCGAAGTCTTCATGGATGATTTCTCAATATTTGGTTGTAGCTTTGATGAGTGCCTTGAGCACTTGAAATCTGTGTTGAAAAGATGTGAAGAGAAGGAGCTTGTGCTGAATTGGGAAAAGTGTCACTTTATGGTTCAAAAGGGAATTGTACTTGGTCACATTGTTTCACAAAATGGAATCGAGGTGGACAAAGTGAAAATCGATCTTATCTCTAACCTTCCACCACCCAAGAGCATACGAGATGTGTGGTCCTTTTTGGGACACGCAGGATTTTATAGGAGGTTCATAAAGGACTTCAGTTCACTCTCTCGTCCTTTATGTAACCTACTTCAAATGGAAAACTCATTCGAGTGGAATGAAGAATGTCAAAAGGCCTTTACCACACTTAAAGGTATGTTGACATGTGCTCCCATAATGCAACCACCTGATTGGAGCCTTCCTTTTGAAATTATGTGCGATGCAAGCGACTATGCTATTGGGGCCGTGCTAGGCCAAAGAAAAGAGAAGAAGCCATGTGTTATCTATTATGCAAGTAGAACCTTAAACTTAGCCCAAGCAAACTACACTACTACAGAAAAAGAACTTTTAGCCGTAGTTTTTGCCTTGGACAAGTTTAGGTCCTACTTGATTGGATCCAAGATCATCATATTCACTGACCATGCCGCGCTTAAGTACCTTCTCTCCTAGAAGGATGCTAAACCATGGTTGTTAAGATGGATCCTTCTACTCCAGGAATTTGACATAGAGATACGTGATAAGAAAGGAGTAGAAAATGTAGTGGCTGACCATCTCTCTCGACTTGTTCTCACCGATTCCCCTGAAACGACCGCGATCAATGACATGTTCCCTGATGAACAACTTTTTACTGTTTCCCAACTGCCATGGTATGCGAACATTGCTAACTATCTTGTTACAGGTACAATTCCTACACATTGGAAAAAGTAAGATAAGAATAAATTCTTCACTGAGGTGCGAAAATTCCTATGGGACGACCCATACTTATTCAAGTATTGTCCCGATCAAATCATAAGGAGATGTGTGCCAGATGATGAACAACAAAGTATCATCTCCTTCTGTCATTCTCAGGCATGTGGTGGCCACTTTTCGGCTAAAAAGACCACAGCAAAAATTCTGCAATGTGGGTTTTATTGGCCCACTATGTTCAAAGACACACATGAGTTTTGCAAAACATGTAAACCTTGTCAGAAATTGGGAGGAATCTCCCGTAGAAATATGATGCCACTCAATCCCATCTTAATAATCGAAATTTTTTATTGTTGGGGCATCGATTTAATGGGTCCATTCCCATCTTCTTTTGGAAACGCATACATCTTGCTTGCCGTAGACTATATATCCAAATGGGTCGAGGCCATCCCTTGTCGGAATAATGACCATAAAACGGTCATTCGCTTCTTAAAAGAGAATATTCTTTCCTGATTTGGAACACCTCGAGTCATCATAAGTGATGGAGGGTCTCACTTTTGTAATCGCCCTTTTGAAAATTTAATGAAGAAATATGGCGTAACACACAAAGTGAGCACTCCCTATCACCCACAAACTAGTGGACAAGCTGAGATATCCAATAGGGAGATTAAACACATTTTAGAGAAGTGATAAACCCCGATCGCAAGGATTGGTCACTTCGACTTACCGATGCGCTTTGGGCCTACTGTACTACTTTTAAGAGCCCTATTGGAATGTCTCCCTATAGACTTGTCTATGGGAAGGCTTGTCACTTACCTGTGGAGTTGGAACATAGGGCATATTGAGCAATTAAGAAGATGAATTTTGATTCTGACAAGGCGAGCTCGTTGCGCAAACTACAATTGAATGAACTTGCGAAACGTCGGAACGAAGCATATGAGAATGGGAGAATTTACAAGGACAAGACGAAGGTGTTCCATGATAAGAACATTCTTCGTAAGACATTCACGATCAATCAAAAAGTCCTTTTATATAATTCTCGCCTCCATTTATTTTCGGGAAAATTGAGATCTCGATGGATCGGTCCTTACATTGTGCAAAATTTCTACCCATATGAGACCGTCGAGTTGTTAAATCTAAGGAACGGCAACATATTTAAGGCAAATGGTCAGCGATTAAAGCCGTTCTTTGAGAAGTTTCCTTCAGAAGGTATGTCCATACCTCTGACTGATCCTATGTATCAAGATGATTGAACTCCTAGTCTGATGGAGGTATAGAGTAGTTAGGATTAGGATTTGGTTACTTTTGTTTATTTTTCATAGGTTTGTTAGAAGGAGGAAGAATTCCACTTTTCACTCTCTCAGGTACTATCATTCCTCACTCCCTTTGATTTTCAAATTGCTCTCATGTTTTGCTCATTGCACATCTTTTACATTGAGGACAATGCAAGATTTGGTTGGGGGGTGTAGGATCACTTGGATGAATCCAGCGTTTTGTAACATTTTGAGCAATTATGTCGAAATTTTTCTATTTTTCTAAAATACAAAACTCTTTTGGAAAACTTTGTTTCTATGCATTCAAGATGATATGAGCATAAGAGGAGGAGATATGAAGTGTATGAGGTTATAAGTCTTGAACTTCTCGTAGCATAATGGTTTTATATGTGAATTCTCCTAGTTATGTGATTGATAGAAAATTTGAACACCTTTACACCTAGTTCACATTACACGATTTTCATGAATTGAAACGATTGTGTGATTTGTGGATTAGCTAGAATTTGATTTAAAGTGTTGAGAAACCAAGCCGCGGTACTTTGTCCATCCTTGTCCATGGAAAAATAACGAAAGATATGGATTTCTAAAAATCATATCTAATTTAAAAGAAAAGGAAAAGGAAGGATGAAATTGGGAATGATGGAAAAATGGTGGAAAATTCCGATTAGGGCTACCTATTACCAACCGGGGGATGGTCTACCCGTAACCAAAGCCGGAAATGGGACGTAGTGTGAAAGTCGTCGGAAAGACAGTAAGGCAAATTCCTGTCATTGGCTTATTGTTGCTCTATATATCTTAAGATCTATAATCTAGTTGATCTGTGAAGAAGATAATCCTGGAAACTCATAAGATGAACCTTCACAATGCACACTAGGTTGAATTTGTTCAAGTTCTTCTATTTGTCAAACAATCAGCGAGAATTTCATATGGATATTTATTATGTTTTGAGAGTTTACGGTTTCAACCTCTATCACCTAATTTCTCTAACTCTTACACTTGTGTAGCTTGGGATGTATAGAAAAATGGTTTCTAAAGGAGAGTTGGATTTGGAGAATGAAATTGGTTTCACGCATGTTTTGCTCGGGACTAGCAAAATGCTGGTTGGGGGGTGTGTTGAGCTCTTAATTGTGCATATTCTAACCCCAATTCATCACTCATTATGCAAGGTTTTCACGATTTATAGACTAATCTAATGCATGAAATTGTGATTGTAGGATGAGAGAGAGGTTTCATTAAATGGAGACTTAAATAACCCGTTTACAAGCATAGAAGATCAAACGGGCTAAGCGTCAAAGGATGAAAGAACGAAGTCAGAGAAAAGAAGAAAGAAAGTAGAAGAAGGTGCCCATGACCGGTCGACCTGTCCTCCAAGGTCAAGGACCGGTCGTCCGACCTGTCGTCCAAGGTCAAGGACCGGTCGTCCGACCGGTCCGATTACTCAACAGAGGGGACCCAGAGGCCACAACTCTCTAGACTGTTCACGACCGGTCATGCGACCGGTCGTCCACTGCTACGACCTGTCGTGCGACCGGTCCTTAAATTAATTTTTCTAGGTTGAAAATCCCCAGAACTCTCTGGACGATTTTGGCAGTTTTTGAGACCGGTCGTGTGACCGGTCGTCTGCTTAATGAGGCGTGTTCTACAAGTCCCGAAATTCTTTGCGCACTGCGTACTCTTACACAATTTCTGGAATATTCTGATGCTGCGGAGCCTCCCTACTATAAAAGGACACCTGATCGTTCCAAGGGTATCTTAGAAGAGTTGGAGCAAGGTGGGAGGCGGCGGAAGTGGATATCCTCATACATTCTCATGAATGATATGATGCATGAATGTTGGTTTGAACAGTAAAAGTTTCTCATGGGCAGGTTTCCATTAACAGGCAAGCCCAGAGCATACGTTCGAATATTTGATCGATCAGAGTTTCTGATGAGTAAATCCTAAATGAACCGGCAAGCCTCAGAACAGATACTAAGATCTAATCAAGTGTTTTGAGTGGAATGATAAGCAGGGGGGTTGGAAGAATAAGAAATGTTGCACTATGCTAATGCGAATGAGATGGTGCTGGTACAAGTATAGCTGGATGGACGGAGATGTCGCAAGGGTTTGCTTCGAGCGGCTAAGATCAGGACTTATGTAGCTTGAGAGGCTTTAAACCAGGGTCAGGCTAGGCTAGACCAGGGTTAGACTCTTCTCACTCGGGCTCTCCTTAGTGGAGGAATGGGCTAAAGGAGTGAAGATGAGTCGCTTCTCACAAAGGAGGACTCGAAGCTGATGGATGATGGAAATGAGAAGGGGATGGGGTATTTATAGCTGCGAGAAGTGGCAGCTCTCATAATAGGTATGGGTGGCACTCTAAGTGCCACCCTTACGGCCATTTTGCTTGAGCTTCGGAGCATACGGCCTCCGAACCTGAAGCTGAAAAGCCCGAGGTTCGGGGTTCGGAGCTGCTCTAAAGCTGTGGCTTGGAACTAGGTGAGTCAACTGAGTTTGAAAGATGGGTTTGACAAGGTGAGTTGACTGGGTGCAAGGGCTGGACTGACCCGATGAGTTGACTTAGTGATTTGACTCAGCCGGTTGACTCACCAAGTTTGACTTTTTTGAAATTTTTGGACTGGTTTTCTTATGGGGGTTTTTCGAGCAGATGTTTAGGGGTGAGTTGGTTGGGTGCAGGCTTGAGTTGGGCTATGGATTGGGGCTTACATGGGTGAGTTTGGCTGGGTTTAGACATGGGGTTTGGGGGTATGGACCTCCATCCATTCAGCTATCTCAACCAGCTTTGTAGCCGAAGGTGGGGTGTCTACAAATGCCCCTCTTTGGCAGAGGTTGAGTGCAACCGAATGTCAAAGCAAGTGGACACCCCACTTTCAACCCAGTCATACATAGATTGTGGTCTGAAATCTTTGCTTGCCTTTGTATCCGAGTCAGTTGATTGTCTGGAAATAGATAACTCGCACATACCTCGGGAGTTTGGATGAAACGTTGTGATTGTCCCTGCATGAGCTGCAACTTGAGTACCCAATCGCAACCCTTCCGTTCCCGATCGGTAATAACATCGGAAGGGTATAGTAGAGCCTCTGCGTCCATGTAGTCTTACGAGGTTACTGACCCTGTGATTGATTGTTCGTTGCTTTCCCAGATCACTCCAGGAGTACTTGTTTCGCTGACTGTCAAAGTGGTTAGCTACCCTGCGTCTGCGCGCGCGGCCTTATGGGTAATCCACTACTCCAACTTGGACTCGCTAGGTATGTGTGGGTGAACCCTTTCCACCAAATCTGTTGGTTTTGATACTTGGGTTACAATTCATTGTTTCCATCGTTCAGATGGTTTCTTTGATCGAGCATTTTAGCTTTCATCTTTTTCGTATCTTGGCATTTGGTACGACCTCACTGATACTAGAGTTCAGTTCGATCGTACTTTGAGTGCATTGGATCCGATAGTCTCCTGGGAAACCGCGAGACATCGAATCTTATTTTATTTTTATGTCGACTCCTACCTAGAGATATGGAAGATCTCTTAGTCTCTTGGAGGCCAAACGCTTTACTGAGAAAATATTTTTGGATTTTGAAAAGATACTCACTCTGAGGAGTGATACTCTGTGGGTTTTTTATTTGCACATAGGGATATATGTATTTTTTTATTTTGTAAATGAAATCTGGCTTACACGTGCCTCCACTAGGGATGCCTGTGGGGTCTTTGGCTAACCGACTTTTATTTTGAAAGCATATAAAGATGATGATTGATGCGATGGATGCTGATGCATCTGGATGCATGTTTGATGATGGGTGCATGGTTTGGCTCTATTTCTCTTCCCGTCCAATGATTTAGCTTTTACTGGGGATGTGGAGATTTTTGAGCTTATTGCTTGTGGGGTTTTGCTCCCCTGGAGATTTTCTTTTTAGTACGGGTGTTTGGTCAGCGGGTTGGTCAAGATCCCAACCTGTGATCGATCAGGTCCATCGTCTCAATATGCTAGCTGCATTTCTGCTTAAAATGGATGAAGGAGGTACTCTAGGTTATGACTTTGAGATGCTCCTTTAAGGAATGGGTGTGATTGGGGTGATGTTTGGTCGCCAGTTTTGGTCAAGATTCCAATTTGCAGGCAATCGGATTCGTCATCCCAAACTGTGGAGTGAGTGAGTGGAGTTCGAGACTCCTGAAGTACTTTGCTGGGGATAGTAATAATTTTTGTGATTTTTGCAAGTATTTGATCTAAAGCTTTACCTAAGTTGTTAGGATGAAGATCAATGTTATTGAAAACAATAGAAATATTTTGTGATTTTAAAAGCTAATTTTGCAATGTTTTGGTGTTTTGCTGGATTTTTTGAAATACAGGGAAAATTATGGAATTTTCATCCACTTCCAGCTTTTACTGCTGGTAAGGTACCCGATCCATTTTATGTCAGCGAGCAAGATGAGTCTCACACAGTTAAGTGTCCGTAGTTTTACATCTTCGAATGAGGGGATTGAGGGTTTTCAGTCAATACACCCGGAAAGTTGCATGTTCCTCATGTGCAATGCACATAGACCACGTATCATCCGACGGACTCCTTCGGCCACAAAATGAGCCACATCCTCACATTTCCCTTTATCAATCTAGTTTGGGGTCCTATGCTGCTCACAATTCC
The DNA here is from genome assembly GCA_003013855.2 of Liriodendron chinense. Taxonomy (NCBI): domain Eukaryota; kingdom Viridiplantae; phylum Streptophyta; class Magnoliopsida; order Magnoliales; family Magnoliaceae; genus Liriodendron; species Liriodendron chinense. Next base: position 169,112 of record ML058555.1, read on the forward strand.
ATGATGGTGAGCTTCACCTCCCAACTGCCTTAATCCCCTTCATGAGTTTTAGGAACAGGGAACATCCATCAGATTCAACAGCGACTTCCAAGCCAAAGTCGTCTATCATGGTGCGTTCAACATGAACAAGGATCGTGGTGCTTTGCCCGCCTCAGCCCTTACCTATTAAGAGAACTTTGGACACCCGTAAGATTAAGTGTCAGCCATGTCCGGAACAGGTTGGGAAAGAAAGCCCCCGAGAAGTTAATCCCAATATAGTTTTAAGTCTTTGGACCAAGGGGATAGATTTGTGCAGTTAAAATCAGATGGCAAATCTCTTTTTTTTTTCTTTTGAGAAAGTTCCAGGCCTTGACTCAAGTGCTCGAGATTAGTAATATCTTTTATAGAAAGCTTATAAAATGTTTTTGGTATTTTTGAAATGATCCGGGTCATCGAACCTTGACTCAAAGGGCCGAGATTGATGCTGGTTTTTTGTTGAAAGCAGGAAAGTCTCCCGAGAAGTTAATCCCAGTGTAGTTTAAAGTCTTCGGACCCTGGTTTTTATACATGCTGAAGGTACATTCTTTTTGTGGTTTTTTGAAAGGATCTGGACTATCGGACTTCGATCCAAGCAGTCGATGTCGATGCCGGCTTTTGTTTGAAAGCAGAAAAGTCCCCCGAGAAGAAAACAACAGACTTCATCTGGAAGTTCATCATCTATCGCTTCGGCATCCCTCATACCATTGTCACAGACAATGGTCGGCAATTTGACAATGCGAAGTTCCGGGGACTCTATGAAGAGTTCGGCATCAAGAACGCCTTTGCCTCACCTTGACACCCCCTAAGCTAATGGACAAGTCGAGGCGGTAAACAACATTATCAAGAGCCGCCTGAAGACTAAGCTTAAAAAATGCAAAGGGGCATGGACAGACAAGCTGCCTCATGCACTATGGGCGTACTGGACCAAGTCACAATCCACCACTAGGGAAACACCATTCTCGCTTGCCTTCGGCACATAGGTAGTGATCTCGGTAGAGGTCGACATGCCCTACCTACCGAGCAGAACAGTTCTAACTAAAGGAGAACAAGGCACAATACTGATTAACCTCGACCTCCTTGAAGAACTCAAAGAGACTACCCAGGTCAAGATCGCCACTTACCAGCAAAGAGCGGTGAGGTACTACAACTCTAGGGTAAAGCACAGAAACTTTACAATCGGAGATCTCGTCCTCCGAGAAGTTTTCAAAAACACCAAAGAGCATGGCTCGATACCCTTGGGACCAAACTGGGAAGGACCATACAGGGTCACCAACATTGTCCGACCAAGGACGTACCGACTAGAAGATCTACAAGGAAAATATCTACTCCATCCATGGCACATCGAGCACCTGAAGTTCTACTACTAGTAAAAGACTGGTCTAGTTTGACATACGTCAAAGATGTACAATTTTTTCTACCTTTTTTTCAACAACCACCATTGGTGCTCATCACTTGTACTCATTTCCTACAATAAATAAAAAGTGGCCCCTTATTTTTTAGAAAACCTACTCTGTACAAAGAACGCAGAGGCTAAGAGTCGAGGAGGGAAAGGCCAAGCAACCGCCCTCCACTGCAAAAAAGACTCAGCGGCGTGCAATCCTCATCAGACAACAAATGCCGAGCTAAGGCAGCCCAAGACAACACCCCCACAGCTGAGCACATTATCTTCATTGTGCAACTTTAATGAAAAATCGATGGCCATTAAGACAAGGAGTAAGCTAAGCCTATAAGGCCACCCTAATAGCCCTCTAGTCGAGCTAAGCCTACAAGGACACCCTGACAACTCTCTAACAGAGCTCAGCCCAAAAGGCACCTCATCATGACAAACCAATCTCACTCCAACAACTGAAAATATCAGTCCTCGGAGTAGGGGGTAACAAACTCAAAAATTACAAAGTACTACACCTTTATTCCTCTAACCAAACACCCTAGTATTCGTCTATAGGAATGGGGGGCAATATATATATATATATATATATATATATATATATATATATATAAGGAAGGAGACTATGAGGCCCTGTCGCCTCCCTGAACAGCAGTGGCGCCCTCAACCATGACCTCTGTAGCCCCACCCTAAGCAAGACCTCCAGAAGCATCCTCCTCAGAATCCAGCGCGTCGAGATTAAGTTTGGAGAAAAGACCCTGAACCGCAGCTCAACAATCCGTGTAACTGAGGTTGTAGACATTCTCCTACAACCCCTCCAGCTCCTTGGTAGTAGATCGTACCTAGTTTAGCTGCTCCAGCACTTGGTTAAGCCCAACCTAGTGCTCCTCTTGGGCCTCCTTGAGGGTGTCGGCTAGGGACTTCTCATTTTGAACGAATTGGATGCCCTCATCGGCCTTCCTCAAAGCCTCCTCCAGGGACTCGTTCTCAACCTTGGTGACTCCCAGGTTCGAGGTCAAGGTCTTAACCTTCGACTTAAGGTCGGGGATCTCGACCTTCGCCAAGGCGGAGGTGTGCTCGGCCTCCACATACCTCTTCTTCAGGCCTGCGGCTGTGCGCTCGACTTCCACAGCCTTCTTCCTCAGATCCACGACTAGATGATGGATCATTATGTTAAGCTCTTAAATGTGTATATTCTAACCCCATTTCCTCACTAACTATGCTTGAAATACATGATTAAAGACCCAACTAAGGCATGGTTTTGTGGTTGTAGAAATGAGAGAGAGAATTCATCAATTGAAGGCTTAGAGACGCTCTTTACAAGCATTGAAGATCAAAAGACCAAGCGTCAAAAGGTGGAAGAAAGAAAGCTGTTGGGCCTTCAATTTATACATCTGCCAACTCATTAAATCACATTATATACATGATTTGTATGTTTAAATACATATCTGATGCATGATTTTGTGTTTGTAGGAATGAGAAAGTGATTGTATGAATTGATGCTTAAAAAAACACCTTTCTAGCACCACTGAAGATCAAAGGAAAGGAAGAACAAAAGCGAGAACAAGAAAGGAAAGAAAAGAAAGAACTAAAGAATGAAAAGGAGCCCCACAAGGTGGTCAGACCGGTCAAGACCGGTCGGCCAACACTACTGCCCCCTTCACATGTTGCTGGACAACCATCCAGACAAGTCAGACCGGTCAAGACCGGTCGGCCATGCAATTTCGGATTTTCAGATTTCAAACAGCAGGCTATTCCCCTTTTTTTTATTTTAGGCCCAGTTCATGGGGCCCATCTTGATGATTATTGCAAATCTAATCCATCAATGTCGAAGAGAAGCTCGACTGCCGAAATAATCCAAGTGGTTTCGTGTCGATCGGAGCTACGTATTGATCATGGTGGCCAAAACAATACGAACTATCCAGAAAGTTTTCAGATTTCGCTGCTCAACACTGGAATGGTCCAGGTGGCCCATCATTGATGATATAAAAACTCTAATTTGACCATCGTCTAGAACACATCCATATATAAATAACCACAAAGTTTCAGGTCAAAAGGATATGTGGTTTAATCATACCGATTGAAGAAAGATGGACTATCCAGAAAGATTCAACTGCGCAGATTTTATAAAAAGCCTAAGTGTTCTAATTTTCGCACCTAATTTTGGAGTTGATTTGTAAAATCTAATCCATCTATCATCTAGAGGAGGAAGTTTTATACCAATGTTCAAAATTTGAGATCAATCCGACCTCTGTACACTCCGCAGCGTTGAAAGCAAGATGACTGGTTCTAGAGGTACCCAAATTGTGCGATTTTGACAGGCGGTCGCTGATCTGATTGGTGGGCCCATTCAAAAGATAGTCTTTGAAATCTAAACATCTATGAGGAAGATCAAGTACCAAGGAAGCTACAAATCAAATTTGAAGGCAATCCGATCATTGGTTAAGCCGTACGAAGCGAAACAAATCTGTTATGTTGCAGTACTCTTGCTGTATTATAAAAGGAGGTGCTCTCTTCTATTCCAAAGCAAGCAAGGACGTGGGAAGCAAGGAGTTCAAGTCCTAGGAGGCTACCTAGCCTCCTACAGCTAGTTTTTCTTCCTTTTCTTAGTTTTAGTTCTAGTTTTAATATGTTTTTTCTTAGTTAACCTCTTAACTAGAGCTAGAGGTGAAATTTGTAATTGGTTTCAATGCTTTAATTCTTTTATTTCAAGTACTATTTTCTTACTTTTGGATTTTGAACTTCTAGTTTGAATAAATTTTGGACTTTTAGATGAATTATGAGAGTTTGTATACTCCGGACATGAGTTCCTTGCAATTCTCTAAGATTGTCATGATGAGTTTGTTTGAATTCAAATTGTAGTAACCCTTGAGCATGCCATAGTCTCTTGGCATGGCTATTACTCCGAAGGCTACAAGTTCAAGTTCTATGTGCTTCATTAGAACTAGAAATTTGATTTTCAGATTTAAGTGGGACTGTTTGTGCTTGAGTTTTATATCATCCAATTAGAGGAGAGATAGGACTTTGATTCTAATTGTGTTGTGCTTAGGTGAATGGATTGGTATTGAACTACTACAAGTGGATCCTTGATGCTCTAGTTCTTTCCAAATATCAGATTTTCCTGTTTTATATTAAAAACTATCTTCCTAAACTTCTTAGATTCTAGTTATTATATTAGTTGGAATTGTTTACCTCTTTCCCTGAGGATCGACCTCGGTCTTACCGAGATTTATTACTACATCACAGCCTTGCACTTGAGGCGAGCGAACAAGCTTTTGGCGCCGTTGCCGGGAAAAAGGTTAAATGGTTCTAATTGTTCTAGTAGCTATAGAGTAGTCTTAGTTAAGTAGGATTTCCAGTTTTTCTAGAAGTAGGATTGTTTTTCTTTTTCTCTAGATTACTAACAATTTTTTTGTTTGATTTTGTAGGACATTGTTGCTGACATAGATCTCACTCTATTGGGTAACATCTCCCCATCTCCCTTCTTTTTGTTCTTTTTTCTAAATTAGGGTAGTTTTCAATTCCTTAAAATTTCATCATATAGGATTGGACGAATGGTGCGTACAAGTACCTTTTGGAGGATGAGACATCGGATTGGGGTACCCAAATTCATTATGATTGGGATCCCTCCAAGCATGAGTATTATTCTGAGATTCAAAGAACCTCCACTACCCCCCACATAAGACAATGCGTGATTATATTAATGAAAGCAATATACATATTGAGGACACGACGTAAGACGATGGGGGAATACCGGAAAGAAGCAAAATCGAATAATCATCCAGGAAAAACATTACATGGTTACCGGATTGAAAATAACATGAGTGTTCCACCGGTTATGGTAGAAAGTATGCAACAACAAAAGGAACGGGTGAATAGTGGCCAACCGGTTAAGACAATGCGTGATCACTTGTATGGATATGCCTATCAACCATCATATAACTCTTCATCCTACAATGCGTACAGTCTTAATTGGAAAACCACCATTCTCCTTGTTCAAGGGAAAAACTAACCGTGGTTATTAACAATCACCCTAAAACGTCTTCCTCTTGTGATGACATGTATACACAAATACTTGAGGAAATATGGAAAGAGTATGTAGATGAACAATCAAATCAACCTTACTCGCCATCTTGTGAAGACGTTGAGCCCGAAATTGGGGGCATCGAATCAATCCCCTTTAATGAGGAGGATGGGGCTACCCAAGTCCCACCTTCTTCGGATTTAATGAATAGACTTTTAGAGGAGATTCATCTCGATGATCCCAATGTCATCATCAATTATGGTGAGTCCACAATCTCTTTTGGATGCTTTGAACTTAATGATGAAGAGATTTCAATGACGGTTGACGAACCCGAGGAATCCATTAAATCTGAAAGCGATAGTGGGGTTACTTACAATGAGGGTCAGTGGATGCTTATGAACCTATGGTTTCTTTTTCCCAATGGCATAATGATTATGAGTCTCTAGAGGATATACATGCTAGAGAGATGGTCGATGTTGATATTTTTGAGTCACTCCACCTTGACATGCTTAATTTTAATGTGGAGAATGAGACTCCCATGAGTGAAAATTCAGATTCTTTGAACGAATGCTTGGCTCACTTTGAAATTCAAACGACCCCATTATTCAAGAGATTGTTAAAGCCTTGCATACTTCCGACTTGGTGCCTCATATTAGTTATGGAGAACCTAGTTTGGAAGAATTCCACTCCATGGAGGGCGAGTCCCTCACCATCGAAACTGAATTTTTGCACTCACTCAAGCAAGATCATGATCCTTCATCCGACTATCTTGATTTCCTAGAGTAATGCTTGGCCCACTCTTATGATCTTGATAATGAGATGATTAAGGAGTTGGATATTTTGTTAGACACGGTGTCGATGCCTGAAGAACACATTTCCACTGATTTACACTCTTTACCATTATTTGTGGAAGCACCGTACAATTCTGAAATTGTGGAGGAGACAACTTTAACTAATAAAAACTTGATGAATGCCTCTCCACCATCATGGGTCCTTCAACCTATTGAGAATTCTGATTGGGAGGACCCATTTTTAATCAACCACAACCCAGTTCAGAATTTGAGGAGAGATCTTTTTGCTGCTCTTATCTCCTTTTATCATGCATGTGGTGCACATAAATATTGGACTTTAATGAAGACAAGTACCCATGTCTACTGTCAAGTAGGACTTTGGATGGTCCTTATGAGAAATTTATTGAAATTCATGAAGATCCTGCTCAAATTTGATCATGTAGTCGATCGGACTAATCAAAGGTAAGTAGGTAGGTTAGGATCTATTTTTCTGCATTTAAGATTGAATAAGTCTCATCGAGACAATGGAAGATGCTAGAATTGATTGTTGAACCTCCAATTTATACATTGTATTGGCCATTCCATCACATTATATGCATGGTTTGATGTTTAAAAGGTCTATCTAATGCAAGTTTTGTGATTTTAGGAATGAGAGCAGACTTCACCTAATCGGAGACCAAAAGGAGACATTTAGGAGCCTTGGATGAAGACCCAAGGTGGGCCAAAGAAAGAAGAAAGCAAAGAGAGAGGAAGGAGAGAAGAAAAGAAAGAAGAAAGAATGTAGAAAATGGGTCTGACCGGTCGGCCAAAAAGGCCCGACCGGTCATGACCGGTCAAGATCGGTCAGGCTGCACTCCCTGGACACCTAACAGACAGGCTAGACCGGTCAAGACCAGTCGGCCAGCCCTATCCGACCGGTCAAGACCGGTCGGCCATGCAATTTCAGGTTTTCAAATTTCAAACAGCAGGCTATTCCCGTTTTTAGTTTTTCGGCCCCATTTTTTAGGCCCATATTGATGATATTTGGAAATCCAACACATCCATGTTGAAGAGGAGCTCGAAGCCGAAATAACCCAAGTGGTTTCGTGTCGATCGGAGCTACGGATTGACCGTGGTGGCCAAAACAATACGAACTGTCCAGAAAGTTCCAGATTCTGCCTACTCCACTCTGGGCCGGTCCAGGTGACCCATCATTGCTGATATGAAGAATCTACTTTGACCATCTTCTAGACCACATCCATATATGAATAACCATGAAGTTTCAGATCAAAAGGATGTGTGGTTTGATCGTATCGGTTGAAGAAAGATGGACCATCCAGAAAGATCCAACTGCGCAGATTTTATAAAAGGCCTGAGTGTTCTAATTTTCGCACTTAATTATAGGATTTTTTGGACAATCTAATCCATCTATTATGTAGAGGAGGATGTTTTCTACCAATGTTCAAAATTTGAGATCAATCCGACCTCTGTACACTCCGAAGCGTTGAAAACAAGATGACTAGTTCTGAAGGTACCCGAATTGCACGATTTTGAGAGGCAGTCGCTGATCTGATTGGTGGGCCCATTCAGAAGATAATTTTAGAAATTTAAATCATCTATGAGGAAGATCACATTACAAAGAATCTACAAATCAAATTTGAAGGCAATCCGACCATTGGTTAAGCCGTACGAAGCGAAACAAAATATGTTATGTTGCGGTACTCTTGCTGTATTATAAAAGGAGGTGCTCTCTTCTATTCCAAATCAGTCAAGGACGTGGGAAGCAAGGAGTTCAAGTCCTAGGAGGCTACCTAGCCTCCAACAACTAGTTTTTCTTCCTTTTCTTAGTTCTAGTTCTAGTTTTAATATGCTTTTTCTTAGTTAACTTCTTAGCTAGAGCTAGAGGTGAAATTTGTAGTTGATTTCGATGCTTTAATTCTTTTATTTCAAGTGCCATTTTCTTAATTTTGGATTTTAAACTTCTAGTTTGAATAAAGTTTGGATTTTTAGATGAATTATGAGAGTTTGTGTACTCCGGACATGAGTTCCTTGCAATTCTCTGAGATTACCATGATTGTGTTGTTTGAATTCGAATTGTAGTAACCCTTGAACATGTCATAGTCTCTTGGCATGGCTGTTACTCCAAAGGCTACAAGTTCAAGTTCTATGTGCTTCATTAGTACTATAAATCTGATTTCCAGATTTAAGTGGGACTGTTTGTGCTAGAATGTTATATCCTCCAATTAGATGAGAGATAGAACTTTGATTCTAATTATGTTTTGCTTGGATGAATGGATTAGTATTGAACTACTACAAGTGGATCCTTGATGCTCTAATTCTTTCCAAATATCAGATTTTCCTATTTTATGTTAAAAACTGTTTTCCTAAACTTCTTGGATTCTAGTTATTGGAGTAATTGGAATTGTTTACCTCTTTCCCTGTGGATCGACCTCGGTCTTACCAAGAATTATTACTACATCGCAGCCTTGCACTTGAGGCGAGCGAACATTGATCAACTTTCTCCCTCAATGTAAGACCCGTACCCTGAATTGCCCTCCGTACATTTAGTTCCAGGTACCGGTACATCCCGGATGGACCAAATTAGCGAGCTTTGATCGCGACCCTATTTTAGTACCGCATCGACCCAAGACCTATACCCCGGCGACCGCGTATGCGCTACGATTCCAACGTCGCGCGGCACGCCCCATTGCGATACCCGGTGTGAAAGTTGTGATCATTTGCGCAATTCGAGGCGGCCGCCCAACGTGCCTGTGGCGTGGCCTCACTTGCATAAATTCCAAGAATATGTCAAATCAATCAATCAATCACCCTCACCCTCACCCATACCCCTCTCATCACCCTAGTCTACACAACCCTACTCACCCCATCCCTCTCTCACCAAAAAAGTCAAGGGAGCCCATCCCTTCCATGCCCCCTCCCATGCTAGCCATCATCACCCCATGCACCCCCCTCTCTACCCATACAAGATCCATACGTAGGGGGGTGGGTCTTCTCATTTTTCAAATTTGCAAGAGAGAAAGAGAGAGAGAGAGAGAGAGAGAGAGAGAGAGAGAGAGAAAAGAAAGAGATTTGAGAGATTAGAAGAGAGAAGAGAGAGATTTGAGAAAGTTGTGTGAGAAGTAGAAGAGATTAAGGGAGGAACCTAGCTTAGAGGGCCCCAACCATCATCCGGACCGTCCGATCGTCAATCCAGCCTCATCCAACCGTTCAACCATCATTGTGAGTGCAAGGGGAACACAAACTCCCCATTTTCTTAATTACCTTTCATTTTCCTTTTTTTTTTTTTTTTTGCCCATCTTGTAAGGGGCAATCAGATGGATGGGCTGGATCATCCATGAATGGGCCGGATCATGGCCCCACATCCTATAATAATAAAAAAAATAAAAAAAAAAAAAAAGAGGAGAAGTTGGCCACTGGACAGACAGCGTCCAGAGGATGCTGCTGCGCAGCAATGCCTGGGCTAAAGCCCTTTTGGGCGTTGACCATGGGCCCCACTCGTGGGACCCACCTTGATGTATGGATTTAATCCACACCGTCCATCTGTTTCTCCAGCCCATTTTATGGCTGGACACCAAAAATGAAGCAGATCCAGATCTCAGGTGGACCACACCATAGAAAACAGTGGAGATAATGAATACCCACTGTCGAAGCTTCTTGGGCCCACCGTGATGTTTGTAGGCTGTACCATCTGTCCAATATTGGACGTAAGGGTTCCTCATGATCTGAGGAACCTAATAGACGGAGTGGATCGTCCCCAAGTAGGCCCCACTTGAAATAAACAAAAGAAGAAAAAAAAAATAAAAAAAAATTGGGCATGTAGACGCTGGACGTTCGCAGCGTCAGAGACGCTGGAACAGTCCAGCGTCAGTAAGGCTAGGATGGTGAGTGGGGTCCCCACTCGTAGGACCTACCTTGATGTTTATGTTGAATCCACACCGTCCATCTGTTTTCCTGAATCATTTTAGGGCCAGGGCCCAAGTATGAACCAGATCCAAATCTTAAGCGGACCACACCACATGAAACAGTGGGGGAGAATGATGCCTGCTGCCGAGCCTTCTTCGGCCCATCTTGATGTTTGTAGCCCACGTAACGTACCCAATATTAGGCTCATTGGGTCCCCCATGAGCTGGGGAACCTGATAGACGGAGTGGATCATCCTCATGTGGGCCCCACTTGATGAAAAGAAAGGACAAAAAGAGAGACAAAAAAGGGCAAGGCTCCCAGTGTCTCTGACGCTGGGAGCACTGACACGTTGAGTAGCTATCTAGCTACTAAAGTGACGTCACCAACTTCTATGGGCCCCACCGTGTTGTATGTGTTATATCCACACCGTCCATCCATTTGGGGAGATCAGTTTAGGGCATGATCTCAAGAATGAGACAGATCCAAATCTCAAGAGGACCCCAACATAGAAAACAGTGAGGACAGTGACCGTACCGTTGAAACCGTCCTACGGCCCCCCATGATGTTTATTTGAGATCCAACCTGGTCATAAGCTCACACACGTCTGAAGAAGGGAAAACAAAAATATCAGCTTGATTGAAAGCTTCTGTGGGACCCATGATGAGAAAAAAAATAAAAAAAGAAGACGCTGGCAGCAACCAGCACCATGGGCTGGTTGGGCTGCCCAGCAGGTGGCCCACTCGTGGGACCACCTAGAATGTATGTGCTTTATCTATTCCGTCCGTATGTTTTTCCAGCTCATTTTAGTGGCTGAGCCCAAAATTTAAGCATATCCAAATGTCAAGTGGACCATGCCACGGGAAACAGTGGGAATAATGATTTCCACCGTTGAAACCTTCCCAGGCCCTACAGTGATGTTTATTTGTCATCCAACCTATTTATAAGATCACATGGGTATGGATGGATGGGAAAATACAAATATTTGCTTGATTCCAAAACTTCCTGAGACCCAACTGAGTACCACGCAGCCCAGCAGGTGGCCCACCCTGTGGGTTCCAACGTGATGTATCTTTTTAGTCCCACCATGATGTATCTGTTTTATTCATGCTGCCCATCTATTTTTCCATGCCACTTTAGGATATGGCCCCAACAATGAGGCAGATCCAAACGTCAGATGGACCACACCCGCAGGGAATAATGGTCATTGATGCCCACCATTGAAAACTTTCTTGGGGCCACTGTGATGATTATCTTCCATCCAACTAGAGGGCGTGGGCCCATCTTCGGGTTCCACCTTGATGGATATATGATGTATCATGCCACCCGTCTTCATCGACGCATGGGGCCCAATTTGAGTGGGTTTCACTTAGGAAATGGTGGTGATTGAATACGTACCACTGAAACTTCCTAAGACCGATGATGTATATTTGCTATTCGACCAGTGGGCGGGGCCCACCATGGTCCTTCCTTTGATATACATGTTTTATCCATGCCGTACACCTATTTTGTCAGCCGATTTGGTATGTGCAGGCCCAAGTATGGGGCCGATGTGGTCTCAAGTGGGCTATGCCACGAAGACCTTTACATTTTCAATGGGGCCCACAGTTCAGCGCCCACTCTCTGTATATAAATTGGGCCATTTAAGGCCAACATTACATGATATGTCTGGTAACATGCTAGTATACTTAGCTTGATACTTCACACTGATAATATGCTTAGTATAATGAATACCATGCTCATTCATATGCCCATATGCATCATTTGTATGCCTGTTATGGATCACGATTAACTATAGCATATGTTAGTTGGCTTGTTATACTTAGGGGACCCGTGCGAGACAGGGTCGCCCCACATGATTGCGCAGTATGCGTAAGTTTGGTTCATGACTTGGATTGTGTGACTCATGCATTTCGCATTATGTATGTCACGATCGCTTTCACACCCTAGCAGCATCAGGGTGGTGGCCACTATAGTCACATCGTGGTTGGCAGTAATGGACACTGGAAACTTGTTCTAGTACGTGGGCGCTATGGATGTCCTTGGGTGAAAGTTCGTAAACCCTGTGGTACCAGTAGGATGCTCTACAACGACAAGACCGAGTGGATAACATGAGCACCCGAGTGCCGAATACCAGTAGGCCGCGTCTCTCACTCTGTCGAGGTTGGTTGGAAAGGGGTGTGACCTTATCCGCCCGGGTGCAGTGGGCTATAAGCTAGGTCGAGTCTAACCAGCTCATGGAATGGGTCCGCTATCGGCGAGCCGGGTGGGCATTGGCATACCACTGACGAGGTGGATAGTGAGGTCTTTTCTACTCACTTGGTTATGCGCGCGATGTGCGGTGGCCAGTATCAGAGTGTACTAGACCCCGGTGATGTCGCAGATGAGAACCATTTTAATATATGGATTTGTTGAGGATTGACGTGTTTGCATTGCATCTTGAGCATGTAACACTCGGCCATGTAGGGCCTTGCATCGCATAGCCTTGGGATGGCTGATAGCATTCATGAACTTGGTAACTTAGCTCTCTATCACTTTCGCTTACTCTGATATCTGTATACTTATCATATGCATCACACGCGCACACACGCACTCTACTGAGCTTCTTAGGAAGCTTATGCGCGTTTGTTTACGCTGCAGGTACTAGAGCACATCAACAGCGTTGAGCGCAGTTCATTGACCAGCTATTTTGGGCTTTTGCTACATTTTGTATTTCCCTTTCCAACACTGTACTCAACAAACTATATAGTAAATATTTGATGATGTTTTTATGGTTTTGATTATGCTCCTTTACAAAAACAAAATTACCCTGAAAATCCTCCTGGTGGGATCCCAGGATCGAAACCTGGCATATGAGAGCTAGGAGCCGAGAATGGGGTACTACGGAGGCTGTTGGCACCAAGGTCGGCGATCGGGAATTTAGTGAGCCCGGTCCCCAGGTTTGGGGTGTGACAGAAGTTTGTATCAGAGCATAACTTGGGAATACCTGTTGATGACATCACATATCTACTAATGGCCTTAGACTAACTACCCTTCACTGAATGATTGTTGCGAACTTAGGATGATTAGGATCCCGATCTCATGCATTTGCGACCCACACTAGGATCCTGTTACAACATAGTTATAATAGGATTCCCTATTTTGAGCTTAGAAACTTCTGAATATGATTCCCTAACGTGTGTGAATTCGAGAGTATCAATGCTAAGTGGTACCTGTCCTTTTCTGTAGGATATGGCACCCAAGCGAGCCATCAGTAGGCTGTTGACTAGTGCGGGTACATCCCGGACAGCCTCAGCCCCAGCTCCAGCTCCAACTATGACTGTTGGTCAGTTCCAGTAGATGATGTGCGTTATGACCTCCATGGTAGAGCGCCAGGAGAGGAGGTCATCCAATGCAGTTGCCCCATCAGAGCAGGATCGTGCTCGTTCTTTACTGATGGATTTCAGATGGATGGATCCCCCACGTTTCTTGAGCGGGCCAGACCCGGTGGCAGTAGAGAGATGGAAATCGGAGGTAAAGAAGATTTTTACTACGATGCGATGCACGACCGAGGAGCGAGTTCCTCTCGCCGTTTTCCTTCTTCAGGGAGAGGCTGAGCACTGGTGGGCATCGGTTACCCGAGCCGTCGGGCCTGATTTTGAGTGGACATGGGAGGACTTTGTGGACCGATTTGACCGGAAGTTCTTCCCCGAGCATGTCCGCCAGCAGCATGCTCTAGAGTTCGAGACGCTGGTCCAAGGAGATATGTCAGTATCGCAGTATGAGGCTCGATTCGTTGAGCTATCCAGGTTTGTGACATATCTTGTGGATGATGAGGGGCGGAAGGCCAGTCGATTCGAGACCGGATTGCGCCTTAGCCTTCGTAGCCGTGTCACGGGACACAAGCTTCCTACGTTTGAGGAGGTTGTGGATCGGGCCCAAATATATGAGGCAGAGTGGGCCGATGCACAGCGGATCCGTGACCAGAGCAGAGATCGGAAGGGGAAGAGGAAGGCTCCTTCTAGCAGCTTCCGACAGCAGCAGACTCGGGCATCGCAGAGGCATCCGGTTCGTCCATCCTTTCGACCTCCAGTAGCACCAATAGCACCCCCAGCACCGTCTCAGAGACAGTTTGCAGGTGTTTGTTACGGATGTGGAGGGACAGGGCACCGTAGACATGAGTGTCCCCACCCCCAACAGCAGCAGCAGCCACAACAGCAGCGACAACAGTAACCACAGCAGCAGAGGCAGCAGCATAGGCAGTAGCAGCAGCAGCAGCAGCAGCGACGACCGCAGAGGGGACAGACACATCCCCAGCAGACTCAGGGCAGGTTCTACGCAGCCTAGTAGGATCCTCAGGCACCTGGAGGAGTCATTGATGGTACACTCATTGTCTCTGCATGCATAGCTCATGTTTTGTTTTATTCTGGCGCATCGTATTCTTTTGTATCTGATGATTTCTGCCAATCGACTGGTTTGTCGTTAGAATCCGTGCACGAGGGTTTGTCAGTATCGAGACCCTTAGGGAAGACCGCAGTATTAAGTTTAATTTGTTCGTCTTGCCCCATCTTGGTAGGAGAGACCTTTTTGCCTGCCGATTTGTTTGTTTTGCCGATGACCGAGTTTGATGTTATCCTGGGCATGGATTGGCTAGCCGAGTATCATGCTGTATTGGACTACTTCGCTAGAACAGTCATTTTCCTAATACCTGGCATGCCGCAGTTTCAGTTCGTTACTGAGCCCAGAGGAGAGCAGTTGTCATCTTTGATGTCGTGTGCCGTAGAGGACCCGGTTGCCTTATGCATCGACCAGTTGCCGGTAGTTTGTAATTTTTCGAATGTGTTTCAGGAGATTCCGATGTTTCCACCTCGTCGGCATACCGAGTTTCAAATTGACCTCGTACCCAGTACCGCGCCTATCTCAAAGGCCCCGTACCATATGACACTATTGGAGTTGCAAGAGTTGCAGAAGCAGTTGGACGGGTTGCGTGAACTAGGCTTTATCCGTCCAAGCAGTTCACCGTGGGGATCGCCGGTACTCTTCGTGAAGAAGAAGGATGGCTCGTTGAGGCTCTGCATGGATTACCACGAGCTCAACAAGGTCACGATTAAGAATAGGTACCCGCTTCTGAGGATCAATGATTTATTTGACCAATTGCGGGAGGCGCAATTCTTTTCGAAGATTGATCTACGGTCCTGTTATCATCAGGTCCGTGTCCGGGAGGAGGATATCCCCAAGACGGCATTCAGGACGCGTTACGGTCATTTTGAGTTTCAGGTCATGTCCTTCGGACTGACCAATGCACCCGCTGTGTTCATGCAATTGATGAACGAGGTCTTTCGTCCCTACCTTGATCAGTTCGTTGTGGTGTTCATTGATGACATTCTGATCTATTCTAGGACTCGGGAGGAGCATGAGCAGCATCTGAAGATCACCTTGCAGACCCTCCGCACACACCAGCTTTATGCGAAGTTGGAGAAGTGTGAGTTTTGGCAGGAGGAGGTGAAGTTTCTCGGTTATGTTGTGATGAGGCAGGGAGTAGCAGTGGATCCGGTGAAGATTGATGCCGTGCATCAGTGGGGTCAACCCACGAACGCGCCTGAAATCTGGAGTTTCCTTGGGTTAGCAGGTTATTATCGTCGTTTCATCGAGGGCTTCTCCCGTATCGCAACCCCGCTGACCAGGTTGACCCAGAAGGGCGCTGAGTTCGTTTGGAGTGATGCCTGTGAGCGAGCATTTGCAGAACTGAAGGACCGTCTTACTTCTACACCAGTCCTCACTCTTCCCTCTGGGAGTGAAGGATTCGTGGTTTTTACAAGTGCCTCGCATATTGGTTTGGGTGCTGTCCTGATGCAACATGGTAGACCCATGGCCTTCGCGTCTCACCAGCTCAAGGTCCATGAGCAGAACTACCCCACACATGATCTGGAGCTAGCAGCGGTAGTCTTCGCACTGAAGGTGTGGAGGCACTATCTTTATGGGGTCAGGTTCGAGCTCTTTTCCAACCACAAGAGCCTGAAGTACCTCTTCTCGCAGTCCGAGTTGAACATGAGGCAGAGACGCTGGATGGAGCTCCTGAAGGATTATGATTTTGATCTTCAGTACCACCCTGGCAAGGCCAACGTGGTGGCAGATGCCCTTAGCCGTCAACCACGAGGCCTAGTGGCGCATACGACAGTCCGGGAGTGAAGGATGCTCGAGGATGTTGCCGAGTATGATTTTGAGTTGAGCCTGCAGTCTTCTATCACGCAGTTATCGAGCTTGTCGATTCAACCCTCTATTATTTATAGGGTGATCGAGGCTCAGCAGGCCGATCAGACGTTGCAGGATTATCAAGCAGAGGCCGCGTGAGAGGGTCAGACAGATTGGCAGATTGGATTAGATGGTGGACTTCGTTTCAGGGGTCGATTGTGTGTCCCAGATATTCCTCAGTTACGCAGAGATCTTATGGAGGAGGCACACCGATTGAAGTTCACAATTCACCCAGGCTCTACCAAGATGTACTGCGATTTGAGGAGGTAATATTTTTGGGCCGGTATGAAGCGTCAGATTGCCAGTTGAGTGTCCCGTTGTGGCTGAGTGTGACACTTGCCAGCGTGTCAAGGCCGATCATCACAAACCTCCAGGTCCCCTGCAGCCGTTGAGTGTCCCGTTGTGGAAATGGGAGCACGTGACTACAGACTTCATTATGGGCTTGCCAAGGACTCAGAGCAATCACGACACCATCTGGGTTGTTATCGATCGTCTGACGAAGTCGGCACATTTTCTTGCGATACGTGCGACCTAGCCATTGGACCGACTTGCAGAATTATTTATCGAGGAGATTGTGAGACTGCATAGTGTCTCAGTTTCGATCGTTTCTGACCGAGATCCTAGGTTTACGTCGTGGTTCTAGAGGAGTTTTCAGAAGGCGATGGAGCCTGCCTTAAAGTTCAGCACCGCATATCATCCTCAGAGTGGTGGACAGACCGAGAGGGTCAACCAGATCCTTGAGGACATGCTTCAAGCTTGTGTGTTGGATTTCTCAGGTAGTTGGTATAAACACCTGCGTTTGGCTAAGTTTGCATACAATAACAGCTACTAGGCGACTATTAGTATGACTCCTTTTGAGGCGTTGTATGGTAGACCTTGTAGTTCTCCTAGTTGTTGGACCGAGGTTGGAGAGCATCGTCTCCTAGGTCCCGAGTTGGTGCAGAAGACATCCGAGGCTATCGATATCATCAGGCATAGGATGCACACAGCTCAGAGTCGACGGAAGAGTTTTGCAGATCGTCGACGTCGTCCCTTAGAGTTTTCCATTGGGGATCGTGTGTATCTCAGGGTCTCACCCATGAAAGGCGTGATTTGTTTTGGAGTCAAGGAGAAGCTTGCCCTGAGATTCATTGGACCCTTCAAGATCACTGGGCGCGCCGGCGCCGTGGCCTATCAGCTTGCCTTGCCACTTCAGTTGTCTGGCGTCCACAACGTTTTTCATGTTTCTATGTTACGGAAGTGTGGGTCAGACGTGGTTCCTATGATAGATTGGCAGCCGTTAGAGGTTCGTGAGGATGCTTCTTACATTGAGCAACCGGTCTGTATCCTTAACCGGAAGGAGCAGGTCCTTCGGACTAAGGTCATTCCTTTAGTTAAGGTCCAGTGGAGTCATCATAGCGCAGATGAGGCCTCGTGGGAGCGAGATGCCGAGATTCGCGAGTCTTACCCCCATCTTTTTTATGATTGATTGTATCCGTATGATTGCTTTTCGCTTGGTATGCATATATAGTGATGTGATTTCCTTTTTCTTATGATCTTCGGCTAGTTTGGGTTTGTATTGTAAATTTCGATGATGAAATTTTTGTTAGGAGGGGAGAGTTGTAAGACCCGTACCCTGAATTGCCCTCCGTACATTTAGTTTTCGGTACCGGTACGTCCCGGATGGACCAAATTAGCGAGCTTTGATCGCGACCCTATTTTAGTACCGCATCGACCCAAGACCTATACCCTGGCGATCGCGTAGGTGCTACAATTCCAACACCACGCGGCACGCCCCATTACAATACCCGGTGTGAAAGTTGTGATCATTTGCGCAATCTGAGGCAGGCCGCGCAACGCGCGTATGGCTTGGGCCCCACTTGCATAAATCCCAAGAATATGTCAAATCAATCAATTAATCACCCTCACCCTCACCCATACCCTTCTCATCACCCTAGTCTACACAACCTACTCACCCCATCCCTCTCTCACTAAAAAAGTCAAGGGAGCCCATACCTTCCATGCCCCCTCCCATGCTAGCCATCATCACCCCATGCACCCCCCTCTCTACCCATACAAGATCCATACGTAGGGGGGTGGGTCTTCTCATTTTCCAAATTTGCAAGAGAGAGAGAGAGAGAGAGAGAGAGAGAGAGAGAGAGAGAGATTTGAGAGATTTGAGAGGAATTGGAGAGAGATTTAAGTGAGATTAGAAGAGAGAAGAGAGAGATTTGAGGAAGTTGTGTGAGAAGTAGAAGAGATTAAGGGAGGAACCTAGCTTAGAGGGCCCCAACCATCATCTGGATCATCTGATCGTCAATCCAACTTCATCTAACCGTCCAACCATCATTGTGAGTGCAAGGGAGACACAAACTACCCATTTTCTTAATTACCTTTCATTTTCCTTTTTTTTTTTTGGGGCCCATCTTGTAATGGGCAATCAGATGGATGGGTTGGATCATCCATGAATGGGCCCCACATACCTATAATAATAAAAAAAAGAGAGAGAGAGGAGAAGTTGGCCGCTGGACAGATAGTATCCAGAGGACACTGCTGCCTAGCAGCGCCTGGGCTAAAGGCCTTTTGGGCGTTGACCATGGGCCCCACTCGTGGGACCCATGTTGAACCTCCAATTTATACATTGCATTGCCCATTACACTACATGGTTTGCATGATTTTCATGGTTTAAAGGCCTACCTAACACATGTTTTGTGATTACAAGGGATGAGAGCGGACTTCATTCAAATACGAGACAAAAGAATGCATTTGAAGCTATTGCATGAAGTCCTAAGATGGACCAAAGAAAGAAGACGAAAGGGAATCGAAGAAAGAAGGAAAGAATCGAAGAAAGAAGGAAAGAAGAACAATGTGAAGAGGGCTGACCGGTCAAGACCGGTCAGCCACAGTTGCTGATCAAGAGGAAGACAGGCCGACCGGTCTTGACCGGTCGGCCATGAACTCTGGAAGCTGGACAGTGGAGTCCGACCGGTCTTGACCGGTCGGCTGTATATACTGGACAAAGCCAAAAACAAAGCCCGACCGGTCATGACCGGTCGGGTATGCACGCTGGAAGGTTGGACAGGTCAGTCCGACCGGTCTTGACCGGTCGGTGGCACTCTCTGGAATGTGTAAAACATCAGTCCGACCGGTCACGACCGGTCGGCTCTGCGTAAGAGGATTCCTTTCTAAAGCTGGACTCCGAAAATTGCTGCGCAATGCGTAACCTTTCGCAAAATCCGACGCAAGGGAGGTTGTTTTCTATAAAAGGACACCTAGGGGTTCTTCCTAGGGTATCAGAGAAGCTAGGGAACGTGAGTTTGGAGTGTGAAGGCGATTGTGGAGCGGCTGCAACTCTCCTATTCGGGTTTTTCTATTTTTATGCTTTATTTCAGGGTTTTTAGTTGTAGCATGACAATACTCGGCTAAAACCTCTCAGCTAAGGCTGAGAGGTGAAGCTTGTAGCTAATTCTATGTTGGTTTCAGTTTAATTCAAGTAATTTACATTCAAAGTTTGGATTTTTGCATGGTTTAGTTCCAAATAATGTTAGTTTGAGATGTTTTATCTGAGTTTATGTGCTCCGGACATGAATTCCTTTTAATTCTCTGAGATTATCATGTTTGTTTATCTAAATTCGGATTATAGTAATCCTTGAGCAGGCCATAGTCCAGAGGCATGGCTGTTACTCCGCAGGCTATAGTTTTGAGTTTTATATTGATTGAATGGAACTAGAACTTGGAAGTTCAACTTGAATGTGATGGAATGTGTGTGAATGCTTTATTTTCCAACTAGAGGAGAGATAGGACTTCGATTCTAGTTGTGTTTTCTACTTGGATTGACTGATTTGACATAGGATTGCTACAAGTGGATCCTTGAAAGCCTTAGTACTTATTATCTCTGATTTTTCATTAAGTTCCTGTTTTAAACATTCAATTAAATCTGATTTCTTTTAAAAAACCGAGTTGCTGGAGTGATTTGGTAGCTGTTACTATTTCCCTGTGGATCGACCTCGGTCTTACCGAGTTTTTATTACTACATCGCAGCCTTACACTTGAGGCGAGCGAACAAGTTTTTGGCGCCGTTGCCGGGGAATTAGATAACGGTTTTCGAATAGTTTCAGTGGCCGTAGAAGTAGAAATAGATAGGCTTCCTGATTTTCTTAGAACTAACTAATTCTTTCTGTTTTGTAGGAATTCTTTTTTTAGTTCAAGCGCATCAGGTGATATTTTTCTAACTTAGTTGTTTTAGCTTTTTAGATTACTCTCAGATTTCAGACTTTTAGGATAGGATTAGTTTCAGTTTCTGGTTGAGTGGTTTATGTCCCGTTGGGAACGTAATCACTCAAATCGTCTCCAATCTGAAGGTGGTTTAGTTGGACCATTGTCAGTCCATAGACGAGTCCGGAATTATCAAGAGCATTGTGAAAATTTGGGGAATATGGATCAAACACCTTTAAGGAATCCTCCCCCCCCCCCCCCCCCCCCCTACTCCAACGACAAACGCAAATCAGGAAGGAGTAGGAGAGAATGAGGTACATAATGTTCCTCCAATGAGATCACTACGGGATTACCTACAACCTGCTCGTACAATTACACCTTCTTGCATAGTTCTACCAGCTAACGGTGGGACCCTTGACATAAAACCGGGAATAATCCAACTTTTACCTAAATTCCATGGGCTAGACTCTGACCGCCCATACTTACACTTGCAAGAATTCGAAGAAGTGTTGGCCACCTTGCATTATCCCAATGTTTCTGGGGATACAATCAGACTTAAACTTTTTCCCTTCACTTTGAAAGAAAGAGCCAAAGATTGGCTTCACTCTCTTAGACCACATTCGATTGGGTCATGGGTTGAGATCAACCGGGAATTCTTGAAAAAGTTCTTCCCGGCTCATAAAACAAACACTCTTCGAAGGGCCATAATGAATTTCTCAGCTAAAGAGGGTGAATCATTCTTTCAGTGTTGGGAAAGATTTAAGGAACTCCTGCTTGCTTGCCCACATCATGGCTACGAGAGTTGGCGAGTTATAAATTTTTTCAATGATGGATTAAGTTCCAATATGCGCCAATTTGTGGAAATGATGTGCAATGGCAAGTTTATGAGTAAAAATCCAGATGATGCTTGGAGTTACTTGGACATGTTGGCTGAAAACGCCCAATCTTGGGATACCTCGGATAAACCCAAGAACCCCGAGCCCACTCAAGAGAAAGGAGGGATCTATGTCCTTAAAGAAGAAGACGATGTGAATGCAAGGATAGCCAACCTCACAAGGAAGGTTGAGGCCATGGAACTTAGCAAAAGTGGAGTTCCCAAGTCCAAGGAAGCTGTTGAAACCACATGTGGGATTTGCCTCACTGACTTACACGCTACGCAAGATTGTCCCACAATTCCTGCATTTAAGGAAGTGTTACAAGAGACAGCCAATGCCACATATGGTTATCAACGGCCCTTCAATGGACCGGTAGGTAATACGTACAATGAGAGTTGGAAGAACCACCCAAATTTCAGTTGGAAGAATGCTCCTACGGGCAATCCTACCAACTCCCAAAGAGGGCCACCCATGCAAAATATGGCCCCACCTCAATTCTCATTGGAGGATACCTTGAGAGCGTTTATGCAAGGGCAAGCGCAAATAAATGAATCGAATCAGCAAATGTTCCAAGAGCTTAAAGTCTCGGTTGATGAGATTAAGGGACGCTTGAATGCTAGGGAAGGGACCTTTCCGGCCCAACCTCAGCCCAATCCTAAGCAAGTACATGAAGTAAGCATCCCTAATTCTTCCAACCAAAACATGGAGCAAGCTAAATCCATTACCACCCTTAGAAGTGGTAAACAAATTGACAAAACTATTCCGGTGAAGGCCGATGAGCCTAATGATCCGGTAAATTCTGAGGATGAAAATGGATCTAACTTAGCCCCACAATAACCGGAACGCATCCACAAGCCCGTAGCACCATTCCCTTCGAGATTGGTTGGCCCAAAATCTCTCCCAAATTCTCAAGATATTCTAGAGATTTTCAGACAAGTCAAGATCAATATCCCTTTGCTTGATGCCATCAAACAAATTCCCTCTTATGCCAAGTTTCTAAAAGATCTATGCACAACAAAACGCAAGTATAATGTGCAGCAAAAGGCCTTCTTAACTGAGCAAGTTAGTGCCATCCTCACTCAAAAGACCCCCCCAAAATTCAAAGATCCCGATAGTCCCACCGTCTCATGTATCATTGGAGACTACCGGATTGAACGTGCCTTGTTAGACTTGGGGGCGAGTGTGAACTTGATCCCATACTCGGTATATGAGCAATTGGGTCTTAGTGAATTAAAACCCACCAAAACCACATTGCAACTCGCTGATAGATCTATCCGTGTACCGAGGGGGATAGTTGAGGATGTTCTAGTCCAAGTTGACAAATTCTACTACCCGGTAGATTTTATAGTCTTGGACACACAACCGGTTTTGGATGCTAGCACCCAAATACCGGTAATCCTAGGCCGCCCATTCCTTGCCACATCAAACGCAATCATCAATTGCCGGAATGGGGTGATGCAACTATCTTTTGGAAACATGACACTAGAGGTGAATGTGTTTCACTTGGGCAAAAGACATAGGGATGTCGATGATGATGAGTTCTTCGATGTGAACATGCTCGAAACTTTTGAA
Source organism: Liriodendron chinense (assembly GCA_003013855.2). NCBI lineage: Eukaryota > Viridiplantae > Streptophyta > Magnoliopsida > Magnoliales > Magnoliaceae > Liriodendron > Liriodendron chinense. The sequence continues at coordinate 192,104 of ML058555.1, forward strand.
GAAGAAGAACTCCTCCAACTCGAACCACTAGAAAGCTTGGAGACATGCTTAGCACATTTCATGGATTCTGAAGATCCCATCATTAGTGAAATTGTGCATGCATTAAATATAGAAAGACCGGTAGTCGATACTAGCCGGTGGAGGCCCCATTTTGAAAAATTGCCACCAACCACATCAAGGCCTCTACCGTCTAACATCAAACCACCGAAGCTTGACCTTAAACCATTACCATCCGAGCTTAAATACGTATATTTGGGTCAAGAGGAAACGTTCCCAGTTGTCATTGCCTCCCACCTAGAGAAAGACCAAGAGCTTAAGTTGATTGAGTTACTCAAAGAACATAGGGAAGCCATAGGTTGGACAATAGCGGATCTCAAAGGGATAGATCCTTCGGTTTGCACTCACCGAATACACCTTGAAGAAAATGTAAAAACGACTAGACAACCTCAAAGACGGCTCAATCCAAACATGATGGAGGTTGTCAAAGCCGAGGTGTTAAAGCTATTGGATGTGGGTATCATCTACCCCATCTCAGATAGCCAATGGGTGAGTCCTACCCAAGTTGTCCCCAAGAAATTCGGTATTACCATCATTGAAAACGCCAACAACGAGCTTATACCGACTAGGGTGACCACCGGTTGGCGTATGTGCATTGATTATAGGAAGCTCAACACGGTCACTAGGAAAGACCACTTCCCTCTCCCATTTATGGATCAAATTTTGGAGAGGTTGGCAGGCCATCCCTACTATTGCTTCCTAGATGGCTATTCCGGATACAACCAAATTGAGATAGCTCCAGAAGACCAAGAGAAAACCACATTTACATGCCCGTTTGGCACCTTTGCTTACCGGAGAATGTCATTCGGGTTATGTAATGCACCCGCCACATTCCAATGATGCATGTTGAGTATTTTCTCGGACATGGTGGGAGAGTTTCTTGAGGTATTCATGGATGATTTTTCTATTTTTGGTTGTACATTTGAGGAGTGTCTCAAGCACTTGAAGTTGGTCTTGATGAGGTGTGAGGAAAAGCAACTTGTATTAAACTAGGAAAAGTGCCATTTCATGGTACAAAGAGGAATAGTCCTTGGACATATCATCTCGTCCAATGGAATAGAGGTAGACCGGGCTAAAATTGACATAATTTCCAATCTACCACCACCCAAAAGCATACGCGATGTGCGGTCCTTCCTTGGACACGCCGGTTTCTATCGAAGGTTTATAAAGGATTTTAGTCACATCTCAAGGCCTTTATGCAACCTTCTACAAAAGGAGAACCAATTTGAGTGGAGTGCCGAATGTCAATTAGCTTTTTCAAAGCTAAAAGACATGTTGACAACCGCTCCTATCATGCAACCACCAGATTGGTCCATGCCTTTTGAGTTGATGTGCGATGCGAGCGATTTTGCTATTGGGGCGGTGTTAGGCCAAAAGAAGGATAAAAAGCCCCATGTCATTTACTACGCAAGTAGGACCTTGAATCCTGCCCAAGTTAATTATTCGACTACGGAGAAAGAGCTCCTAGCTGTCATTTTTGCCTTGGACAAATTCAGACCGTACTTAATAGGATCCAAAGTTATTGTGTATACGGATCATGCGGCGCTGAAATACCTTCTTTCTAAGAAGGATGCTAAGCCCCGCTTGCTTAGATGGATCCTACTCCTTCAAGAATTCGACTTGGAGATCAAAGATAAGAAGGGGGTAGAAAATGTGGTGGCGGATCATCTATCCCGCCTAGTCCTACCAAATTCCATTGACGAGTCACCTATTGAGGACTCATTCCCTGATGAGCAACTCTTTGTTACTATGCATCCACCATGGTACGCTGATATAGCCAATTATCTTTCCACAGGTGCGTTGCCGACTCATTGGACTGCGCAAGACAAACGTACATTTCTAAGGGAAGTGCGCAGATTTTTCTGGGATGAACCCCTATTGTTTAAATATTGCCCAGACCAAATTATAAGGAGATGCGTCCCCGATGATGAACACAATTCAGTCATCTCCTTTTGTCATGATCAAGCATGTGGGGGTCATTTTTCAGCCAAGAAAACAACTGCGAAAATTCTGCAGTGTGGTTTTTATTGGCCCACGTTATTTAAGGACACCCACGAGTTTTGCAAAGCGTGCGAGCGCTGCCAGAAGTTAGGAGGATTATCCCGTCGAAATATGATGCATCTCACCCCAATTCAACATCTTGAAGTCTTTGACTGTTGGGGCATCGATTTCATGGGACCATTCCCCTCATCTTTTGGGCATGTCTATATTCTGCTTGCCGTAGACTATGTGTCTAAATGGATAGAGGCTATCCCATGCAGAACCAACGATCATCGTACGGTTCTCAAGTTCCTCAAGGAAAACATACTCTCTAGATTTGGGACGCCTCGAGCCATTATTAGTGATGGTGGTTCTCACTTTTTCAATAGACCTTTTGAAACTTTGATGAATAAATATGGTATTAGGCACAAAGTGAGTACCCCATACCACCCACAAACAAGTGGGCAAGCTGAAATCTCCAATAGGGAAATCAAACAGATTTTGGAAAAGACGGTGAGACCGGATCGCAAGGATTGGTCCCTAAGATTAGATGATGCACTTTGGGCTCACCGTACTGCCTACAAGACACCCATTGGAATGTCCCCTTATAGACTTGTCTACGGGAAAGCTTGCCACTTTCCTGTGGAGATAGAACACAAAGCCTATTGGGCAATTCGGGCTTTAAATTTTGACATTGACAAGGCTAGCTCGCTTCGCAAACTTCAATTAAATGAGCTTGATGAGATCCGGAACGACGCATATGAGAATTCGAGAATTTACAAGAGCAAGATGAAGGCCTTTCATGACAAGCACATCTCAAGGAAATCTTTCCATGAAGGGCAGAAAGTGCTCTTGTATAATGCCCGACTTCATCTTTTTCCGAGAAAATTACGATCTCGATGGACCGGCCCATATATTGTCAAAGAAGTTTTCCCTCATGGGGCTGTTGAGATTGAGAATGCAGCGAATGGTGACTGTTTCAAAGTTAATGGACAATGCCTTAAACCATTTGTTGAAAAATTTGATTCAGAGGACATGTCCATCTCCCTGAATGATCCTGTCTATCAGGATGATTGATCTCCTAGTCTGATGGAGGTATAGCATAGGTAGGTTTAGTTTTGTTTTACTGTTTTAATAGGTTTTAGTTGTTGGGTTGGAGAATTCCATGATCGCTCTATCAGGTACTACTGTTCTCACTCTCTCATTATTTGCCATTGCTCTCATGTTCATGCTAATTGACTATCTTTTTACATTGAGGACAACGCAAGATTTGGTTGGGGGGTGAGATGAGATTCCTCATCTAGCATATTGCAACATTTCGAGCTTCATATGCACAAATTTTTTTTTCGAATTTTCTAAAATTTCAAAACTCTTTCAGAAAATCTTGTTTCTATACATTTGAGATGCTATGAGTATAAGAGGAGGAGATACGAAGTGTGCGACGTTGTAGTCTTGAATTTCTTCCAACATAATGGATTTATATGTTAATTCCCCTATTGTTATGATTGATAGAAAATTTGAACACCTTTACACCAAGTTCACATTACACGATTTTCATGAGTGACAGGGTTATGTGCTTTGTGGATTAGCTAGACTTTGATTTAAAGGTGTTGAGCAGCCAAGCCGGGGTATTTTGTCCATCCTTGTCCAGGGGAAAATATCGGAAGATATGGATTTCTAAAAATCCTATCTAATTTAAAAGAAAAGGGAAAGAAATGATGAAATCGGGAAGGAAAGAAAAATGATGGAAAATTCCGAAAAGGGCTACCTATTACCAACCGGGGGATGGTCGAACCGTAACCAAAGCCGGAAATGGGAAGTAGTGTGAAAGCCGTCGGAAGGACGGTAAGGCAAATTCCTGTCTTAGGCTTGCTGTTGCTCTGTGCACCTTAAAATCCATGGTTTACTTAATCTATGAAGAAGATAATCCCAGAAACTCATGAGATGAACTTTCACTATGCACACTAGGTTGAATTTGTTCGAATTCTTCTATTTGTAAATCAATCAGCGGGAATTTTATGTAGACACCTTCTATGTTTTGAGAGTCCAAGGATTCAGCTTCTATCACCTAATATCTCCAAATTTTATACTTATACATCTTGGAGTGGGTAGAATCATGGTTTCTGGAAGAGAGTTGGGTTTGGAGGTTTGAAATTGTTTTCACGCATGTTTTGCTCGGGACTAGCAAAAAGCTGGTTGGGGGGTGTGTTGAACCTCCAATTTATACATTGCATTGCCCATTACACTACATGGTTTGCATGATTTTCATGGTTTAAAGGCCTACCTAACACATGTTTTGTGATTACAAGGGATGAGAGCGGACTTCATTCAAATACGAGACAAAAAAATGCATTTGAAGCTATTGCATGAAGTCCTAAGATGGACCAAAGAAAGAAGACGAAAGGGAATCGAAGAAAGAAGGAAAGAATCGAAGAAAGAAGGAAAGAAGAACAATGTGAAGAGGGCTGACCGGTCAAGACCGGTCAGCCACAGTTGCTGATCAAGAGGAAGACAGGCCGACCGGTCTTGACAGGCCGACCGGTCTTGACCGGTCGGCCATGAACTCTGGAAGCTGGACAGTGGAGTCCGACCGGTCTTGACCGGTCGGCTGTATATACTGGACAAAGCCAAAAACAAAGCCCGACCGGTCATGACCGGTCGGGTATGCACGCTGGAAGGTTGGACAGGTCAGTCCGACCGGTCTTGACCGGTCGGTGGCACTCTCTGGAATGTGTAAAACATCAGTCCGACCGGTCACGACCGGTCGGCTCTGCGTAAGAGGATTCCTTTCTAAAGCTGGACTCCGAAAATTGCTGCGCAATGCGTAACCTTTCGCAAAATCTGACGCAAGGGAGGTTGTTTTCTATAAAAGGACACCTAGGGGTTCTTCCTAGGGTATCAGAGAAGCTAGGGAACGTGAGTTTGGAGTGTGAAGGCGATTGTGGAGCGGCTGCAACTCTCCTATTCGGGTTTTTCTATTTTTATGCTTTATTTCAGGGTTTTTAGTTGTAGCATGACAATACTCGGCTAAAACCTCTTAGCTAAGGCTGAGAGGTGAAGCTTGTAGCTAATTCTATGTTGGTTTCAGTTTAATTCAAGTAATTTACATTCAAAGTTTGGATTTTTGCATGGTTTAGTTCCAAATAATGGTAGTTTGAGATGTTTTATCTGAGTTTATGTGCTCCGGACATGAATTCCTTTTAATTCTCTGAGATTATCATGTTTGTTTATCTAAATTCGGATTATAGTAATCCTTGAGCAGGCCATAGTCCAGAGGCATGGCTGTTACTCCGCAGGCTATAGTTTTGAGTTTTATATTGATTGAATGGAACTAGAACTTGAAAGTTCAACTTGAATGTGATGGAATGTGTGTGAATGCTTTATTTTCCAACTAGAGGAGAGATAGGACTTCGATTCTAGTTGTGTTTTCTACTTGGATTGACTGATTTGACATAAGATTGCTACAAGTGGATCCTTGAAAGCCTTAGTACTTATTATCTCTGATTTTTCATTAAGTTCCTGTTTTAAACATTCAATTAAATCTGATTTCTTTTAAAAAACCGAGTTGCTGGAGTGATTTGGTAGCTGTTACTATTTCCCTCTGGATCGACCTCGGTCTTACCGAGTTTTTATTACTACATCGCAGCCTTACACTTGAGGCGAGCGAACAACCCACCTTGATGTATGGATTTAATCCACACCATAGAAAACAGTGGAGATAATGAAGCCCCACTGTCGAAGCTTCTTGGGCCCACCGTGATGTTTGTAGGCTGTATCACCTGTCCAATATTAGACTCTAAAGGTTCCTCCTGAGCTGGGGAACCTAATAGACGAAGTGAATCGTCCCCAAGTGGCCCCACTTGAAATAAACAAAAAAAGAAAAAAAATAACAAAAACAAAAAAAAAAACAAAAAAATGGGCATGTGGACGCTGGACGTTCGCAGCGTCAGAGACGCTAGAACTGTCCAGCGTCAGTAAGGCTGGGACAGTGAGTGGGGTCCCCACTCGTGGGACCCACCTTGATGTTTAAATTAAATCCACACCGTCCATCTATTTTCCTGAATCATTTTAGGGCCAGGGCCCAAGTATGAACCAGATCCAAATCTTAAGCGGACCGCACCACATGAAACAGTGGGGGAGAATGATGCCTACTGCTGAGCCTTCTTCGGCCCATCTTGATGTTTGTAGCCCATGTAACATACCCAATATAGGACTCACTGGGTCCCCCATGAGTTGGGGAACCTGATAGACGGAGTGGATCATCCTCATGTGGGCCCCACTTGATGAAAAGAAAGGAAAAAAAATGGAGAAAAAAAGGGCAAGGCTCCCAGCGTCTCTGACGCTAGGAGCACTAACATGTTGAGTAGCTATCTAGCTACTAGAGTGACGTCACCAACTTCTATGGGCCCCACCATGTTGTATGTGTTATATCCACACCGTCCATCCATTTGGGGAGATCAGTTTAGGGCATGATCACAAGAATGAGACAGATCCAAATCTCAAGAGGGCCCCAACATAGAAAACAGTGAGGACAATGACCCTACCGTTAAAACCTTCCTACGGCCCACCATGATGTTTATTTGAGATCCAACCTGGTCATAAGCTCACACACGTGTGAAGAAGGGAAAACAAAAATATCAGCTTGATCGAAAGCTTCTGTGGGCCCCACTTGATGAGAAAAAAATAAAAAAATAAGACGCTGGCAGCAACCAGCGCCGTGGGTTAGTTGGGCTGCCCAGCAGGTGGCCCATTCATGGGACCCACCTAGAATGTATGTGCTTTATCTATTCCATCCATATGTTTTTCCAACTCATTTTAGTGGCTGAGCGCAAAATTTAAGCATATCCAAATGGCAAGTGGACCATGCCACGGGAAACAGTGGGAATAATGATTTCCACCGTTGAAACCTTCCCAGGCCCTACAGTGATGTTTATTTGTCATCCAACCTATTCATAAGATCACATGGGTATGGATGGATGGGAAAACACAAATATCTGCTTGATTCCAAAACTTCCTGAGACCCAGCTGGGTACCATGCAGCCCAGCAGGTGGCCCACCCTGTGGGTTCCAACGTGATGTATCTGTTTAGTCCCACCATGATGCATCTATTTTATTCATGCTGCCCATCTATTTTTCCATGCCATTTTAGGATATGGCCCCAACAATGAGGCAGATCCAAACGTCAGATGGACCACACCCCCAGGGAATAATGGTCATTGATGCCCACTATTGAAAACTTTCTTGGGGCCACTGTGATGATTATCTTCCATCCAACTAGAGGGTGTGGGCCCATCTTCAGGTTCCACCTTGATGGATGTATGGTGTATCATGGCACCTGTCTTGATCGACGCGTGGGGCCCAATTTGAGTGGGTTTCACTTAGGAAATGGTGGTGATTGAATACCTACCACTGAAACTTCCTAAGACCGATGATGTATATTTGCTATTCGACCAAGTGGGCGGGGCCCACCATGGTCCTTCCTTTGATATATATGTTTTATCCATGCCGCACTCCTATTTTGTCAGCCGATTTGGTATGTGCAGGCCCAAGTATGGGGCCGATGTGGTCTCAAGTGGGCTATGCCACGAAGACCTTTACATTTCCAATGGGGCCCACAGTCCGGCGGCCCACAGTCCGACGCCCACTCTCTGTATATATATTGGACCATTTAAGGACAACATTACATGTTATGTTTGGTAACATGCTAGTATACTTAGCTTGATACTTCACACTGATAATATGCTTAGTATAATGAATACCATGCTCATTCATATGCCCATATGCAACATTTGTATGCCTGTTATGGATCACGATTAACCATAGCATATGCTAGTTGGCTTGTTATACTTAGGGGACCCGTGAGAGACAGGGTCGCCCACCTGATTGCGCAGTATGCGTAAGTTTGGTGCATGAGTTGGATTGTGTGACTCATGCATTTCGCATTATGTATGTCACGATCGCTTTCACACTCTAGCAGCATCGGGGTGGTGGCCACCATAGTCACATCATGGTTGGCAATAATGGACACTGGAAACTTGTTCTAGTACGTGGGCGCTATGGATGTCCTTGGGTGGAAGTCCCTAAACCCTGTGGTACCAACAGGATGCTCCAACGTCGAGACCGAGTGGATAACATGAGCGCCCGAGTGCCAAATACTAGTAGGCCACGTCTCCCACTGTGTCGAGGTCGGTTGGAAAGGGGTGTGACCTTATCCACCCGGGTGCAGTGGGCTATAAGTTAGGTCGAGTCTGACCAGCTCATGGAATGGGTCCGCTATCGGCGAGCCAGGTGGGCATTGGCATACCACTGACCAGGCGGATAGTGAGGTCTTTTCTACTCGCTTGGTTATGCGCGCGATGTGCGGCGACCAGTATCAAAGTATACTAGACCCTGGTGATGTCCCAGATGAGAACCATTTTGATATGTGGATTTGTTGAGGATTGACGTGTTTGCATTGCATCTCGAGCATGTAACACTCGGCCATGTAGGGCCTTGCATCGCATAGCCTTGGGATGGCTGATAGCATTCATGAACTTGGTAACTTAGCTCTCTATCACTTTCGCTTACTTTGATATCTGTATACTTGTCATATGCATCACACGCGCACACACGCACTCTACTGAGCTTCTTAGGAAGCTTATGCATGTTTGTTTACACTGCAGGTACTAGAGCACATCAGCAGCGTCTTGCGCGGTTCATGTACCTGCTATTTTGGGCTTTTGCTACATTTTGTATTTTCCTTTCTAGCATTGTACTCAACAAGCTATATAGTGGATATTTGATGATGTTTTTATGGTTTTGATTATGCTCCTTTACAAAAAAAAATTTACCCTGAAAATCCTCCTGGTGGGATCCCAGGATCGGAACCTGGCATATGAGAGCTAGGAGCCGAGAATGGGGTACTACGGAGGCTGTTGGCACCAAGGTCGGCGATCGGGAATTTAGTGAGCCCGGTCCCCAGATTTGGGGCGTGACACTCAGGTACTCTCGTTCTCACTCTCCTTTGTTTTATTTCATTGTTCTCATGTTTTGCTTACTGCATATCTTTTTACATTGAGGACAATGTAAGATTTGGTTGGGGGTGAAATTCCTACATGAATCTAGTGTTTTGTAACATTTCGAGCATTGTATGTAGAAAAATTTTATTTTTCTAAAATTCAAAACTCTTGTGGACAACTTTGTTTCTATGTATTCAGGATGATACTAGTATAAGAAAAGGAGATACGAAGTGAGTGATGTTGCAAGTCTTGAACTGCCTTTAATATAATGGTTTTATATGTGAATTCCCCTATTTATATGATTGATAGAAAAGTTGAACACTTTTACATCTAGTTCACATTACATGATTTTCATGGTTTGAAAAGATTATGTGATTTGTGGATTAGCTAGACTTTGATCTAAGGTGTTGAGGAACCAAAACGGGGTACTTTGTCCATCCTTGTCCATGGGAAAATAACAAAAGATATGGATTTCTAAAAATCCTATCTAATATATAATAAAAAAAAAGGAAAGAAAGGATGAAAAAATGGGTATGATTGAGAATATGGTGGAAAATTCTGAAAAGGGCTACCTATTACCAACCGGGGGATGGTCTACCCGTAACCAAAGCCAGAAATGAGACGTAGTGTGAAAGTCGTCGGAAGGACGGTAAGGCAAATTCCTGTCATAGGCTTGTTATTGATCTGTGCACTTTTAGACCTATAGTTTAGTTGATCTATGAAGAAGATAGTCATAGGAAAATCATGAGATGAACATTCACTATGCACACTAGATTAAAATTGTTCAAGTTCTTCTATTTATCAATCAATCAGCGGGAATTTCATATGAACACTTATTATGTTTTGAGAGTTTAAGGTTTTAACTTCTACAACCTAATTTTTTTTTATTTTTACACTTGTATGTCTTGGAATGGATAGAAGCATAGTTTTTTTTAAGGAGAGTTGGATCTTGGAGAATTGAACTTGTTTCATGCATGTTTTGCTCGGGACTAGCAAAATGCTGGTTGGGGGGTGTGTTAGGCCTTCAATTTATACATTTGCCAACCCATTACATCACATTATATGCATGGTTTGTATGTTTAAATACCTATCTGATGCATGATTTTGTGTTTGTAGGAATGAGTGAGTGATTGTATGAATTGATGCTTAAAAAAATACCTTTCTAACACCATTGAAGATCAAAGGAAAGGAAGAACAAAAGAGGGAAGAAGAAAGGAAAGAAAAGAAAGAAGGAAAGAATGAAAAGGAGCCCCACAAGATGGTCCGACCGGTCAAGACCGGTCGGCCAACACTACTGTCCCCCTTCACATGTTGCTGGATAACCACCCAGACGGGTCAGACCGATCAAGACCGGTCGGCCATGCAATTTCGGATTTTCAGATTTCAAACAGCAGGCTATTCCCCTTTTTGTATTTTTATCCCAGTTCATGGGGCCCATCTTGATGATTATTGCAAATATAATCGGTCAATGTCGAAGAGGAGCTCAACCCCGAAATAACCCAAGTGGTTTCGTGTTAATAGGAGCTATGTATTGATCGTGGCGGCCAAAACAATACGAACTGTCCAAAAAGTTTCCTAGATTTCGCTGCTCAACACTGGAATGGTCCAGGTGGCCCATCATTGATGATATTAAAAATATAATTTGACCATCGTCTAGAACACATCCATATATGAATAACCACAAAGTTTCAGGTCAAAAGGATATGTGGTTTAATCATACCGATTGAAGAAAGATGGACTATCCAGAAAGATTCAACTGCGCAGATTTTATAAAAGGCCTAAGTGTTTTAATTTTTGCACCTAATTTTGGAGTTGATTTATAAAATCTAATCCATCTATCATCTAGAGGAGGAAGGTTTCTACTAATGTTCAAAATTTGAGATCAATCCGACCTCTGTACACTCCGTAGCGTTGAAAGCAAGATGACTGGTTCTGAAGGTACCCAAACTGTGCGATTTTGACATGCAATCGCTAATCTGATTGGTGGGCCCATTCAGAAGATAGTCTTTGAAATCTAAACCATCTCTAAGGAATATCAAGTACCATGGAAGCTACAAATCAAATTTGAAGGCAATCCGATCATTGGTTAAGCTGTACGAAGCGAAACAAATCTGTTATGTTGCAGTACTCTTATTGTATTATAAAAGGAGGTGCTCTCTTCTATTCCAAAGCAAGCAAGGACGTGGGAAGCAAGGAGTTCAAGTTCTAGGAGGCTACCTAACCTCCTAGAGCTAAGTTTTTCTTCCTTTTCTTAGCTCTAGTTCTAGTTCTAGTTTTAATATGCTTTTTCTTAGTTAACCTCTTAGCTAGAACTAGAGGTGAAATTTGTAGTTGGTTTCAATGCTTTAATTCTTTTATTTCAAGTACTCTTTTCTTAATTTTGGATTTTGAACTTCTAGTTTGAATAAAGTTTGGATTTTTAGATGAATTATGAGAGTTTGTGTACTCCGGACATGAGTTCCTTGCAATTCTCTACGATTGCCATGATGAGTTTGTTTGAATTCGAATTGTAGTTACCCTTGAGCATGCCATAGTCTCCTGGCATGGCTGTTACTCCGAAGGCTACAAGTTCAAGTTCTATGTGCTTCATTAGAACTAGAAATTTGATTTTCATATTTAAGTGGGACTGTTTGTGCTTGAATGTTATATCATCCAATTAGATGAGAGATAGGACTTTGATTCTAATTGTGTTGTGCTTGGATGAATGGATTGGTATTGAACTACTACAAGTGGATCCTTGATGCTCTAGTTCTTTCCAAATATCAGATTTTCCTGTTTTATGTTAGAAATTATCTTCCTAAACTTCTTAGATTCTAGTTATTAGATTAGTTGGAATTGTTTACCTCTTTCCCTGATGATCGACCTCGGTCTTACTGAGATTTATTACTACATCGCACCTTGCACTTAAGGCGAGCAAACAAAAGCAAAGGAGAGAAGAAAGAGGTGCAGAAAATTGCACTGATGACCGGTTGTCAATAGCCTAAGACCGGTTGTCCGACCGGTCCAAACCCTCAATAGGAGGGCACCTACTACCAACCTTGCTGGACTAATCACGACCGGTCGTGCGATCGATCGTTCGCTACTTAGACCGGTCGTCAGACCGGTCGATTAATTCAAAAGCCAGGAAGGATTTTTTTCGAAAACTCACTGGACGATTTTGGGCCTTTTACGACTGGTCGTGCGACCGGTCGTCCGTGAGCTCAGACCGGTTGTGCGACTGGTCGTCTGCGTAAAAGAGCTTCTTCTACATGCTCCGATATTTACTACGCAAAGCGCAGTTTTTATGGATTTTCTCGAAGTTTCTTCGCATCTAGGACCTCAAACCTATAAAAGGACTCATTTAGCTCGTTCCTAAGGCATTCTAGAAGAGAATTACCATAGTGGGAGGCGGCAGAAGTCAAATCTGGAGTTCTACAACTCCTCCTAGTTTGTTCTTCTAGTTTTTATGTTTTTCTTAGTTGCTTTCATGTTTCCTTGGATCATGAACGGCGAAACCTCTTAGCTAGGGCTAAGAGGTGAAGCTTGTAGTGAATCTAAGATGTTTTAATTCGTTTATTTTGGTTTCAAGTTGGATTATTAGTGAAGAACAATTGTTTGAAGTTTGAATAAAGTTCTAAGTATTCTTTCTTAGTCTTATGATGGCTCATCGGATGATTAGAAGAATTGCTTGAGTTCTTAATTATTTTGACCTAGGAATCAAATTCAATACGCTCTAGACCTTGGATTCTTATATAGGAATTTTTAACCAAAGTTTTACTTTTCTGAATTTCTGAGTTATGTGTGATTTTGTAAGTGATTTGAATGAAGTTCAAATCATGATCTAGTTATGCTTTGTGACAAAGTTTAATGATGATTATGATTGTGATCTTAATCTGTTGGAACTAGGATTGACCTATACAATTGAGTGCGCTTAAGTCCTAACTTGAATTAAGGGAATCATGTATATGAATCACACATATGGCAGATTGTTTGTTATAACCACCCTATCATCCGACTAGATAGGATTTGATTTCGATTCTAGTTGTGTAATTATGAAACCACAACAAATTAAGCTTCAAGGATTCCTACAAGTGGATCCTTGAACTCCTAGTGTTCTTTTACATTGTTTACATTCCCTTTTAGTTTAAAACTGTTATCTACATTCAATTCCAAAATTCAGTTTAGTTAGTTCTCAATTAGAGACCGTTGGAAGTGTTTTGTGAGTTCCTACACAAGTCCCTGTGGATCGACCTCGGTCTTACCGAGATTATTACTACATCGCAGCCTTGCACTTGGGGAGCGAACAAGTTTTTGGCACCGCTGCTGTTGAGTTTCCATTTTATAGAATTTCTACCCCATTACATCACATTACATGCATGGTTTGCATGCTTAAAAGACCCATCTAATGCTTGTTTTGTGTATGTAGGAATGAAGGAGAGAAGTCATGAATTTATTATTAAAAGTGTCCTTTGGAACCATATTGAAGACATTAGAAAGAAGCCCTGAAGAATCACGTCAGAAAGACCTGGATCGACCAGAAGAAAGAAGAGTTAAACATGCATATTACAAGGCCACCGGGCGCCCGACCACAACATGGCCGGGCGCCCGAAATTGGATGAAAAAATGCTGAAGAAACTGGACAATTCTGGACCTAACCGGGCGCCTGACCACAACATGGCCGGGCGCCCGATATTCAAAAGAGATTTCACCATAAAGTTACTGACCGAATTCAAGTATGGTCGGGCGCCCGACCACTACCTGACAGGGTGCCCGACCAGCATCTGACACCGACGTAAGTGCGTAAGTTTTTACAAAAGAGATTTCACCATAAAGTTACTGACCGAATTCAAGTATGGTCGGGCGCCCGACCACTACCTGACAGGGTGCCCGACCAGCATCTGACACCGACGTAAGTGTGTAAGTTTTTACACAATCAGAGGCGGTTCGTGGTTTTTCCTAAAAAAGGACACCTTGGCATCCTTGCTAAGGTATCCTAGAAGAGTTCTAAGTTCGTGGGGAGCAAGGGAGATCATCGTGGAGCGATCGCAACTCCTCCAATTAAGGTTTTTTTTCTAGATTTTCATGTTTTTCTGTAGTTTTTCTTTGAATTCTAGTTGAAGCATGATAATGCTCGGCTAGAACCTCTTAGCTAAGGCTAAGAGGTGAAGCTTGTGAGTAGTTATCATGTTGGATTCGTTCTAATTCAAGTACTTTGCTTAAAGTTTTGATTTTTAAGTTCTAGTTTGAATAAAAGAGATATTTTTGGATGTTTTATGAGAGTTCATGTGCTTCGGACATGAGTTCCTCGCAATTCTCTGAGATTATCATGTTTGGATTGATTAGATTCGAATTATAGCAACCCTAGAGCGTACCATAGTCCATTGGCACGGTCGTTACTTCGAAGGCTACATATTCGACTTCTATGGGCTTCATTAGAACTATAACCTTATTCTTCAACTTGAATAGAGACTGTTTGTGTTTGAATGCATTATCTTCCAACTAGAAGAGAGATAGAACTTCAATTCTAGTTGTGTTATGCTTGGATGAATGAATTCACATGAGGGCTATCACAAGTGGATCCTCAAAAGCCTTAGTTCCCTTTAATTACAGATTTTTATAATTACTGTTTTAAGTTAGTTTATAAACCTGAAATCCTTAATTTATTGAATTTGAAGGTGCTGGAACAACTTGAATTGGTTTACCCTATTCCCTGTGGATCGACCTCAGTCTTACCGAGATTTATCACTACATCATAGCCTTGCACTTGAGGCGAGCGAACAAGTTTTTGACACCGTTGCTGGGGAACTAAGTTAAACGGTTCTAAATTGTTTTAGTGGCTATAGAGTAGAAGTAGTTAGGTTTTACTGTTTTCTTAGGATTAGTTTTTCTGAATTATAGAACTAACAAAGTTTGTTTTTTTTGTAAGAAGTTCTAGTTCAAGCAAATCGGGTACTATCCTTCCAACTTGAACTCTTTTAGTTTTTAGATTTTAGGATTTAGGTTCAATTTAGATTTTGGATTGTGTGGTTTATATCCTGTTGGGAACGTGACCACAATAATCGTCATCAATCTGAAGGTGGTTTAGTTGGACCACTATCCGTTCATAGACGAGTCCGAAAATCTGTAGAACATAGTGAAAACTTGGAAAGTATGGATCAAATTCCATTAAGGAATGCTCCCCCCCCCCCCCCCCCCCCCCCCCCCCCCACCAACCACAAACGCAAATCATGAGGGAGTAGGAGAGAATGAGGTACATAATGTTCCTCCAATGAGATCATTACGGGACTACCTACAATCGGCCCGTGCAAGTACACCCTCATGCGTGGTCTTACCACCAACCGGGGGAAACATCGATATAAAGCCGGGTGTGATTCAACTTATACCAAAGTTCCATGGGCTAGACTCTAAAAGCCCATATTTGCACTTAAAGGAATTCGAAGAAGTGGTGGCTACCTTACAATACACTAATGTATCTGAAGATGCAATTAAACTTAAACTTTTTCCCCTTTCATTAAAAGAAAGAGCCAAGACTTGGCTTCACTCTCTTAGACCACATTCGATAGGGTCATGGAACGAGATAACCTGGGAATTCTTGAAAAAGTTCTTCCCGGCTCATAAAATGAACACCCTTCGAAGAGCCATAATGAATTTTTTGGCTAAAGAGAGTGAACATTCTTCCAATGTTGGGAAAGGTTTAAGGACCTCCTACTTGCTTGCCCACATCACGGCTACGAAAGTTGGCGAATTATAAACTTCTTTAATGATGGATTAAGTTCCAATATGCGCCAATTCATAGAGATGATGTGCAATGGCGAGTTTATGAGCAAAAATACATATGAAGCTTGGAGTTATTTGGATATGTTGGCCAAGAATGCCCAATCATGGGAGACCTCGGATAAATCTAATAACCCCAAGCCTACTCAAGAAAATGAGAAAGGAGGGATTTATATCCTCGAGGAGGAAAATAATGTGAATGCAAGGCTAGCCAGCCTCACAAGGCAGATCAAGGCCATGGAACTTAGTAAGAGTGAAGTTTCAAAGTCCAATGAAGCTATTGAGACCAGGTGTGGGATTTGTTTCACCAATTTACATGCTACGCAAGATTGTCCTACAATTCCTGCGTTTCAAGAGGTGTTACATGAACACGCAAATGCCACATATGGTTATCAACAGCCTTTCAATGGACCGGTGGGTAACACATACAATTCTACTTGGAAGAACCACCCAAATTTCAGTTGGAAGAATGCTCTCACGGGCAATCCTGCCAACTTTCAAGGAGGGCCACCCATGCAAAATATGGCCCCACCTCAATTCTCAATGGAGGATACTTTAAAGGCGTTTATCCAAGGGCAAACGCAAATCAATCAATCAAATCAACAAATGTTCCAGGAGCTTAAAGTCTCGGTTGATGAGATTAAGGGACGCTTGAATGCTAGGGAAGGGACCTTTTGTGACCCAACCTCAGCCCAATCCAAAGCAAGTACATGAATTAAGCATTCATGATCTCTTTAACCAACATACGGAGTAAGCTAAATCCGTCACCACTCTTAGAAGTGTTAAATAAATAGACAAATCTATTCTGGTGAAGGCTAACAAGCCTAATGATCCAGTAAATTCTGAGGATGAGGACGAATCTAACTTAGCCCCACAAGAAATGGAATGCATTTACAAGCCTGTAGCACCATTCCCTTCGAGATTGGTTGCTCCAAAATCTCTCCCAAACTCTCATGATATTTTAGAGATTTTCAGACAAGTGAAGATCAACATTCATTTGCTTGATGCCATCAAACAAATCCCCTCTTATGCCAAGTTTCTAAAGGACCTATGCACAACCAAACGTAGATATAATGTGTAACAATAGGCCTTTTTGAATGAGCAAGTGAGTGCCATTCTCACTCAAAAGACCCCCCCAAAATTCAAGGATCCCGGTAGTCCCACAGTTTTATGTATCATTGGTGACTACCGGATTGAGCGTACATTGCTAGACTTGAGGGCAAGCGTAAACTTGATCCCGTACTCGGTATACAAGCAATTAGGTCTTGGTGAATTAAAACCCACCAAAACCACGTCGCAACTCACTGATAGATCCATCCGTGTACCTAGAGGGATAGTTGAGGATGTGCTAGTCCAAGTTGACAAATTCTACTACCCGATGGATTTCATCGTCTTGGACACATAACCGGTTATGGATGCTAGCACCCAAATACCGGTGATTCTAGGCCGCCCCTTTCGTGCTACATCAAATGCAATTATAAATTGCCGGAATTGGGTAATGCAATTATCCTGTGGAAACATGACGTTGGAGGTGAATGTGTTCCACTTGGGCAAAAGGCATAGGGATGATGATGATGTCCACGAGGTTGATATGATTGAATCAATCGTGGAAGAGGAGTTCACTTTAAATCAGAATTTTGATCCTCTAGATGTTATTAGTTTCATCCCTTTGAGGATTGGGACGATGATGATGGTCCCCATGAGGTAAACATGATAGAATCCATGGACTATGGGGAGTCTCTCCAACATTATCTACCTGAAAGATTGGATACGTGCATGGCACACTTTAAGGATGAAACTTATTTGACTATTAATGAGGCCTTGGAAGTGCCAATTTCTGAAAATTTACTGGACAAGACACCAATTTCTGAGTTAAACAATTTTGTTATGCAGGAATTTGATGGATTGGTGCTTGATTTGCCTATGGAGAGGCCAATTTCTGAAAACGTAGTGGTTGAAGACTGTTGAGCTCTTAATTGTACATATTCTAACCCCAATTCATCACATTATGCATGGTTTCATGATTTAAAGACTAATCTAATGCATGGATTTGTGATTGTAGGAATAAGAGAGAGGATTTATCAATCGATTACAAGCATTGAAGATCACAAGACCAAGCGTAAAAGGATGGAAGAAAGAAGTTAAAGGAGAGAAGATAGAAGGCAGAAGAAGACACGACTACTTAACAGAAGAGACTTTACTGAAGACCTTACTGGACTATCCACGACCGGTCGCACGACCGGTCGTCCACTGCTCAGACCGATCGTGTGACCAGTCCTTGAATTAAAACTATGGGTCCAAATTTATGAAAAACTCACTGGACAAATTTTGCACTTTTGAGACCGGTCGTCCAGGAACTCAGACCGGTGGGGCGACCGGTCGTTAGCGTAACAGAGCTTGTGCATGAAGCTCTGATTTTCTCTGCGCAATTGCGTAATTCCTTGCGCAATATGGAATCTTCTGCACCAATTTATAAATAGGACTTCTCCTCTTTATACCCAGGCATACTAGGACGTGGGGATCATCAAGGAGGCTTAGAAGACGGATTCTACTTCAAGTTTTCCTATTTTTTCTTCTAGTTTTAGTTGTTTTTATGTTTTTGAGGCTTCTAGTTCAAGGATGTTAGAGATGAACTAAAACCTCTTAGCTAGGGCTAAGAGGTAAAGCTTTGATTTGTTTTATATGTTTTAATTGAAGAATTTAGTTTAATATGAGTTTGAATCAAGCACTAGTTCGGTTTTACTTTGATCTATTGATGACTCCGGGCTCATGTGATTCTTAGTGATTCTAAACTGAGTAGCTTATCTTTTGGTCATTGTTTATGCTTGTGTAGTTCATTGATCTATCATTGACACTGGGCATGGTAGACCCTTTGATTATCTTGTGTACAATGTCATGATCTTCATGTGGGAACTCATGCAACTAAAGTTCTTATCTTTTGTTGTAATTTGAAATAGTTGTTTGCTGATTGATTTTGATTTAATTAGAGTTCTAATCATTAGTTGTAATCAAGTCTAGTGACAAGATTTGATGAAAGCTATGGTTGTGAATCTCAACTAGATTGGAAGGAGGCTTGGCCTATACAATTGAGTGTGCCCAAGGCCTGAGCAATGTTGTGGGAATCGAATCAATGAACAAGCAACTGTTTTAAATAATTGTTGATTGAACTGCTCTATATTCCGATCGGATAGAGATATAAATTCGATTCCGATTGAGTTATGAGAGATCTAGTTGTATTGATGCATTGAAACTTATCAAAAGTGGATCATTGGCGCTCTAGTGCCTTTTTAGATTATTATTACCTTACACATTCATTGTTTAAACCCAAATCACTATTTTTCAGCTTTAGTTCTTAATAGGATCTCGATTATATATTGTTTTAGATAAATTCTGAGAATACCCATACATAAATCTCTGTGGGAACGATACTCGGTCTTTCCGAATTATTACTACTTCGCAACCTTATACTTGGGGACTGAACAAGTTTTTGGCCTCGTTGCTGGGGATTTCTATGCGGTACTTTTAGAATTTGCTGAGATAGCTTTTAGTTGAGATTGTGTTAAGATAGATTTAGAATTTATTTTTCTTTTAATATCAGAATATTAACTTAGTTTGTTTTGATTTTGTAGGATTCTAACATACATCTACAATTCAGGTTCTATCATTCTAACCCCTCTTACTATAGATAATTTCATATTTTTATTTTTCTAGATTTAGGAGTGTGTTGAGTGTTTCATGCCCAAGTGGGCCCGTGATCACACTAGAAGATTGTTAAGTGATGGAATAATTGTTGAAGGGATTGATAGAGAGCCTCGTGCTAGAAAATGTCAAAATCTTCCTGAAATTACTAGAGAGATGGCTGAAAATCAACCCAATCAAGGGGCTAATCAACATCAAAATCAAGCCCAACACTTTACTGAAATTGATGAGAATGAAGTGGGGGATGCACCTCAACCTAGAACTTTACTTGACTATTTACAACCAGCTAGGGCGAGTACTCCCTCTTGCATAATTTTCCCTCAGAATGTGGGAAATGTTGATTTTAAACCGGGGTTGATCTAACTTCTTCCCAGATTCTATGGACTCAACTCTGAAAGTGCTTATTTACATATTAAGGAGTTTGAAGAGGTTATTGCCACAATAAACTATGACAATATAACCAAGGATACTATAAAACTCAAATTATTCCATTTTTCCTTGAAAGAGAAGGCCAAATCATGGCTACATTCTTTAAGGCCAAGGTTTATTGGGACATGGGCTGAGATGAATCGGGAGTTTCTTAAAAAATTATTCCCTACTCATCGGACAAATGCACTAAGAAGGGCCATAATGAACTTCGCCCAAAAAGAAGAAGAAACTTTTTTCCAATGTTGGGAAAGGTATAATGAGCTATTAAACGCATGCCCACATCATGGCTATGAACGGTGAAGGTTGATTAGTTTCTTCTATGATGGATTAAACTCAACCATGCACCAATTTGTGGAGATGATGTACAATGGGGAGTTCATGAACAAGAAAACGGAGGAAGCTTTGGACTATTTTGACATGCTGGCTGAAAACACACAATCATGAGATACATCTAAGCCGACAAGTTCAAAACAACCCCAAGCCAAGGAAAAGGGAGGAATTTACTTTTTAAATGAGAAAGATGATCTATGTTCTAGAGTGGCTAATCTCACACGAAAGGTCGAGGAGATGGAAATAACGAAAGTGGACACAACCCAACAAAGGAGGACTGTTGAAACTATTTGTGGTATTTGTGCTTCCAATGTGCATCAAACGCCGGATTGTCCAACAATTTATGCGTTTCGAGAACTTTTATATGAACAATTGAATGCTTTAAATAGTTATCAACGACCTTTTAGTACTCCAAATCTAAACACGTACAATTCTAGTTAGAGAAACAATCCTAACTTCAATTGGGTGAATGGAACCACGGCCAACCAAAGTAATCCTCAAAAGGGGCCCCCAATGTAATTTCCTATGGCCCCACCTCAAATGCCTATAGAGGATACATTGAAAGCATTCATGGAAGGTCAAGCTCAAATAAACCAATCAAACCATACGATAATGCTTAAGCTTAAAAATTCGGTGGAGGAAATTAAGACTCGTTTAAACGCAAGGGAAGGGACTCTTTCGGCCCAACCCCTACCTAATCCAAAATTACAATGCAAAATAAGCGTGCCTAGTTCCTCTAACCAACACATGGAACATGTTAAGGCCATCACCACTCTTAGAAGTGGTAAAACTATTGAAAAATCTGACCCGATGAAGGCCTCAACGCCTAATGATCTGGTATCTTCTAAAGAGGAAGATGGACCTAGCACCGCCATGAATGAAAAAGAATCATTAAAAGAATATAGGCACATTGCTCCATTCCCTCAACGCTTGATTTCAACCAAACCTCAAGAGAAATATCAGGAATTTTTGGAGGTTTTTAAGCAAGTCAAGATCAACATCCCATTGTTGGATGTCATTAAACAAATACCGTCATATGCTAAATTTTTAAAAGACCTTTGCACGGTGAAAAGAAAAATACATGTGCAAAAGAAAGCATTTTTAACAGAGAATGTGAGCGCCATTATAAATCACGGGATGCCCAAGAAATACAAAGATCCCGGTAGTCCGACAATATCATGCATAATTGGAGACTACCGGGTGAGGCATGCTTTACTCGATCTAGGGGCGAGTATGAACTTAATCCCCTTTTCGGTCTATGAACAATTGGGTTTAGGTGAATTAAAACCCATCAAAACCACATTACAACTCGCTAACCGATCGATTCGTATTCTGAGAGGGGTGATTGAGGACGTTCTTGTCCAAGTTGACAAGGTCTACTACCCGATGGACTTTATTGTCTTGGACACAGGACCCATGGTTAATATTGGCCCTCAAATTCCTGTCATACTTGGCCGTCCATTCCTAGCTACATCAAACGCTATCATCAATTGTAGGAGTGGGGTCGTACAAATGTCTTTTGGCAATATGACGATTGAGCTAAATGCTTTCAATATTAACAACCAACAAGAGGATGAAGATGAGGAGGTCCACGAAATAAACATGATCAATTCTATTGTGGAAGATGAGTCCCTCTCACCTTTTTACTCCAGTCACTTAGAAGAAGACGTGACCTACTCACTTGATAAGAATGTTGATGTGATAGGGGATGTAGTCGCACTTTTAAAGTCGGTATCAGCATATGACGTTAGCCGAGAGAAGGATGTGGAAACAACACTTTATTGTGCTGAGGAATCAATTCATATTTCCACACCTCTATGGATCATGCATACCGAACTCTACCAACCCTGGGATGATTCATACTTGTAATATCAATTCCCAGAAAAATCGGAATGAAGACATATTTTTTCTGACAAATATGAGGTTGTCTCCTCTTATACATGTGGTGAAAACATTAAGGAACCCGCTGAAATTCTTTTTTGAATTTTCAATGGCTTATCTGGATCACTCACACACGTGTATATTCTAAAGCAGGATATTGGATGACTTTACTGCGAAACATTTTGATCCATCTAATGATTCTACTTGACTTTATGCTTTTGGATGAGTTGTTGGGATTAACCTCCTAATCTGATGGAGGATGATTTTAAATCGCTTTCCTAGAATGATATCCCATTAGGTTTTGCTTTGATCAGTAGATTTAGTTGTGAAGTAATCTATCTCCAAAAGCTAATCTTGCCACGCAATATATTCCTTAGGTGATATCTCTCTTTCTCACTTCCCTTTATTTTATCATTGCTCTCATGTGTTGCATTCATTGTATATTTTTCTTACATTGAGGACAATGTAAAGTTTTGGTTGGGGGGTGAGATTCCTTAGATGAATAGCTTTTGTAACATTTCGAGCAATTATGTAGAAAATTTTTATTTTTCTAAAATTCAAAACCCTTTTGGAAAACTTTGTTTCTATGCATACGAGATGATATGAGTATAAGAAGAGGAGATACGAAGTGAGTGATGTTGCAAGCTGTGAACTTCTCTTAATATAATGGTTTTATATGTGAATTCCCCTATTTATACAATTGATAGAAAATTTGAACATTTTTGCACCTAGTTCACATTACACGATTTTCATGATTTGAAAGGATTATGTGATTTGTGGATTGGCTAGACTTAGATTTAAGGTGTTGAGAAACCAAGCCAAGGGTACTTTGTCCATCCTTGTCCATGGGAAAATAACGAAAGATATGGATTTCTAAAAATCCTATCTAATGTAAAAGAAAAAAGAAAAGGAAGGATGAAAATTAGGAATGATGGAGAATATGGTGGAAAATTCCGAAAAGGGCTACCTATTACCAACCGGGGGATGGTCTACCCGTAACCAAAGCCAGAAATAGGACGTAGTGTGAAAGCCGTCGGAAGGACGGTAAGGCAAATTTCTGTCATAGGCTTGTTGTTGCTCTATACACCTTGAGATCTATAGTTTAGTTGATCTATGAAGAAGATAATCCCAGAAACTCATGAGATGAACTTTCACTATGCACACTAGGTTGAATTTGTTCAAGTTCTTCTATCTATCAATCAATCAGCGGGAATTTCATATGAAAAATTATTATGTTTTGAGAGTTTAAGGTTTCAACTTCTATCACCTAATTTTTCTGACTTTTACACTTGTGAGTCTTGGGATGTATAGAAGAATAGTTTCTAGAGGAGAGTTGGGTTTTGGAGAATGAAACTTGTTTTACGCATGTTTTGCTCGGGACTAGCAACATGCTGGTTGGGGGGTGTGTTGAGCTCTTAATTGTGCATATTCTAACCCCAATTCATCACTCATTATCCATGGTTTCATGATTTAAAGACTAATCTGTTAGTGCACTTTTCTGTGGCATACTAGTGCACCTTGTTTGTCAATCACTTACATCAGTGAGTCTAGTGTCGCTTGAGCCTAATGAAGTCGAAGATCGAAGACTCAAGTGGCCCCGCTGCATCAAGGAAGAAGATACAGGTAAAAATGATGCCTTGATGTGCCTTAACCTGGACCAAAACCCAACCCCTTATCCTCTTTGATGACCTTGACCTTATTATGAAGCCATTAGTCATCATATATTGGCCCTAAGTGTCCCAAAACATCACCCAAATCGTGGCCAAAGTAAGAGGGTTGAAACAGCTGAGCTGAACCCAGGCCTGTCCGACCGGTCAAGACCGGTCGGCCAGGCTGCCAGACCTCACAGCAGCTTGCTGTGTTATACAGGTCTTAGGGCCGACCGGGCTGGTCTGACCGGTCAAGAGCGGTTGGACAGACCCCCCCTCAGACAGGTAGTTCTTTGTCTTGATTTGGCCTTTGGCCGACCGGTCGAGACAGGTTGGCAGAGCCATTTTTTGCCCGTTTTTTTACTGTTTGAACACCTTTTATAAAGGGGCTTAGCTCACATTGAAGGGTAAGAAGAGGGATTTCAAGAGGAGTGAAGCCACCATTGTTGGAGACTATTTGAGGCTCATTCCCAACCTATGCAAGGCATCTTCCTTGTGCTTTAACACAAGATTAGAGCATTCCAAGCTCATGAAGAAGATGACCTTCATCCTCTCTTGATCTCTAGAGTTTGAAACCTTCTTGATTGGCATATCCTTGTCCAAAACTCTAAAATGAGATCGTTGTAGGAGAGAGACTCTGGGCAACCCATTCCCATTAGTTGTAGAGCTCTCAAACCTATCCTCCTATCACCTTCGGCATCTCAAAGGCATCACATGCAAGGTGTTTGATCAAGTGTGGCTGAGGCATTGGTGACGCAACGGCAACATGATCGTGGGAGCAAGGGAAGTTGATTGAAGCATGTGAGAGCGGAGATCAAGCAACCCAAACCAACGCTGAACAAGGGGCTCATCCGACAAATAAGGTTGTCTTTATTGAGAGTCCATTTAGAGTTTGTTTGTCAAACTCAATGTAGGGACGTTAGCCGTTCCTTGGCCCGTTAGCCGGGCCTAAACTAAGTCTCCAAGGGGGAGCCTCGGACACGGGAGTGAACGTGCGTCGGGTTAAGAGTTAGCCTATGTCCAAAACTCCGTTTGGGTTGAGAGTTAGCCTTTTGTCCAAAACTCCGGTTATGGTTGAGAGGTGAACCGGTAAAACCTCCGTGTAAAGGTTGAGAGGTGAACCTCATTTAAAACCTCCGATAGTAAATGTCGGTGTGCTCAAAGGAGTTGAGTACTTGAACCGGGAGTGGAGTAGACACAAAGTCAAACCACTATACATGCTTGTGTTTGTGATTGAATTGAGTACATTGATATCTTAGCATTGGATGTTCAATTGTTTGATTATGAATGCTTGATAGGAATGTATGCTAGGCACTAGATAGACATTTCCACACATAAGATGTACTTTCACTAGTTGTGTAGACTTGAGCTCATTGATCCATTCTCATAAGTCTACATAGGTTGCATAGGTTAGGAGCTTGATTAGTTAAATCATTTATTTACCTATGCATGCTTAGACTAGGATTGTTTATTGCTTAACCATATGCTAGTCTTGTGATTGGACCCACTTAGGCTTGGAAGCCGAAGTGTTCTTGCTTACTTAGTTTAATTTGTTGAATTGTGTAAGTAGGCAAAAAGAATTTCAAAAAGGTCCTAATCACCCCCCTCCTATAGGTTTATCCATAATTCTAGTTGCTCTTTAAGCTTCCGCACATACGTAGGTGTCGTGTTAGACTACCGACGTACTTTCATAATCTAATGCATGGATTTGTGATTGTAGGAATAAGAGAGAGGATTTATCAATCGAAGACTTAAAGAGGCTATTTACAAGCATTGAAGATCACAAGACGAAGAGTCAAAGGATGGATGAAAGAAGTTAAAGGAGAGAAGATGGAAAGCAGAAGAAGACACTGAAGATCGGTCGTCCGACCGGTCCGACTACTCAACAGAAGAGACTTTACTGAAGACCTTACTGGACTATCCATGATCGGTCGTGCGACCGGTCGTACAGGAGCTCAGACCGGTCGGGCGACCGGTCGTCAGCGTAACAAAGCTTGTGCGTGAAGCTCCGATTTTCTCTGCGCAATTGCGTAATTCCTTGCGCAATCTGGAATCTTATGCGCCAATCTATAAATAGGACTTCTCCTCTTCATACCTAGGCATGCTATGATGTGGGGATCATCAAGGAGGCTTAGAAGACGCATTCTACTTCAAGTTTTCTTAGTTTTTCTTCTAGTTTTAGTGTTTTTATGTTTTTGAGGCTTCTAGCTTAAGGATGTTAGAGATGAACTAAAACCTCTTAACTAGGGCTAAGAGGTGAAGCTTTGATTTATTTTTTATAAATTGATGCAACTTAGGTTTCCTTTTTATGTTTTAATTGAAGAATTTAGTTTAATATGAGTTTGAATCAAGCACTAATTCGGTTTTACTTTGATCTCTTGATGACTCCGGACTCATGTGATTCTTAGTGATTCTAAACTGAGTAGCTTATCTTTTGGGCATTGTTTATGCTTGTGTAGTTCATTGATCTATCATCGACTCCAGGCATGGTAGACCCTTTGATTACCTTGTGTACAATGGCATGATCTTCATGTGGGAACTCATGCAACTAAAGTTCTTATCTTTTGTTATAATTTAAAATAGCTGTTTGCTGATTGATTTTGATTTAATTAGAGTTCTAATCATTAGTTGTAATCAAGTCTAGTGACAGGATTTGATGAAAGCTATGGTTATGAATCTCAACTAGATTGGAAGGAGGCTTGGCTTATACAATTGAGTGTGCCCAAGGCCTGAGCAATGTTGTGGGAATCGAATCAATGAACAAGCAAATGTTTTAGATAATTGTTAATTGAACCGCTCTATATTCCGATCGGATAGAGATATAAATTTGATTCGGATTGAGTTTTGAGAGACTTAGTTGTGTTGATGCATTGAAACTTATCAAAAGTGGATCCTTGGCGCTCTAGTGCCTTTTTAGATTATTATTACCTTACAAATTCATTGTTTAAACCCAAATCACTATTTTCCAACTTTATTTCTTAATAGGATCTCGATTATAAGTTGTTTTAGATAAATTCTGAGAATACCCATACGTAAATCTCTGTGGGAACGATACTCGGTCTTTCCGAATTATTACTACTTCGCAACCCTATACTTGGGGACTGAACAAGGACCTCTTCCAACCTACACAAGTGACCGAGAAGGTCTAAGTTTCCTACACTCTTGAAGAGTGTTTAGCATATTTTGAGGATTAGGATGATCCTATGATCCGTGACATTGTCAATGCCTTAAGGGACACTTCACCGGTGCCCACAAAGACTCTTTCAACGGAATATGAAACTGATCTATCAATTGTGGAAGCATCGGTGAAATCTGATTTTATAAAGATCATATCGACTTATGAAGAAGAAAAATAAGTCTCCACATCTCTTTGGGTTGCTCAAACCAAAGAACACAACTTCTGGGATGACCCATATTTGACAAATTTTTGTCCAGACAAAATGGAAAGGAGATCCATATTCTATGATTTTCAACCAATGCAATTCTCCCTTCCAAGTACATGTGACAATTTTATTGAGGAACCCGCTGAAATTTTTCAGCAGAATTTTCAATGGGTTAGAATGATTAATGTCACCAATGTACTTTCCAAAGCAGGATGGTGGATAGTTCTACTGAAAAATTTGTTACACCACTTGATGATCCTGCTCAACTTTGTCCTTTTGGATGATATAATCCTAACTAATCTCCTAGTCTGATGGAGATTCTCTTTGTAAAAGGATAACTTAGGTTTTGTTTATTGCTTTAAGTAGAATTAGGTTTTGTTTGATTTTCTGTTTTAGGTTTATTTCGTTAGTCACTTTAGTTTTCGGAGTTGTAGACTTCCATGATCGACTCTCTTAGGTACTATTGTTCTCACTCTCTTGTATTTTACCATTGCTCTCATGTTCATGCTTATTGCATATCGTTTTACATTGAGGACAATGCAAGATTTGGTTAGGGGGTGAGATGAGATTCCTCATCTAGCAGTTTGTAACATTTCGAGCTTCATATGTGCAAAAAAAAAATTTAATTTTCTGAAAATTTAAAAACTCGTTTAGAAAACCTTGTTTCTATGCACTCGGGATGACATGGGTATAAGAAAAGGAGATGCGAAGTGATGAATGTTGCAAGTCTTGAACTACTTCTAATATACTGGTTTTATATGTGAATTCCCCTATTTATGTGATTGATAGAAAATTTGAACACCCTAGTTCACATTACACGATTTTCATGGGTTGAAAGAATTATGTGATTTGTGAATTGGCTAGACTTAGATTTGAGGTGTTGAGGAACCAAGCCGGGGTACTTTGTCCATCCTTGTCCATGGAAAATAATGAAAGATATAGATTTCTAAAAATCCTATCTAATATAAAAGAAAAAGGAAAGAAGGAAAGAAAATATGGGTATGATTGAGAATATGGTGGAAAACTCCGAAAAAGGGATACTTATTACCAACTGGGGGATGGTCTACCCGTAACCAAAGCCGAAAATGGGACATAGTGTGAAAGCCGTCGGAAGGACGGCAAGGCAAATTCCTATCACGGGCTTGTTGTTGATCTGTACACTTTGAGATCTATAGTTTAGTAGATCCATGAAGAAGATGATCCTGGAAACTCATGAGATGAGCCATCACTATGCACATTAGGCGGAATTTTGTTCAACGTTCTTCTATTTATCAATCAATCAGCGGGAATTCCATATGAACACTTTTTATGTTTTGAGAGTTTAAGGTTGCAACCTCTATCACCTAGTTACTCTAATTTTTGTACTTGTATGTCTTGGAATGTATAGAAGCATGGTTTCTGAAGGAGAGTTGGATTTTGGAAGATTGAACTTGTTTCACACATGTTTTGCTCAGACTAGCAAAAAGCTGGTTGGGGGGTGTGTTGAGCTTCCATTTTATAGAATTTCTATCCCATTACATCACATTACATGCATGGTTTGCATGCTTAAAAGACCCATCTAATGCTTGTTTTGTGAATGTAGGAATGAAGGAGAGAAGTCATGAATTTATTGTTAAAAGGGTCCTTTGGAACCATATTGAAGACATTGGAAAGAAGTCCTGAAGAATCATGTCAGAAAGACCTAGATCGGCCAGAAGAAAGAAGAGTTGAACATGCATATCAGAAGGCCACCGGGCGCCCGACCACAACATGGCCAGGCGCTTGAAATTGGATGAAAAAATGCTGAAGAAACTGGACAATTCTGGACCTAACCGGGTGCCTGACCACAACATGGTCGGGCACCCGATATTCAAAAGAGATTTCACCAGAAAGTTACTGACCGAATTCAAGTATGGTCGGGCGCCCGACCAGCGTTTGACACCGACGTAAGTGTGTGAGTTTTTACGCAATCGGAGGCGGTTCGTGATTTTTCCTATAAAATGACACCTTGGCATCCTTGCTAAGGTATCCTAGAAGAGTTCTAAGTTCGTGGGGAGCAAGGGAGATCATCGTGGAGCGATCGCAACTCTTACAATTATGGTTTTTCTAGTTTTTCATGTTTTTCTGTAGTTTTTCTTTGAATTCTAGTTGAAGCATGATAATGCTCGGCTAGAATCTCTTAAAGAGAGATAGAACTTCAATTCTAGTTGTGTTATGCTTGGATGAATGAATTCACATGAGGGCTATCATAAGTGGATCCTCAAAAGCCTTAGTTCCCTTTAATTATAGATTTTTACAATTACTGTTTTTAGTTTATAAACCTGAAATCCTTAATTCATTGAATTTGAAGTTGCTGGAACAACTTGAATTGGTTTACCTTATTCCCAGTGGATCGACCTCGGTCTTACCGAGATTTATTACTACATCGCAGCCTTGCACTTGAGGCGAGCGAACAACTACCGAGGACTTTTGACGGTTTTTACAAAATTTCTGAAAACAGTTTCTATTTGAAATTTTTAGGATTCCTCTACTAACTTAGTTTGTTTGCTTTGTTTTGTTTTTACAGGAATTCTAGGAGTCGAAACAGTCACTTCAAATCAGGTTTTTCTAACCCTTTTTCTCTTATTTTTCTGAGATTTGCATGCCACATTGAGTTTGGGATTCTAATAACTGACTCATTAGTGAAGGGGAATTGTTGAAGGGATTGATAGGGAGCCACATGCTAAGAAACGTTTAGATTCTCCAATTTTGTCCGAAAGTATGGCTGGAAATCAACCCAACCCCATGGCCAATCAAAATTTGGGCCAAACCGAAACGGGAGAGAATGAGGTTAAGAATGTTCCCCGACCTAGAACACTACGTGATTACTTACAACCTGCAAGAGCGAGTACTCCCTCATGCATAGTTTTTCCACATAATGCAGGGAACATAGATCTTAAATCGGGAGTAATCCAACTCCTTTCCAAATTCCATGGACTAGATAGTGAAAGTGCATATCAGTATCTTAAGGAATTTGATGAGGTGATAGCCACAATGCACCTTGCAAATGTAACTGATGATGTAGTGAGACTGAAATTATTTCCTTTTTCCCTTAAAGAGAAAGCTAAGGCTTGGCTTCATGCATTAAGGCCAAGATCAATTGGTACATGGACTGAGATGACTAGGGAGTTCATTAAAAAGTTCTTCCCTACTCACAAAACGATCATGTTGAGGCTCCTTATCATGAATTTTGCTCAAAAAGAGGATGAGTCCTTCTTCCAATGTTATAAGTGGTTCAAGGACTTGTTAAATGCATGCCCACATCATGGCTATGAAATTTGGTGGGTAATAAGTTTTTTTTTTATGAAGGACTGACTTCACCCATGCGTCAATTCGTAGAGATGATGTGTAATGGAGAATTCATGAATAAGGAAGCCGAAGAAGAATGGGACTATTTTGATGAATTGGCTGAGAATGCACAGTCTTGGGATACATCTAAACCAACAAATCCCAAGACAAGCCAATAAAAAGAAAAATGAGGTATTTATGTCCTCTCAAAAGAAGATAACATAAGTGCACGTGTGGCTAGCCTCACAAGAAAAGTCGAGGCCATGGAATTGAAGAAAGGAGAGATGATTAACTCAAAGGACTTTGAAATTATTTATAAAATTTGTGCCGGGAATCAATATGCAACATAGGAATGTCCCATAATTTCTGCATTCCAAGAAATCCTACAAGAACAATCAAATGCCATAAACAATTATCAACGGCCATTTAGTGCTCCAAACTCAAACACGTATAACTCTAATTGGAAGAACCATCCCAACTTCAGTTGGAGGAATGGACCAACTGCAAATGCAAACAACACCCCCCAAGCTCAACCTTTATTAAGTCCATCCCTAGTAATCACACCAAAAGCTACGCTAGAGGAGATGTTGGGTGCATTCGTATCGGTTCAAGCTGAATATAACAAGACTAATTCTTTGAAAATTGATGGGTTCATGCAAGAGCAACTGAAATTCAATTAAAATTCATCTCAAGCCATTAATGACTTGAAAACCTTCAATGGCTAGAGTTGAATCTCATCTCAGTGTTAGGGAGAAAGGCACACTTCCTGCCCAACCTCTCCCTAACCCAAGAACCCAATTTGAGATACAAGACCCAAGCTCGTCCTCCCAACATATTAAGGATATTCAAGCTATCACCACCTTGAGGAGTAGAAAAACAATCGATAAATCTAATCCGGTGAAGACTCCAAAGCCTAATGATCCGAAAATTTCCAAAGAGGATGATAGCCCGAACAACACTCCACATGAGAAAGAACAGGAAAGTCAATACAAGCCGGTTACCCCATTTCCGCAAAGGTTGATTTCACCTAAACCTTTAGACAAAAACCTGAAAATCTTAGAAGTTTTTAAGCAAGTGAAGATCAACATTCCGTTGTTGGATGCTATAAAATAAATACCATCCTATGCTAAATGTCTGAAGGAATTATGTACGGTTAAAAGGAAACACAATGTTCACAACAAAGTACTTTTGACTGAGAATTTGAGCGCCATTATCAAACAAGAGGTGCCCCAAAAATACAAGGATCTGGGTAGTCCAACCATCTCATGCATCATAGGTGACTACTGGATTAAACAAGCCTTGCTCGATTTAGGGGCAAGTGTTAACCTCATCCCATACTCGGCCTATGAACAACTTGGGTTAGGTGAATTGAAACCCACCAAAACCATACTCCAACTTGCTGATAGATCTATTCGTATACCAAGGGGGATGATTGAGGATGTCTTGGTCTAAGTCGATAAATTCTACTATCCAGTGGATTTATTGTCTTGGATACACATCCGGTGATAGGTACTAGTGCTCAAATTCCTGTCATACTAGGCCGCCCTTTTCTAGCTACTTCAAATGCAATTATCAATTGTAGAAACGGGCTTGTACAAATGTCCTTTGGAAATATGACACTCGAGCTGAATATTTTTAATTTATGCAAACAACTACGAGAAGTTGATGACGAAGTCCACGAAAAAAATCTAATTGAATCATTCGTGGAAGATACATCCCCCTTGACATTCTATTCCGATCCCTTGGAGGCATGTTTAGCCCACTCTCATGAGATGAATGATGACACGATACGAGAGATGGATGCCATTTTGGATGTTATGTCGGTACTTGATAACAAAATATGGAAGGTACTATTTGAACCTTTACCCTTAAGCGAGAACAAGCCTCTTCCATCTAATATCAAGGCACCAAAGCTCGACCAAAAACCATTACCAAATGATTTGAAATATGTATATTTAGGTCGAGATAAGACATATCCGGTGGTGATTTCCTCCCACATAGATGAGGAACAAGAGAGTAGGTTAATAGCCACTCTAATAGAGCATAAGAGTGTCATCGGATGAACAATTGCGGATCTCAAAGGCATAAACCCACTGATTTGTACTCATCGCATACACCTTGAGGAAAATGCCAAGACATCTAGGTAACCACAAAGACGTCTCAATCCAAACATGAAGAAGGTGGTTAAGGCCGAGGTGGTGAAACTATTGGATGTGGGTATCATCTACCCAATATCCGATAGTCAATGGGTGAGCCTAACTCAAATGGTGCCTAAGAAATCCAGAATAACCATCGTAGCCAATGCCAATAATGAACTCGTACCAACCAGAGTCACTACTGGTTCGAGAATGTGCATTGACTACAGGAAGCTAAACACAGTCACAAGGAAAGACCACTTCCCCTTACCATTTATTGATTAAATTTTAGAAAGGTTGGCAGGTCATTCCCATTTTTGCTTCCTTGATGGGTATTCAAGGTATAACCAAATAGAGATCGCCCTGGAAGACCAAGAGAAGACAACATTCACATGTCTATTTGGCACTTTTGCCTATCAAAGGATGCCGTTTGGACTATGCAATGCCCCTGCCACTTTTCAGCGTTGTATGTTGAGTATTTTTTCTGATATGGTGGGGACGATTCTCGAAGTCTTCATGGACGATTTCTCAGTATTTGGTTGTAACTTTGATGAGTGCCTCATGCACTTAAAAACTGTTTTGAAAAGATGTGAAGAAAAGAACCTCGTGTTGAATTGGGAGAAATGTCACTTCATGGTTTAAAAGGGAATAGTCCTCGGTCACATCATCTCACAAAATGGAATTAAAGTGGACAAAGCAAAAATCGATCTTATCTCTAACCTTCCACCACCTAAGAGCGTACGAGATGTGCGATCCTTTTTTGGACATGCCAAATTCTATAGACGGTTCATAAAGGACTTTAGTTCACTCTCTCGTCCTTTATGTAACCTCCTTCAAGAGGAAAACTCATTCGAGTGGAATAAAGATTGTCAAAATGCCTTTCACAAGCTTAAAAGTATGTTAACATGTGCTCCCATAATGCAACCACCTGATTGGAGCCTTCCTTTTGAAATTATATATGATGCGAGCAACTACGCTATTGAGGCTGTGTTAGGCCAGAGAAAAGAGAAAAATCCATGTGTCACCTACTATGCAAGTAGAACCTTGAACTCATACCAAGTAACTACACTAATACAGAAATAAGAACTTTTGGCCGGAGTTTTTCCTTTAG
Source organism: Liriodendron chinense (assembly GCA_003013855.2). Lineage (NCBI taxonomy): Eukaryota > Viridiplantae > Streptophyta > Magnoliopsida > Magnoliales > Magnoliaceae > Liriodendron > Liriodendron chinense. The sequence goes on from ML058555.1 coordinate 225,815, forward strand.
ACAAGTTTAGGTCCTACTTGATTGGATCCAAGATCATCATATTCACTGACCATGCCGCGCTTAAGTACCTTCTCTCTAAGAAGGATGCTAAGCCACACTTGTTAAGATGGATCCTCCTACTCCAAGAATTTGATATAGAAATACTTGATAAGAAAGGAGTAGAAAACGTAGTGGCTGACCATCTCTCTAAACTTGTTCTCACCGATTCCCCTGAGACGACAGCGATCAATGACATGTTCCCTGATGAACAACTTTTTAAAGTCTCTCAATTGCCATGGTATGCGGATATTGCAAACTATCTTGCTACAGGTACAATTCCAACACACTGGAACAAGCAAGATAAGGATGAGTTTTTCAACGATGTGAGAAAATTCTTATGGGACGACCTGTACTTATTCAAGTATTGTGTTAAACCTCCAATTTATACACAAAGTAGCCCATTACATCACATTATATGCATGGTTTGCATGTTTAAAAGGCCCATCTAATGCATGTTTTTGTGATTGTAGGAATGAGAGCGACTTCACCTAATTGGTGACCAAAAAGAGTGTATTTAGGAGCCCTTGAATGAAGGCCCAAGGTGGACCAAAGAAGGAAGAAGAAAGAGGGAGAAAAGAGAAGAAAGAGAGAAGAAGAAAAAGAAGAGAATAGTGGTCCGACCGGTCATGACCGGTCAGCCATGGGCGCCACGACTGGTCCTGACTAGTCAGCCACCCTGTTGTCCCCCTCTAGAGCTTGCTGGACAAAGGACCAGTTTGGTCCGACCGGTTTGCCAACGGGTCGGCCACCTCTCTGTGCACGTTGGACTCAAAACATACCAGTCCGACCGGTCAAGATTGGTCGGCCAGCCCAGTCCGACCAGTCACGACCGGTTGGCCATGCGTAACAGTGGTTTCTATTTCAAGTTTCGAGATCTTCTGCGCAAGTGCGTAATGCTACACAATTCTAGAAGATTCCAATGCGGTAGAGCTTCCCCACTATAAAAGGACAAATAGGGTCTCTTCCTAGGGCATCATATAAGCGGAGGAACTTCGTGGGAAGTGAAGGAAGCTGTCGTGGAGTGTTTGCAACCCTCTCAACTCCGGGTTTTTATGCTTTTTATTTCTTTTTCATTAAGTTCTAGTTATAGTATGACAATGCCCGGCTAGAATCTCTCAGCTAGGGCTGAGAGGTGAAGCTTGTAGCCAATTTCATGTTTAATTCAGTTTGATTCAAGTAGTTTCACTTTAAGTTTGAAATTTGAATGTTCTAGTTCATATAAAGTTGATATTTTTAAAAGTTTTATGAGAGTTCATGTGCTTCGGACATGGATTCCTTGCAATTCTCTGAGATTATCATGTTTTGCTTGATTATATTCGAATTATGGTAACCCTTGAGCATGCCATAGTCCATTAGCATGGCTATTACTCCGAAGGCTATGATTTCGAATGCTATGTGGTTGAATGGGACTAGAACTTGGAAGTTTGACTTAAGTTGGATTGAATGTGTTTAATGCTTTATCTTCCAACTAGATGAGAAATAGAATTTCAAATCTAGTTGTGTTTGATGCTTGGATTGATTAGATTGACATGGGATTGTTACAAGTGGATCCTTGAAAGCCTTAGTTCCTTAATTACTGTTTTTCTTAAGTTACTGTTTTAACATAATTCTCTCAATTGAATCTCTTAATTATTGCAATCCTAGTTGCTGGAATAGCTTAGAAGTTGTTTTCTAATTCCCTGTGGATCGACCTCGGTCTTACCGAGATTTATTACTACATCGCGGCCTTGCACTTGAGGCGAGCGAACATATTGTCCCGATCAAATTATAAGGAGATGTGTGCCGGATGGTGAGCAACACAGTATCATCTCCTTTTGTCATTCTCAGGCGTGTGGTGACCACTTTTCGGCTAAGAAGACCACAGCCAAAATTTTACAATGTGGGTTTTATTGGCCCACCATGTTCAAAGATACCCATGAATTTTGTAAAACATGTAAGCCTTGTCAGAAATTGGGAGGAATATCCCACAGACAGATGATGTCACTCAATCCCATCTTACCAATCGAAATTTTTTATTGTTGGGGCATCGATTTCATGGGTCCATTCCTATCTACTTTTGAAATTTTATATATTTTGCTTGCCGTCGATTATGTTTCCAAATGGGTCGAGGACAATTCCATACCGGAACAATGACCATAAAAAAATCATTCGTTTCTTAAAAGAAATTATCATTTCTCGATTTGGAACACCTCGAGTCATTATTAGCGATGGAGGATTTCATTTTTGTAACCGGCCGTTTGAAGCTTTAATGAAGAAATATGGTGTAAATCATAAGGTGGGCACTCCCTATCACCCACAAACAAGTGGACAAGCTGAGATATCCAATAGGAAAATTAAACATATTTTGGAGAAAACAGTGAACCCCGATCGCAAAGATTGGTCGCTTTGACTTACCGATACACTCTGAGCTTACCGTACCACTTTCAAGACCCCCATTGGAATGTCTCCCTATAAACTTATCTATGAGAAAGCTTGTCATTTGCCCGTGGAGTTGGAACATAGGGCATATTAGGCAATAAAGAAGATGAATTTTGAATCTGACAAAGCAAGCTCGTTGCGCAAACTTCAATTGAATGAACTTGCGGAACTCCTGAACGAGGCATATGAAAATGCGAAAATTTACAAGGACAAGACAAAGGTGTTTCATGATAAGAACATCCTTCATAAGACCTTCACGATTAATCAAAAGGTCCTTATGTATAATTCTCAGCTACATTTATTTCCGGGAAAATTGAAGTCTCGATGGACCAGTCCTTTCATTGTGAAAACTGTTTATTCATATTGGACCGTCGAGTTGTTGAATCCAAGGAACGGTAATATCTTTAAAGCGAATGGTCAATGATTAAAGCCGTTCTTTGAGAATTTTTCTTCAGAAGGTATGTGTATACCTCTTACTGATCCTGTGTATTATGGTATTTGATCTCCTAGTCTGATGGAGGTATAGAGTAGTTAGGATTAGGATTTTGTTGCTTTTAGTTTGCTTTTTCATAGGTTTGTTTGAAGGAGGTAGAATTCCAGTTTTTGTTCTCTCAGGTACTCTCATTCCTCATCCCCCTTTATTTTATAATTGCTCTCATGATTTGCTTATTGCATATCTTTTACATTGAGGACAATGCAAGATTTGGTTGGGGGTGTGGGATCACTAGGATGAATCTAGTGTTTTGTAACATATCGAGCAAAATGATGAATATTCTTCAAACATTTTTCAGATTTTTTTTTCTACAAATTCAAGCATCCATTGAAATCTTTGTTTCTATGCATTTGAGACAGTGTAAGTACAAGAAAAAGAGAGGCGAAGTGAAGTGATGTTGAATACTTTGAACAATCTCTAAGGTACTAATCTTGTATGTGAATTTCCCTATTTTTATTATTGATAAAAATTTTGAACACATTTACATCTAGTTCACATTACACGATTTTTATGCTTTGAAAGGATTATTAGAATTGTGGATTAGCTAGGTTTGGATTTGAGGTGTTGAGGAACCAAGCCGAGGTACTTTGTCCATCCTTATCCAAGGGAAAATAACGAAAGATATGGATTTCTAAAAATCCTATCTAATGTGTGTCAAAAGGAAAGGAAGGATGAAAATATGGTGGAAAATTTCGAAAAGGGCTACCTATTACCAATTGGGGGATGGTCTACCCGTAACCAAAGCCAGAAATGGAAAGTAGTGTGAAAGCCGTCGGAAGGACAGTAAGGCAAATTCCTGTCACAGGCTTGTTGTTGATCTGTACACCTTAAATCCATGCTTTAGCTGATTTATGAAGAAGATAATCCCGAAAATCAATGAGATGAGCATTCACTGAGCACACTAGGTTAACTTGTTTGAGTCATTCTATTTATCAATCAATCAACGGGAATTACATATGAGCACTTGTTATGTTCTGAGAGACTTAAGGTTTCAACCTCTATCCATAAGTATTTTCGATTTTTGCACTTGCACATCATGGAGTGTATAGAAGCCTAGTTTCTGAAGGAGAGTTGAGTTTTGAAGAATGAAATTTATTTCACGCATGTTTTTCTTGGGACTAGCAAAATGCTAGTTGGGGGTGTGTTAAGCTCTTAAATGTGTATATTCTAACCCCATTTCATCACTAACTATGCTTGAAATACATGATTAAAGAACTAACTAATGCACAGTTTTGTGGTTGTGGGAATGAGAGAGAATTCATCAATTGAAGGCTTAGAGACGCTGTTTACAAGCATTGAAGATCAAAAGACCAAGCGCCAAAAGGTGGAAGAAAGAAAGCAAAGGAGAGAAGAAAGAAGTGCAGAAAATTACACTGAAGACCGGTCGTCCATAGCCCAAGACCGGTCGGATAGGAGGACCCCTGCTGCCAACCTTGCTGGACTAATCACGACCGGTCGTGTGACCGGTCGTTCGCTACTCAGACCGGTCGTCAAACCGGTCGATTAATTCAAAAGCCAGGAAGTATTTTTTCCGAAAATTCACTAGACGATTTTTGTCCTTTTACGACCGGTCGTCCGTGAGCTCAGACTGGTCGTGCAACCAGTCATCTACATAACAGAGCTTCTTCTACAAGCTCCGAAATTTGCTGCGCAAAGTGCAGTTTTTGCGAATTTTCTTAAAATTGCTTCTCATCTAGGGCCTCAAACCTATAAAAGGACTCCTCTAGCTCATTCCTAAGGCATCCTAAAAGAAAATTACCACGGTGGGAGGCGGCGGAAGTTGGATCCGGAGTTCTACAACTCCTAGTTTGTTCTTCTAATTTTTATGTTTTTCTTAGTTGCTTTCATGTTTTCTTTAATCATGAACGGCTAAACCTCTTAGCTAGGGCTAAGAGGTGAAGCTGGTAGTCAATCTAAAATGTTTTAATTCGTTGTTTTAGTTTCAAGTTAGATTATTAGTGAAGAAGAATGGTTTGAAATTTGAATAAAGTTTTAAGTATTCTTTCTTAGTCTTATGATGGCTCATGGATGATTAGAAGAATTGCTTGAGTTCTTAATTATTTTGAATGGTTCTAGACCTATACGCTCCGAGGAATCGGATTCAATATGCTCTAGACCTTGAATTCTTATGTGGGAATTTTTAACCAAAGTTCTACTTTTCTGAATTTCTGAGTTATGTGTGATTTTGTAAGTGATTTAAATGAAGTTCAAATCATGATCTAGTTATGCTTTGTGACAGAGTTTAATGATGAGTATAATTGTGATCTTAATCTGTTGGAACTAGGATTGACCTATGCAATTGAGTGTGCTCAAGTCCTAACTTGAGAATTGAGGGAATCATTTATATGAATCACACATATGGCAAATTGTTTGTTATAACCGCCCTATCATCCGACTAGATAGGATTTGATTTCGATTCTAGTTGTGTAATTACGAAACCACAGCGAATTAAGCATCAAGGATTCCTACAAGTGGATCCTTGAACCCCTAGTGTTCTTTTACATTGTTTACATTCCCTTTTAGTTTAAAATTGCTATCTACATTCAATTTCAAAATTCAGTTTAGTTAGTTCTCAATTAAAGACTGTTGGAAGTGTTTTGTGAGTTCCTATACAAGTCCATGTGGATCGACCTCGGCCTTACCGAGATTATTACTACATCGCAGCCTTGCACTTGAGGCAAGCAAACACATTACTCCAGCCGCGGCCTCCTACAGGGAGAAACAACGAAAGTCAGAAAAATACATGAAAAGAAAAAGGCAAGACAAGCAACTGAAGGTTGGCAAAGAGCTTATCCTGAGGCCGCCTTCGATTACTATCTCGATGAGCTCATTAGGATCCATCTCCGAGAGGGCATCCATGTCCTTTGCTAGGGTTGTAGACTTATACCTATATGTCATAAGACCATCCAGCCAGGATGGATACTGAAATTATGTCGGTAGTCTAACACGACACCAACGTATGTGCATACGGAAGCTTAAAGAGCAACTAGAATTATGGCTAAGTCCTAGAGGGGGGTGATTAGGACCTTTTGAAATTCTTTTCACCTACTTATACAATTTAACAAATTAAACTAAGTAAGCACGAACACTTCAGCTTCCAAGCCTAAGTGGGTCCAATCACTAGACTAGCATATGGTTAAGCAATTAACACCCCAGTCTAAGCATACATAGATTAGCATAAGATTAAACTAATTAAGTACCTAATTTATGCAATTCAAGTAGACTATATGAGAGTGGATCATATAAGCTCAAATCTACTCAAGTAAGTGAAAGTACATTATGTGTGTGTGGATGTGCCTATCAAGTGCCTAACATACATTCTAATTAAGCATTTGTAATTAAACAATTAAACACATTGCATAATAAGAAATGTGCTCAAATACAATCACAAACACAACGATGTATAGTGGTTCGACTTCGGGTCTACTCCACTCTCGGTTCAAGTACTCAACCCCTTTGAGCACACCGGCATTCACTAGGGAGTTTAAATCTGGTTCCTCCCAACCAAGGTATTTTAACTCAGATCCACCCAACCAGGAAGTTTACAAGTTCCTTCCAACTTACACGTACACACCGGTATTGGTGGCTCCCCTTGGAGACTTGTTTAGGCTCTATAACCAAGCTAAGGTCTTACAACCGAACTTCAATTTAGACTCCACTCATGAGTCAAGGACCTATAACCGAACCTCAATGGTTTTAGGTTCTACAACTGAGCCAAGGTCCTACAACCGAACCTAGCGTTTACTCCCGCCGGAGGCTCCCCACTTGGAGACTCAATTCGACCCTACAACTGGGTCTAGGTCCTACAACCGAACCTATCGAGTTTGAAGACAAACTCTATACTCAATTCCCGCAGGAAAAAGAGTGGTACCAGACTCTTACAAATAACAACTTACTTATCAGATTGAATCCCTTTATTGCGTTGCTTCGAGTTGCTTCTTCTCGCTCTCCCGTTCTTGAATCAGCTCCCGTTGTGCTCTCCCGATCTTTGATGCCATTACTTTGCCAAGGCTTCAGCTCCAAGATCAGCTCCCTTGCATATGATGCTCCATTGGAGATGTTTAATGTGGTAGGAGGTGGTGAAGCCTCTACAAATGGTAGGAAATAGGTATTCTAGAGGAATACACCTATTTGGACTCCTAGGTGGTGTTTAGACAAAGGATATGCATATGATCAAGGTGTCTGAACTCCTAGGAATCAAGAGGAAATAAGTCCATTCTCATTTTGGCATTGAATGCCCCAAGCTTGTGATGAATTACAAGGAGAATGACTTGTAATGGATTAGGAATAGAGCCTCTAATGGTCTTCAACAATGGTGGCTTCTATCTCCTAAAAATCCCTCTAATTTTGCCCAAAAACCATCTCCCCCATATTTAAAGAAAAATCTCCAACGGTCACAAAACGGGTAGAAAACGGTCACTCCGATATATCGAAAAGGGTATTTCGATTAATCGGAGTGATCTTCGATATATCGAAATACCAGTTCGATATATCGGAGAATATGTCCAAAGATTTCAGCAAGTTGCTAGACATAAATTCTGATATATCGAATTGGTGTTCTGATATATCGAAAATACTCATTCCTGATATATCAAAATAAGGTTCCGATATATCAAAGGTCTATCGAAATAAGGTTCCAATATATCGAAGGTCTATCGAAAATTATTGTTTGGGATGGATTGATTACAGCAACCTCCACCTCTTTTATTAACCTAATTTATCATGTTTTTCTATATGATCTAAGGCTAATAAGGATGACTAAAGGTATTCCTAGTTTGTCCAAGTCATCTAAGAGGGTTTGGGTGTTTTTGTTTAAAGGGTTAGGATCACCAAGGCATCTCATTTACATGTTCTTCTTCCTTTATGCTTATAGTCCACTTGAATCTTCGGTCTTCAGCTTGCCAAGGCTCAACCAACATTACAAAACATAGACACATGTGATTAACAAATAAGGTAAACTAGTATGCCACAGAAAAGTGCACTAACGGATACCTCTCTAACAACGGATGCATTACTACCCTAGTGTTAGTGACTTTTCTGTTGCATACTAGTGCACCTTGTTTGTCAATCACTTAAGACAGTGAGTCTAGTGTCGGTTGAGCTTAACGAAGACGAAGACCGAAGACTCAAGTGGCTCTGCTGCATTAAGGAAGAAGAAACATGTAAAAGTGATGCCTTGGTGAGCCTTAACCTTAAACCTACCCAAAACCATAACCTCTAGATGACCGTGACCATTAGGCACATCATTAGTCATCCTAGATTGGCCTTAGGTGTCCCAAAAGATCACCAAAAGATGGGCCAAAGAGGTGCCCTTGCTGCTGTACAAAAACAAACCCAATACAGTATGCAAGATAGGCTACCCGACCGGTCGAACCCATGCTTGACCGGTCGGTCAGTTGGAATTGGGACAGCAGCCTTGCTGGACCCATCTAGTCGTTGGGCCGACCGCTCAAGACCGGTCCGCAGGTCTGGTCCGATCGGTCAAACCGACCCCTCTACAGAGACAGCGAACACTGTCCATTTTTTGCCTATGACTAACCGGTCAAGACCGGTCGGGGACCCCTGGCCGACCGGTCGGCACTAGCCATTTTTTGCCCGTTTTAAATCCGTTGCACACTTTTTTTTATAAAAGGGCTTGGCTCGAATTGAGGGGTAACAAGAGGGATTTTGTGAGGAGTGAAGCCACCATTGTTGGAAACCATTTGAGGCTCATTCCCAACCTATGCAAGGCATCTTCCTTATGCTTTAACACAAGATTAGAGCATTCCAAGTTCATGAAGAAGATGACCTTCATCCCCTCTTGATCTCTAGAGTTTGGATCTTCCTTGATAGTCATATCCTTATCCAAATCTCTAAGATGAGATCGTTGTAGGTGAGCAACTTTAGGCAACCCATTCCTATTAGTTGTAGAGTTCTCAAACCTACCCTCCTATCACCTTGGGCATCTCAAAGGCATCTCAAGCAATGTGATTGATCGAATATAACTGAGGCATTGACGATGCAACGGCAACACGATCGAGGGAGCAAGGGAAGCTGATTGAAGCACGGGAGAGCGGAGATCAAGCAACCCGAACCGGCACTGAACAAGGGGCTCATCCGACAGGTAAGGTTGTCTTTGTTGAGAGTCCATCCACTCAATTCCCTATGGGAGTTGAGTGTAGAGTTTGTTTGTCAAACTTGAACTAGGGACGTTGGTCGTTCCTTGGCATGTTTGTCGGCCTAAAGACTAGGGGTTGTTTGGCACTCCTTAGCTCGTTTGTCGGGCCTAAACAAAGTCTTCAAGGGGGAGCCTCTAATACGGGAGTGAACGTGCGTCGGGTTGAGAGTTAGCCTATGTCCAAAACTCTGTTCGGGTTGAGAGTTATCCTATGTCCAAAACTTCGTTTGGGTTGAGAGTTAGCCCTTTGTCCAAAACTTCGGTTATGATTGAGAGGTGAACCGGTAAAACCTCCATATAAAGGTTGAGAGGTGAACCTCATTTAAAACCTCCGATAGTGAATGCTGGTGTATTCAAAGGAGTTGAGTACTTGAAACGGGAGTGGAGTAGACCCAAAGTCGAACCACTATACATGCTTGTGTTTGTAATTAATTAAGCACATTGTTATCTTAGCGTTAAATGTTTAATTGTTAATTATGTATGCTTGATAGGAATGTATGCTAGGCACTAGATAGGCACATCCACACACAAGATGTACTTTCACTAAGTGGTGTAGACTTGAGCTCATTGATCCATTCTCATAAGTCTACATAGGTTGTATGGATTAGGAGCTTGATTAGTTAAATCTTTTAATTATCTATGCATGCTTAGACTAGGTTGCTTATTGCTTAAACAACATGCTAGTCTTGTGATTGGACCCACTTAGGCTTGGAAGCCGAAGTATTCTTGCTTACTTAGTTTAATTTGTTAAATTGTTTAAATAGGCGAAAATAATTTCGAAAGGTCCTAATCACCCCCCTATAGGACTTAGCCATAATTCTAGTTGCTCTTTAAGCTTCCGCACATACAAAGGTATCGTGTTAGACTACCGATGTAATTTCACCTAGGACTCTACCTCGGGGTCTCCGCCGCTTGAGGAGGATCAGCCCACCGCGAGGGACCAGCCTTCGCTGGTTAGTCATCAATCTCGACGACCACTCGCTCTTCGATAGTAAGAGCCGCAACTATTGCCAAAGGAGTTGCAGTTGCTGCCAAAGAATTTATATCGGGAGCCAGTGAGGTCCCCGAGCCAACAACCTGACTAGTCCAGCAGATGAAGGACTGAGGGAGAGAGGTTAGTTGTTGTTGTCAAAGCCCCTCCTCGGACCTCGACCCCGCCACTTTCTTCTTTGGGGACTGTTGCCCGTTCGCGAAAGTCGGCTGGGAGTCTTTTGTTCTTGGAGGCCATCCCTGCATAAGTAGACGACGACGTTAGAAAATTGATGAGCGCCGGCCACATACACCAAATAGGTTAACCACCTACACCTACTAGGAATCAAACCAAACTACTAAAGACGTTCGGTAGTCAAAAGCTCTCCTCGATTGGATGGTCATGAGCCACCCCGATCTGATGAATCTGGCAGTTGGTGATGCCTGAACGATGCTTCGAAGAGCCTATAGAATAAAAACCACATTCACGTCAGCAACAAGTCGAGAAAAACAATAAGATACGAAGCAATAAGTAAATAAGCTCCGAGTACCACCCGACCTGGCAAGCAAAATTCACTCGGGACCCGATATCTCAACGGCTCCAGGTCGCCCTAGGGCACCTCCCACTCCCCCGAGGCATATAACCATTGGTCCTTCTACCCTTTAGTGGAGGACAGAAGTTTAGCAATGATAGGGCCACCCATGCTCGCCCATGCTTATAGGTAATACCAACCGTGGGCAGGGCTACCCTTCGCTCAAAACATGTAGAGAAGCTCGTACGCGTGAGCTCCTCGGTCCCGACTAGCTGCCACAAGATAAAGCAGCCATAGATGATCTTTTAGGAGTTGGGGTTCAACTGACTTGGAGCAAGACAGAGATGACTAAGGACCTCTCTCACCACGAGGTGGAGAGGCAAACGAAGACCTTAAGCAAAGAAAGATTTGATAGAGTGCGACCTCCCCCTCTCAAGGTCAGATCGAAAGTTCATCTACACGCAGGACCCTAAGACCTACCAACCTAGGGATTTGATAAATATCTATATAGTGATATAGCAAGAAGGTCAGAGCCCGATACTCCAACCTCTTCCCCCCAACTTCTCCAAACCTCGCAGCCTCCTCCTTCTCCTTAACGGTTAGCTCCGTGGGTCGGGACTCGACCTCAAGGTCTCCCCCCCCCCCCCCCCCCTGCCAATTCTCAGACTCCTCAGACAGTTTATCCAGCCTGAATTCATGAGAGGGCCCTAAGGACTCTAGATCAAAATGATCTGACCTGGTGGCTGAATTAGAGTCCTTTGACATTGTACAAGTGAAAGAAAATCATGAAGAAAGAACAAAAAACTAAAGGACAGAAAGATAGAGAGATCATACCAGGAACTCTGGCGCGAGAACTTGAGAAGTCGATTAACTCAATGGCAGGAACGCCTAAAGAAAAAAAACGTGGGTAGAATTCGGACTTCCAAAAGCGAAAATGTGAAGAATGAGGAAGAGGGGGTAGGGCTATTTATAAACTTTCCCTGCACTGCCTCAATCATTGTGCAATGCCACATGTTGGCACGGGATTGCCTCGAACAAAGGTACAATGTCTCGTCTACTGGACTCATCCACGTGATGCAACAGGCTTCACTCGTGCCAAGCGTGACGCCTCACCGAGTTGAACCGTCGCCACCTGTCGTGACGAAAGAAAGCAATCAATAATGCGCCATCTCGTTTGCAGGCCACCGCCATGTGTCAAGTGCATATTCACCCGAAAACTGAAGCGGTCATCGCCCCCATACAAGCAATGATGGCAACGCTTCGAAAATCACGCACGCCTAATAATGCCTCCAATCCCACCCTGCAACTGCAAAAAAAAGCTCAAAATTTGAATTTCTAGATATCCCGCACTACCACGAGACCAGGTCATCCTGCAAGCCTTACTCCTAAACCCTTAGAAATAGGGTTGTGCATAGTTCAGTCGGTTCGGTTTTGAGGGGTGATACACAACCGAACCAACTTAGTCGGTTTTGAATATTTAACAACCAAACCGAACCGATGAAGCCTCACTAACCGAATCGAACCAAATAAATTCGGGTCAGTTCGGTTTTGTCGGTTACATGACAACATTCAAAAAATTAAGAAGATCCAAATATATGGTGGACGACATCAATGTAAAAACTGGTGAATGAAAATTAAAACTTTTTATAATTATAAGCCACAAAAGTTTTGGATCAAGCTGAAAGTGAAATTTGACTTTTCCCTTCATCCAGGTCTATTTGACCTTATCAACGGATTAGATGGCAAATACACATTTCAAATCTTCTTTAAGTGGCCCGAGGACATTTTTAATGGCGAGCTCTCAATCAACATCGTTTCCTGTAGTGTGGTCCACCCGAGATTTAGATCTGATTAATTTTTGGAACACATCCTAAAATGGGTTGAGAAAACGATTAGATGGCATGGATATCTAAGATATTATCAAGGTGGGCCATACGGTAGGGGTAACATTAATAAATATAATTCAAATATATATATAGTCGGTTCGGTTCGGTTTAAAACGGTTTATAATTTCACAAACCGACATTCTCAGTTTTTAATATAAAAAAATCGAACCGAACCGACCCGAAATAGAATGGAAAACCGACCGAAACCGACCGGGTCAGTCGGTTTTTTTAATAGCCCTACTTGGAAAGCTCGGCCTCGAGAGTAGGGGGCAACTGTTATGGGAAGATTTTGAGCTGGTCCACACGTGAAGAAGCCCATTGGCCCAAGGGCTTAAGTATCTGTCCTCAGCTCGTCCCAGAGCTAAGGTGATATGTCGAGAACCTCTACAACTGCAGAAAGCATAGCACGACTATGCTCGGTCGTCCGACGACCTGTAGCATCACTCCACTCAGGAGGTACGCACCACCGAGGACCTCGTTTCACCTAAAATAGGTTTCTAGTCTATATAGACCAAGTAAATGAGCTCCGACACCGATCACCCCGGCTTCTAGGGCTCTCAATGGAGCTGGTTAGATCCGAGATCCGATTCGCTCTGAATCTGTATAATGCGGATTTGGATCTTAAAATAGGTCTGATTAGTTAAATGAACCGGATTTGGATCTTAAAATAGGTCTGATTATTTAAATAGATCGAATATGGATTCACAGGAACATATCCGAGTTCGATCCGAATCCGATTAAGATCCGACTCATTGTCACCTTACTGTATATGTTATATTCATGCTGGCCATCCGTTTTACAAATTATTTTAGGCAACCATACCATAGTAAATAGTGTGATTTGCATAAATTTTCTACTAAATTGAATATATTATATTATATAACTTTTTAGATTTGTGACAGGATTCAGACCTAGATCTGACTTGAATCCGATGGTTATCTGGATTTTGGATGGAAATGGATCTAACAATTTATACATGGATCCGACATGGATATCACCTTTTGGATCCGAATCCGTCCACAGATATACGAACTTGGAGCCGGATCCAACTGGATCCGATCCAGATCCAGAGCCGACCCATTGAGAGGCCTACCCGCTTCTCGTGGAGCCTTCTATCGGTCTCTTATTTGGGATCTCCTAAAATGATCTTTCAAAACGGATGGACGGCTTGGATAAAACAATACATCTGTTTTAGCAAATAGCTCCGTTTTATTTGGGATTCCAAACCATGGTTAAAAGACTTGGATACTCCAAGTGACTCGCTCGGACTGGGTTGGGTGACTCGACGGTCAACCAGATCAGAGGATTCTAGTGACCATGATCCAAGTAGACTATCCACGCAATGTCTGTGTCTTATCCACACCGTCCATCTGTTTTAGCAGTTCATTTTAGGACATGAGCCCAAAAATGAATTATATCCATAGCTCAAGTGGACCACATTATAGGAAAAAGTCTGAATTGAACGCCTGCTATTGAAAACTCCTTCGGGCCACATTAGTTATGAATCATGCTGATATTTGTGTTTTCTTTCGTTCATTGGGTTACAAATAAATGTCACTGTGTACCCTAAGAAGGTTTGATCCCATTATCTCCACTGTTTCCTGTTGTGTGGTTCAAATGAGCTTTTGATATGCTTCAATTTTGATCTCATGCTCTAAAATGAGCTGGTGAAACGTATGGACGGCGTGGATAAGATACGTATATGACAGTGGGGATGGACGGCATAGATAAGGGAAGCAGATTGCATATTGAGTAAACTCTGTGGGGCTCACTGTGATTTATGTATTTTATCCACTCCGTCCATCCATTTTACCAGATAATTTTAGATCTTGAACCCAAAAATGAAGCATATTCAAATCTCAAGTGGACCACACCACAGGAAACAGTGTGAATTGAATGTCCACTGTTGAAAATTTTTTGGGGGCCACAAAAGTTTTGGGTCAAGCTGATATTTGTATTTTCCCTTCATCCATATCGGTGTGATCTTATGAACAGGTTGGATGACAAATAAACATCAATGTGGTCCCTGGGAAGGTTTCAACTGGTGGAAATCATTATTCCCTCTGTTTCCTGTGGTATGGTCCACTTGAGCTTCGTATATGCTTCAATTTAAGGCTCAACCCCTTAAATGAGCTGGAAATACGGATGGACGGCGTTGATGAACCGCATACATTCATGGTGGCCCAGCAGAGTTTATTCAATACGATAAGGGCGTATTGAGTTACTCAGTACGCAATCCGATTTCAGATATAAGAAGCATACATACGGTGGGTCCCATAGAGTTTATAGCGTACTCAGTTACGCAGTACGGAACCTGCTTTACGACCCAAACAGGGGAGTAAGGACAGCAGCATCTCGCGTAAATTAAGCAGAAGCGTCCACTTGAAAAATGAATCTAACATTCATCTATTAATTTCCAGCGCCTTCGTTGCTTTCTTCTAACGCCGTTTCTCAACCCTAAAGAAGAAGAGGGAGAGAGGGAGAGCTAGGGTTCCGATTTCCTCCATGGAAGCTCGCCCTCGGATCTTCTCTCCTTCCTCCCTTCTATCAAGGTACTCCCCCGCTTTTAAATCTCTCTCCCTCTCGATCTCGATCTGCATTTTGATGTTTTATGGCATGTTTGGTTGCATCAAATTTCATGAAAATTTCCACCAAATTAGACAGATTAATGAGGAACTATTTTGAAATTTCATGATATTTTCTGCAACCAAGCGAACCCTTATGTAAATTTTCTGTTGGTTTCGATCGATAGGCAGTTAGTATTATATGTCATTCAAATTTCGAATTTCTTGTTGTTTCTAGGGTTTGATATTGTTGCAGGAGTGATTTGAGTGGGAATTTCTTCTTGTTGGAGGTAGAAATTCGGATTTTTTTTTTTTGTTTCGTTTGGTTTGTTTGATTTAGTATGCATTTGGTTGCACAAATATCATGAAATTTTAGACCAAATTTTGATTAATTAATCATGAAATTTTGATGGTGTTTGGTGCAACCAAACGCACTGTTGGGGATTATTATTTTAGGGTTTTTTTTTTACGAGAAGTTTGGATTTTTTTTATGCATGGTTGGATGTTGGTATTCACGACTTTAGTGCTTTCTTCAAAATTTTCTTTTAATTTCACCGGTTTTCTTGTGTGAGAGATTCGTGCCGGGTTTTTTTTCATAATTAGAGATTGAGAATCACAAGTTTTAGGTTTTAGTCTTATTTTCTTCCATTCATTGCTTCCGTTGTCTTCAATGTTCTATGGGGTCGTTTGGCAGCCCAGGATTTGGAGGTAAATGGGTGTATTTCGAATCCAAGTAGCTACTTTTTGCGTTTGGCAGCCCCAGATTTGGAGGTAAGTGAAATCAAAGGTATTTGAAATACACACCCAGTGTTGTCAAAATCCTACGATTTACGATTTACGATTTACGATGTAGGATTTTAGTCGAATCTTAAGCAAAACAATTTGAATCCCAACCTCGTATCCCTTTTAATATGAATCCTATGATTCTATGATTTGAATCCTACGATTTACGATTCAAATCCCGATTTACAATTCAAGTTATACTTGTTCTTTTCTACTTTAAGCTCACTTGGCTTTCATTTTATGTTTTTAAATTGGTGAGGGCTTTAAGAATTGTTTAGAAAAGCTAAATTATTTTTATTTGTTCTTTATAAGAAATTAAATGATATATATTCTCTTCAACATTAAATCATGTAGTTTTTTTTTTTCGTGATTCCTTCTTAATTGGCCGAAACACCAAATTGATGTATGACCTACCAGGTAATGTTTTCATGGATGGTTACGATCAACATGTCTCATATATATTATGGAATGATGTTTAGAAATCAAAATATCTTTTTTGTCAGTTTACAATATCAAAGGCCATTCTTCCACCGTGATTTTACATTCAAGAAAGGTAACAGGAACATAAATTATTATTAAAGGACCCTTGTATGTTTTTTAAAGGGAAATTTCATGGAAGACAAAAAAAATGAAGGAATAAGAATCCATTAACACTATTATGACATGGTATTACTTGGTGCACATTGATGGCAAAAGGAAGATGGATGAGTTTAAAAAAAATGATTTATTTATATTTTTCATATTTTTTCAAAATTTTAAGAAAATTTTAAAAAATCTTACGGTTTACAATACGATTTGTGATCTGATACGATTCAACCCCTACTATGATTTGCAATATGATAACGATTTTGACAACATTGTACACACCTTTGGTGTGTTTTGAAATCTCAATAAAATGTTGTGATTCGGGTGTAATCCGAGTGAAATGCCTTTTTTGGCTCCCTTTTAAAGGCAGGAGAGTCGCACGTGTAACAAAGGTGCCGCTAGGCTACTAATCCATTGTACACGTGGCACGCTGATGATACTCCAAAACAATCCAATTATCGACTGCAACACTAAAATCACATCAATAGAATGATCTGAACTGTCCAAACTTTGGCCATCTAAATGGATGGCTAAAAAACGTCAGTGAGTCATTCGTTTGTGATCCTTTCGTTTGTGGTCCACCCGAGGCTTGGAATTTCTTCATTTTTGGCCAAAGGGTATATTCCAATGGGCTTATTACAAAAATTCTATCATATATCGTGTATGCATACTAGTTTGGGATATTAAAGCTAATTTAGTTAATCAAATTCAGGTGCTATGAATATAGTAAAGAATTCCAAATAGATGCTTCCAAACAGTAGGTTTGGATTCCATTGCATTCCAACCAAACATAACGGACGATTCAGAATCACCTTGATTCATGTGTAATTATAATTTGGATTCCAATGCATTCCAAATACAAGTTCCCAAACAGGCCATAATTGGATTCAGCAGTTTTACTGTTTTTGTGTCATTAGTGGGTTAAATGAACTTGTAATTTCTTGCTTTGCTGTGTTTGGACGAAGATTTTTGCATTAGTCAAATCTGATTTGTGTTTTCTTTTTTCTTTCTTTCTTTCTTTCTTTCTTTTTTTTTTTTTTGAAGAAACAGCAGCAATGAGATTGGGGTGTTTGGTTTCTGGAGGGTGCTTCTAACATTTTGATTAGGGATGGACTTTTTTATATGTAATTAATTTTGAGTAGGATTTTGATACTCTGGTATAATGTGATGGTTGATATGCAGTTGCTCAAAAGTTGCACACGTCAAATTGAACTGACCAAGTTGTGTGCACAATGTGGATGGGTTATAAGTAAGCATTATACTGATTTACTTGGATAACTGGCCAATTGGTAGACATTTAAGGGACAGTTGAGGTGAAAGGATCCAACCATCTGAATTTGTCAAGAAAGTACCCCTGAATTAGAGGGTTATGATTGTTCAACCACTCTGATTTTGGAACAATGGCCTATCTAAATTGGGTCCTACAATTTGCACCGTTTTAATTATAGTTGATGCATGCCATGTGTATAATTTATGAGTGCTCGCATATCAGCCATCAACTTGACAGTGTGATATTGTCAAAACTAGGGCTATATACGGGTTGGTCATTGAAATATATGATATCCATCTCCAACTTGTATTCCAACATCCATTTCTGGCTTTTATCCAACTTTTCTAGATAATATCCAAATCTGTACCTGTGTACAACAACAAATCGGATATCCAGCTGATAGTTAGGTATCAGATATCCGACCCAACGTACAAGTTTGGCACATCTAATTATTAATTGGTTTTCCTGATTTTCCGAGATAGGTGTTCTTCACGATAGGGCCTAGCAATTGCATGGCAAGATTTCCTACACAATCGCATTCATCACCATCATCTTCATCAATCAGTAAATAAATAAACGATTAATTCATTCACCATCATGATGATCATGAGATCGGAGGGATTCAAGACAGATCAAGGCTGAATGATCAAGAGAGATCATGAGCGAGAAGGTGAAGAAGGTCGTGGACGCGAGGTAGGTCTTTAGCTAGGGTTTTGGGCTTAGATCCAAGAGAAGAATATGATTTCCTCTTGTGGCTCGAGGCCAAAGTTTTAGAGGGAGATCTGCAAAAAGAGATGTTAATGAGAAAATTTATCGGCGTAGGCCTCCCAAAAGGTAACGGAGGCGTGCAAAGGTTTCCTCGGGCCGGACGGAGATTGACCCTCGAGTGCAAAGGCAGAAGGGAGCTTGACTGCAAGACCCACCCGTCGAGCAGGGACGAAAGTCGGCCTTAGTGATCCGATGCATCAATGAAACCAATCGGAAAGGCATCTCTCGTGACCCTTCTAGGGGGATGTTCTAATGGTGTGAGCAAGGGATGGTTTCAAGGGAGAAACAACTAAACAATGGGAAAGGCATGAGAGAATCGAGGGCTATAGGGAGTTTGAGGAAAGGGGTCATCGAGGAGGAGGAACAGGAAAAGGGAAGGGTTATGGGGGATGATAATGAAGAAGGGTCAACCATATGGTTTCATCCAAAGGTCATCGAACACGCATGGGAATCTCTCTGATGTTGTGTGGTGGCGCAGGTGGAGGAAGGAGCCTCCATGGAAGAGATTTGAGAGTGGCTCAGTGAGAATGGAGGAGTGTTAAATGATCAGTGCATGCTCAAGTTCCTATCCATGAAGGAAGTGTAGATGGCCCTTAGCCTAGAGGTGGAGATGGACAAGCTTCTCATGGCAGGGGCACTATTCAAGGGAGGAGTGATGAAGAACTTATGTAGATGGGTTGACTAGACGTCGTCTGGCTAGGAGGAAACATGGCTCTCCATAAAGGGCATGCCGATGGAAGTCTAGTTTATGGAAGCTTTCACTGTGGTGGTGTCCTGTATGGGTGAGGGATTGACGATCAACCTCAAACCATCAATGGCGGATGGAGTAGAGGTGCGTTCGGTGAGGGCGTTATGAAGAAATAAGGTCGTGCTAGATCCGAAGTCGATTGTTATTGCGGTTCACGAGGTTAGGATTTCTATGGAAGCTAGCGAAAATTGACATGGGAGTTGGCTATAGGATAAATAAGTTGTGAGATCTAGTGTTCAGCCATGATGGACTCATGCCCATGGGTGGTGTTATGTCTCCATTGGATGGCGGATTATGAAAGGTGTACATGTGTGGATTACTCGATGGGAGAGGATATGTGTCGTGCGGAGATGGGTCGAAGGCGTTAGGCAGCAACGTCTTCTCTCTCCGGTCGACGCATGGCAAGAAAGGCTACATTTCCTTCATGATGACGTCACCGCTTGCATCATCGGTGGGGGACATCTCGAGGGTTGAGACATGTGTAAGCTCAATATGAAGGCTTAATGGTGACGTGGTCCATGTTGGCAAGGTTTAGGTGACCGAAGGCATTAGGTGGCAACGTCTTCCCTCTCCGGTTGATGCATTGGGAGAAAGGCTATATTTCCTACGTGATGATGTCATCGCCTGCATCATCGCTGGGGGAGCTTTGGGGCTGAGACAAGTGTAAGCTCAATCTGTAGGCTCAATAGATTGGTGACGTGGTCCATGCTGGCTAGGTTTGGGTGACCGAAGCTAGCCAATGCGTGGGTCCGAAGGTGTTAGTCTCGATCCAGCGTCATTACGAAGCACTACTACAAGATGCCCCCTCTTTGCATTTATTGCGATTCTTTCTTCACGAGTATCGTAATTCGAATAGTCTCATTACTCCAAAGAAATCCATTTCTCTTTTGAAAAAAGAGAATCAAAGATTCTTCTTGTTCCTATATAATTCTCATGTATATGAATGTGAATCCGTATTACCTGCCATTGATGGTCTCGGTATGTGTGTTGAGGTCGAGATGGATATGCAGACATGTAGCCTAAGTCATGCGGAGTTTTGCTTTCAAGACCCACATGCACTAAACTTCTTTAGGCCACATGTTTGAAGCTCCCTTCTTTCTAAAGATATTTCGATCCTTTTTCCTTTGTCAATCGAAGGTTTTCAGTCACTAGCCCCTCGTCTACTTGAGATTGAACTGGAGAGTGCTCGTCAGTTTGGGAATTTACGTATCAAGGGTGGCAATCTACTATCTCTCCTGCTTCTCCTTCTGATGTGGTGAAGTAGAGTGTGGTGTACTCATTTCAAAATGGAGGTCTAGAAGCTAATGGCTTCCTTCCGGAGTTGAGCCCTTATAGCTCCAGGGCGTCGCTTTGGCCTTGAAGGAAACTTTGGAGGTGGCCCCTTTGTGTATGGCATTCGCTTCAGAAGTGGTGCTCGAAGGTTGGCAGGTTCCTACAGAGTGTCCCAAGGTTCTAGAAGGTAGCAAGGTTGCCAAGCAGGTTAGGTTCTAAAAGGGAAAAGATGGATAAGAGAAGCCTTATGTCATGTGGGTAGGTAGATTGAAGTATCATTTGGGAATAGGGACGAGGAATATTATGCTCTCATCCACTTCATCAAGGATCAGGGAGGACAATTGCAGCAACCAATGTT
This sequence comes from Liriodendron chinense, assembly GCA_003013855.2. Lineage (NCBI taxonomy): Eukaryota > Viridiplantae > Streptophyta > Magnoliopsida > Magnoliales > Magnoliaceae > Liriodendron > Liriodendron chinense. The sequence goes on from ML058555.1 coordinate 246,658, forward strand.
CCCAAGCCTCAACGATCTCTGAAGGGTAAAAGAGAGCCGGTAAGTCTCTATCTTAACATCATGGTAAGGATTGGGGATTCAACTAAGCGTAGGAGAAGGGTCGACAAGGGAGATGAATTCCCAAATGAAGATTCTTTCTTCGAACATCCGGGGCTTAAGGTGTAGTCAGAAGAAGGTTCAGATTAGGGATATATGTAAAATATCTAAAGCTTAAGTTATCATGCTTTAGGATACCAAGATGCAGGCTAATGGATTCTCTGTGGGGGGTGAAATCAAAGGAATGGGTCACCACCCTGGACACTATTGGTAGTACCGGGTCACCACCCTTGGGATTCGTCAGTTTGGGTGAAGGAATCTAAGCAGGAAGGTACCTTCAGTGTTTTGGTGGCACTGGAAAATGTTTCTAACATGTTCCGTTGGCTTTTCACGACAGTATATGGTTCGAATGTGCTTGCTAAAAGGTCTGAAATGTGGGCAGAGCCATCAAAAGCTCACAAAGTTATTTCGAGGGCGGTGGTGTGTGGGTAGCGACTTCAACATCACCAGATTTACTTTTGAGAAATCCACTGGGGGAAGAATCACAAGCATTATGATGGCGTTCTTAGGCTATGTAGGAGAGCATGACCTTGTTGATCTTCCATTGGGAGGAGGAAGTTTTGCTTGGTCGAATGGTCAAAATCAGGTCGTCATGTCAACACAAGATGGGTTTCTTGTATCCCCTGAATGGGTGGAGAGGATATTGTTGGTTTCCCTACATGCCTCTTATCTAAGCCTGTGTCGAACTACTATACAATTTTGTTGGTGGTGGAGGAGGAGAATTAGGGTCTCAAAACCTTTCATGTTTGAGTTATTATGGTTAAGAGGTCGAAAGCTTCTGCTCTATGGTCAAAGGTTGGTGGGAATCTTTGAGGTTTAGGGTTACATTGGGTTCATTTTATGTCAAAAGTTGAAGCTCTTAAAAGGGAAGATTCTAGATTGGAAAAAAGAAGTGATGGGAAAGTGGAAGGAAAAGATGGACTTCATGTTAAGCAATATCCAAGCTCTCGACATGAAGGTGGGAAGGAGGTGAGCTGTTGGATGAGGAAAAGATCTTGAGATCTAAATTAGCCAAGGACTATGCTACTTGGCTAAAAAAGGAGGAGATAAAATGGAGTCGAAGATCGTGTGCCCCATGGTTGAAAGAGGGAGATAAAATTACTAGTTTTTTCCATATAATTGCTAGTGCTAGGGCTAGGAACAACAAGGTGAGCAGTATCATGGTGGAAGGTAAGAGGATAGAGGGAAAAAATAGGTTAAGCAAGGAGGTGGTTGAGTTCTATAAAGATCTATAGGAAAAAGAGATTGGGAAAGACCAAGAGTGAATAATTTGTTTTTCAGTAGCCTCTCTTGGGAGGATTCAACTTTGCAAGAGTGCCCTTTCTCAGAGGAAGATGTGAAAGATGTTGCTTTCTCTTTAGGAAGAGACAAAGCCCCAGGGCTATAATATTTTCTGCAAGCTTTCTTTCAGGAGTTTTGGGACATGCTTAAAGATGACGTGATGATTGTGATGGGTTGGTGTGGACAAAAGAAAAGTCAGGTCAATTCTTAGTCCGATCCTACTCCAATTCTTCGAAGGGAGCAAATTCCGAACAGACGAGTTGTGTGGCATTATGGTGCTCCTCGCTTATGAGTGGCTTTTGGGTAGAGAAAAAAAAAAGTCTTGACGATCGGTAACTCCAAAAGCGATCAATGGTTAATTTCCAACATTGGCCTTATGTGCACGTCTAACGCTGAATCTGTGGACTATCTCTTCATCCATTACCCTTTCGAAGTCGAGTGCAGGATACTATTCTTAGAAGATTTAACTTCACTTGGTACATGCCTTCTGATATCGGTGATCTGTTAGTGGCTTGGCACAAGGTGGCTTTTTGTATTAAAAAAAAAAAATAATAAGTGTGTTACGGAGGCTTTGCCTTCTCGCTGGGTTATGGTCAATATGAAGGGGAAGGAATGGAAGTTGCTTATGTAACAAAAGTAGGCAGGTAAAGTGGATTCCTAGTAATGCAATGCTTCTCATTGTTGAGTGCGCTGTGGATATCGGATGTTTTGAAAAGTTGTAATTTGTCCCTATTGTTTCTTTCTGTGTTCTCTCTGTCTAGGCTGTATTTGGCACCATCTCGGTGCTTTTTCTCAAGTTCATGTTATCTTTCAAAAGAAAAAAAAATGGATCATCATCAAGTAAAAATTCATACGTGAAGCGAGCTAGTAGTGTTTAACGACAGAAGAAAGTTACGGCATAGGGTGGGAGCAATGTCACAATCTATTGTGGGAGTATTGGTTCGGGGGGGGGGGGGGGGGGGGGGGGGGTGGTGCGCTTGAGATTCTTGAGAAAGGAAGTTCAAATGACGTGGTAATGATTACATTCATTTGGACATATGGTTCTTGCTATATGTTTGAGATATGTGGGGCCCACTTGTGATGTGTTTGTGGAATCATCTGGTGCACCTCATAACCACCGTACATCCCCGGAAAATAATCTAAATGGAATTTGGACACACCATAGGAGGAAATGCACATCGCCCCTAAATCAATGCCTTGTTGTTCGTACTTAAGATTCTTGAGAAAGGAAGAAGTTCAAATGACGTGGTAATGATTACATTCATTTGGACATATGGTACTTACTATACGTTTGAGATGTGTGGGGCCCACCTGTGATGTGTCTGTGGAATCATCTGGTGCACCTCATAATCACCACTCATCCCCAGAATATAATCCAAAATGCAAGTTGGACACACCATAGGAGGCAATGCACATCACCCCTAAATCAATGTCTTGTTGTTTACTTTTTGTGTGGCCCACCTAATTCATGGATTAGGCCGAAATTCAGGGTGTACGCCTCACATGATGAGTTAAATATAATGAACAGGATGGATGGCCCCCACGCATCAAGGTAGGCCCCCATGTGAAGCATATGGTATTACCATAGGATCTTCCGTAAATCCTCCCAAAAAACTTATTGTTGTGAATGTTGAGTGTTGACATATTGGAATCTTATACAACACTTAAAACACCCAAGTTCTGTGGATCCACCATTTTGTATTTGATAGTCTGCTCCATGCATCAGGTGGAAGCCCTTATTTGAATTGTACATACAAAATATCTGCCCTATCTAAAACTCCTATGGGCCATTCTAATGGGAGCAACGTAAAATAGCTCATAAAACCACTAATTTCACACGGTGTGGCCGGCCTGAGTTTTAGATGAAGCTTCTTCTTCTTCTTTTTTCTTTTTTTTCTGTCTTCACTTCATACTGATGAATTACACTTAACAGGTTTGATGGATACACAACATGGTGGCCCCACTTAGAAACTAATGGTTAGCTTCCCATCCCCATTGTTCCGTGTTGTTGCCCACCTGAGTTGTGGTTCTGGCTAATTCTTTTTGTCCCATGGCCTGGAGTATAGAACCTGATAGACTGAGTGGATGTTGCATATGTGAGGGCCCTACAAGCTTGGGTGTCTTGCACCCTGAGTAAAGCAGGTGTTGAAGACAATTCCTGTCCATGGTTGATAGCTTGATGCGGTTTGACCCATTTTTCTGGCGATTGGGTTACTAGTTTGGTACTCTAGCTGAGTATGGTGCTCAATGCATATGCAATAGAATTTGTACATGTGGCTGTCCATTAACCCATGTGGAATACAGTCTCAAAGTAACAATCCGAAAAACAGATTTATTGAGAAATCTTTAATTTAACCAACCAATAGATGTCCACCAATCATATATAGTGTCAATAATTTAGTTAAAAATATTATTATTTGTGTAAATTATGAAAATAAGCTCGGGTAAGCAGATACAGATGGGATAATATTCATATCCGACCCACTTAGAAGTCAGCTAAATGGGAAGCAGGTAATCAGATAAATTTTTTGAATTGGGTAAAGAATCCCATAGCAGTACCCGATTTTCTTGGTTCGGATATGTCTAGTGATCAGGTAAACAGTTGACAGATTTCCATTGCCACCCCTAGTCACAACAGAATATATATTATGATAAGAATAGGTACCCCAGAGATGAAGAGTCCAATTAGTTGTCTTCTCTTGTTTCCATCCAATTCATTTGTACTCGTTACACTGTACATGTGGGAGCATGTATTGGGATCCAATTATACAAACCATCTTTCACCCATTGTGGGAGGGCTGCAACTCAGGAAGTGCCCCAACCCAACAATCCTAATCATCTATACATTCAATCTGGACCATTGTTTTTTATGCATTTTGGATGGGAAACAAAATAAGAAAGAGGAGAAGAATGGATTTTGCACACACCACAGTTCAAAGTTGATTTTAGAGGGTTTTCTCCCTCTGCAAGAGAATACTTTCTCCCAAAAATCACACACTTCTTTTTTTCTAATCTTCATTGCCCTACGGTATCTACACACACACATGTACGTGTATTTACCAGTGTTTTAAATAGTGAATAGCGTGTAGCGTAACCTTTATCCCTCTGAAGCGTGAGGCGTAAGCTACATCGCGTGTAGCCTAAGCTACACGCTACTTAGATTTTTAATCAAGGTTGCACTTGGTTGCACCAAATTAGATGATTAATAATAAAATTTAACAAATTTTCATGATATTCGGTGCAACCAAATGCAATCTAAAGTAATAGCAAGGGGTGATTATAAAGTATGAAAGTGAAGAAAGAGCAACAAAACTGATTTAAAACTTTTTCTTATATTATTTTAGTACTAAAAGCATTGAAAAGACTAATGAATTTCCATTGAAATAGAAAAATGTAACAAATCATTAAAAACATTATTGATTTTAATGTTATAGTGAAAAATGACTTGTAATGTGAGCTATGTAGCGTTTAGCATAGTCTATTGTAGCGTGTAGCATACCCAAATTAATCATGTAGCGTAGGCTACATGCAACTTAAGCTATTTTCATGAGCTACGTATCGTTTAGGCTAAGCTATGTTACGTAGCGTAGCTATTTAAAACACTGGTATTTGCATAGATGGACCTAAAGAATCCAGAAAACACCATACATATATGAACTTAATTTCTCCCTTTTATTCTCTATGCTTCCCGACATAATAATACATCTTATTAAGGTCCTCCAAGATATTTTTATATCCTATTAAATATCTCCCAACTCCTAAGACCTAAGTTTCTCTAAGTAGAAAACCATTAATGATTTAATACCCTTTAACGATTCTTTACTAAATAAAGATCTCAAATAACCAAGCTAGACCCACACAAAGGATGCCCATCTCTTAAAAATCTCCAAGTATGACTTAACATGCGGGTCCCACTGGACAGACCGTAAGATCCGTAAATTGGGCTTTTGGGGGCCCAAATCTCCATCACATGTTTCTCAGGTCCTTTCATGCTTGCATTATTTCCCAACGGTTGGAAGGAAATTGTCCTCGAGGTGATAGACATTACCAATCCAAAGGATTGATCCACCTTTACAATTCGTCTTGTTGGCAGTAGTTGATGGTGAAGGCCTACGTGTCGGATCAGCGCCGCTTGCATCAGATGGTGTTGTAGATCACGAAACCTCTTCTTTCATTGTCATGCTTTCCACATTCTATGTATTGGCTCCTGCTTGTCTAGCCTATTGGCTCCTTGTTGTCTCCGTATTGCACGTATCAATGTGGGACTCCAATTTATATTCTCTGATTGTCAATGGGGAAGGGAAAAACACGTCCATCTCTACTTGGACAGTCGGGTCTGGGTCCAAATTTTAGACCCAGACCCTTTTACTAAATGGGCGGGTCCGGGTCGGGTCCGAGTCAACCCATCAAACCCATTTATAAATGGGTCCGGGTCTGGTAGAGGAAGATCCACCCAGACCCATTTATAAATGGGTCGGGTCTAATGGGTCCGGGTCTGGATCAAGTATGCAATCATTTTACAAGGCTTAAAATCGGGTTTGGACGGGTCTGGATTAGACGGGTCCCTTGAAACATGGACCAAACCCGCCCACTTACTAAATGGGTCCGGGTCGGGTCGGGTCGGGCCTAATATAAAGGAAACCAGACCCAGACCCGTTTAGCAACCGGGTCTATTCTTGGACCCAAACCCGTACCATTTAACAAATGGGTCGGGTCTGGGTCGGGTCTAAACGGGTTGGGTCCGGGTACCCCATCGGGTCCGCTGACCCATTTACAGCCCTATGGACAAGTACAGTAGAATGTGCCAGTTCAACCTTTGAGTTGATCATCTCTTCACCTACCAACCTAACCATCGAGTCATTAGATGTTCCATCAACTAATGCATCCGTTGATTCATTGATAGTTTCATCTATCATCCCGCCAATCAGCTCTACACTTGTATATTGTGGCACTTTATCCAGGCACATAATCCGTCAAATCTTCAGCCACTTCCTCTAATAAATCATGGATTTGTTCATTGACATTCTCAGATTCTCTGTTAAACTTGGGCATCTCAAGCTTTACATCATAAGTGTAGTCACGATCCTGAAATTGTTCCATCTCTTCTTCCACAAGGATGAATGGACGAAGCACCATCAGAACCGTTAGCATCTGATTCCAAGATGCTGCCACCTCACGCACAAGGAGGCACTCTTTAATGTTGTTTTGGCGTACCAAATTATCCCATCAACTCCAAATATTATGGAGCATTCCCTTCATACGATCATAACTCATTATTTTCTCCACAACAGTCTTCTCATTGTTCATCATTGATCTTATACAAGTCCACATAGAACTTGCTCCCCCACCAATTTGATTCAGGTTGGATGGAAAGAAAATAAGGGGAGAAACATGGATTTTGCACACCACACAAATCAAATGGTTTATTCTTTTTTTTTCTTTTCTTTTTTAATATCAATCTTCATTGCCCTAGGTCATCTACAAAGAAACACACACACACACACACACACACACACACACACACACACACACACACACACAAAACTCAATAATCCTAAATTAAGAAAGAATCCAAAAACACCACACATTTATGGACCTAAATCCCTTCCTTTTGTCCTCTTATTACTATTACTTATCTCAATCTTATCTTATAAAGATCTCCCGAGGTAATAATATATCTTATTAAAGGTACCAAAGAGATTTTTATATCCTATTAAATATCTCTTAGGACTTGAAGCCTCTCGAAATAGAAAACTATCAACAATGTAATATCCTTTCTACATTCTTTAAAATCCTTACTAAATAAAGACCTCAAATAATCAAGCTAGACCACACAAAGGATACCATCTCTTAAAAATCTCTAAGCATGACTGTAACATGTGGGGCCCACAGGGAAGACTGTAGGATCCGCAAATTGGGATTTTGGGACCCACATCGTTCATGCTTGCATTACTTTTTCATTTGTTTTTGGGCCAATGGCTCAGCCAGTGCAAACTTTTGGGCTCTTTCTTTTCATCTGGAACCCACCGGCCACCAGATCGGCAGTTCGCATTCCTTACATGTGGCCATGTATGTGGAGATGGTGACAAAAACTATATCAGACTTTTGAAGAATGGAAACTGGTCATTATTTTTCATGTGGCATAATCTTTTTCTTTTTTCTTCTCCCCGTTGGTTCCGATCTGTCTCTTGTTATATTTCTTTGTTCGTCTATTTACTTCTCTGCTTTTTTCTCTGTTAGTTGTTTGGTGGTTCTTGGTTAGAAACAGGTTCGGGAGCCGAGGTTTGGTTTTCCATTGCATTTTTTGTTGTTGGCTTCTTTCAAGCGTTTCCTGAGAGGATCTGACACTGATAACAAAGAGAAAAAGAATGTCAAGCCGCAGAAACACACACTGGTGCTACAGGTTGCAGGCGACCAGTTCGCATCCGAGGGCGAGACACAGCCTGCCCTGGTTGCGATGGAGGTTTTGTGCAACAACTCAATGAGATCGAAAATGTTATCGCTCCAGATTCCTTCGGTCTGGATTCTGATGATGATCGTGACCAGAGGATTAGGATGATGGAAGCTTTCTCAGCTCTGATGAGGCAGCCAATGTTACCGAGAAATCGTGAGGTTGATGTTAGAGGGAGATCTGGGCTAGGATTTGGTTCCAGTCCTTGGTTAATCTTCCAGGGCCAACTTCCTTTGCCCATGTCTGAAGGTGGTGGGATTGAAGTTCTCCTCAATGGCGGTCCAGGTATTGGTCTGAGGCGAGCTAACATCAGTGATTACTTTGTGGGCCCAGGGTTAGACGAATTAATTGAAGAGCTCACTCAGAATGATCCCCGGGGGCCGCCTCCTGCTTCCAGGTCTGCAATTGACGGGATGCCGACTGTAAAGATCACTCAGAGGCATTTGCGTGGAGACTCGCATTGTGCTGTTTGTAAAGAAAGATTTGAGTTGGGTTCTGAAGCACGAGAAATGCCGTGTAACCATATATATCACTCCGATTGTATTATCCCATGGCTGGTTCAGCACAACTCCTGCCCTGTTTGTCGTCACGAATTGCCGCCACAGGGCTCTAGCAGTTCTCAAGCAAGATTGAGTAGTCAAAGTTCCAGCAGTGACCGTAGAACCAGTCGCTCAAGCAGCACCAATGGCAGAGGTGGAGAGAATCGACGGAGGCGCAATCGGTTCTCCTTTTTGTGGCCGTTCCGTTCATCAAGCTCTAATTCCCGTAGAGAATCAGGTCTCAGCACCCATGTGCGGGAATAATGAACCAGGTGAGTCATTCCCAATGGCCTTTTGATTGCTAAGATCATGTCTCTCTATAGCTTTTCATTCACTGGTACTACAAATTCAACTTGGCATGAGTTGCTTGGAGTGAAAGTGGTTTAAGACCTTGTCGTCTATGAGGAATGTGAAGATTGTCAGAAGCCCAAAGCCCAGTTCATTCTGTTGTTCAATTTGTGTATATGATGATGTGTTCTTCGTCATTACATCTACCTTCCATGGTTGCCAAAGAAGCTATCGGTTCCATCAATTATCAAAAAAAAAAAAAAAAAAACGAAGGAAATATTATTTGGAGAAATGACCTAGTTGGACTAAGTGTATGGAATCTTCCCATGCACGTAGTTACATTTGGATGTGGACAGTTCATTTTGTCTGCTTGGGCTACCTTGATTAAATCGTACTGATTAGTGACCAGAAATGCCCATTTTGTGGATTGCAAAAAAAAAAAATGTATGGACGATGGGCAATGGATGTCTGGGACTACCCAATGCTTGTGAATTTTGCACAGAATCTGAAGAAGATTGAAATGAAACTAATGAATGGCCATGATGTGGATGTCTAGAAGTCCAAATGCAACTAGGTGCATGGGAAGGTTTCCATACACTTAGCCTGCTGGCTGCTGGATCATTTTTCATTTATTTCTCTAGCTTGCAAATGCTTCTAGGGTTCGCTTGAGTCCCTTCATGTTGTTGACCATTTTCATAAGTGTTGTTGCTGCTGCTGAATTTGATGTGCCATTGTAACGTTATTCATGCCCATTTTTTAGTTGTGCTGTTGCCTTTTCGTATGGCTGATAATTCCTGTGGGACAGGTTTAAAGTATCATCCGAAACCGTTTTTTGTCCAATGAACATACACCCGAAGCAGCTTTGTACAGGGCAATGTGAGGCCGTGTTAGGGCTTTCAACAGGCTGGGTTTGGGCTTGGTTTTGGTTCGTCTAAGCCTAACCTGAAACGTAAAACCCATGCCTGTGATGAGTCAAGACATACAGACCTGATTCTGGCCCATGATGATTATGCATGGCCCAAGCCTGGCTCGGCCACTTTCTATGGTGCGGAATCTAGGCTGTTGTGGGTTGTTCCCAATTATGAATGATATTGACAAAAATGTCCTCGAAAACCATAAACGGATGGGGCCATGTTGGTTGACGGGCTCTTACAACTATCTCGAGCTATAGCCATAGCCCTAGCCCAGCCCACTCGATTGAGCAAGATGTAAACTGTTAGATTGGCTTTTGTCCAATCATGCATGAAATTGACAAAAAAAAAAATGCCCTTGAAATCTTATATGGGACCAGGCTGGGCTAGGGTTGAAGGACGATCTTAAATGCAGCCTGAGCCTGGCCCTGATTAATAAACAGGCCTAAATTTTATGCCCGGGTCTGAATCTGGCGCCCAGTATTTCAGGCCAAGCCTGATGAGCCAGCCCTACCGGAGAAACCTTGTGCAGGTGATTTTTCAGCATGGGTCTCGTAAAGCAGGCCCATAAAAATTGACCCTATATGCTGAGGCTAATGTTCCTAATATCTCCCTTAATCATGTGGACCACATGGGGACAGAGACAGATAAAAATGAAAGCCTGTTTGGCAGGGCTGCATTGCCTTGTTATGCAAGGTGCATGTGTTGCCTAACTGATGATTGGGACTACGAATATGTAGAGTAGAACAAATGTACAATTGAAGCCCAAGCGGGCTGCAGCTAGTGCCTACGTCAGTCCTAAAGCCTGGACTGTGTCATGCTGGTAGGCCTGAACCCAGAGCGGATTAGGATTTAGGTGTTACCCCGGGTAACAGTTTAATGGGGTCTTACCCCTACCGTGGGGCCCACCTTGATGATGTGTTATATATCCATGCCGTCCATCCGTTTCTACAGCCCATTTTAAGACGGGATACAAAAAATTATGCATATCCAAATATCAGGTGGACCACACCACAGGAAACAATGGTGATTGAGTGCCTCACCATTAAGAATTCGAAAGGGCCCATCGTGAGGTTTTAGTAATGTTTATTTGCAATCCCTGGATGAAGGGAAGGCCGCACAGGCGTCAGGCGCCACCTGCTTCAGAGAGCTCAGTACATTCCGGCTATGAAAATTAGATTTTAACCCTCAATTTTCAATAAAACGCCTGTGGGTATCCTTACCATTCTGATGCCTGAACATTCTGTGATAAATCTGAGCCTTCTGGTTCTAAATAATTCAATTATCTTTTTGCCTAAAAAATCAGGCGATTTCACTTCTTGGGTGGGCCATAGTTTAAACACTTCTTTTCTAACCATCCAATTTGCTTTGTGCGTTTTAGACCATCCGGTCTGTGAAATGGCCTGATTCTTAATGATATAGATAACACCGTGCTGAACATTGGCACTTATGGAGCTGTGTGAAGATGGGCACCAGCTTCCTCAGGGTTGAAGCCATGTTCACGCCCAGATTTTAAACTGCGAACCGGTGCCGGGCCTATTCACTGATTTTCCCGGGGGATCCCATCCCACCGTCAGCTCCAGATACCAGGCACTCTATTTAAGGGGTAGATTCTATGTTAGTTTTACACCATGTAGACAAGTTGGCTGCTCATCCTCAATACGATCGGGGCACTGATTTACAGGAACCCATTCCATCCAAGTTTCAAGATGGCTGATTTTACAGGGCCACTGTTTTTCAGCCCAATTAGGGCTAGCTAATTTGAGGGTATTTGAGTGTATTCCAAATCAAATCACAACAAAGTGCACTGATTCCGGACTCATCACAATCTCTCCAACCGAGACCTTCAACACTGAGATGGAGAATGGCATGTACACATGAGTCAGCAGTACATGTGGGCCCCACCATGATGTTTGTGGGCCCACTTTTGTGGCCATATTGAGTTTTGAAATCACCTCAATTTTAACTAAAATGTATACTTTAATGTTCCTATTATAATGACTATTTTCAATATTACACATGTACACACCATTTTGGAATATCGTAGATAATTTAGTTAATCAAATTTAGGCTTATGGGAATATAATACAAGATTTGAATGCTTTCAAGGGACAAAAACTTTAGATCCGAAGTGTATTCCAATTACATAATACCAAATATAATTGAAGCATTCAAATACATTGGATTCTAATGTATTTGAGATTTAGAATCCAATACATTCCAAATAGATGCAACCAAACGAGTTGGATCTAGCCCAGTCATTTTAAAAGAGAAACAGACGACCAACATGGTCAACCAACCAATCCATGGATGCACAATAGCTGCCCTCCGCCACCACCACAGGGAGGACAGCAGTAAAAAAGAAGCATCTACTTTCTCAGGCATTCAGGGCAAGAGGTCCACCTCACTTTTAACTGTTCACTTTCATGGAATTGGATGACCCGTTATGAGTCCTTAATTCAATACCGTTCACACAAAAACACACGCAATTTCATCCACCAAAAAATTACAAAGCGGATGAAAAATCAGTTACATACCTTGCATCATGTTGGAACGGTGATGCACGGCTAGAGTATCCTCACTGAATGGCTCTTATCATTGCTCCCACGTATCATGCTCACCTTCTCCTTAATTATTTCTCTCGAGTGTGTGCTAGAGATGGGTAGTCTTATAGGTTTTTGAGCTTGGAGGGAGAGGACCAAGGATTTTTTATTTTTATTGTTGTTTCTACTGTAATGGAAGGAAATATTTGATTGAAAGAAATCTGCATAAAGAAACCTCACACCTAGTATGTAGATTTTCGCCTCCGACAGAAATAGATTATCGATAACACAGAACAAGCACTGGGTCAAGGTGCATACTTTGTCACTATCTTTGAGATGTTTGCACCCCTCGGTACAAAGAACTAGTGCAAAAGGTTGCCAACGTGTCTATCCCCTAGGATACAACTCTCCAGTTAATATTCCTACACAATGTGCATGAGCTATGAGAGAACCACCACCACCACACAACACACCTCCTTCCTTTTGCCCAGAGAAAACAAGTTTCGAAGGAGGAGAAGCAAATTATCGAAAAGATGACAACGGTGAGAGAAAGGTTATTATTTTCGACGTCTGCTAAAACCCTAACCCTAATCCTTTTATAGAACTTCAAATTCAACGTCTCGAAAAAGACCCATTTAAGAGAAATGGTCTCATCGTTTCAACATGTCCGATAATTAAGGCACATTCACATAATGGAAATGGCCTAATCAAATGGGTCACTTCTAACGAACATGATAAAAAATAGTTTTATAAATTTGGGTAAAACCTAACCTATCAAGACTTAAAGTAAGGAGGCCAATCCAGACCAATCGAGGTACGATTGCACCCCCCTTGTGCGCGAGTATACGTGGGTGTGCATGCATGCACACATACCAGGTGAAAAGGTTTTTAGGCCAGTTTTCCCACCAATTACGCGCACATATGGGCTTTGGCATAGTTCAACACACTTTACAAAAGTATGTTGGGCAAAGGTATATCAACCACTTTTTTCTTCCTATTCTATTCAATATGAAACTAAACCAAAGCACAAAAGAACAAAAAGCAAAAGGCAACAATGTTTTGTTGAAATACACAACACTCCCACTTATTTCAACCAAAACAAATGGAAAAAATGAAAAACTACTGTGCATAAATGACAATGACAATGTCTTGAATCTCACTTAGTGAATTATGTTTGGACTACAAAAAATTAGTAAACCAAGTCTTAAACTAGATTTCTTTTCAAGTAAATCATACATGAAACACACACAGTAGTTAGTGTTACTTGAAGGTGTTTAAAAGTTGCACGTTATGACCATGTGCATCATCCTTATTTTCATGAGCGCTTTAGAGAATTAGCCTATTCTCATAGGAAGCGGCCCCACTTCTACACTTATATAGGTGAGTTCATCAAGGGTGTCTCTATAACTTCCATCAACCAACCTTAAACAAGGCTATAAACTCATTAAGGGACTCACATAACCTTAATTTGTTACAAAGATTCGCATTATTAACATCATAGAGAGGGACAAAGAAATAACTTCTTTTAAAATGTAATGCAATTCAACCAAGGAATCACATGAAAACTTATTTTTTCTATTGAACTTCATTCTTAAAATCTCAAGTCCTTAAGTTGGGTTGTCATTTTCAATAATTCATCTTTCTATGGGTTTAAGTCTCAACTCCCTCGATGTTTTTGAGACTTTTTCTCTAACTAGAGTTTTTGTTAAAAGATCTGCAATGTTTACATTGGATCTTATAAAGTCTAGAGTTATTACACCATTTTAATTAGTTGTCTCACACAACCACGTTTCAAACGGACTTGTCTGGATTTTTCATTATAACACTTGTTATTAGCTCTTCCCATAGCAGTCTGGCTATCACAATGAATGTATATAAGTGTTACCGATTTCACCTAAAAGGGTATATCTATCATAAAGTTTTTATCCATTCAACCTCTTCACCAACTGCAGCCCAGGCAACCAATTTAGATTCCATCGTGGAAAGAGCTATATAAGTTTGTTTTTTAGATTTTCATTAAACAGCTCTACCTACCATACTAAAAATATAACCACTAGTAAATTTACAATTATCTGACCCTGAATTCTAATCAGCATTATTGTATCCTTCTACTACAGCTGAAAATCTTTGGTAATTAAAACTAAGATCTCAGGCCCATTTAAGATACCATAAGACCCTATATATTGCATGCCAATGCATTTCATTTGGGTTACTAGAATATCTATTTAATTTGCTCACTGCGAAGGCAATGTCAGGCCTAGTGCAATTCATAGCATAGGATAGACTACCAATCACACTAGTATATCCAATCTAAGATATTCATTCACCAATATTACATTCCAGTTTAATGCTAGCGTCAAAAAGAGTACATATAAGTTTATAATCAAAATGGTTATATTTCCTTAAAATCTTCTTTATATAATGGAATTGAGTTAGAGTTATACTATTTTCACTCTTAATAATTGTAATCATTGAAATGACATCGGCCTCTTCAAGGTCTTTTATGTCAAAGTGAGAAGACAAAAAAGATTTAGTTTCATTAATAATTTCAATATATGTACGAAAAATCAAAAGATCATCTACATACAGACACATCATAACTACAGATTTATCATATATCTTACAATAGAGACATCTCTCACCTTCATTAAACATAAACTCATTAAACATCATTACATTGTCAAATATTTCATGCCACTGTTTAGGAGCCTGTTTTAATCCATATAAGGACTTCAAAAGTTTACACACTTTATGTTCTAATCCCGATTCAACAAACCCTTCAGGTTCCTCTATATATATTTCCTCTTCTAATTCACAATTTAAAAATGCAGTTTTAACATCCATTTAGTAAATTAAAAAATTATTCACAGATACAATGGCTAACACTTCTTTTTGTTTAAACTCCTTAGCTATTAATTTTCTGTTTTAATATCCATTTACAACCTAAGGTCTTTGCTCCATGAAATAGGTCGACTAATTTTCAAGAATTATTGGTTCTAATAAAATATATTTCATCTACGACTGCTTCCTTCCAAAAAATAGTATCATATAAGATCATCGCCTCGTTAAATATTACAAGATTACCTTCTAGTTGTGTTAAAAACACTTTAAAATCTGTACCAAAGTCTTTGGTAATCCTTGGCCGTTTATTTCTCTTTGGCCTAATGCAAAAGTCAACAATATTTTGTTGAAACACACATAACATTTATTTATTTGATTTCGTATTAAAAACAATGATATAAGTAGGGTTGTGCACGGTTTGGCTGGTTCAGCTTTAAGTGGTGATACCTGACTAAACCGACTTAGTCAGTTTTGAATATTTAACAACTGAACCGATGAAGCCTCACTAACCAAACCGAACCGGATAAATTTTGGTCAGTTCGATTTTATCAATTTCATGACAACATTCAAAAAATTAAGAAGATCCAATCTCTGGTGGACCACACCAATGTAAAAAACTGGTGAATGGCTATTAAAAAATTTTATAACTATAGGCTACGAAAGTTTGGATCAAGCTGAAAGTGAAATTTGACTTTTCGATTCATCCAGGATTCTTGGACCTTATCAACGGGTTGGATAACAAATACACATTGCAATCTTCTTCAAGTGGGCCGTAGGACATTTTTAATAGCGAGCACTCAATCAACACTATTTCATCCACCTGAGATTTGGATGTAGTTAATTTTTTGGAACACATCCTAAAATGGGCTGAGAAAATGAATGGACGACGTGGATATAGAAGATATTATCAAGATGGGTCACACGGTTGGGGTAAATGTACATAATAAATATAATTCAAATATATATATATATATATATATATATATATATATATATATATATATATATATGGGGGGGGGGGAATGGTACTATGAGGTCTACGTCATGGTAACTTCCCATGAAGTCGAGCTGTGTGGGCCCCACCGTTATGTGTGTCAGACATCAACACCGTGCATTTGATGGGTCCCCTTTAGGTTATGGGATACCCTAAAAATCAGCCATATAGGGAACTCAGGTGGGCCATACCATCTAAAACCATGTGAAGATATGCCTAAAATATTTAAAATCACTTGGTGGGGCCCAAATGAGTTTTGGATGTGTCTGGAACCCGATCTGACCCCTCATACAAGTGGAACAGACATAATGGATGGGATGAATTTGTGAACCACATCTCGGTGGGCCCAATCAATGATCATGAAGGTTTTAATGGATGAATAACCCCTCTCAATTGTTATATGTAGTGTGGCCCACGTAAGTCATGGATTGACCTGGTTTTTTAGCCAGTGGCCCACCATTGACTGGTGCATCTAACTGATGGACTAGATGTTCGACACACATGGTGGGGCCCACACAGCTCGACCTCATATATATATATATATATATATATATATATATATATATATATATATATATATAGAGAGAGAGAGAGAGAGAGAGAGAGAGATGCTCACTCTCATATATATATATATATATATATATATATATATATATAGAGAGAGAGAGAGAGAGAGAGAGAGATATGCTCACATGCAACTAGTTGTACGTCCAACTAGCTGGCATGTGGGGGCCACTATGGTGTTTGTATGATATTTTGTCCGTACAGAAATATTGTCTCTCTATAAAAATAGAATGCACCAAAAATCAGGACGATCCAACCATGAAAATGTGATGCTCCATGTGAATATGAAGTTTATAAGTGTTGTTTCATGGTTTCCTATGATGTACCCACCTAATAGTTGGATCAACCTGATTTTTGGGTCATCTCATTTTCGTGATGGGATAATCTTAATGGCGGGCAAGATATTGTACAAAAAACATGATGGACCGAAATGCGAACTAGTTGGACGTACAACTAGTTGCACATGAGCATTACCCATATATATAGGTTACCATACACACCCCACGGTTAGTACACCCACCCCCACTTTGGGAATCGGTGCCACCCGGACTACCACTTGAGCTATGGATACGAGTGTCAGTGAAATAAATAATAGCACATCGGTTTAGACGATTGCCAAAGCAATAATCCTAGTCCGCGAAAAAGCGCTATCTTCTTGTTAGACAAGGGGCCGGTTTAGTTGCTCTCTCTTAGATAGTTCACATCCCCATAGAATCTCTCATGCATTAGGTTTGGAGCGCACTATCCTTAGAATACAGTCGCCCAATGTCTCTAAAAACACCACCACACTTTCTTGATATGCCCAGAGAGGAGACCCGCCCAAGCCTACTGGACCTGCTCAAAAAATAAAAAGGAAAATAATAATAATAATATGCACTAAAGGCGGCTAGGATCTTTCAATCCAGTTGATTTTCTGGCATCGGAGTCCAATAGATTAACTGTCTGTATAGGTAAAACATGAGATCCACTTGGATAATCTTACGGCCTGAAAGTTTATTAATTTGGAGAAAGGCTAGAGCACTTTCCATCTCATTGGATTGAGGATCATATAATCACCACTTCAAAGGAGTGACAATTGACCAGGCTAACCTATGGAGCCAGGGCTTGGGCCCCTAAACTTGGCCCAAGGTCTGAGCACAGGCTTCAAATTTAGGCCCAGCGTGGCCAACAATGAATAGTCCAGCCCAACCATTGGCCTGGTCCAGTCATCTAGTGGGTTACTGTTGTATAAAAAGAATCGCAGATTTGGGTACACTTGTTAGGATCAATGTAAATGTGTAGGTTAAAATCACTTCGAGATTCAAGGTCATCTCCTATTATCAAAACCATCCATACAATGAGATTCATCATAGATGGAAACTGCAAAAGTTTCTTAAATTCAGACTATTTCAAACCTTTGGCCATGACACTCTTTTACTTGCAGGACCAACCAGGACCTGTAGGACTAGGGCGGAGGCTGAGACCTTTTAAGACCTAGTGCTGCCAGGGCTAAAGAGATTAGCCAGCTAGGGCCAGGGATCAAGGGATATCCGATTAGGCCAGGGCTAAGTGTCTATGGCTAGCCATGGCAAGTGTCCTAGCATTAGCCTAGCCCATTGCTAACCCTACCTTCAAAACAGCCAAATTGGAAGGTTAGAGAGAGTCGAACCAATTTCATTGGAGGGTGTTGGATCCGAAATATTAATCTTTTTCTAACACATACATTTTCATTTGATAACCTGTTGCTCAATCGCTGGACAAGTCTTTTGGCTAGCAGCAGCTTACAGCTACATGGTGAGACCAATCCCACAGTTACAGCTTGGATCTCATATATATGCCGGATGCATTCATGGATGATATGGCCTAATAGGTATCATACAAGCGTGTAGAATTAGCAAAGCTGCGTTATTTTAACCGTAGATTTCTAAAACAAGCTTAACGGGCCACAAAGATTGTACTATCATATCAGAACGGGAAATCCAAAGCCCACAACCTCAATAGTCCAAGTTCATCAACAGCTACACCAGCTGCTATGAACATTGATGACAGAGGCATATCCCACCAGCTCATCGATTGGCCCACATGCAGGGAAGTTGTCTTTTAGAAAGGTTACCTTTGTCAACACATAAGTACAAGTGGCTCATCTTTGGGCTGATTTTCATGCCAGGGCATAAACGCAGTGGGTCCCACCTGATATTGATATCACACGTGAAGCGTGTGGGTAGCAAAACCTCCAAAGGCTCAAAAGCACTTCATTAATCCCATGAGACCACTATTCACAGTAGAGAGAGAACCCATGTACATATCCTTCATGTCGTCATAAAACCCGAAAAAGGGTAGGGAGTAGGCTGTACAGCTCCAGAAAACAGGGAAATAGTTCAATGGCCCCAAACAAAAACATCAGAAAAAGGTGTTACGTCCAGGAGAGACTTGAAAACCAGCCAATCCACTAGCTTCCCCAGCCGCTGCCGCCGCTGCTGCTGGCCTTGCCACTAGTTCCAGACCACCCACTTCCACCTCCCCGACCACTGTTTCCACCGCCGCCGCCGCCACTGTGCCCACCAGCACCATCTCCCCAACCCCCAACACTAGCACCGCCACTACTGTCTTCCCTATTGCCACCAGCCCAACCACCACTGACCTGTCCACCACTAGCTTCGCTGGCCCCACCATTATTACCATTGCCGCCGCCGCCCCAACCACTACCGCCGCCGCCACTACCTCCTTCTTTGCCCCAACCACCACCGCTGCCGCCACTACCACCTTCTTTGCCCCAGCCACCACCACCACTACCACCGCCTTCTTTGCCCCAACCACTACCGCCACCACCGCCACTACCACCTTCTTTGCCCCAACCACCACTGCCACCACCGCCGCCGCCACCACTACCACCTTCATTGCCCCAACCACCACTGCCACCACCGCCACCCCGACTGTTGCGACCTCTGCCACCGCCACGACCCCGACCACCCCTACGACCTCCACCACTATCACCACCACCCCAACCACTGTCTCTGCCACCAGCATCACCACCATTGCTAATGTGACCATCACCATCACTATTGTCACCACCCCAACCACCACGGCTGTTACTCCTACCACCCCGACCCCTGCCACCCCGACCCCGATTGTTTCCACCACCACCCCAACCCCCACTTTCATCACCACCCCAACCAGCGTTGCCACCATCGCCAACATTGCCCTTACTGCTGCCATCGTTGCCACCATCACCACACCAATCGCCACTGCCCCTCCTACCACCGCGACCCCTGTAATTGCCACCACCACGATCATTGCCACCCCTACCACTACCACTAGTATGACCACCACCCCAACCACTACTGCCCCCGCCTTCGTCACCCCAACCAGCACCACTAACACCACCCCAATCACTACCACCATCCCTATTACCACGACCACTGCCACCCCTACCATAGTGACCTCTATTGCTACCACGACCACCCCGATCACTATCGCGCTTGCCGCTGCTGCCAGTATGACCACCACCCCAACTATTATTACCCCCACCAGCTCCATCACCCCATCCACCGCCATCATTGCCACCACTTCTGCCTCCGCCACTATTACCACCCCAATTGCCCCCACTACCTCCACCGTCATCCCCTTCACCACGACCATCACCATCCCTGCAATCTTTCCCCCCTGTTCAATCAGAATTCAGAATGCAAATATCAGTTTCCACACATGCGAATCAAACAAATCTGAGTATGCATGTGTGCAAGTAGTTTGCTTTGGCATCAAGAATACAGTAGAAGAGTAAGGACAAAACCAGTGTAGGGATGTGTAGTACACACACACACACACACACAGGGGCGGGGGGGGGGGGGGGGGGGAAGGAAAACTCTATAGTTACTCAACCCTCAACCTTAATCAATACCCATGCACAACTGTCACAGAATGATAGACCATACCCTGTGCCAACTAAGTTTTACAAGCTTTATATACAAGAAGCATTAGGGCATATACATTGCATATATTTATAATAAAACAGTTACGATTTACAAGCTTACATAGAAAGAGCATATTTATTTCCTTTGGAAATGACGATAAAATTGGAACAACACAGAGAAGATTAGCATGGCCCCTGTGCAAGGATGGCACGCATAAATCAAGAAATGGTCCACAAGAGAACCTCTTTGTTAAAAATCTCAGGCAGCTTTCCTTAAAATGATCCTAAAACCTTAGAATCCCAACTCAAGTGATCGTAACATACGAAACACCATTGGCTTCTGCCCATATCTTCCGTTTCAAGGTCAAATACTGTAATTTCGCTTCTCAATTCCTTGTCGGTTCACCAAACAATAATACACAGTCAACAACGCAACAGGAAGTGCAGTGCTTAAATGGCTTGGTGGACCATTTAAGGGTTGAAATGAAACATTGTGGGCAATGTGCCTATTTGGGATTTTATGGGGCCTGTGGAAGAAGAGATGCCAGAATATTTGAAAACAAGGTGACACCTATTGAAATCATTAATATAAGGATTCAGGATTCCCTATCTGATTGAAACTTGTAGCCACTTAGGATTCACAACAACAATAAAAATAATAATGATAATAATTTTCAAGAAGGGTCAAAAGCTGATCGTCTGGGGAGTTAATAGAGAGCTTCTAGCCACATAGTGGCAATACTAGCTTCCTTGCTTTTGTGGCCTGTCTTTTTTGTATTGTATACTAGCAGGTCTGATGCATATGTCACAAGAGGGTCACATGCGACTAGCCCATAGAAATTCAGCACCAAGTCTACTAGTGGCTTAATTATGCAATCACCTTCAATCATATCAAGGATACTTGCACTGGGCCCTTAACCACTATGAAATCTCCTTGGCTTAAACACAGTTGCTCTAGAATGACATGATTTGAGTTGAAGTGAAGACTCATCATCATCATCATCATCATCATTACATCCCAGCTATTTAGAGTCAGAAAGCAAAATATGGAAAAGTTATGAGAGTGATGAGAGGGAGAAAAAAAAAACACCAAACCCATTCCATTCTGGATGGTAGTGTGATTCAATGCTTTTTCTTTTTTCATTTCTTTCTTTTTTTTCCTCTCCTTATTTATCTGTGTTTTTCTTTTATTGAAGGATGGATTGTGTGATTCAATGTTAGATCTTCTTTTCTCATTGTTCACCAACTCGATGAAAATGGAAATTTGGGCGCAAGGGCCAATAAAAAAAACAGATAAGAGTTGAAACAAAGTGAAGTTGGACTTCGGTTTTGAAGAATAAGAGGGAATTTACAAAGAGAACGTAAATAGGGAAAGAATTTCCAATACAAGGAGCCCCTCTGCTAACCCCTTCTTGATCAAGAGCATCCACAATCTCATTTGCCTCTCTCCCAGCATGGGCAAATGAAATGTTTTACTTGGAGACTTGAGGCAAGGCTCGTTAAACATAAAATTTAGCTTCCATGGGTCAAAAGTTGTCAAAGATGCCCACAAAATAACACCTTTAGAAACTAATTCCAAGAGTTCCCAAAGTTAAAATCAATGCTGCCAAACACAATTTCTAAATTTCAGGATTTTGAAAATCTAGGATGCCAAACCCTGCTGAAAATCCAGGGTTTGAAATCTAAGATTTGAAATCCATGCTGCCAGAAGACACTTGATAAAAGTAAAAGTTCCCAAATCATAACAGCTCTCAAGTTGTTCTGGCAAAACCTTAATCCTAACTAGATCCCTTCGAAGCTTTAAGCAAAAAATTATTTAATTTCAAGGTCACTGGTTTGCCTGCACATTCTACTAGAGTTAATTATCACTTTACATTTCTTCCTGAAGAAATGTTTGATAGTACTTGACTGTTGGGGTAGGGTTGATGATTTTTCTGCTTCTCTCCAAGAACTTGTTGGAAGGCAATTCCATAAATGTAGATTTGAGGGTTGCTAACTATCATTTAGGTTGATGAATTGTTCTTGTGAAGATTGTCAACCTATCTTCCAGATTAGACCTTCAATTTGCCTATATATGAAGTAATCTTTAGCTAAGGAGAATTGAGAGAATTTCAAAGTTTAAGCAAGATATTGACAATTCTTTTCTCGAATCATAATGTATTTTTTTGTCTTTTCGTCTTTTCAATATATTTGCTTTCTATAATCATTTAAAAGTCTTTTCAGATGAACTTATACAAAACAGTGTAGTTAAAGCCATTCCAAATGCATACCTAGGCATTTTAAGCCACCTTCACCTCGCCTAGGCCCCAAGCAAACGACAATCCCCAAATCCACACACTCTATCGCCCAATTACCACTTACAAGTACCTCCAAGAAATGGCAAGGTGTCCCGTAGCGATACCGGTGGGCGTAACGGTGCCCACCGTTTCCGATACGGATACAGGCCGTATCAGCCGATACCCCCCTGTAACGGTTCAATTTTTTTTTTTTTTTCTTGCCAAAAAATTCTTAAAAAATATGGATTAAATCCAGAAAATTCCAAACATCCCAAATATGCATTCATTTATAATTTTGAACATGTTTATGGTGGTGAAGCGGTCTACTCTTTGGTGAAAAAGCTATATCGGGTTGTCTGACGAATTTATGAAGCTGATAACCTGGAATTAACTGCAAAACTTATAAATTCAAATTTCTAACTGTCTAATACCAATAATATGTATATTAGAATAAATGTAACATCAAAGTATTTCAATTTTCACATGTACTATTATTTTTTATAATTTACTTTATATTATTTACAATTTATTTACATACCCGAGGAGTGAGGACTGAGGACTTGCAAAAAAATAATGTATTAAGACTTCTCTTATCTTAAATCTATGACCGACTCTTTAACTACCAATTGAACATTCTAAAGTAGAAAAAAAAATTAGTAGTACCTGATATACTCCCCTGCAAGCATGTTGATTAAAGATTACTTGACTGGTTGTCACTTGTCATGGGAGTTATTTTAAACACAAGTTCAACAATGTAAAGTGTGTGTTTTTTTTGTGAATGTATGACCGTGTGGGTAATGGAAACGACTCACCAAACCGGAGCTCACCACCAATATGAAAACCCGCTTGGTTGTAGTTGCTCAACCTCCACGTCGTCGTCGTCATCATCATCGGGTTGTTGGTCTTGTTGTTGCATATCCATAATATTCAGTGCCAAAGGGAAAGACCAGGTCAACGAAACCTAATGATGACTGATCCTAACTAGGCAAAGATTCTGACCCTGAGTAAGGATATCTACTAGTGCCCGTCGAATAGTTGTGCCCATACTGGTACTCGTATTCAGGCTATTGAGATTGAGATGAATAACTTGGATTTGGTTCATATGGTAGATGTGGAACAGCGTCAAAAGGACTACTCCAACATGAAAGTGGCGGAACAGGTTCTCTATAATCCCATTGGCTGTAAGAATACCCAAAATTCCTCGGATCATAGCCATAAGCATGCTGATGTTCCAGATCTGTCGGTGTAGATTGCGGTGCAAGACCTGTAGGTGCAGGACCTGCAGGTGCACTACTGGAGCCAGGCTCCTCCTGCTGGCTGTATCGTGACTCAGTACACTCATAAGTTCGACCCCCTCGGCCCCGCTTGCTTCGTCGAAGCTCATCAGCCTCGCGATCCGTAGATGGTTGTATGGTATCAGTAGCCCCGATGGGTTGAGCAATGCCAGAAATGGGACTAGCATTAGGTGCATCATCATCATCATCATCATCATCATCATCATCATCTGTTTCAGTATCACTAGAGCTCGCACTCTTCTGATGAGTTTGCATGAAACACGCCCCCCTTTCTGGGTCCAACACAAATGCACGACTCTCTTGTTGCGCCTCGCGTATTTCTTGGTCTTCAACTTCTATTTCTTCACTATCCTCTTCTATTTCTTTTTCCCCTGCTTCCAACCAAGATAGAAGTGGGTCCTCCTCATCATAAATATTGTCCAAGTTTATTGGACAATAATCCACATCACCGGCATTATTGGCGTTAAGCCTCCTTGAATGCATGCGCATTCTTAGCCTCATGTTGTAATGCATAAAGACAAGTCTATCTAACGTCCTAGTCTGCAATCTATTTCTATTCTTCGTATGAATAAGTGCAAAACAACTTCAATTTCTTTCGCAACTAGAGAAAGACGTTGTCTGGCTCAAAATCCTTCCTGCAATTTTTTGGAGAGCCGGTGCAGTCTCTTCGAAATTTACCCACCATTCGGCGGGTTGCAACCTAGATACTGCATGTTGTGCAAGAGCATCTCCAAAGCTACCCAAATATATCCAATTCATTCAAAGCCCTTATTTGTGCATCTAAGTCAGGCGCTAATCTCTTTATCACATTCTTTAATCCTATACGAACCTCATCATCCATAACAAATGATTGGGCATATCTATACCTAAGATTTAGGTAATAACCTGCTGCATGAATATCGAGGTGGAGCTACTTTGTCCATCTTTTGTCGATCAAATTCCAGTAAGATTGCCAGCTTGAACAATCACGTTGAATTGCCAACTTCGCTTTATCCATGGCGTCGTAGAGGAAGCCCATCGTAGGTGCTTCATCGGTTTCAACAAGACGAAGTACCCTCATCAGTGGTTCCATCACCTTCAAAATTTTCTTAACCCTCTTCCAATATTTGTTGTCTCTTCTGATGTTTACAACATCAACCAGCGTCCTTGATGTCTTCTTCCCATATTTTGTGTTAAGCCATTGTTGGGAAGCAAACATTTCACTCAACTCTCCCCTATGCTGATACAAACTCTCTAAAGCTATAAAGTTTGTTGCAAATCTAGTCGCCGCTGGCCTAAGCAACTCTCGTCCCTTCGTGAACTTCCTCATTATTGCAACTAGGTGATTATGGTTGTAAATAAATGTTGTCACTTCTTTTGCTTTTTCAACCATTTCTTTGACATTCTTTTTCTTTCAAATATCTTCCAATATAAGATCAATACAATGTGCAGCACACGGTGACCAAAATAGATGTGGTCTCTTTAGCATCAACAAATTTCCTGCAGATTTATATGTTGCTTCATTATCTGTCACAATTTGCACCACATTCTCCTCCCCAATCTCATCCACTACTTTATCCATCAAGCTAAAAATATATATAGCATTTTTTATTTCATCCGAGGCATCAATTGACTTGTGGTACACTGTTCCCAAGTGGCAATATACCATGAAGTTGTTCATGTTGCGTCTTGTTGGGTCAGTCCAACCACCACACATGATCGTGCATCCTCTGACTTGCCATATGGGTTTAAAGGTATTTACGTATGCCTTTGTATCCGCATACTCTGTGTCTGTCCATTTTCTCCTAATCTCCTTGGCTGTGGGAACTTTAATTCCCTCACCTGCTTCTGCTGCTGTATCAATTACCACCTGCCAATATGGAGAGTTTGCCGCATTAGAGGGTATGTTGGCATGTATAAATAACTTTGCTGCTGCCTTACCCAGTTTCTCAACAGAAGTTCTACTCCACATTTGTTTTATCTTCTTTTATTTACTAGATTCTTTCCTAAAAAGGATCGGATCAACAGAGGGTCTCCTAGGCACATCTTCTTCTTCCACATCTACATCTATAGGATGACGAGCTGCATGTGAAGATGTGTCCCGCCGGCTGCTAAACATACGCCTTAATCCACCAAACATACCCCCTCCAACCCCAGTTGTACTTCCCGTTGGGGCTGCAGTTGTACTCCCCTGGCCACTCCCACTCTCACTTGAACCAAACGTGCATCGACGTTCTTCCTCTTCACGAGCATAGCGCACGCTTTCTCTCCTAGCTATAGTCATTTCTCGATTAGAATCTTCCCCAGAATCAATGGTATCTTCGCCACGAACGCCCATATATTCTGGACCAAACACCTCTTGTCGGGCCGCATCAAGGATATCATCTTTCTTTTTCTGCACAGCAGCTCGTTTCCCCTTTGACTCATCTAAATTGGCTTGCATCAGTGTCATTATCTCTTTGGGAACTTTGGTGCATCCTGCAACTTGACCCTTTCAATTTGCCAAATGTTGTTTAAGTCGCGTAATTCCACCACTTATTACTCTATCACAATAGTTGCATTTTATTTGGTGCCTTCCACCACCTACCCTCTGACAATGTTCCCATCCAATATCCTCATTTGCAGTTCCACTTCCAGTTCCAGACATTTTTTAATTAGAGATGGCTTATGTCACTTAGATACTGAGTCTAAGAGTGAATTACTTAGATTTGAAAACTTATAAATGCAATTGTAAATATTAAATACAACTAATGAAATCAAGTACTAACTACTAAATTCAAATACTAAACCCTACGGGCCAAAGTACAACTACAAAGCTCCAAAACGGCAAAACCTGTCGAAAAAATAAAAATATAAACATACATTAGTCATTAATCTGTAAATATGATTTTAAATGTTTTTGAAAAAAAATGATTTTCCCTAATTTTTAAAATTATTTCGAAATTAAAAAATACCAAAAAAAATAATAAACCATGTGCATAATCTGTAAAATGCACATGATTATGTTCTATTATAAGTTATCCAACCTTTAAACCAGAAATTTTTTTTGAAAAAAATGATTTTCCCTAATTTTTAAAATTATTCCGAAATTAAAAAAATACCAAAAAAAATAACAAACCATGTGCATAATATGTAAAATGCACATGATTATGTTTTATAATGAGTAACACATGTTATCCAACCTTTAAACCAGAAATTTTTTTTGAAAAAAATGATTTTCCACATGATTATATTCTATTATAAGTAACACATATTATCCAACCTTTAAACCAGAAAATTTTTTTGAAAAAAATGATTTTCCCTAATTTTTAAAATTATTCCAAAATTAAAAAAATACAAAAACATAGCAAATTATGTGCATAATCTGTAAAATGCTCATGATTGTTTTCTACTATAAGTAACACATGTTATCCAACCTTTAAACCAGAATTTTTTTTGAAAAAAATGATTTTCCCTAATTTTTAAAATTATTCCGAAATTAATCCAAAATTTAAAAAATACAAAAAGAAATAGCAAACCATGTGCATAAATTGTAAAATGCACATGATTATGTTCTATTATAAGTAACACATGTTATCCAACCTTTAAACCAGAATTTTTTTTGAAAAAAATGATTTTCCCTAATTTTTAAAATTATTCCGAAAATAATCCAAAATTTAAAAAAAATACAAAAAAATAGCAAATCATGTGCATAATCTGTAAAATGCACATGATTGTGTCCTACTGTAAGTAACACATGTTATCCAACCATTAAACCAGAAAAGAAAAAAAAAACATTATTTTTACTAATTTTTAATATTATTTCGAAAATAGTCAGAAATTAAAAAAATATAAAAATCAGTTGCATAATCTTGAAATACACATTTTAACATTTTACAATGGCTAGAACATCATATCAAGGTAGAAAAAAAAGCGATTAGAGGGGAAAAAAATATAAATACCTATTTTCCGATTTCTTTAGAAAATGGCCCAGGGAGCTTCGATTCATCCAAATCGTAGAAATTAGTCGTTTTAATTCTCCAAAATAGACTAATTGTGATCGTTTTTAGCAAAAGAATAGATTAGAAAAGAAATGGGAGAAGAAAAGAGTGAAAAAATAAAAAAACATCAGATTTATAGAAAAAGAATTTACTCGCCGTTTTCCGACCGTTACGGGTCAAATTTTAGGGGGTCCCCGTTTTGGACCCCGTATCACGTAACGGCTGACGCGTTTCCGTTACGTATCGGCCAATACGTAACCGTTTTAGAACACCTTGAGAAATGGTATTTTGGATATTTTAACTCCTATAAAGGGTAGAAAGATATTACGCTAACATAGGGGAGTTGGTGTTATAAATCCTGTTTCAACACTTTTCCCCATTTCTATTATATAAATGTTTTGATTTATGAAAAATATATTTTCTCCCAAAGTGGTTTAAGTATCGACAATATTGTCCGATATATCCCAAGATATATCTTGTATCCCATATTGTCCGATATATCCCAAGATATATCTTGTATCCCACCTGTGCGATATGAAACACACAAGTAGTGGGATATATCCCATATGTTTGATCCAGTGAGCATTTTTTTTTTTTTTCAATCCTTTTTTCTGTAAATCGTGTTAAATCGGTGTCAAATTGTTACAAATCCATGATTTTTCATAATTGGGAGCTTAGATTTCGAGATATGGAGGAGATGGGCCAAGCTGCGGAAAATTGAAGAAAAAAAAATCAAAATTTCCCAAAATTTCTCACAAATCGATTGCAATCGTTGTTTCCAAACATAAAATCAAACATGTATGTAACTTGATCTAGTGATTCTTTTTTTGCTTTTGAATGTATTGCTTGTGTTTCCACACATCTTTTTACATTTATAAATCATATGAATAGATTTTGAGTATGCTTACATCAATTCATTTAGACAACGCATGGATTAGGATCCCATACAAAGAAAACCTATTATGTGCACTTGTTTTTGTAATGTTTTGATTTATAAGTATGTATTGATGTCTTTTTTAACAATCATTGAAGTTTCATTGAAAAAATCTACCAATTTCCCAAGGTTTCCCCATATTTCCAGCAACAATGATACATTACACAATACAACCAATATATCCCATGTGATAACCAATACGTATCCATAGCCCAAGGGCGCAACACGTAATGCGATACCGATATTTCGAACATTGCTCCCAAATCCCTTAGATTTTTCATAAACCCTTGAGATCCTCTTCTTGATTTCTTTCTGCTATTACCATTCAAACACTGCACTTGTTAAAACAAACTTAATTTTCTATTTGCACCATACAAGAGATAACAAATAAATTGAGATTAAGGGCGTTAGAAAATTTAGGTAAGAGGATTTGAGGATGTGAACAATGTAAAGTGAAAGATTATTAAAGAAAATAGAGAATAGAGATGACAGAATAAGAAAAAAGAAAGGTGGGAGAAAAAGAGAAAGAAAGAGTAGTGTACAGCTATTGAGAGCCTTCACACATCCCCTTCTCTCCATTCTTTTATTAGGGCTTCACAAAACAAAGAATGAAATTACAAGTATGCCCCTCTTGCTTTATTAATGACTTAAAAGTGTTAAGCAGTGGGCCCAAACACCACTAAAACTCGTACAATTAAGGCCCAATAACACTCCACACGCTACCACTCTATAATTTGACAAATTTAACACTCCTCAAGTTTGAACATAGATATCAAACATGTACAGCTTGGATATAAGTTTTTTTAAATTGAGATTTTCCAAGAGGTTTGATGAATAAATCTACAATCTATTCATGAGAGGAGATATACAGAGTGTGAATTTCCTTCTGAGAGACCTTATCTCTAATGAAATGGCAATCGACCTCAATATGTTTCATTCTCTCATGCAATACCTCAACGATATATATAGCAGGCATAGATATGAATATCAGTATCGTATCGGCCGATACTACTGTATCTTATCCGTATAGGAATGAGACATTACGCGATACGAGGTCATATTGAAAAAAATGACCCAACCCATATTGGCCGATACAAGCATATCAGCATCAATAAGCCCATACAAGTCCAATTTTATTTTTTTGTTTTTTTTTTTCAAAATTTCACTAATGCCCTCTCTTCTTTTTTTCATTTAAATCATTGAAGAAGCTTAAAACTCATTTTAGGCTAGATCAAGACCTATTTTGGTATCAAAATAAATGACTTGAATGGGATTCAATAAATTGAAGCACTGATTGAGAAATTAAGACAAGACCTTATATGAACCTTTGAATTTCAGAACGAACGATCTAAAAGGCCACTTTTCTTTAATCAAATATTTGATTTCAAATCTTGATATGATAGATGACATTACAGAGATGCCTAATCTTAAGATTCTCTATAGTAACAATGACACCTGACTTGAGCATGGAATAGACCCCCACCTCCGAGGGCAGGTAGCCCGCTCTGTTCACCTCCGGGATACTTGTATCTTGCATAGCTTAAGACGGTTACGCGTGCATGCGCATATGGGCACGTGTGTGAGGCTACTTTGGGGTGGACCATTATGGGAAAAATCGAAAAGGCTAAAACCCTCACTTTCTTTTTTTATATTTTCTTCTATTTGTTATATTTCAATGTAAAGAGCCCTAGCTCACCAAATCATGCTTCATTTATGTTCAATTAGGGCCTATTTAGTTGACCTTCAACAAGTCAAACCGACAGACAACATTCTCATCAAAGAATGGTCCAATACACCATCGTATATGTCCAAAATACAAAAAAAGGACTGATTCTTGAATATCTTATTCTAATTTTTTTCCTTAATTCTTTGGCTTAAAAAAACTCTTAGCCAATACAACCCTGATACCGATACATGAAGCCGTATCGTATATTTTTCCATCGGGCCGATGCTAACCAATAATGACATTCAGAACCATGATAGCGGCTTGATTATCACAATGTAAAGACATTGGATCTTGCATGACAAAACCCCAATTCTTCGAGAAGTGATTTGGGCCAAACAAGTTCACACGTTGTGTGTGCCATTGATCTATATTCCACCTCAACACTTGACCTGGCAACCACATTCTGCTTCTTACTTTTCCAAGTAAGCACATTGCCACCAAGGAAGGTGCAGTAACTTGTAGTTGACCGTCTGTCATATCTTGACCCTACATAATCTGCATCGAAATAACCTGCTATCTGGAGATGACCATTGGACCCATACATGATACATTTCCCAGGCGTACCCTTCAAGTACCTGAGAATTCTCATAATTGCAGCCAAATGAGGTGCTCTTGGACTTTGCATGAACTGACTACCACGTTGACAAAGAAGGCAATGTTTGGTCTAGTGACAGTCAAATAGCCAAGTTTATCAATAAGTCTTCGGTACATGCCAGGATCTATCAGTAACTCTCCATCTTCATGCTCAAGTTTAAGATAAGGATCCATCGGAGTATCCGCAAGCCTGGCTCGCATACCTGTTTCTTCTAATAAGTCGCAAATATATTTTCTTTGACATAGATTTATTCTAGCTTTGGATTTACCACTTCAATGCCCATGAAATATCGAAGAAGACCAAGATCCTTTATTAGAAATTGAGGTTGAAGATACGACTTCAACTTGTTGATACCCTCCAAGTCATCACCTGTCATCATAATGCCGCCCACATACACAAGTACAATATAGCCAGATTTACTATGCTTTGAGAAAACAGAATTATCTACTTTACTCCTTTTTAACCCATAAGACACCACTACACTACTAAGCTTCTCAAACAAGGCCCGCGGAGATTGCTTTAGTCCATATGTAGATTTAGTCAGTTTGCAAACTTTAGAGGAGACTTATTTAGCTTGCAGACTTTAGAGGACTCCAGACTTATTTAGCTTGCAGACTTTAGAGGACTCCCCCCCTAAGCAACATACCCAAGGGGTTGCTCCATATAGATTTCTTCATGTAATTCTCCATTTAGAGATGCATTCTTTACATCTAGCTAAAGGAGTGACCAATCAAGATTTGCAGCTACAGATATAATAGACCGAACCGAATTGAGCTTGGCCACTAGGGAAAAGGTATCTAGATAATCTACTACATAAACATGTGTACCCCTTAGCAACCAATCTAGCTTTGTAACGATCAATTGATCCATTAGGAAGAAATTTTACAGAGGATATTGAAATTTTGAAGTTTGGGGATTTTGAAAATTTTAGGTATTTTGGCAAAATTTTCATTTTGGGTAGGGACATGGGGGAAGTTGGGAAAATTAGGAAATTTAAGATTAGGACTTGAGGGAAGTTGAGAAAATTAGGAAATTTAGGATTAGGACTCAAGAAAATTGGAAATTTAGGTTTTAGAACTGAGGGACTTTATTTAAAATGAGGGTATGGAATTTTAAGTAAAGAAGAATCGAGAATTTCAATGAAAATAAAGTTTTTAGGTTTCTGAAAACTGGGGGAATTTTAAATTCTTAGGTTTTGAGGATTCATTTGAATGCTTGAGTTGATGTGGTTTTGAAGGTTCATTTGAATGCTCGAGTTTATGTAAGTTTCTCGAATTGGTGTCTAACTATCATTTTCTAAAATACATCATAACTTCACAATTAGTTTCATTTCATTGTGTTAAGATTAGTTTAAGCTAAAGCATATTACCTAGGAACTAGAACTCCAAGCGTGCGCCTTGGCAAGCATAGGAATTTCAGATGTTTGAGATGAAAGTTGAGCCTAGTGTGTGCCTGTGTAGAGTTGCATGTAGTGTGATGCAAAGCATCAATAGATTTGGGTGTGGGAGCAAGGAACCATCTATTTCAAAATGTACACTAGTGTAAATAAGGGAGCGAAAGTCTGAAGCACGATTCAAAACAGGTACAGCACCTGGTTAAAGGATCCTACAACTAAGACCTACTGGCTTTGAATACACTAATACGAAAAGATCTATGGACCCCTTAGCAAGCATATCCTGAATACACTTTGCTTCTCGAGGAACTAGATTATAAATGGATTCCCTGGGCTGAGAACACAATATAAGGTCATTGAACATATAAGCTAAATTCCATGGAGGGGGCACTTTCCTGGTGCTCAACTGCAAAAGATGAAATACCCTTCGGAAATAGTAGAGCACCCACCCTCTTTGCAAAGATTTCATCCCCAGTTTTAATCACCAATAACACTGCTTTATTAGAACTCCCCTTTCCTGCAGTCTGGAGAACACTAATTTGATTGCCTCATTCTCATCCCTAATCATCATCTAAAGTAATCGATCCGAAACACTTGACATGTTCAATAATTCTAGCTATTAGAGTTTAAGTCGTTTCAAGTTTTCTTTCTAGAGTTGCGTTATAGCATATAAAGATTTACTTTGCGTTATTCAAGATATAATGTGCTCTATCTGTGATCATGATTCTGTGATATACATATACATGCATGCACGCACGCACGTACGTACAAGTGCACAAACCAACCTACACAAAGCCAACATTCAGATTTTAGAGTATCAATCTCCTTACATGTATTGATGCCTGGGGATAGGGAAACATGCATCCAGTATCACTAATAATATTGCTGATACTCGGAAAAATATTGTTGTTTGAAGGAAACATTGGCAAACGTTGGGAAAAAGGTGGAATTTTCCAATGAAACTTTAGATATTAAAGACGCATGCTAACACGTGTAGAAATCAAAATATTGCAAAAAACAATTGTACATAATAACTTTCCATTTATTAAGGGCCTAACAATGTGTTATTGAAAAAATCAATTTAAAATAAATATATAAAATTTGTAGCCAATCAATAGATTGGCCAATACTCGTTAATATATAAAATTTCCCATAACAAAAATGGAAGGAAAATAAAATCACCAATTTTACCCTTTTTCACTTAAATGTTAATTTTTCACCACAAATTCACGTCAGATTTCCGTTGCAATTCATGCTACCATTTGGGGGAAAAAATGGTTTCTAAGGATTTCATCACACCTTTAAGTTCCAGCCCCGGCTTTGTTTCCAGTCAAGATTTCTCCCGAAATCCAAACTTCGATTCAGTAAAAACCAAGGGTGATCGAAATAACCCAAGGACCAAATTATCTGAAAAGGAGAGAGAGAGAGAGAGAGAGAGAGAGAGAGAGAGAGAGAGAGAGAGAAGGAAATTTTGGATTTTTTGCCATTTTTTCCTATTACAGATTTTCCCCAGTTATTGGGGAATGCGGATATCATCGTTGCTATGAGGGATATTATCGCTGCTGTCAGGAATATTATTGATGGTATCATTGATACTTGGGAACTTTTATAAGGGATTCTACCTAAAATATCCCTGATATACTATTGTAAATATCGGCAATATTCAGTAAATTTTAAACTGCCAGCAGTTTTGGTATCGCTGGCCTGGTGATACCGGTAATGCTGGCGATATTAGATAACAGCACCAATATTTGGAACACTGCACAGCACAACACAACACACACATATGAACTATTTAGTAGCAGCCATGGAAGATGCTATTTGAAAAGGAGGGAAAAGTGAACAAATAATAAAAATAATATAAAAAAAAAATCTTGGTAAACCCCCCCACTTTGCTAGGCCTTTATAACAAATTCACAAAATGGCCACAATGTCCTCTAGGCAAGATCGAAGTTAAAAGTATAGATGGTCAGGGTCTTCTTATAAGGGTGATTCATGTGACCAATGTTGAAAGCACAAATTTCAGTAGACAGTCCAAATCCATGGCTGGAGACCCTCCAGTTCAACCCACAACTCACCCAAGTCAACCCATTTTTAGGTAAAACCAAGTCAAAATGCCAGAACTCTCGCTCTATAAAATAAAAGGGTTGACCAAGACTACTTTTGTCTAGCTCCTTCATGGTGTGTCGACTCCAGCAAGTAGAAAGAGACTTGTCGGAGTCATGTTATTTCTTATTATTAAAACTCAACTCAATTGATTCAATCTTGTTGAATTGTGACACAACATATTTACTAATTCAAAAGATTCCCACAAGCAAGTTTTAAAACACAGCCTAGGCACAATTCAACATATTTGCTAATTCAAAAGATTCCCACGAGCAAGTTTTAAAACACGGCCTAGGCCAAACAGCCAACAGGCCATTTCGGACTCGAAGCGGCCGACACGCACGAGTTAACCAATATCAGGCACTCTTCATCTACAAAAAAGTTCATCGTCGAGGTTCAAGCCATATGCCTAAAAGAGCTATTCCCAAGTTTCAGACGTGACTCATAAGACAAACTCCAGCAACACTGAGCATGATCAATAATGTGGGAACAACCTTGGTGACTCCAACAATGAAAAGTGGCAAACTCCAGCAAAGGATGGAAACCCTTCAAAAGTTGGGGTTTCTAGGAATCCTATGAGCTTATCTTGATTGAAAGGCTTAGAATACTGGTACTAACCCGATTGAGGTACATCAAGATTTTTGGAAATTTTCCAACCATCAAGTTGGGGCTGTTATCAGTAGTGTGATTAAAACAAAAGAAGAAAAGAGAGCAAATAAGATCCAAGGGATTTTTTTTTTTTAAGTTTTGTTACTTAAAAGGAGAAAAAAACTGGAAGTTCTAGTTGTCTTCTTTATGAAGCTCGCTCATGCACATGTGTGTATTCATGTATACCAAAAATGCATAGACCTCTCCTGATCAAAATTTTAAGTGGGCAGAATCAAGTACAAGTCCCAAGCTACCAGACCTTGTTGAAACAAACCTCATCAGCATCAAGGGCATACCAGGATAATATTTGGTACTCCACCAGACTTCAAATGGCAGTAACATGATTATTTTTTGAATTGTATTAACGTGATTGAATTTGCATCAATATTAAAATGCAGAAAGTATGTTTTACTTTCTTACCTGTTCTAGACCCTGGCCTAGAAGATCTCTCCCAGTCCGAATTTGTCTGACCTCTCCCACCATCATCATTATTATCAGTTGTGGACCCGCCCCAACCACCGCTAGCAGATCCCCTGCCAGAGGAACCCCCAATTCCAGGGCCTTTCATTGGAACCATGGCAGCTACTGATCCAGTTGTTGACCCAAAATCTTCAATATGTCTCTGAAAATACGCCACAAGCTTGTCGATGCTATTGTTTCCAGCAAACATCTGTTTTCGAAACTTGAAGCCATTGTGACACAGACCAATAAATTCATGATGCAGATTCGTACTCCGTATATATGATAAAATAAAGGCTCCAGGGTTTTCGAAGGAAATTCCAAAACAGTAAACTATCCTCATTGGATGTTCTGCTTTCTCCACTCTTAAAAGTTCATCAACTTCTGCTTGTGAGCCCTTCTGGAATTTGCGGTACGCAAGCATAGCTTTCAGGTAGGCTACCAGGGGGTCAACATAGCGATCTATAACCTGCCAAGAATACACACAGCAAACATGCACAGAAAAATAGAAA
The DNA here is from genome assembly GCA_003013855.2 of Liriodendron chinense. Classification (NCBI taxonomy): domain Eukaryota; kingdom Viridiplantae; phylum Streptophyta; class Magnoliopsida; order Magnoliales; family Magnoliaceae; genus Liriodendron; species Liriodendron chinense. Next base: position 282,958 of record ML058555.1, read on the forward strand.
AAGATCAATCCATGAGTGAAGTTGTTTCAAAGTAAACTGCCTGAAAGTAGCAAGCAAGAACACAACCATTAAATACAAACATTAAAACAGTAACTGATTTGATTTCACATTCTCCCATAATTCGAGACATGCTGAATTTTATGCGTTTGTGTATGGTCAAACTCGCAACAATTCTCTAATAAGAGAACATAAGTGGAGACAAGTTCTACTGTACCAAGATCAAGCATTTTTTAAACAAGATAGCAAGTTCTTCTTTTTCTTTAGCAAGAACCAAATGTAAAATGCCAAAACCAAACTCCATGACCAAATGCCAAAACAATTATATTTTTCATTCAATTACGTCAAAATATCAATTTCCCAAATGGTTTGCATATCATTCCACAGTTATTTCAGAATTCCCACAGGTCCCATATCTATTAACTGAAGGTAAGAAAATGCAATAAAAGGTATTTCCAGTTTTTAGGTACATTAATTTGGAAATTGAACTAATTAACTGCATTGGTATCCATACGTGGCTTCTTCTTCTCTCTCTTTTTTTCTTCTTTTTTTTTTTTTTTTTTGGGTGCATAAGCAGAAAGGTTTCATGAACTAACACATGCAGAAAGCACCGAGAAGGGTCCAGCTGTAAGTTGCTTACAATATTCCAATGGGACATTCCTCTCCATTCAAGATAATTTAGACAGCATTAGAACCAACGTTGTTTCTAAATTATACAAGGTTTTGGGTTGAGTTTGCACTCATGACTGCTATAAAGATATTCTTATTGGGAACACGGGAATCCAAAGATATTTAGTCTGTTTGGGTATGGGATCCTACTAAATCAGGATTAGGCAGTGGCCACCACTTTCCTCCACAATCATAATTACCAAAGTTTTAGAGAGGAAAAAGGAAAAAGAAAAAGAAAAAAAAAACCCTAAAATACCGCTAATTGCATTTGTGCAAAAGAAAGTTGCACTTTAGTGCCGAGAATCCTATATGACGGGCATGGCGCCCACTAAAATCAGATATTATGCTTAATCCCAATAATGCAGGATCCCTTGCCAAACGGATCTAATAAGTATTTTTTGCATTTGCAGGATATTCAATGCATTTCTGTAGTTTCAATTAAATATATTTTTGTAGTCTTGAGAAAATTGATCAGCTTGTAATTACAAGAAAATCTAACCATTATAAGCAAATTCAACAATATTTTTCACCAATAATAAAATGAATAGGTGTGTCATGATAATAAAGAGTCTTTCCCTTGTTATCGCCACGAATTCTTTCAATAAGAAACTCAATCCAGCTATAACAAAATATAGTGCATTATGATTTATGATAACACCAAAACCCTAGCACGGCCTGCTCCAATCAACAGTTCTCATGAAGCAAATTACAACAAACAGTATTTTCAGGGATCAGACAATGTAATTATTGCTTTTTTATTATAGGTGGCGTGCTACCTTTAGTGCAAAAACAAAAAAGAAAAGAAAAGAATAAAAAAAGGTAACAACAACAACAACAAAAAGTAAAAAAATCAAACAAAAAGATAGTAACCTCATCCAGATCCTCAAAAGTATCTTCCCCTATTTTCAATGTTTTCCCAAGACAAAGCAAGCTTGTGATATCTTTGGGATCTTTTCCCCCTTCAACTATCTCCTTGTGGGTACAAACTCCGTCATACACTTTCAGAGTTAAAGTTAAATAAAATGGACCTCTGGCACTTGGATGGATAATGCTTTCACCTGGATCCTTGTCTGACAGGAACTGTTCAACACAATAGAGAGGCACATGCTTTAGGGCAATAAGCAACACAATTATGATAAAAGAACTGGCAAATCCTATTTCTACAAAAATGCACCTTGATTGCCTCATCGGCTGTCAGATTTTGAAACCGGATGATGAACAATCATCCTTCGCTTGAAATGCTTCTTTACAAGCCCCTCCTTCCGACCTTTATCTTGTTCGTTCCGTAAATTGCCTATCTCCTCCTTGCAACCTTTATCTTGTCCATTCCGTAAATTGCCCTTCTCCTCCTTGTGATCTTTGTCTTGTTCAATCCGTAACTTGCCCTTCTCTTCATCATAGTAAGGATCTTGGTTTCCAGAATTTTGTGGTTGGTCACACTTACGAAGTTCACTTTCTTTAGAAGTTAGTAACACCTGGTATCTATTTCTTTGAATTACTTTAATTTTGCACATGATTGTGCTCCCTTCTATTACCTTCTCAGCTAAATCAACATCTCCTTCGTCTGAAAAATCCTCCTTAAAAATCACCCCTGTCAAACCAGATCCAAGCTCACAAATCAAACGTTCACATTGCACCCTGCTGACAGTTGCCTGAACAATTCTTCCCACTAGAAGGGTATCTTTAGTTTCACTAGAAATCATATAAAAAACATCATCTGGATTTGGTTCTCTGTATGGACTGCGCCAATCTTGAAACCCATGAAGCAACTCCATCTGTATATCACTAAGGGTTTCCCTTTTTCTCGTCCCAAGCTGTTCCTCCACGCTCTTGCAATATTCCTCAATTACAAGAGCTTTTAGCAGCTTTGGCCTATGTCTAACCTGTTCAATTGCCATCTCTTGCGCATCATCATCCATGTCATACGGTTCCTCTTGAACACCCTCATCATAAATATCCTTGACCATTTTCTTTGCCAGGTCATATGACTCTGGATGAATTCTTGTATCATCCAGCAAATCGATAGTATGATTGCTAGTGGTAGCCAGCCCACTCCGACGGACACGCAGAAAACCAACCGCATTAATAAATAGTTTCTTTTTAAGAACACCATTCATTGGAATCTCTTTCCGACTGAAAACAGCACCAGTTCTTACCATTGCTCTCTGTAAAGCAAATGCCTTTCTCGGTCCAAGACCCGAGACAAATTGCAAAGGAGCAAAAAGCCATTCATGGTGAGCAGCCAAATTTACATCGATTCCGACTTGGTTGGTGGCATCTATCATTACTTGTTCAACCACCCCATACTTTTCATCAGAGCTAAGGAAGTGTTCTAGCGGGTTCAGCTTCCAAGATAGGATCTCCCGCCCTGGTCCACATAGTGTCGCAATCATGCACAATGGATTTTGAAGGTAACGGCCAAGAGCAACAGCGCGCTTGACAATGCCTGAAAACAGAAGGAACATACTTTGTGATAGAAAATCATAAAACATTTTTTAAAGGAGAAAATCACGAAACATTTGTTGATTACCAAGAGACCTGCTCACCTGGCTGCCCAGTCAACTGGTCTGAAAAAATCCGTGAATTTTCATAGAGACGAGGCAGAGATTCGTCACCATAAACAACACTCACCTCACTCATGCTTTGACCATCTTCCCTAGAATGTTTCTCGACCAAATTATAAATGATCTGAGTGGTAAAAAACAATATACATTACAGATTGCATTGATAATCCAGAAAGCAAGTCAATGAGATTTTACTGAAGCAACTCCCAGAATTATCCATACAACTCCCTTTACATACATAAATGAAAGAAAGGAAGAAAAACTAAAGAAAATAACCGATAGCATAGAAAAAATCCAGTGTTATGTGTATGCAATGGAATTGGTCGATCACCTTTTTATTCATTGCCCTCTGCTAAAGAAGTGTGGGAGTTCTTTGAAACCTTTAGAATGGCGTGGGTAATTACAGGATCCATTGATAGTTTTTTTTCTAGCTTGGTATGGGGGAGGTGTAGGGAATAAGGGAAGGTGGTTTGGAGGCTTGTGCTCCAAGCAGGTTTGTGGACCTTATGGGGTGGGGGTAAGGAATAATCGATGCTTTCGGAATCGGACTGGATCAATGCCGGAAGTGTTTAGAAGGGCTATGGATGTTATGGGGTGGGCTTCATGTATTGATTCCTTAGCTGATGGTAATTTTTCCCATTTGCATCGGGTCTCATTGGTTTAATTTGCCAGTTTTTTAAGCATCCTTTAATAAAACATCATTATCTTCCACACAAAAAAAAAAAAAAAGAATGAATAGTAACCATCTGCATCTCCTTCACAGCAGCCATTGCACTTCCATGACTAACTTGAGATAAAAGAAGAGAGATCAGTCACCAGATGTTAAAGATTATTTTTACAATAAATTGTCACAAAACATGAAAAAAATACCACAAATGCTTCGCAAACATCCATTACGAAATACAACCAGCTGAAGAGCAAATAACTATTACCAGCATAATTATTTCTAACATAAAAAAACAAATAGAAGACATCCAGCAGGCCAACATAACAAGGAATAACCAAAATGCAACTGAGTTTTATGAACCTGCAAGTCTGCAATAAATTTTCTAATGTATTTCTGAGGTGTCTAACAAAGATATCATTGAAGTCATACTGGTAGGATTGAAGGTGGTTGGCAATTAGCATGTTAACCCAATCCAGGTGGCTGAGTTGTCTACCCGAATATCAGAATGCATCTCCCCAACCCGTCAGCAACTGTGTAGGTTTCTGTTTGTTTGTGATGTGATCAGGGATGTGGTGTTGAATCTAAAGATTCTAAACATCTTGTTTATACCCAATCCAAGCTCTGTTGATCCTAGAGCCATTGAGCTCACAATCTCTAGAGCACAAAGCATTTTTTTTCTCAGTTGGGCATATTTAATCATTGACCAAAAACTCTGGGAAGACTGGGATAGCTCCCCCTGCCTTTTTAACTATCTTTCTAGTTTCAACAAATTGTCATTATTCATTAAAAAATAAATAAATATTTTTGTTAATTCTCAAAAGAATTACACATGTAATTTTTTTCCTGAAGCAAGCCCACAATTACAAGAAAATAACTGTTAGAAAATTCTTTTCATTTGACAAGGTCCATGATTTTGTTAGCATATCTCAAAACATGCAGAAAATGTAAACTTAGGACGTGTCTGGATGCACAATTGAACTAGATAGCAATGTTGACTTCATTGCATTTACTGCCATTTGAAACAATGCAATTCAAATACCACACAGTTTTATTGAGCAGGGATTTGTGGTCTGTTTCGATCAAGGTTTAAAGTATTGTCCAAAACCGGTATGTATCGAACAATACAAACTGGTATCGGACAGAGAAGATTCAGGTCAGGTGTATCAGCCCAATACAGGCCCGAAACACAGCAATACAGGGCAATGCAACCATGTATTGGTGGTGAACTATATGATAATACACTAAAACTGATTTTAAACCTTGGTTTGGATCAGTCAAACATGTTAATTCTGCAACTTTTTCTATGCACTATTCAGTTGGTTTCCCAAAGCATGAAGTGAAACAGCAACAGATTTGGATGAAGTGCCTGTTTCAAAATGTTCGCGAGTGGAGGCAACACCTGGTTTCGAGGATCGTCCAACTAGGAGTCAAACGCCCTTTTTTCACATGGGGATCCCTCACAGTGAGTGGACTGGCATGATTTTGCAGCCAGTACATATGAAGTGTTGCACCTAATGAATTAAAAAGTGAAGGATGCTAAGTCCACTTGTTCAAGGGCACTTGCTTCTCTTGTGGAAGAAAGGCACATGCATGCAGTATTAGAGGCACACATCCAGCCATCCCCTCACGGTGAGTGGACTGGCATGATTTTGCGGCCAGTTCATACGCATGAAGGGATGCACCTAATGAATTAAAAAGTGAAGGATGCTAAGTCCACTCGTTCAAGTGCACTTGCTTCTCATGTGGAAGAAAGGCACATGCATGCAGTATTAGAGCCACACATCCAGCCATCCCAACTATGTCGGTTACATGTCTTGAAAATCAGACCAATATGATCGAGGTGAGTTGAACTTATACAAACAATGGAATAGTTAGGAGGAATTGAAGAATGACCTAAATTCGATGGATATATTTGGACCAACTGATTATCATATCAGAATTCAGAATGGACTTTAAGAAATGGCATCAAAACAGTGGGGATCATCTGAAGAGCAGATCTAATATCACACAACCGGACCTCATCTGAATAATACAGGCTAGAGAGCAAGTACCATTTGGCATTCCAATAGAAAAATGCAAGAAAACCAGAAGAGTCAAGCATTGCAGAGAGAGAGAGAGAGAGAGAGAGAGAGAGAGAGATGAGCAGATCTAATATCACACACCTGGACCTTGTTTGCACGTGCTAGTGAGTGCACTTACAAAGTGTCACATATAAAAGCAAATGAACAGTTTGGAGGTTTCCACAAAGGAACTCTACAATAATCACTCAGAAGAGCAGTTGCAAAAGACAGTTTTCAAAGGCACTTGTCAAAGTAGGCAAAACTATAAGGATAGCTTTTGGAGATAACTTGAAGATGAATGCAACATTGTGCAATTCATTGAAGAAAGAAAACATCAAAAGCAGGTAAGAACAGGTTATAAAGTATATAGCGAGAAAATTAAAAGGAGAAAGGGAGCTCCACAGTTTGAAAACTACTGTTTAACTATTAGTCAAGAAACAGAGCGCTGGCAGGGTGAAGTTTCAGTAGTGAACCTTACTAAGGAAGCATACCATTATAACCATCACAGCAAAGGCTACGCCTTTGGTTATTCTGGCTGATTTATATATGTTACTAACAGATAAGTAGATTTAAATATGTTTCGAAAAATTACAAAGGACTCATTTAAACATTTTTAGTAAATACCAAGTTATCTCGAGTAAGACTTGGTTGAGTCTTCAAGTCAACCCAAAGTAGCTGGATGTCCAGTCTGGTCGAGGTTTCAGGTACAAATGTTGGTAAAACTAACTGACCATGCCAGATCTTTAAAAGTTCAAACCAGTGTTTGCAGTATCGATATTATCGGTATCGCTGGTCACCCATAACTATCAGCCCAGTAATAACAAAAAAAAATGCAGATTCCTTGGTATCGCACGATATATCGTGTGATATCGATAATATCGCACTTTGTATCGATATCGCACGATATATCGGCAATATATCGTGCTTTTTTCTTTACGCGATTCCAGATATCGTCGATACCTGGACGATATCGTCCAGGTATCGGTCAGAGATACCGGAATGTTTATAAACTTGGTTTTTTTTTTTTGTTTTTGGGAGAAAAAACTTGGGGAGGCCCATTTTTTCTCAATTTTCTCTTACCTTACTATATCGGTCAGACGCACAAGAGTCCCCCATTTTGTAGAAAAAAATCATTTTTTGTTCTATTTTCTTCTAGTTTCTCCTCCCTAAAAAAAAAAAAACCGTTAGGCTTTCGGGCGCTCCGCCCCGAACCTCGGGCAGGGGCGCACCGCCCCCTGCACCCCCGGTGAGCTGACCGAGCAGCTCGACCCGCGTTCCGACTCTGCGTACGGGTCATAGTTTGTTGAGTCCACATAACTATTTTCTAGATTATTGAATCCTCATACAGATCTAGGCCATATAGAATAGCTTGCATTGCGTTGAACTAAGATAGTCAAAACTGCATTTGGAGGATACTCATTCAGTTGCATCATCCATAGGTATATTTCTCAACCCTCTTGCTTGTTTTACTTTGTCAACGCATTGGTTGTATTTACATTAATGTCTTGTTACATTTGTATATCTTATGGAATCAATTTAAACAATAGTTGCATCAGTTCAGTCAGATAGCGCATAGCTTAGGATCCTTTTACAAAGGAACTCCATTATGTGGACTTTTTTTTTACATATTATGATTTAAATGTGTGTATTGAGGTCCATTTTAACAATCCCTGAAGTTTCATTGAAAAATTCAATCAATTTCCCAATGTTTCCCCATGTTTCCCAAAAAGTGCGATACATTCCGCGATACAACCGATATTTCCCACCGATACGCAATATGTATCTGTATCCCAAGGGTGCGAAACGTAACGCGAAACCGATACTGCGAACACTGGTTCAAACACAATTTATTTTTAAAGATCTAGTTCGGTGTTCAAAATTTTCAGGTATTTTTTAATTTCTGACACTTCTTTTGTGTTTTCTATACAAATGTGGTCATTCTCAGTATGCAAGCACACATTGCTCAGACACTTGTTGCTCAAACAACCAAAGAAAAAAATACCAAACAACCATCCCATCAGAATGAAGCCACCAAAAGTTTTAAGGATACCTCAAATATATCATCTTTCAAACGTGTCGAATACAAATTCACAGCTCCCACAACAACAACTTGGGGCTGGTAATCGGTCATGAACTTCACTAGACGTTGTTCATCATTTTTCTTCCGTTGCTGCTCATTAACACTCTGAGAACGAACACTGATAGACCCTGCATGCAGCACATCTAGCATTTCTCCCGATGAATCCAACATCACAAAAGTAGTTGCTGGCTTTCCAGGGCCCCAACAGCAAGCCATGACTCTTGGTACGACGCCATTGTCAGAACCAGAATCGTTTTCCTTCTGTTGATATGGAGCAACTGAGACTTTCTCCCACAACTGTTTCCCATAATCCATAAGTAGCCAGTTCTTGGATCTCACAATCAGCAGAGACCGAGCTTCCTTTTCCAGTGAAGGAAGAAGGAAATTAAAAAACGCATCCTTCAATATTAACTCACGTTGCTCGTTCCAAAGCTGAGCAGATCTACTAACACCATCACTAAGATAAACATCCTTTGCATCACTCATTAGTTTACTGTGAACATTTTCAGGCAGTTTTATGCTTACTTGAAGGAGTTTCTCTTCTTCAGCCTTTTGGATAAGAAGCCACTGTGCATCTTTGAATTCAGATAGGGGCTTGTCACACAACCACTTCACGCCAGAAAACTGATGAAAAGAATCAATAGCTGTGTTCCCATCAGAAGTGGGACTTGTAGAGACAGTAGCATGCTCCATGAAGATACTGCGAACATGTTTCCTAACACAAGGCTCAGAGCTGATTTCTACCGCTGCCTGGAGCAAACAAAACATAACAGGCATTGAAAACACATAGGCAAAATAAACCAAGCATCTTCTGCCATGAGCACCGGATAGATACAAGTAGAACTTAAATTTAGGGATAACATGAAGAAAATGCTTACCATGTGCCTGGCACCTTTGAGCACATCTTCAGGGGTCTCAAACATTGTACATATAAAATTGGCAGCTATTTCCTCAGGAGTTTCCTTAGGATCCTCTAATTCATCCACACGCTGGAATCAAGAGAAGCTGCACATAGTTACAACTTAACGTTGAAAGCACAATACAAGGACAATGTAGATATACATACCATCTTGTCCAAGTTTAGAAGTAATCCAAATTGCTCAGAACTTAACCCGAACTTGCGGGCAACCTCCCAAAGACCAGCCTTACAACAACTACTATATAGGGATTTATGAGTTGGCCTTTTAAATTGGCCGTCTTCCACAACAACTTCACCTGGGGGGAAATACAAATTAAACTTCAGGTCGACATCATCAACCTCTCTTTCTGATTCGGAAGCTTTAAGAGACTTGATAACTGATTTGAAAAGTTGACGATTCAGGGCGAGCCTTGTTTCATCATCAAGCCTCCGGGTTTCTTCTTGAAACCGCTTATTGTAGTATATCTGAAGAGCCGTCTTCCGTTTTTGCAGAATCAACCATTTCCTGTCAAAGTTCTGGATGGCCCAGAGTTTCTGCAAAATTAAAATATTGCTGGCCCGGCTTCAGCACTCCATTTTACAAGATTGGAAACCAATATTTAGCCTCAATGAAAAATTCTTGAATGCGGAAGTTATTCCCATGTGAAACAGAATTACCTTATGCCACTTCAGTGCACAGATTCTCTCGACACTATCATCACTCTCCACAAGATCTTGCTCTGGGTCTTTCAATAGGCTAAGACAGAGCTCCTTCCGATACATAGCAATAAAAGGAATCTAAAATAGTAGAAAAGAAAAGGATAAATAGGATCAGGCTATCAAAAAAATATGTACGATGTCAATGATCTTCTATTCTGGAAAAAAAAAAAAAATGAATCCTTACATCAAGCTTCTGCACATGTAGCATTCCCAATACATTCCCAATCTCTTCCTTGTTAATTTCACTGATAAGATTCAGGTTCCCAAAAAATGGCGACATGTCAGACACAGTTAGCTGGTTATATATCCAGGCACTCTCTTCTTCTATACTTTTATCATCTGTCGGAATATGGCCGGTGATTTCTTTCAATAACTGCACAATGAAAGAACAATGCATTGTTAAGATCTTACCCAGATGGTAGAAGCATTGATTGAGAAGCTTGAACACACAGAATGTGCATATGAACTGCAATAAAGGATATTTCTTTCTTGCTGTGAAGATTATTAAAAAGGAGAATATTATAGTGTAGTCAATATGACCTGGATCCTCTCTGGCACATCAATCTCTCGTATCTGATCATCCTTCACAGTTTTATACCTCTCCATGAGAATAAAAGGTTCAAATTCATCTTCGAGGCTCTTCACACTCCACTCACCGGAATCATGAAAACTACCACTCTTCGCAAGCCCTTGTTTGCGCTTCATCAGGAGTTCATCAACATCTCCAAATATGTCATGAGCCTCCTGCAATGCAGATGAGGAAACTCCAGCTGTCTGCCTTGACTTCTTTTTGCTAGGTTTTCTCCTAGAGAAGGAAGTTTTGCCCAGTTAGAAAAGTGTTTTGAGAATCACAACAATATGAATATGTGACTGGACATTCTGCATTGAGAAAATATGCCTAACAGGAGCACCATACTTGTCCACTTCTTCCTCATCCACAATAAAATCTGCCATTTCATCCTCCTCAGCAATATCCCCACCCCCGTCCAGCTCTTCCTCATCTTCGGCAATATCCTCGGGAGGTGTCCCTAGGAAAAATAAGGTTTCTTCATTCAATAGTGTAAATTTCCTTTTCTGAATGGAAAATAGAAAGTGAAAAAAAAAAAAGGAATAAATAGAATTGAACAGATTGCTTCTAGAACAACCTTCATCATCACCAAATAAACTTCGCTTAAGTTTTTCCTCAGCAGACTGACCACACCGACTGCTTTTATCGACCTCATCATCATCCGAAAAGCCAGATAGCTCTACTTGCTCAGAGTCCCTTCCAGCTTTCTTCAATCGCTTCAAGTTTTTGCTCCCCTACTCAAATTTCAATTAAGATTTGAATATGAGATGAAAGGAAAAAAAACCCTCCACTTCTTTAGTAAATAGTTAGAAATTCAAACCAGAAGAAAAGCAATACGGGGAAAAAAAAAAAATTAACTCACATGCTTGGGATGATGGAATGTCGTAACATTGTTGTCCTTCAGCAACTCATAGTCATCTTCATCAAGAACATAATTCTTCTTGGATTCTCTAAAATGCACAAAAGTTAAACCGTTACTGCCAGGGAAGGAAATCAGTGGACAAAACAGTGACTAACTTGTAGACATATGCTACCTCTTTTTCCTCTTCTTCTTCTTCTTCATATGCTTTTCCTTGTCACTGTCCCCTTCTTCTTCTTCATCTACATCATCTACTATAAACCCGTCCTTCTCATACTCATCCTGCCCCTCTTCTTCTAGAAAACACACAATAAAACAGCATTACAAGAACCCACCAGGACCCAAACAGCAGCAATATAACAATATCTAGAAGCAAATGAAAATACAACCTAGACTCCTCACCAGAAACAACAATAGAATGGCAGTAGCTTTTTTTCCTTTTTTGGTAAGCATATAGCAGAATTGAAAACAAAGTATAGAACACAATCACAACCTCTTCAGCTCAACACCAATACACTATTAAGAAAAAAGAAAAATAAACCATCATCAAGACAAGAACTTAGTTGCAGTCTCACAAAAAGCAGGAGTGGGGAATCACCTGTTTTTTGAAAAATAAGAAGTTGAAAAGCATCCGGAATTGTGCTTTGTGTTTCCATGTGTGTGGAATTGTGCTTTGTGTGTGGGTGCATGCACACACTAGTATACTATTGGGCCCTATTATTTGTCTAGTTGAAAATTATCTAGACTACTGGCATAGCCAACAAATGAGATTAGTCAACCGCACACAGTTATGTCAAACCCAAGCAATAAATCACACCTCAAAACACGCCCAATCCAAGAATAGTGGTTCTTCAAGTTGTAAGAAAGGTAAATCAATGCAAAAACCAATGAATAATCAAAGGTCTCAACCAGTTTGATGGCCTAGCTCACAGGCCTCACTTTTCAAAACTTGCACGTGCACAAACCCTGGAGAGGAGTTTACGCCCAAGGCTTGCAGAGAGGAAAAAAGTAAAATAAAAAACATCTCAAGAGCTAAGGACGATTTCTTTATTGACTTTTTATATGAAGAAAGCAAAGAGAAGCGCTAGCATTAATCTGGGCTGCACATCAAGCATAAACTATGGACAAGATGTTATAATCTCAGCCCTACAATCTTAACTTCAAAGAGAATGACTAAAATACACCTATCTACTTAACCGAGACATAAACAAAGTAAAAATAAATCATAACACATCCAAAAATAATATGTAAGCTGACGGACAGGAAGATTAGAAATGACGGATGGGAAGATACAAAGAAGATGAGATGTGGAAGCGAATGAGAGCTGACGGACGGGAAGATTAGAACTATTCAGCTCGAGAATGCTCCGGCCGGTGAAGAATGACAGACGGCGAAGAATGTACCGGAAGAATGACGAACAGGGAAGAAAGAATGGCGGACGGCGATGGCGATCAATGGGAAAAGGTCTCAAAGGGGAAGCGAATGTTGTTGAAGGAAGATAGAAGGAGACGAAACGTTTCAGGATATCCTACCTTATTTGTTGAGGGGTTTCCAGAAGGATGGTTGCCAATCAATTTCGCGAGGGTCTTTGGCCAGGCTGTGGCTGTTGTGGACGTGATTTTGCCAAGGAACAAGCTCAAGAATGCTTCCCGAGGATTCACTTTTGTGCGCATGAGTTCAGAGAATGAGCTTAGTGGGGCGGTGGAACTTCTGCACGAAGAGAGTTTCTGGGGTGTCAAGCTTCTAGTCCAGAGCTTTATACAAAAAAAGGGACGAGTTCTAAGAGGGAGAAGAAGGTAGTTGTTCAATTTATAGAAGCTTCGTCAAACTAGCTTCTTAATGCAGAGAGGAGTTCGCCAGTCTTTCAGGCGAGGCCCTCCTTTAAGGAGGCATTGGTGGGCTCACAGCAGAGCCCCGATGTTCGAGTTAAGGAGGCGGGAGTGGGGGAGGGAAAGGTAAAGGAAGGTGACTACCTCTTAGAGGGAAGAAGAGGGGTGGGGAGGGAGAAGATAGCGGAACAGAGTATGGTGCTTGTTGTTAAGGAGAAAATCCGCATCTCCAAGGAAGCCTTGTGTGATTCGATGGTTCTAATATCTAGAGAAGGAGCCTCCATCCCCCATATTAGGGGGTGGTTAGTTGACAATGTCAGGTTAGCACCGGAGTTACATAACATTAATCCTATAGAATTCAATGAGCTATGGATGTAAGTGAGCCCAGGAGTTTCTAGTCTGTCTAGAGATTTGGTGGGAGGAACATTCGAAGAGGGGCCTGTTGTCAGGATTTTAAGGTGGGAGGAGTTTTCTCTGTTCGATGCAGAAGATCGGTGGGTCCTTATTTGGGGGGTTCCATGCGATACAGATTTTTTCAGTGAAGTCACTTCCGCTCTCGGCGAACTCCAAGAGTTAGATCAGAAGACAAAGCTCGAAGAGGAGATGGGGGTGATTAGGGCCCGTATCAGGCGAAGGAAGGATGAAGCTCTACCACCGCACATCTCGGAACTAGCGAGGGATAGGAAGTGTCTTCTACTGGTGCAGAGGGAGGAGTATAACGCTCCTTTGCCGCGTTGGGGTGATATTTGGAGACAAAGGGAGAAGGAGATGGTGTTTTCTTCTGACCAGGAAACCGAGGTTGAGGGAAGAGTACCGTGTTTGTGCTGCAGGATGGCCTATTCTAATCATGTATGCATGTGAAACATATGAACGTAGCGGAATCATCAATCATGTAAACGAATCAATTTCACATTAAGCGAACATCATCATAACTAAGAAATCCATAAGAGAACATGTAATAGAAGGGGCCATCATCACATACACGTTGTATCGGGTTCAGATCCATGTGTGGATTGGATCCAACGAGGAATAGAAACCTTGATCTTGCATGGTTATGTCCAATCACTCAAGGGAATTCTCTAGTTCAGGAAATCGGATGATTTTTGGGTTAGGAAATCACAAAATCTGAAGAAACGGGTGTAGGCTTGAAATCTCAAGTTATAGGTTGATGGAGAAGGTGAAATAAAGAAGTAGAAGAAGAAAGAAGAAAGAAGATTTACATTGTAGAAGAAGAAGAATCAGAGAAAAGATGAGATGAGGAAGGAAGAGAGATCTACAATAGGAGAGGAGAGGAGCCACCAAAAGAGTTTTCTTTTCTTTCATCAACATAAAATAATAATGAGAAAGGTTTAGGGCAACACTCTTATAAAATTCGGAATTAAACATAATTACCAAAATACTCCTAAAAAAAATTTCAAACAAAATAGACATTCGCGCAAAAAAAAACATGCGCACGCTAACTCAAAACTCAAATAAGTAAAAGTGCATGAGATAAACTCACATCTAAGATGTCCAATGGGCTTTGATGATGGCGCGATGAAGGTGGGCCACGATGAACCAACGGTCTGATCACACCATCCTCGCGATCCAACGGTCCAATCATCTCCTCCAAGCAACTTACACATGTCATGAACACGTGTAAGGTCTTCACCACGATCTAGGAACTTGGACTCAATTTAGGCTCATCATCAAACCATATGGACACGGGCATCGCTCGTCTCCTGCGCTGATACACTCAAAATTGCCTGATGTCCTCATCAACTCCCCTCGGCTGAGAAGAGCTCGACTCCGGTGAGATAAAACTCTTCTACCTCTCCAACAAGTCTAGATCAAGTCTCTATTTTCATAAGCCATGTACAATCAGATGGTGGCATGTTTTTCCATTTAACCAAGTATCTTTGGAAGCCTCCATCTCGTGTGGATACAATCTCTTCATTCACGATCCCTTCAATTTCTTCTTTGTTCAAGTAAAGTTGGGATAGGTGGAATAGGCTAGAAAGAAAACTCTAAATATGGTCAAGCATGGGGAGTATGGTCTATGCGAGGGTTTGGGCAAGGGACCAGATCTTCCACATTGATTGTTAGATTGATTCCCATGTTAGGTGGAAGGTCTATCTTGTACGCATTGGACCCAATTTTTCGCAAGACTTTGAACGGTCTAGCACTGCGTGCTTGTAATTTTCTAGCAGCACCCAGAGGCAACTGCTCTGTCCTCATCCGAACCATTGCATAATCTCCCTCATGGAATTCTTGAATCTTACGATGCAAGTTGAATGTTTATAATTTTCATTGCTTACATTTATCCGCTTTCTAATGTCTGAATGCAACTCATGAATGTGACGGGAAAATGCATCGGCGGACTCTGATGATCTCTGGGTAACTGACATCAGTAATAAGTCTATAGGCATTTTGGGCTTGTATCCACCAACTATTTCAAAAGGACTCGTACCTTTAGACCAATTGACGGAACTGTTATATGCAAATTCGGCTATAGGCAAAACTAAATCTCAATTCTTACATGTTCACCCACAAGGCATCGAAACAAGTTTCCAAGAATCCGATTAACCACCTCAGTCTGGCCATTTGTCTGAGGGTGGTATGCAATAGAAAACTGCAATCTGGTGCCCATCATATGCCACAGTGTCTTCCAAAAGTAACTGGTAAATCTCACTCCTCGATCTGACATTATGGTCTTAAGCAACCCATGCAAGCACACCACACAATTGAAGAAAACTCGAGCAATATTAGACGCATATGAAGTTTTACAGCAATGAAGGAAGTGTGCCATCTTAGAAAAACAATCAACAACTACGAAAATGGAGTCGTGCTTTTTTATTGTCTTAGGGAGCCCAAGCACGAAATCCATGTTGATGTCTTGCCATAATGCGGATGGCACTAGCAATGGTATGTACAACCCAGTGTTCTGCTTTCTTTGTTTTGCCGATTGACATGTATGACACTGCCCTAAAATCTTGACGATGTCTCACTCGAGACTCGGCCAATAAAAGTGGTCCTCCACGAGGGCAATGGTCTTATCCAAACCAGAATGGCTATCTATCCCTCCCGAATGAAGCTCCCAAACGAGAAAGTCGCGGAGGGAAGTGGGGAATACAAAGGCGATCTCCTTTAAAAAGGAAACCATCTTTAAGGACAAATTCACTTGTACTACGCTGGTCACTAGAGAATGACGTGTAAATATCCCCAAACTCTGGACACATGGGATACTCATCCTTCAATTGCTCAAAACTGACGACATCTACACTCAAGGAATTAACCAAGGCCACTCTCTGACGAAGGGCATCAGCTGGTTTGTTCACGACCCTGGCCTTATGTTTCAAGACAAATGAGTATTCTTGAAGAAACGCCACTCACTTAGCATGCCTTGGGTTGAGCTTCTTCTGAGAATGTAGATATCTCAAGGTCTCATGGTCTGAGAGAAGATGAATTCTTGCGGTAGGAGATAGTGACGCCAATGTCTCAAGGACTACACCGCATAGAACTCCTTGTCATAGGTGGAGTATCTTTGTTCAACCTCATTCAATTTTTCACTGAAATAGGCTACTGGATGACCTTCTTGACACAATAGTCAATACTCCGCCTATACCTACACCTCACGCATCACACGCTACTTTAAAGACTTTTGAAAAGTCAGGAAGGCACATGACAAGAGCTTCTATCATTCTACCCTTTATTTTCTTAAAAGCCTTTTGTTGCGGCTTTAGACCACACAAAATCTCCCTTTTCATGCACTCAGTGATGGGAGCCATGATCGTGCTAAACCCTTTGATGAACCAACGATAAAAGGTTGTTAAGCCATGAAAGCTTCGCACATCATGAATATTTTTCGTTTCAGGCCAATCAACAATCGCTTTAACTTTTTTTAGGTCTGCACGCATACCATCGAACGACACAATAAACCCTAAGAACACGACTCGATCTGATATAAATGAACACTTCTTAAAGTTAGCGTATAACTTCTCCGTCCTAAGAACGCTACAGACCTGCTTCAGATGATCAAGGTGTAGTTCTTTAGTGGTGCTATAGATCAAAATATCATCGAAATATACCACTAAGAACTTGCCCATGAAAGGTCTCGAAACTTATGTCATCACTCGCATAAATGTACTGGGTGCATTAGTCAAGCCAAAAGGCATGAACAACCACTCATACAGCCCATCCTTCGTCTTAAAGGTCATCTTCCATTCATCACCTAGGCATATGCGAATCTGGTGATAGCCACTTTTGAGATCTATTTTGGAAAACATGGACGACCTGGCCATCATGTTAAGCATATCAAGTCTAGGTATCGGGAACCTATACTTGACCGTGATCTTGTTAATGGCTCGATTGTCCACACACGTCCGCCATGTACCATCTTTTTTAGGCGTCAACAATGCAGGTACGGCACACAGACTCATGCTTTCCTGGATGAAACCCTTTCACAAGAGCTCATCCACCTGCCTCTTCGACTCTGCGTGCTTTGCATGGTTCATCCTATAGTGAGGAAGATTCGGAAAAGTCGACCCCGGGACGAGATCGATGACATGTTGAATGTCCCGCATTGGTGGCAACTCATCCAGTAAATCCTCAAGGAATAGACATCTCTATACTCCTCTAAAACCGGGGTCACCTCAAGGGGTAACTCTAAAAGAACCTCTAGTGTAAATTCTCTCACCACAAGGGCATACACCGTCGAATCATCCTCAATATCCTTCTCAAACTCTTTTGCATTAATTATAGGCAGAGACTTAGACTTGGATTTCCTCACCTCCTTAGGCTCACTTGCCTTGTCATTCTTACCCTTGTCTGAGGTGCTTTTAGGTGGCAACAAGTTGATTTTGATCTTTTTGCCCTCGTGCATGAAGGTTGCATGAAGGTACATACATTTGAGCGACCATAAATCCTGACGTCTCTATCAAGCAACCACAGCCTACCTAGAATGATGTGACCTACATCCATAGGTAAAACATTACACCACAGTGGCTCCTTATATGACCCAAACTCAATGGGGACCAAACACTGATGGGTGACTGGGAGAGAAGTCTTGTCAACCCAAGAAACTTTATAAGGGTAAAGATGAGGGGTAGCCTTCAACTTCAAGAGATCCAAGGTGTTAGCGGAAATCACATTTTGACTAGGGCTGAAAGTCGGGCGGGTTGGGTCGGGTTAGTGCTCAACCCTAACCCAACCTAAGGTTCCGATACCTCAACCCTAACTCAACCCAACCCAACCTTGGGTTGGGAATTCTCAACCCAGGCCCAACCCAAGCGGGCTCGGTCGAGTTGATCGGGTTTGCCGAGTTGATACATGTTAATATTTTCGTTATTACATCAGTCTATTATGTTTCAATACACATCTTATTTTTTGTACCTATGGCATTATTAATTATATATGTAGTTATTTATTATAAATAACTTCACTTTTTCTAAACAAATAAGCTAAAATATACGATAACTACTCATTTAACACTCAAGCATGTCAAAATTAAGCATATCAAATTTACTTACTAAAGTAATATAAACTAATAAGTTTACTTAACTAAAGTATAATAAAATTCTAAGTAACTTGTATATAGATTGGGTTCGGGTTGGTTCGGGCAACCCGAGACCTCAACACGAGCCCGACCCAAGCGTTATCGGGTTGGTGTTTGCATAGCCCAAGCTCGAGATCGGATCCGATACTTCCTACCCAAGCCCAACCCAAAGTTGGGTCGGTCACAGGTCGGTCGGGTTGAACCCGCCCAACTTTCAGCCCTAATTTTGACAGCTTCAACTATCCACGATCACCTTGCAGTTCTTATCTCCACATTTGACGTAAGTATAGAAAATTGTGTTTCGACGCCAATTAGCATTACCCTTAGTCTAGGCTAGAGGACATCTGACAACTGCAAGTGTTGCGTCATCAATCGCCTCTTCTTCGCCACTAACACCTCATTCGGGATGATATTCTTCCACTTTGTAATCACCCTGGTCATCTGCACTCTCATTGGACTTGCCTATGACTAAGGCTCTTCCATGATTATTCATTAGACACTGATTTGTGATATGACCAACACTCCCACATTCATAACATTGCACCTAACTTGTTACTTCCCCCATTGGGACCCGCACCAAGGACACCTTTGCCCTTATCATCCCTAGGCCTAGGCGGCACATTCGCTTGCACCCTAGGCTGACTGCCAATGTTAGATTTGGTTCCCTAGAAACCAATTCTAACCAATGTTGTTAAAATCGTACGATTTACTATTCGAATCGTACAATTCGAATCATATCGTACACTCATTGTATGAGTGAATCGCAAATTCCATAAAATTGTACAATTCGTGAATCGTACAATTAATATCGAATCGTACGATTCGGTGGTGTTGTTAAAAATCTTGTTTTTTTTTTCTTGGAAATTTTTTTAGGGATTTCTCTTTAAAGTGTATTTAGGCCCACCCCCATGAGAAAAGCACATCTTTTGCAACTTTTGAGAGATTTTAGGGAGTTTTGGAGCTTGTGGGGCCAAGAAATCTTGGAGAAAGAAGTTCTCATATCTTTTTCATCATTCAAAGGAATCAATTGCGATTCTACTGGATTTTACACTTCGAGAGAAAATCTCATCTTTTCCTTATTTAATCTTTTCTTTTTCCTTTCTTTAATTTTTTAAATAAAAAATCATTTGGTTCATGTCTTTTAACTTGATTATGATATGATACAACACAATGATACACTTATACAATGATACAGACATACAATTAATCACAAGAAATGAGAATCATGTTATGGTTAAATTGTTTTTTTAGCATATTCATGAGAAAATGTATGAGTAATATGTTTTTTAATTTTTCTGATTTATTTATAATTTTTTTGTATTTTGTTATGATATATTTATGAAAATCTGAAGAAAAAAAATCTTACGATTTACGATACGATTCAAACCCGATTACGATTCATCCCTAGGCTTAGGCGGCACATTCGCTTGCACCCTGGGCTGACTGCCAATGTTAGATTTGGTTCCCTAGAAACCAGTTCTAACATTGGTCCCGGGACCCAAAGCGTCGCGCAACAGTAGACTTCAGGTATTGCTCTAACTTATGTACAACTTGCATGCCTCGTCCAAGTCAGTAATCGAGCGAGTCAAAAGCTCGTGCTAAAGATCCATGTGAAGACCCATTTTGAAACGCGATAGCGTCACCTAAGGATCCTCCCGAATATCACATTGCATCATATATTCTTCAAAGTTGGCAATGTAGTCAGTGGTCGACATTAATCATTGGCGTAAAGACTGCCACTGATCAAGGAGCTTCTATTAGTAAGAAAGAGAACGGTACTTTTCCTTCAACACTTAACTTGACCCTATCGATTTTGCACTCGGTATTCGCCCAGAATAACTTAGCTGGACCCACAAGCTTCATCTTGGCAAAGTGCACTTGATGATTTTCAAACATATCATACCATTCAAAGTAATGGTCCATGTCTGCTAACCAATCAAGGAATGCCTTAGGGTCAAGACGCCCATCAAAACTTAGAGCCTCTACTTTCACGCTTTTCAACACACGATCATCAGGATCGTAGCGGTCCTAATTCTCATATGTGGGCTGTGTATCTCGCGTTCCTCCACGACCTATTCCTTGCCCTCGCACTCCACGGCCTCTACCACGCATAGGAACTCGCTCCTCAATGGCTCCTCCCACTTGGAATTGATCATCGCCCCCAATGTCGAGGTTTTCACGCTGAGACGCTTCTAATCGCTCTAATCTATTCATGGTGGTGGTGACTTGGGTGCCTAACTGAGCCATGGCATTCTTATTTGTCGCTTCAAGAGCGATTATCCTTTGGATCAATTGAGCAAGTTGCTCAGATAACTATTCGTTACTCATGATAGGGTGTGGTCCGAAACCTCTTCCGATTCTTGTGGGCATACATGGTAAGACTTGACCTAGGTTTGCCTAAACACAATTCTACGAACCAGGTGACTCACAATATGAATGATATGATTCTAAACTTATGATGATGCACAAACCTTGAGAAATTCATATTTGATGATAACTACGATATGAATCTGAAAAATTCAGATTTGGCTCCAAAGAGATTCAAACCTGGAAAATTCAAATCTGGATCCAACTGGATGTAAGAATCTGAAAACTAAGATAAGAATCTGAAAACTAAGATCTGAAATGTTGAATGCAAAATGAATATGAAAATTTCAGATTTAGGTCAATAAGAGAAGCAAATTTGGAAAATTCAGATTTACGCTCTAAAATCTGAAATTCCAGGTTTAGATCGAACAAAGATTGCAAATCTGAGAATTCAGACTTGGAATCAACACTAGACGCAAATCTGAAAATTTTCAGATAAACCTAGACTTACGCAAAACAGAAAATATAGAATCCTAGACTTTGGATTACTCGATCTACGATAAACCATGCAACAACCTAAGCTTTGATATCAAAATTTGATATAGGACTGCCTATTCTAATTATGTATGCATGTGAAACATATGAACGTAGCGGAATCATGTAAACAAATCAATTTAACATTAAGCGAACATCATCATAACTAAGAAATACATAAGAGAACATGTAATTGAAGGAGCCATCATCGCATACATGCTGTACCGAGTTCAAATTCATGCGTGGATTGGATCCTGCGAGGAATAGAACCCTTGATCTTGCATGGTTATGTCCAATCACTCAGGTGAATTCTCTAGTCCAGGAAATCAGATGATTTTTTAGTTAGGAAATCACAAAATCTGAAGAAACGGGTGTAGGCTTGAAATCTCAAGTTGGAGGTTGATGGAGAAGGTGAAATAAAGAAGTAGAAGAATAAAGAAGATTTACCTTATAGAAGAATAAGAATCAGAGAAAAGAGGAAGAAAAGATGAGATGAGGGAGGTAGAGAGATCCACAAGAGGAGAGACGAGGAGCCACTAAAAGGGTTTTCTTTTCTTTCATCAACATAATATAATAATGAGAAAGGTTTTGGGCAAAACCCTTATAAAATTCAGAATTAAGCATAATTACCAAAATACCCCTACTAAAAAAATTCAAAAAAAAAAAAAAACTCTTCAAAAAAATTCGAAAAAAAGACATTCTCACAACAAAAAAAAAAAAAAAACGTGCGTACACCTAACTCAAAACTCAAATAAGTAAAAGTGCATGAGATAAACTCAAATCTAAAATGCCCGATAGGGGCTCCGATCATAGCGCAATGAAGTTGGGCTACGATGAACCAACAGTCCGATCACACCATCATCGCGATCCAACGGTCCAATCATCTCCTCCAAGCAACTTACACATGTTACGAACACGTGTAAGGTCTTCACCACAATCTAGGAACTTGGAGTCGATCCAGGCTCATCATTAAACCATATGGACACGAGCATCGCCCGTCTCCTACGCTAATACACTCAAAAGGGCCTAATGTCCTCATCAGTTTGTGTTCTGCTAGACCACCGGAACCCACTGGTGATACATGGCAGCATCTCAGCAATGATGGAAGAGGCGGAGTAAAAAGGAAGGAGAGATGCGTGTCACAAAGGCAGTTGCTGATCAGGTACGCATTGCCATGGAGAAAGGATCTCGTTTTAGCCAAGACTGCGTGGACGACGAAGATGAATCCAACTCTCCCACGCTTTGCAACTTTAATTAATGAGAAGGCTCTCGGTCAGACGATGGCGGAGGGAGGGGCACGTGGCAGCAGTAGCAGCTTTGCAAGCCTGCTGGTGGACAGGTGGAGAATCGAATTGACAAATCACCTCTTGATGACAATGCTCTTTATGAAGAGGGAGGTTCAGAGTTCCCAAACCAAGAGGCGCGGACTCCGAACCGTTGTGGCGAAGCGGATGGCATGGGGGTCTCGAGCAACTCTCCCAGACCTTCCAATGGGAACAGGGCACGTGTTGAGGTTGTAGGATTATGTATAGTGGAGTCTCGTAAAGCGAAACGGACGGTATGGGCGTATCAAACGACTCTTTCGAGCTTGCCAAAGGGAACGGGACACGTGTAGAGGTGTTAGGCACATGTATAGTGGAGTCTCACACAAGTGAAGAAAACGCTACTTTTTCCTTCAACGAACTACACTTGTTTCCAGATACTTTGCTTGGAGAAGCCATCCCCTACAGGGAAGACAATCTTTTCTCTTGGAAGTGAGACTGCGCAGACGTCCCCAAGTGCGACTCCCCTTTCTCTAATAGAAGTAAAGACACGATGTCGGAGCAAGCTCTAATTACTTTTTTTCAATAAGAATCAGGGGAAGATATTATTGAAGCCGAGCCGTTACCGATCAAGGGGGTGTTATTCCAATAGAGGGAACTTCGGCCGAGCAAGTAATGTATCCAGAGGGCGATGATCAGAGAGCCAAGTTTGTAGAATTGATCCAGAGGAAGAAGTGGATCAGGGATGCTATGGGGCACGTGGGAAGGTCAATCGGGTTATCATTCGGAGATCATCCTGAAGACTACGCGGCCATCTTCCAGTGTGTGGAGGCTTGAGGGTGTCCTTTGGTTGGAGTAAAATCTCCCAGAAAGACCATCAGCTCTTCGGGAAGCAACAGGGGAGCTTCAAAGTCTTTTGGCAAGTCCTTCTACGAGCAGCAGGAAGGAGGCGGAGGGAGAGTTGCACGGAAAACGAGGTAGTGAGGTTTCCAAATGAAGATTTTGTCCCGGAATGTGAGGGGAGTAGGGTCCAAGCATAAGCAAATGCTGATTAAAGATGTTTACGAGCGTAACAAGGCGGAAGTCATCTGCTTTCAACAAACATAGGTGCAAAACTTCAATGACAATCTTTTGGGCTCTTTATAGAAGGTAAACGATGTTAAGTGGGTTGCCCTTGATGCCATGGGCAGCTCGAGAGGGGTCCTGATTGCTTGGAGGTCATTTGTCTGGCATATGGTGATTCCTAGAAAGGGGCTTTCTCGGTTTCGGTTGTTCTTAAAGAGGTCTCTTCTGGATTCTGCTGCCTTGTTTCTTCAGTTTACGGGCCCAACGCTGATGAGAGAAGAAGTGATTGCTGGGAAGAGTCGTCTGCAAGTTTAAATAAATTTGAAGGGTCGAGTTGTATCAGGGGAGATTTCAATATTACGCGATATGCTAGCAAAAGGTCAAGCAGTGAAAGAGTGTATTCAAGGAGGGGCGTGTTAGATGTATGGCTAGGAGGTGGCCCACATAGCGGCGTTCGAGTCTGGCATTCTAAACCAGCTTGCCTCTGAAATCAAAACATGTGTGTTGAACATAGAGGAGAATTTTGACCTTTGACTATGAGGTTTGCTAAGCCTACCCGCATGTGGAGCCCTGCACATCCATATGTAAACACACATGTAAAGACAGAAGAGTTAATCCATTTAAGTTTGTCGTCCAAAAATGGGTGTCATATGACTCATATCACCTAGATAAAAAAGATTGGAAGGTCAGAAAAATGATCTCTTGCAGCCGTACATAGTGCACCTCACAGAATATGTGTAATCAAGCCAGCCATACAAAGTGAGCCCAAACATTGATAGGCCAATGATGGAAGGGTTAGGATTATATCTAGGTCAAGGTGGACCAAATGAACAGTCCAAAAATGGTAAAATTTAGTAAAATTAGGCAAGGGCCGATACTTGTCATATGTGCAGCCCACCTAATGAGTGGACCATTTCAGATTTCAAAAGGGCATGTTAACTATGAGATTCAACCCTTATGTGGCTTCAATACTATAGACATGTTCCATTCCTCACAGGTGCATGAACCAAGCTATCATTTAAGGAGGTTCAAGGCATTGACATCCAAAAACAAAATATTGGGTTCCATCTAGTCTAAAGTTGTCATCCAAACAACAATTCCAACTTCCCTTGAGTCCTCTTCCTTGTAGTTGAATTACAAGGATCCCAACTTCCCAATGTCCACCTCACATCCAAACGACCCCTCAGCGTAAATCGGATAGGAATCATGCGAAGAATAAATGCAACCATAATTGGGGCTCGAGTCTAGATAGGAACAATCCTACTAAACATATGATTTTTTTTAGAGGGCTGAGATATGAATATTCATTCACCTCTCAACCAAATCTCAAAATTGAGGAATGGAGGTCAACAAATTTAGGGTGGGCTTGGTAAGCTGCTTGAGGGCTGAGATGAGCTAAATCCCTAGGAAGATGTTACTGATTCCAAATTGATGTAGCAACCAATGTTGGCTAATTTTGGAATTCGTCCAACATATGCAGTACTGGAAATATGATCCTATATGCGGTAGATCTAGAACAAGGCTTGCGAAATCATGTCCTGCGCACAAAATCTTTTAAAGAAACCTTCATGAATGGAGTGAAATTAAAAGATAACTAGGTAGAATCATTATACAAATTAAATTCAATGGCATCACACCAATAGTTTTAATGGCATCGCACCGAAAGATTAATAATTCATATCGCAACAAAAATCCATTCATCAAATTCAACATGACCAATCCATACATTGGTCTAGGGATCTTTTTATATACCTCCTTTACAAAGAGCAACAATGACTTTGTACCTTGTTATTTTAGGGCTAGTATGTATTCTAAACCATTAGAAGATTGACACCTAGAATGTAAGTGCAAAATAGCAAATAAAGCAAATAATAATGATTATAAATATCTCTAATTGGCCCCTAATCTGGAAGTTTAAAAAAAGGAAATAATTAACTAAAGAGTAAAAACAACAGAAACATGGAGGAAATGGCCAAAATAGCCATAGATGGACACTTGGACCATTCAATCGCATGTGGATTCTTCCAGGTCATCAAACTTATCCTTCAGACCACAGTCCCTCTAGACTGCTAATCTTGGTCAAAACACTAATTTGGACCTTTAAATGCCCCCATCTTCCATCGGGGCAACATAAAACCTTGGATGTGGTCGTATCTATGATCTAGAGTCCTAGACAATCAAATGGATGTCTTAAATCTAGACAGTTGGATCTGTCTGATCTACAATCAAGATCATTGGATGGATATGATCTGAGCCTGATGTGCATACTAAAGGTGTGATATTTAATGGACCAGTTCACTTGGGAGCATCCTCTGATTACTCATGTACAGTCCTAGATGCATCATGCATCCTCTAATTACTTATGTATGGTCCTATATGCATCGCCTCAACTTGCTGAATGTATTGCCAGGGTTATGAGTGATTGGTCCAATTGCAGACTGCCCACACAGCTGAGAGCTTAAGGAAGCTTAGTGTGAAGGGTTGCAAATGGTTAGAAAGGTTAGGAACTTAGGATTATTTGCACGATAAGAATTTTAGGGCATGACCCATCCATGGTGGTGCCAATCAGTTCATCAATTTGGATTAGTTAATCATGGTCCCACTTGTATGAACTCAGGCCTCAATGACAATGTACATATTCTCAAGCCCATGATCATAAAATTACTCTCATAACAAGACTGGAAGTATGAAATAATCAACAGTAATCATAATAACAAAAGTGAAAACCTGGTTAAAACCAAAATAAAAACCCACATGATGGCATTAAGCAGTTCGACAATCTTCATTCTTAGGGACCATCATCTTGGCTGATCTACGATGGGGTCCATACAGCTGCCTAGTCGAATGATCCACATCATCATTTTATGGGCTCTACTAGTCCACTTTGGATGGGTAATTGCACAAATGTACACAGATGGGACAATCATAGCAAGATCTTCCATGTTGAACTTTTTTAGTATCCCTTGAAGCTCATTGTTCGGATTGTCCAACCAATGTGATAATCATACAATTGTCCATCCAATATAAGGCCCACCATATAGATAAGCCACATGGATCAACAAATTCATGAACCTCAAGCATGACAAACTAGAGTTAGATAAACAAAGCATGCATCATAACGGAAGGGGAAAAAAAGGAAGTAAACATCCAATCCGACAACAAAAATAGAATCCCCATTTAAGAAAGAGCAGAAACTTGAAGGGAAACAGATATACATAGCAAGAAGCCTCGGGAAGCTCCACCCAAGCACAACAATTTGTACCAACCTGGGATGTCTATAATTGGCAAATGTGCGAGAAATTCAAGCCATACATTAAATGGGCCACACCATGTCAATAACGTAACCCAAATCCAGCTAGTAGATTCATCAGCAAGACAAAAATACAGTAAATGTGGACAACTAGCAATTTTTTAAACCATCCATTGTTTTCATGAACTTGTGGCCCACCTGGTAAGTGGATCAGCTTAGTACAAGGCCAAGTCAGCCACATCACAGGGCCCACCTGATGGAGTGCTTAGGAAGTCCCACACATGCCAGGCTGACAGATGTGGTTGCGTGAAGACGGTTATAGTGAAGAAAAGTCTCACATTAGACTATCTCTGAGGTCAACCATGGGCTCCTGAAGAATAGTTACATGTTTAAACAAACGTAAGAAATAATCAACCATTTATTTTTTACATTGTTGGATGACTAAGAGGATTTGGTATTATGTTTAAGAGTACTTTAGTCTTGTATTAGACTATCTCTAAGGTCTACCATGGGCTCGTGAAGAATAGTTACATGTTTAAACAAGCGGAAGAATAATCGACCATTTATTTTTTACATTGATGGATGACTAAGAGGATTTGGTAGTACATTTAAAGAGTACTTTAGCATCTCTCCGTCTCCCCAAGAAAATATTACAAATTTAAGGGGTGGTCCTTTTTCTTGCTACAGAGGATCATTTGGAGATTGCCTCATTCTACAATTCTTCGTGCATTTTTCGTAAGAAAGAAACAATGACGTTCAACAATGTGATGACATCATCCAAAAGAATGGCGGAAACCATATAAAGTACTTTGTCAGGTGAGCTCTTCACGGTAAAGAATCCAAAGGGGTGTCAACATTAAATCTTATGAGAAAGTGTGTGATGGTTGTCAATAGCAATGAAGGAGACCAAAGGTGTGTACATAATGGAAGATGCTTTAGTTGAAGGGTAGAAATTGAAGGTCTATGGTTCTTCTTTGGGTAAACCAGAACCTTTTCGCATGGGCATATGGAGTCTGCAGGGACAACAAATGGCTGATTAAATTTGTGTTTTCAGAGCAGCTAGTTGTCCGAAGGAAGCAACACAAAAAGAATTAAGGAAGGGACTAAGCATTCTCACTCTCATTCTCATTGCAGCAAATCGTTGAAGGAGACCCAAATGATGCCGTTTCTTAACAAACTAATTATTCTCCTTTACCAATGCAGCTTTTACTTGAACGAAATTTTAGAATGGCAATTACAATACCATGACCAAGACTCTAGCCAAAGGAGATGTCAATAGGAAGTCTCTTTGCATCAAGAATATGGCTTAAAATAACATATAACGCCTGGTCAACTCATCCAAGTCTAACTCGGTTCCAGTCTTGGATGAGAGAATTCGATGGCCTGATTTGGAGAAGAGCCCATGTAGCTCATTCCAATCAAGCTAACTCACAGAGTGTGACTCGTCCACATCGCTGATATACACAGTGTAACTCACACAGCGGGCCCCATCAAATTATCCTTACCGCCCAAATTATTGCATCTATTACCGCAATAAATGTTGACCATTGGATTTAACCGTCTATTTCAAGCCACCAATTGGGTGACTAGGATCGTTTGATGGAGGAGATAATAAAGAATAGAACACATCATGAAGAGGCCCCCGTCTAGTATTCTTAACGGATAGAACTACCACAATGTGCAGGACATCTGCACTAACGAATGGCCAAGCAAAACACCGTCCAGCTCAGCAAAGCACCCAGTAAAACCTCCACCAACAAAACCCTAAACTAAACCCCAAATATCCAGTGCGGCTATCCAAAAATCGAACAAACCCTAAAGAAAAAGGAACCCTAACCTTCTTCATCATCATCGTCAACATCTTCGGTATCTCGAGCTCCTCCTCCTTTCTGATCTTCTTCAGCATCAACCTCATTCTCATCTGCAAAGATAATAGGAAAAAAAATATAACAAAAATAAGAAAAAATCGAATCCAATAAAGAGAAAAATTAGCTGAGATCGATCATTTCAACCTTCGCCATCTGAAATTACTGCTCTTCCGCCCATGGATTTGAACAAACCCTACTCTCAGCAATAGCTGCAAAAAAGAACAGAATGTACGTTGGCGAGAAATGCTAGGGTTTTGTAGCTGAAGAAAGCAAACCCTAACCCTAGATTTTGAGAATGCTGAGAAAATGGCTAGGGGGAAATCGTTTTACAGTAAAGAGAGAGAGGGAGGAGAGAAAGACCGGTTTGCTGCACTCTGCGATGTACTCATTCCATTTAAATTGGGTTTCGGGCCAACGGGAAGCGGATTGCGTCCTACCCCGCTGGACAGTAATCCGTCCAAAGGGTGCTCTGTGGGATCCACCATGATATATGGGTTTTATCCACACCGTCCATCCATTTTTTCAGGTCATTTTAAGCTTATTATTCCAAAACTAAGGCAGATCCATATCTCCAGTGGACCATACCACAAGAATCAGCGGTGATAGTGATCCCCACCGTCAAAACCTTCTATGGCCACCGTGATGTTTATTTGACATCCAACCTGTTCATAAGGTCATATAACGATTATAGAGGGAAAACAAAAATATTAACCTTGATCCAAAACTTCTGCGGCTCCCAAGAAGTTTTTAATGGTGGTAATTTAATACCCACTGTGTGGTCCATTTAATCCTTGGATCTGTGTAATTTTTAAATTGGTATCCTAAAATGTACTGTAAACATGGATGGACGGCGTGGATAAACCTCATACAACACAGTGGACTCCACAGAGCCTTGGTGGACAGACTATCGTCCTTGCAGGGCAGGACGCAATCCGCTGGGCTAACGTGCGCGGGAATGGTACAGGTGGTAATGGGGGAGCGGATTAGATGCGGCTCCGGTCTCTCCCAAGACGGTACGGCCCTTACAGTGGGACCCACCTTGATGCATGTATTCTAAATCCAAGCTTTC
Organism: Liriodendron chinense; assembly: GCA_003013855.2. Lineage (NCBI taxonomy): Eukaryota > Viridiplantae > Streptophyta > Magnoliopsida > Magnoliales > Magnoliaceae > Liriodendron > Liriodendron chinense. Next base: position 312,757 of record ML058555.1, read on the forward strand.
AATCGGTTTTTTCAGATCACTACAAGGCATGATACCAGATATGAATCAGATCCAATTATCAGGTAGACCATACCATGAGAAACAGTGTTGATTGACCATTAATCAGCCACACAATTTCTGGATCAACCTCATGTTTACTTTTTTTACCTTCATCCAGGATTATTTGAGCTTATCAACAGGTTGGATTGCAGAGAAGCATTACGGTAGGCCCTAGGATGTCTTTAACGGTAGGGTGCTCGATCGCTAGTGTTTCATATAGTATGGTCCTCCTGAAATTTGGTTTTCATGTCAGGCCATTAAATGATCTATAAAAACGGATGGACGGCATGGATATAGAATCTATTCATCAAGCTTGGCCCACCATTGTAAGAGATGCACTGTCTTTGGTGAGGACGCGGCCGCACCTAGTCTGCTTCCGGTAAGAGGAGGAACTCCGGCAGAATGTGATGATCCATATGCATGCACGCGCGCATGCTGTCTTTGTACATGTTTCATATAAATAACTGAATCCAAACCGTTCGTATAGTCGGCCCACTGGATAGGATATCAAAAGATATAATGAACAATCACAACTGATATATCGTGGAACGATACTAGATTGTAAAAATGAAAATTAATCAACGGTCCGTATTCAAAAGTAATTATTTGTTTATCAGAGATTGAGGCTTTCTAATCAAGACTATTTATAGTAGATGGACCATCTATCGTGATTCTAATATTTGGATGGTTCGGATTTAGGTACGCTCACTTCTAGAATACGATGTCTGAATGCCGAGTACAGATTTCATGCTTCGCCACGTATGGAATGTTGAGCCATACCCGGTACGGGCGAGACCACATGCCACATTGCAGAAGTTGGACGGATTCCGATTGTGCCACGCGCCAAGATGACCCACGTAGAGCTTAGGGATTCGGTCCGGATGGATCCCTGAGTGGGGGCTCACCATGATGCATTTTCCTTCTATGGTGTGGTCGCCTGAGAGTTGGATCCACTTCGTTGTTTTACGCTTAAAATGAGTTGTAGAACAAATGAAGAGCATGCATTAAAGGTGCATGCATCACAGTGGGCTTAGGGATCCACCCATCTTGAGATATGAAGCCGCAACCCTGTGGCGTGGCACACACCACTGACTTTGGAGGTGTGTTGGGTCGCAAAGTTCCGTGGCCCCATCATGACATGTGTTATATCCAAACCATCCATCTATTTTACAAGGTATTTTTTAGGGCATGAGCCCAAAATTAAGGCAAATCCAAAGTTCAAGTGAACCATATGAAAGAAAGTGGGGATCGAATGCCTACGGTTGAAAACTTCTTAGGGCCATAAAAGCTTTGGATCTAAGTCGATATTTGTATTTTCCTTCATTCAAGTCTATGTATCTTTATGGACGGGTTGAATGAAAAATAACTCTCATGGTGGACCCTAGGAAGGTTTTAAAGATGGGCATCAATGTCCCAATTACTTTCTATGGTGTGGTCCACTTGACCTTTGGATTTGCCTATTTTTTTACTCATTCCCTCAAAAAGTCATGCAAAATAGGTGGTCATTGTGGATATAAAACACATCATATTGGGGCCATGGAAATTTACCATGTAAACAAACCACCTTGCTATCCACATCCATTAGTTGTGGGCCCACGCTAGATGCAGACCACTAAGAAAAGCCTCTCACAATAATTTCCTGCAACAAGAAGTTAGGAGGGGCCCACCAAGATGTCTGTGAGAAATCCACTCCATCCATCCCTTTTTTCAAATCATGTCAAGAAATGGGCCCAAAAGCGAGGTGGTTCCAAAACTCAAGCGGGTAGGGAAATGCATACCATTGAAACACGAGGTCTACCGTGATATTCATATGCCATCTATTCAATTCATAAGGTCATTCTAACCTGGATGAACTAAAAACGCAAAAATATTAGCTTGATGCAAAACTTACATGGCCCCACAAATGTTTCAACAGTGGACACCCAATCATTGTTGTTTTATGTATTGTGGCTATAAGACCCAAAAACCCAGCATTTGAGCATAGGGACTTGGATAGGGCTGAAAGTAGGGCGGGTTCAACCCGACCGACCCGTGACCAACACGACATTAGGTTGGGCTCAGGCAAGAAGTATCGGATTCGGTCTCAAGCTCGGGCTATGCAAACACTAACCCAATAAAAGATTGGGTCGGGCTCGAGTTAAAGTCTCGGGTTGCCCGACCCAACTCGAACCGATTTATATATAAGTTACTTATAATTTTCTTATACATTAATTAAGTAAACTTATTAGTTTATATTATTTTAGTAGGTAAACTTATAATGCTTGAAATTTGATATGTTTAGGTGTTAAATGAGTAGTTGTCCTATGTTTTAGCTTGTTTATTTAAAAAAAGCAAAGTTTTTTATGATAAATAACTACATATAATTAATAAAGTCATAGGTACAGAAAACAAAATGTGTACTGAAATATAATAGACTAATATAATAACGAAAAATATTAGCATGCATGAACCCGACCGAGCCTGCTTGGGTTGGGCTTGGGTTGAGAATTTCTAACCCGAGGTTGGGTTGAGGTATAGGAACTTTGGATTGGTTTAGGGTTGAGCACCAACTTAACCCAACCTGCCCGACTTCCAACCTTAAACTTGGATCCCAAATTCTACGGTATTAAGTAAATATATTACGATTCCTCTCTCTCTCTCTCTCTCTCTCTCTCTCTCTCTCTCTCACCTCCACGTTCATATTAACGTCTATTACTTGCTTTACGAAGAGCTAATCTATATTAAATCACCAACCACGATAGATTCAAATCAAAATCATTAATTTCACCCATCAATCTAATAATCAATAATCAAGTCTTTAAAAAATAAATCCAATGGTCCATCACAAGAACCTCATTACATTAACATTTCAATACAAAATAAAAATAAATCTTAGATCAATATTTTCAAATCCTTCATTCCCTGGAACATTCTCCTCAATGTCATCGCCTGAAAACTATTTTTCTCCCAAAATAAAGGGTCAGCTATAAAAGCTGGTGAGATAGCCTCGTAGAGTTTAACACATATAATCAAAATTATAAAGACACAAAAAATAATTTTCATAGTAGATCAAGTATTCAGGTATTTAGATTCATAATATCTTCAAATCAAGTCTTTAAAACATGCATGTAATACAGAATATGCAAGTACGCATCAACTTTCCTAATACATATATCAGTAGAATATTTAGTGTCGGATTCATTTAATCGAGCCTACACCATTAATGAATCTTCGTCGGCCTGCAGAGTTGGTCTCTTGTGCATACCTGAGCACTCACCTAACCAGACACGATCAACCAGTGATATGGTCTATTACACACACTTAGGCACTCAACCAAATAACATTGTACATAATTGGGCGCTTACCTGAATTTTGCAAAGACTATTATTGCACATACTTGAGTGCTCAGCCTGAAAATAATCAATGGGCCTACTGCACAAACTTGGGTGCTCACCCTAAAGTAATCATTGGGTCTGTTACACACATCATTGTGCTCACTCACAAGTAATAATTGAAGTCCTTAATCGGGTAATGCATGAATCATACCTCTTTCGCAGAATATTCAAAACCAACTCCTCGATGTTTGACTTCATTATAAAGCATCAAAGTTTAAACAATACTCCAAACAAGGTGTTGATTTCATCATGTAACACAACTTTCATACAAATTCTCATATCATGTAATGCATAGTGTTCATATAACTCTAATATTCAATATATAGTTGTCTAATTGCATATTTCATATCTCATTGTAGAAATAGGAAAACTTGAGTACATTATTATGCCTAGACTACTTGAAATTTCAAAAAATCCTACAGCTCTAAGTATCAATGTTAGGTAGTCAATTGAGCATAAAACACCACAATCCACATGTCATAGCACTTTCTAAAAATCAAATTTGGGCCTAGCATAAGTGCCCAACAATAATTTAAAATGAAAATTCTATGTAAATATAAAAATAAAAAAAATAAAAAATTTCTATGATCTCTACATCATATGGTAACTCAAGCAATGTCTTCAATAATCTAACAATTTTAAGAATTGTAAACAAATTGCAAAAAGTTCAGATCACAGCATGGGAAAAAACAAGAGATTTCACGTAATAAAATATATAAGACCGTGTAAAGTTTGCCGATCTAATATAGATTTGATCCACTGCTGGAACTTCTTGACTCGATTGAGTCAACTCAATGAGTCCAATGAACTCATCTCTAGCATCTCTCAATTTCTTTATTTTTATTTCTCTTTCTATTTCTTTTTGATAACTTCGTGCATTTCTGACTTTTCAGAGAGAAATTTTATGGAATTTTTATAGGACTTCTTGAGGTTCCATGTATAAACGGATTGCATCGAATCAATGCTTAGCTATAACAACGTGTGGAACTAGTTTTCTATTTTAAACTATTTCAAATTTCTACCACCACACTCAATCAAACTTCAGAATTGGTCTTATGTGATGGATTGTGTATGTCAAGGCCCACCTAATGACGATTTTCGATTTCTGATCCATGGTGTGATGAAAACAATTGGTTGAGATTTTTTAACAGAAAAGAAGGTAGCCTTCAATGGCAAAATTGCAATCGAGCATCGTTTCTTCAAACTGGGCGTATTGGACACTCTACATCGGTCCATAGGAGCTTGTGGACCCCACAAATAAGACCTCTACATGTGTTGTCCTAGCGGTTCATGCGTTTGAAGCTTTCAATGTTGTAACACGAAACAGAGAATCATGATGATTCTAGTTGTTATTTTTGTCTTGTTTGGAATTTGGCTAGGAGTATAAGGGGGCGTTTGACATCTCTATAAATAAGAACTTACTGGCTTCTTCTTAAAAAAAAAAAAAAAAAAATCTTTCAAACTGTTTGATGAAAGTTTAATTAGATGGCTTATTTGTTTAGAAAGTAGCAAATAAGCTCGGATTTAATAAGTTGGGGAGGAATTACTGATAATGCCTAAACATTACATATTTATCCCATATTTTGCATTGTTTTTATCACATATATCAAGTTACTTCATCCTAGTTACGTGTGTTTCACGTGCAAGGAGAAGTCAAGGATTAAATTTGTGGTTAAAGTGATGGTTTAAAGCTTAAAAGATGATCATGCTAGAGAATGAACGTTTGGAACATTAAATTGAAGATTTGAATTGTTAAGGAACCAAGAAAACCAAGTACAAAAGATTGAGAAAAAAACATAAAAATCAGGAACTCAAAATAACAGAAAAATAGTCCTTTGATCCAACTGGAGTCAGGTTCGGCTTCACCAAAAGGGGCGAAGAGTGTCCAGCAACCTGCAGTAGAATTCAAAGTTAATTCGGCTCGACCGAAGAAAAATTCGGTGCAACCGAATAAGACACAAAGTGGACAGCGAGTTCAAGGATTTTTTGAAGAAATTTTGTCCGACCGGTAGGATGTTTGATAAGCTTTGGTGCGACTAAATATACGCGAAAGTGCGGAAATTTGAAATCGATTGAAAGTCGGTGCAAAATTTTCTTATTCAAATAAGTGTTTTAGGCCATCATAAGTATGAATTATAGCTTGGGAGAGAGACTAGGGGCTCGTTTGACATCTCATCTCTAATCTAATTAGAGCTTTTTAAATAAGAGCTACTATAATAAACTCCTTTTATTCTAGCTCTTGTTTTAAATAAGCTTGTTTGGTAAAGTCATGTTTTCAAAAAAAAAAAAACTCTTACATGATATACGTATGTTTGGTAAAACATTCAAATAAGAGCTTTTTTTAGGGGTAGTTGATGTTATTTTTAAAGATTACAACTCTATTACGTCAATATCCACTACCCACCACGTGGAATCCATTATGTCCAATCGTGCAGGCCTCACCTTTGAAGTGGGTTTTCCATCATGTGAGGATCACTTTTGATGCCCATCATCCATTGTGTGGGGCACACCTTCTATGTGGATCATCCATCATGTTGGGCCACTTACATGGGCCATTCACCATGCGAGATCTTGGATGTAAACCGTCCATTGGGTCGAGCCCACTTAACATGGACTGTCCATCGCGAAGGCCCACACTTTGATGTAGGCCATCCATCATGTGAGGCCTACTCTATCTATTATGTGGACCATTCTTTATGTGGGTCTCCCTTCAATGTAACTCCTTCATTGTGCGGGTCCACCTTTGATGTCTATTGTCCATCAGGTGGGACCACCTTTAATGTCCACCATCCATTATGTGGGTCCCACCTTTGATGTGGACCATCCATCAAGTAGGGCCCACTTAACATGGATGGTACATCATGCTGGGCCACACTTTGATGTGGGTCATCCTTCATGTGGGGCCTACCTTTGATGTAAACCATGCATTATGTGGGCCCACCTTGATGTGGACCATTCATTACGTGGGGGCACCTTCAATATGGCTCATTCATCATGCGGGCACACCTTTGGTGTCCACCATCCATCATATGGGTCCAACCTTTGCTATGGACCGTCCATCATATGGGGCCCACTCGATGTAGATAGTCTATCATGCGAGGCCACATTTTGATGTGGGCCATCCATCACGTGGGTCCCACCTTTGTTATGGATCGTACGTCATGTGAGACCTAACCTTCAATACGAGTTGCTCATCGTGTGGGCCCACCTTTGATCATGTGGTCCCACCTTCAAAGTCCACCATCCATCATGTGGGTCCCACCTTTGATGTAGGTCGTCCATCATGTGGGGACACACTTTTATGTGGGGCCCACAATTTGATGTGACCGTGCATTATGTGATCCCACCTCGATCCATTCATCATGTAAAGCCCATCTTCAATATATGTTGCTTATCATGTGGGTCCACCTTGGAGAGATTATAAAGAGGAGAGGAGGGTAAGATAGGAATTACTAAAAAGGTTTAAGGACAAACTTGTTAAAAAATTAACTAAAAATGTCTACCCACTTAAGCCAAATATGCTCTAAAAGAAAAAAGTGAACTCATCATCACTTATTTTTTTAAGAGTCTTTTGGCTAGTTTCTAAAAGAATAAGCTCTAAAATTAGAGCTTTACCATATAGTCTATTTTGAAAATAAGAGCTTGTTTTCTTAGAATAAGCAAATAAGCTCTTATTAGTAGAGATGTCAAACGGCCCCTAAGTGACAACAAAGCTTCTTAGAACTATTTTTCTTTTTCGAACCTTCGATTTTATTTTATTTTTCATTTTTTTTATTTTTTTTTTTTTTGAGATTTAGCCATGTTAGGCTAATCTCTTAGCTAAAGCTAAGGAGTGAAGCTTGAAGTTAGTTGCAATATTATAGTTTTTATGGATTTATACTTTTAAGATTTCATGATGATATTTTAATTGAAATAAATTCAAATGTACTGTACAAGTCTTTGAATTGTTAATTTATAGACCCATTGTGAACTTCGGTTACATCGGATGCTTGATTTAGCAATTACTTGCTTGTTTAAAGAAGGAATCAATCTATAAAAATCTTTGATCTATTGTGAATTCAGTTATATTAAATGCTTGAATTCCTTGTGATTGATGTCTAAGTACTTCATAAGAGAATTGTTTAATTAAGTTCATACTTTATTGGATGTGTATGATTGGTTTAACAAAACTATCTTCCAAATTGATAAAATAGAATTTTGATTCCAATTGAGTTATAGAAGTTGAATCGATGAACTAAACGCTGTGATTGGTATAAGTGGATCATTGGATACTTGGTACTTTAATATTATTAAGTTTTAAATCATTCAAGATCGTTGGAGCAATCCCACCAATTAAACTCTTAATTTTATTTTAGTTCCTTTTTGTTCTCAGCCACACTCCCTATGGATTAATCTCAGCCTCACTGAGTTAAAACTACAACACGGCCATATACTTGGGGGTGCCATCCTTTTTAATCAATCAAGTTTTGGGTGCCGTTGTCGGGGATTTGTTGTGCTGAGAATGCATTCGATTAATGCTTAGTTAGTTATATATATATATATATATATGGGAAATGGTACTATAAGGTCGACCTCATGGGAAGTTCCCATGAGGTCGAGCTGTGTGGGCCCCGCTGTGATGTGTGTCGAACATCTGCCCCATCTGTCAGATGTATCATTCTATGGTGTGCCACGGTCTTAAAAATCAGGTGAATCCATAACTTAGGTGGGCCACGCCACATACAACAGTTGAGAGCGGCTACCCACCCATTAAAACCTTCATGATCGTTTATTGGGGCCAACGAGATGTGGTCTACAAATCCAGCCCATCCATTGTGTGTGTCCCACTTGGATGAGGGGTAAGTACAAGTTTCAGCTGCATCCAAAACTCAGGTGGGCCCCACCAAGTGCTTTTAGATGTTTTAGGCATGTCTTCACATGGTTTTGGATGGTATGGCCCACCTGAGCTATGTATACGGATGATTTTTGGGATATCTCCAAACCTAAAGGGGACCCATCAAATACACAGGTTTTGATGTTCGACACACATCATGACAGGGCCCACACAGCTCGACCTCATGGGAACTTCCCATGAGGTCGACCTCATAGTACCATTTCCCTATATATATATATATATATATATATATATATATATATATATATATATATATATATATTAGGGTTTATTAGTTCTAGAATTTTTTATTCCATAATTTTTAGTTATAGGCTTTTATAGATTTTCAGATTACTAACGTTGATTTTCTATTTTATGATTTCGTAGGACATTTAATCCTAGTTCTTGTAATCCGGTAACTTCGTTTCATATTCTTTTTAAATGCTTTTTAGTTGTTTTATTTGTTGTAGGATTTATATTAGGTAGATTCAGTTCTTGTATGTGTAGTTCATGCCCAAGGGGGTAAGGGATCATACACTTCGATAAGTGAAGGAGGTCCAGTTAAAGGACTCTCCATTCACCAACGAGTTAGAAAATACATGCATACGTCTGAACCGTCTGGAACCATGGTAGATAATGAGTCAAATGTTGAACATAATACGCCGTCGCCGGGTAGGATAGAACATGATGATTAGAACGAGGCACACTATGCTCCCCTAGTTAAAACTCCATGGGATTATCTATAGCTGACTAGAACAACCAAACTTTCATTTATAAATTTTTCAATTCACGTGGGTAATCTAGAGTTTAAATCGGGTGTGATCCAAGTACTCATTAAGTTTCATGGACTTGATTATGCAAGTCCACACTTACACACCTTAAAGAATTTGACGAGATAGTTGTGACCTTGCACTATAACAATGTCTTTACTAAGATATGGGCTGAGATGATCTGGGAGTTCCTTAAAAGGTTATTCTCGGTTCATAAGATTAATATAACAAGGCATGCCATCATGAATTTCTCCCATAAAGAGGATGAAACATTTTTTCAAGCGAAGGATGTCATTTGGGCTATGTAATGCTCCTGCGACATTTTAGAGATGCATGCTTAGCATATTTTCAGGCATGGATAGGCATTTTCTATAAGTCTTCATGGATGACTTCTCCGCCTTTTGTTGCTCCTTCGATGATTGCCTTGAGCACTTGATAACCATTTAATTTTGTATAATTAACCTCAGTTACTAAAAGCATTATTATTGGTTTTTCGATTAATTAGTCGTTATTATTAGGTGGATTTTTTTATGTTCAGGTGATAGTGGAGTCTGAAGATGATCAAAGCCAATTAGGATGTTTAAAAGCCTATAAGTGATCAAGATCAAGCACAATGACGATCCTAGAGGAAATTAAGCCGCAAAGATCAAAGGATGGATCATATTGAGCAATTGAGATTGAGTGAAGATGACACAAAAAACCTCATAAATGCCACACGATTTGGAGATCCAGACTGCACACGTTGGATGGATCGAATTATGTATTGACATATGCGAGAACATGTGTTCGTGTGGGACCAACTATGCCAAGCAATGGTGAACATCAATGAAGAAGGCATGCCACACATGTGCGCCCAACAAGCAGATCAGCGTCCCACCTTACACATGTGATCAGGCAACTGATGCAACCATCTCCGTGACCAACACGTGCAGACCCGCTAAAGCACCCACCATTGTCAGCCTTCCATCTAGTCCATCAATTGGATGAACATCAACCGGCAACTAACAACAAGTTCAACATACAGTTGACCTGTCCATTCACCCAGACCCAGCGTCTCAAGACCAGCTTCACATGGTCACGGCTATGGTGGACCCCATCTACCAGTCATCCATTCATCTCCCATCATCATCTCCAGTTGATGCACCATCCACTCCACTTAACGTCTAGCCAAGCTGAACCATCCATCCATCATCAATAATGGACGGCTGATCCTCATCACCGTCCCTCCATCATGGCCAACTGACAGACGTCCCACAATAGCTACACGTGTGAATCCAAAAAACAGTCCAACACCTGGAATGATCCAACCGTCCATTCATCTCACGTGCAGGCTGCATCTCCATCGTCAGCACCAGTAACCCCATCATCTCTAGTTGCTGATCACCAGAGCTGGACATTCCATCTAATTATCTCAACCATCCAGCAAGGTAGACCCCAATAGTTAATCATCCTCAACAGCCATCAACTCTATCCAAGCTCCAACGTCTATCAGATCCAACACCCATCTCTAGTTGATCAAGGACCAATCTGTAACTGATGAACGTCCCACCTCCTAGCTTCGCACATACGGCTAGATATATACCATCCATAAGGTGGACCAAGCATCTGACGTGCTCAGTCTAACCACACGTGCAGGATCTTCCAACCATGGATGGCAGTAGGTGGACTCCACAACGTCCAGTTATTGGACGTTCCTTCAGCCCATTTCATCGCCCGACATCAGCTTCTCCCATATCACCACCGTCCTTTAACCAGCAACCATGAATCTTCTTTCCACACCATCCATCTGAGCAGCTGGTGGACCCCACCTTTCAACGTCTTCGACGGTGGAGGGACCCCACTTCTTAAGTTCCAGCGTCTAAATTTCTCCTCTTAGCAGTCCAGTGGACCACATCTCCAGTCCACATGTGCACACAACAACCCTTCATCTCAGCCATGATCAGCTTTCAACAGCTAACAGAGCTTCAGTCGTCCATCATCTCAAGCCCTCACACGTACCAGCTGAAGACAACCCTCCTCTCTAGTAATCAACACTTAATGTCCAGCATCTAATGGACAACATCACCTCCAACTAATCAGCCGTCTACAGCTAACAATGGTCTCAATCGTCCAGCAACTAGATGGCTACTCCAACATGCATCATCAACGGTCGCAGCTGCTTCCATCAAACGTCCAACGTGTAAAACTAGTTGATGGACGCTATCAACAGCAAATCATGGCTGTCTAGCTACTCTCTCTCTCTCTCTCTCTCTCTCTCACACACACACACACACACACACACACACACACACACACATGTCAATGTGAGGGACACCTCATACCACACACATGTCAATGTGAGGGACACCTCATACCACACACATGTCATCCAAGACTAAGTCCAAGCCTAAATATAAAAGGAAGAAAAATGTAGGATAAGAGCCCATCCCAAACTTATAGAAAAATTGCTCATAGGCTTTGAGTGCCAACCCCTTTCAAGAGGCCATAAAAGGAGTCATCTCCTTCTAATTTGAACATTCCTAAGTTCCATCTCATCCTTTGCTCTTATCTCTCTCATTTTCTTTCCTTTGTAGAATTTTTCTTTCTTTTAAAAAGTTATTCTTCCATTTTATAATATGGTTGGCTAAACCCTCTAGCTAAGGCTAGGGGTGAACCCTTTGGTGAATTTTTAATGTTTGGTTTGGTTTGGTTTTGTTCAACATGTGTAGTATGAATGTTGGAGTTTCCTTTGTTTTGTTGATTCGATTATCCTCATATTCTTAAAACATGTAAAGCCAAGTTTTCATAGGTTTTGGTAAGTGCTCTCTATTGGGTGATATATAAAAGTAAAAACATATATAGAAAGAGTGCACTTCCTTTGTGAGAGCTCTTTGAGTACAATAGAGTGAGAAAGAAGTAAGTCTTGTATTATTTAATCTTTTTTTAATGAAGAAGAAAACTTCGTGTAATGACACTGAAACTACAAATTGGAGAATTCTATTGTATTTTCTTGTATATTACTGTAGTCTCAATAGGGCTTTTATAGAGATATAAAACCTATATATAAAAAGAATTACTTAATTGCAATATATATAAAAGGAGATGATTCATTATCATCCCTCCTCACCCAAACTAATGTGGGAGATCAACCAATAACATTTTGCGAACTAGCAAAGAGTGATGGGCAATCATCATAGTCTTTTTGAAGATATCCGCGATTTGATCCTAAGACACCATGTGTGAAAGTGAAATAATCCTAGACTGGAACTTTTCTTGAATAAAATGACAATCAACCTCAGTGTGTTTTGTCCACTCATAGAAGACAAGGTTATATAAGCAATTTAAACAGCACTAATATTGTCTATATGAAGCAGAGTAGGTGTAGTGATATGAATTTTAAAATCAGAAATGAGGCCCCTTGACCATACGATCTCACTGCAGGCAGAGAACATAGCTCGATACTCAGATTCTATACTGGACTTTGAGATCTTATGATACTTCCAAGAGATAAGAGAAGAGCCAAGAAACATACAATACCCAGTGGTCGGTCATCGCAAATAGCACACCTAGACCAACCAACATCAGCATAAGCAATGAGCTTAAGGGAGAATGCTGATCAGAAAATAAAGACCGATCGATGGTGCCTCTCAAGCAGCGAATAATTTTCATGACAACATTCATATGTAAAGTATGGGGTTTAGTAACGAACTGACTAACCACTTGAACAACATAAGTGATGTTAGTTAGGTCAGGTCATCATCAGGTAAACAAGACGAAAAATAGTCGAGTGCTCCAACAAATCACCATCTTGTTTACCATATTGAACATTTAACTCAATTGAAGTTTCAACTGTTCGTTGATCCAAAAGTTATGCGAGTTTGATGAGATCCTGGGTATATTTCTTCCAGTTAACAAAGATACCACGGTCAGTATGAGAAACTTCCAATTTAAGGAAGCAAGTAAGCGACCCTAGATCTTTCACGTGAAATGATGATTAAAGAATATGTTGGAGTTTTGTGATGCCGGTTGTGTCACTTCCCGTAAGGAGCAAATTATGAACATGAACTAGTAGAACCATAACACCACGAGATGAATGTCGTGTGAATAATGATGGATCATGACTACTTTAGGTAAAGCCTGCTCTAATCACCACATCATGGAACCTTTAAAACTAAGCACGAGGAGCCTGCTTGAACCTATATAATGCTTTCTGAAGTCGGCATACAAAATTCTTTTTATTGTTATTAGAACCAGGAGGTTGAGCCATGTAGACGGTTTCTTATATGTCATCGTGAATAAAAGCATTTTTTATATCCATCTGTCGAATAAGTCAATTCTGAGTAGAGCAGCTGCAATAAGAGTTCAATCCGTCTTCATCTTCGTGATTGGAGCGAATGTCTCCTCATAGTTAATGTTGTACTCCTGCTTATATCCTTGGCCCATGAGTCTTATACCTATCAAGAGTGCCATCTGATTTGAACTTTATGGAGTACACCCATTTACTACCAATCACTTGTTGGCCAAGTAGGCGAGGAAAAAGATCTCATGTATGATTATCTGCTAGTGCCGATAACTTGTTTGCCATTGTGTTCTACTAATATTAGTGTGCAGAAGCTTGAGAAAATAAGGTAGAAATAAAAACGGACTCTAAACTCAGAAACATAGAACAAATGAGTCTGTCTAGAGGATGTGATGGAAGAGTAGAATGGCATACCTCAAGAACAAAAGGGTCGGCGTTAGGTTAAGCAACAAGAGGAGATGAGGAGAGGGAAGTGATTTTCTTCGTCATCGTGTAAAAACTTGCAAATGAGTTAGAATCACAGGTGAAGCAAATGGTATATCTAGAAACCAACTAAGGCTTATAAAACTAGCAGAAGTATTACTCGCAACAGGTGAAAGTGGAGCATGAAACGAAACATTTTCTAAGAAGAGAATATTTCTTGAAACGTGAACACGACGAACATGAGGGTCATAGCAACGATATCGTTTTTGGATGTCTCCAAAACCAAGATAAATGTAGCGTAGAGATTTTGGAAATAATTTATTACGTTCATGAGTAGAAAGATGTGTGTTTCATCATGATGTATGTGTTTTATCCAAACAATTCATCCATTTGTTAGATCAATTTAGGACAAGGGCAAAAAAATGGGCCAAGTTCACAACTAAGTGGACCACGCAACTAGGATTGAATGCTTGTCATTGAAAACTTTCTTAGGCTCATTGTAATGTTTATTAGCCATCCAACCCTTTTAAAAAAAATAATTAAAAAAAAAGAGTGGAGTTGCACGCTGCAGCAGGCAACATGTAAGGCTACACGTTGTTGTATGCATGTGTAGCAACATGTTAACCATGAAGGGTATCAGGTGGGTCTCACATTGGGATCCAACCCCAATGTATGTAATTTATATCTACATCGTCCATTAGGCGGGCCGGGTCATTTTAGGCTATCTGTAAAAAAAAGGAAGATTCAAGGTTCAAGTGGACCATATAATAAGGTTGAACAACCACCGTTCATACCCCTTGAGGGTTGACGTGTTGGCCCTTGACATCCCACTTGAAAAATAAGACAGAAAAAAGTTAACAAGAGAACAAGTAATAAAAAAGAAAGAAAGAGAGGACGTCCTTATAAGAACATCTAGACTTCCCTTAGCTTGTTTGTCTTTACTTGATGTGTGGGGCCATGTAGACCCCACCATACTGTATGGGTTAAATCTACACCGTTCATCATACTCTCCAACTCAATTTTAGACAGGCCACGTTAAAAAAATCAAACTGCTTTAAGTTTTAGGTGGACCGCACGAAATGAAATCGTGGAGATTAAACTCCTACCATTGAAAACCCCATACGGGCCCATTGTATTTTTTTTGTTGTAGACATGCCGCCCATCAAATTTTCCAGCCCACTTTAGGCATTGGGCTCAAATGTGAAGCAAATTTAAAACTTAAGTGGGTCATATAACCACACACGATGCTGATTGAGCACCCACCATTGAAAACTTCTAAGGACCACTATGATGTTTATTCGACACCCATCGGGGACACACCATGATGCATACGTTATATCTACACCATCCATCATCTTTTCCAGCCCATGTCAGGCCTTGGGCCCAAAAATGAATTAGATCCAAATCTTGGGGCGAGCCTTACTGTAGGAAACACTGCAAATTGAACACTTGTCGTTAAAACTACTCGAGAACTAATGTAAACCATACCATGATGTATGTAAATCCACACTGCCCATTCATATTCTGCTATGAGTGCATGTTTTATACCCACCATTTAACCGTTTCGCCGACCAAACGGTCCTAATCGTAGAATCCACCGTAGACCTTACCTTGATGTATGCCTTGTATATCCATACCGTTCATCCTTGACACATCTTAATGTCTGTGAGTTTTCTATGACGTCCGCCTGTTTGTGACTCACCATGGTATTTATGTGTGAACCCATCTATTGGTGGGACCACTTGGAAGCGGGACCAACTGCATTGTACACGTTATGTTCATATCGACCAATTGCGACTAACTTTGATGTATATATTATATATCCAAGCCATTCACCTTAAGGCCTGCTGTATCATATGAGTCTTACTTGCGCTCTCTAAACTATTGTAGAACCACTATGCTGATTATTTGCAATCCAACCTATTGGAGGCCCAGATGGAAGTGGAGGCCACTATATTACATGAGCTTTATTGACACCGTCCATCATGTGGCTCACTTGGTATATGGTATAACCGTATCGTCCATCTTATAACCACTTGATGAATGTATTGTATGTCATCGTCACTCATTAACCATAAGGCGTAAGTAAGGTAAAGCCTTGTGGGCTCAATAGTAGAAAATCGTATTGGTCCAAAGTCATTAACGGAATATCCGTCTATCGATGAATAAGATATGATTGTGAATGCTAATGGTACATTTGATTTTTGTTGATTGTAATAACTATGGATATTGATATTAGTGTTGATGATTATAGATTAGTGGAGGTATGCAATATGATGCCTTGATTAATGTTTTCTATTTCCTAGCATGTAAATCGAATTACTTAAACATATCGATGTTGATCATGCTTGTGTATCATGGAGTATGGAATACTATGTGTACGTACTGAACATGACATAATCACCAGCATACATACTCATAGAATTCATGTGGGCAGATTGGTAATATATGGAAATGTAGATTTGGGCACCACAATTATATTCGTAGTTACATGGGACAGATATTATAACCATGATTAAGATCTATGATTTGGATACTCCAGATGTGTAAGGTGATGTGGAACACAAAAAATGTGAAAATAGTTAGGGAGGTAAAGGGCCTCAATGGGTTGAAAGTCCCTAAACCCTGATGGTACCCAGGGATGCCTCACTGTTGGGCCGAATAAATAACATGGGTCATGGTGCATTTGACTCTTACTGATGAGGTCGAGTGAGAAGAGGTGTGTCTAGCCTGCTTAAGGATTGGAGGAGCGAGCAGGGATATGTTTGACCCGTTAACGAGGAGAAGTGTGAATGTGGTCTGCTACTATCGTGCTGAGTCGGTGTCCTTCGACCTCACCAACGTGGCAGGTATGCGAAGTCTTGCTCATAGCATTATATGTGTGAGTACGACCTCGATAGTTTTTCAATGATGTGATGTTTTGATTTGGACTTGGGCATTAGATGTCGTGCCGATGCAACTATGGTTGTGGATTGTTGTATGGTTGATTGTTAACTTTGGCATTGGATGCTGGAGGTGGCATGGTGGAGCTGGTAGCATTGATTTAGAGCATGATCATAGTGCATATGCATTATATTGCATTACATTAATATCAACATCATACCATACAGATCAAATGCTTTGCGTCATATATGATTTTTCATGGTGTGTTTATTTTAGTTGCCTGCATGTAGGACACCGCACACACGTGTGTACTCACAGGGCTTTTAAAGCTGAAGCCTTCCCTTTATCATTTTTTTCAGGGAAGTGTCCATAGAAAGGAGTAGTAGATGATGCCTATCATGTGAATTTTTAGACACTATGCTTCCGATTCATTCTGATGATTATGTATTCTTTTGGAGCAGTTGTAATGTACATATATTGTATAGTAGAACTTGATTATTCTGCTTGTATTGGAAATGCCAAACTGTATGCCTGGTATCTATTAGTGACAAAAAAACCCTAAAATTTACAAGTCGAATGCTGAATTTGTGACTCGGTGTATGGGCATTGAGTGGCGGGTTCGGGGCGCAACAGAGGTGGTATTAGAGCATTAGCTTGGGATTACTTGCGGGCAATAATCGGTTGGAAAAACTTAGAGAAATTAAAACTAGGAGCTCTAGTGTGAGAACCTGGTTTGAATTAGGATCCCTGATTAAAAGAACCTAGAGGCGTGAATTTAGGATTCCCTACTTGAGAACATAGCAAAATAGGGATCCCAATTGGAGAACTTAAAGATTTTATACTTTGGACCCTGATGTGCATGTTTGACAATGATTGATTATGAGTTAATGACGAATTACTTTTAGAAAATTTGAGGACGAAATTTTTGTTAGTGTGGTAGATTGTAACGCCCTATCCCTTCGAGTGTCATTCCAAGTGCATGTGCTCGATGTCCGGTGTGATACTTGTAATTTGAATCTACTTGATCCCCGTTCACCTCCAGTACTTTCCATGAGTCATACAACGCTTTCAACGAGACTCGAATTGATCATGCAAGTACGCACCTGAGTGATTGGAACCTCGAGACCTCCGTCATATCAATCTCCTCGTCGTCATGGTTGTGGAGGTACAACCCACGCGTTCATGCAAAGCTCCGTTGGTGAGGTACGTTGCGAAGAATTCATAATGTTCCATGTGCGTATGATAACGCACATTCCACATGCACACATGTATACCACACACATCACTCACACATGCACCATACCCCCACATGTGAGAGAATATTTACCCATACCCTGTGATGTCACCACCCCATACCATCCCTCTCTCATGTGTTGTAAAAGTCAACATACACCTCTCCCCTCTCCATACACTCTATGTGCATGACATCATCACCCCATACCCCTCTATGCCCTCTTAATCATGCATTAGACTTCTAAACGCCCTAATTAAGGAGCTAATCATAAACGCATAAAGGAGAGGATGTCACATCATCCTTCTATACTTTTCTCTCCCCTAATTATACCCACCTCTATATATAGCCACCCCCTTAGCCAATTTTGGGCACTTAAGTGCCTAATTCCATAACGAGCATTCATTGCTTGAGAGAGAGAGAGAGAGGTGGGCCAATCCATCAAGGAGATCCAATCCATTAAAAATTTAGATCAAGATGAGCCCCCCCCCCCCCCCCCCACTTTCCTTTTGTATTTATTATGGTGATACTGATGTTGATTATTAAGATTTTGATGATGATGGTGGTAATGTGGGCCCCATCATCTGCTTAAAGGCAATCCAAACTATTCATAAGGTTGCACATCTTTGGATGAAGGAAAGACAAATCAGTGTGATACAAATCCTTTGTGGGATTCGTTGATCGTGAGCCCCACCATGATGTTTATTAGCTATTCAACCAGTTCATAAAGTCACAAGTGTTAAGATGAAGGGAATACAAAATATTAGTTTGATTAAAAAGTGGCAATCTCTACTACAAAAATAGTGGAGGTAATCCAATGTGAAATAATTACGAAGGTTATTTGCATAAAATTTGTAAATTGAAGAATGCAAATAAGGAAAATCCTAAATATGTTTCACACGATAAAGCATTACATTTGAAGGATTTCCAAGGTAAGAAAATTTGGAAAAGACAAATTCATTTGAGGACAGAAAATTATTGTCATTGATGATTTAATAAGAGAATTTGAATTATCAATGAATCTTGGATTCAAGTGCTTCATTTTACATGACACCGCACAAAGATTAGTTTTACACAAACTGGTTATGTGATGATGGTACAATTTACTTTGGTTAATAAAAACATGTATAAATTTTAAAGGTTTGTGATATTAGAATCACCATGTTTGATGATATTACACATATAATTTCAACAATGTGACTGTACCACATCTGTCAAAGAACCTTTATTGTTGGTAGATTTGATAAAGATTGATATATTTTTTTGAGAAAAATGGTTGATTGAAGATTGTAAATAGGAGCAATGGTAATTACGGAGGGAGAGTTAATGGGTGGTTTACATCGGTTGGTGATGCTATTGTTTTCAATATTGTAATATATCTACTATTATCTAACATATGCAATTGGGCCATATTCACAAGTAGGGACCAATGGCTTTTCTTGATAAAAATTTACTTCGTTAACTTAAAATTTATTGATATAAATTTTTGTGGGGATTGTCTATTTAGAAAGCTCTATAAAATTCATTTTTCTCATATGTTATTAAGAGTAATGATATTTTAGATATAATTCATTATGATGTCTGGGAGGCTTGAAGTATTTCGTTTCTTTTATTGATGATCATTTTAGGAATGTATAAATTTGCATGCTCAAAAGAAAGAGTGATGTGTTTATATTAGTAGAAAATTAGAAACGGAACAAGATTAAGTATCTTAGAACTAATAATAGATGAGTATATACCTAAAAAAGAATTTGAAGTTTTTTTGTGAGCATGACATTGAGAAGCACTACAATGTGCATTATTTTGTTAGGTTTTTAAAACACGGTGAAAAATAGAAGTTTTTAAAAGTTCAATTTTCGATTTTATAGCTCTAAAAATTCTTATATAGATTTGCAAGTCTCTATGAATAAAAAAATATAACTTTATAATCAAAATTATTTAATCGATGTTATTAAGAAACTATCTTTTTATTGACGTCGTTATTTTAACTATAAGATTTTTCTTGAATCCATCCAAAATGTCAAAGAGGATGAGCGCTACATGTCAACCATTTGAGTAGGGAGCACGTAAAGCTATTCATGCAGGTGGACCCCACCCGTTCCATGTGTGTTGGAGGAATGACTCTCTCCATATATATATATATATATATATATATATATTATATATATATATATATATATATATATATATATATATATATATGTATGTATATATGTATACAAGTGATTATCTAAGAGATGGGGACATCTAAAGCTTTCTCCTCTTTGTCTTCTCCCCCTTAGATAATATTTATGTATATGAGGAGTTATGGTTTCAGGAGGCACCGGATGTGATAGTTTACAACCTTACGGTATTCCATATGCCCTACTACATTGGAATCTTATAATTCTACCTTAACTCATTTTTTTTTTAAGGGTGATATTTTATTAGAAAGAAATAAACAAAAAAAAAAGGAGGAGCAGAAAGGAAAAACCAGCCAAGCAACAAGGGAAAGAATTACCTAAGAAAAAGAGAAAACTACCAAAGCCCCTAAAACAATATTAAGGAGCCCAATCTCTACAGCACCAAAACACGGGAGAAAACAACAGCTACGGAGGAAGATCTGCTCTTGCAACATCTGTTGTTTCGCTCTGTCCAAATAACCCAAAGGACCGCCAAGAAAATAGATCTCCATTTTCTTCTACCAAGGCCTCCCCCATGCTCATCATGCCATTGAGTTATAAGGTTGTTTATCGAAGAAGGCATTATCCAAGAGACCCCAACAATCTTTAAAACATTCCACCAGATCGCTTTTGTAAATTCACAGTAGATAAGAAGATGATCTACCGTTTCTTCCACTTTAAGGCATAGACGACAGCTAAATTTATCTAATCATTTCATTGTCATGTTCATCCACTTAATACATATATTTGATTTTAGTTTTCCAGTAGAAGCTTGATGACAATGATCCTTAAGACTTAATTAATTAATTTAGACTTTTGAAAATTTATAATATTTCTCTACATTTTCAAAACTCCAACATTAGACTCATTTGCAGTCTTGTTTGGACTAAGCTTATTCTACAAGTATCACGTAAAGGGACGAAGATGTTTTGATGGATCTAATATGCACATCAGGACTGCCTAGCATGAATGTCGTACCCCAAAAAATTAGGTCAGCTACCATGTGATTTTGTAGGTGTTTGGATGGTTGTCCACCGTGTGTTTAGGGAAATGGTATTATGAGATCAACCTCATGGGAGCTTAAGATCTATGGGCCCCACTGTGATTTATGTTGGACATCCACTTTGTGCATTTGGTGGGTCCCCTCTAGGTTATGGGATACCAAAAAATCACCGGATCACGCTATTTGAAATCGTGTGAAATCATGCCCAAGATATCTAAAAGCACTTGGTGGGCCCACAGCGAGTTTTGGAAACAGCCGAAACTTGGTGTGACCCCTCATGCATGTGGGACGCACACAATGGATGGGGTGGATGTTTGAACCACATCTCAATGGGCCTTATAAACGATCAAGAAGGTTTCAATGGGTAGGTATCCACTCTCAACTGTTGTCTATGGTGCGGGCTACCTTAAGTCATGGATTGGCCTGATTTTTAGGCTCATGGCCCACCATGGAAGGATGCATCTTATTGATGGGGCGGATGTCCAACATATCACAATGGGGTTCACAAAGCTCGACCTCATGGAAGCTCCCATGAGGTCGACCTCATAGCACACACATCTCGTGGGCCACTTGATAATTGTATATGCCTTACTTGTAGCATATCCCATCATCAATCGTGGGGTCACTAAGGGCCCGTTTGGATTGTAAGTTACTTAAGATAAGCTACTTATCAGATAAGTCACTTATCTTAGTTTTTACTTATTAAGCAGATAAGTATGTTTGGTAAACAACATACTTATCAGCCAATAAGTAAATAAGTATGTTTGGTAATAACATATTGATAAATAACCTTTCCAAAGAAAATTTCAAATCTACGCATAATAAACAACATATTGACATGAAAAGAAAAAGCTAAGCGTTGAGGCAGTTTTCCTAACAAAATGAGCTTTTCTAATCCCACGTGTGTGCAATAAAGCTCATGTACATGCCATGCATGTGCTAGCATAGCACGATTAGTCCGAGATACATTCCATCCATTAGAATGGGACCACTATATGGATGCCCTGGCACAAGAATAAGGTTGATCCATTGGTTAGGTGGGCCACAGTCTGCAAAACAAATGTACGGCTTTGGAAGACTTGGCTGAAGTTTTCTAACCCATTCACTTGTTTCCAATAGTCGGTCCACATGGTGAGTGGACTAGAACCATTTTTGGGAAAGATGTAGAAGATCATATCAACCTGATTGGTGGATTGGATCTTGCACCAATTGATGTAGGGCCCATCTTTGATGTAGGCCGTCCACTGTGTGAGCCCCACCTTTGATGGTATAGTCCATCATGTAGGGCCTCCTTTGATATGGACGGCATGAGAGAGCAATAATTGCAGTAATTAAGTGAACCATGAGAGAGAACTTTGATATGTAGCATGACCTGAGAGAGATAAGTAGAAAAGCCAAATTGGAGGGTGGTTAATTAACATTGGAGGGTGACTAACAGTGTGGGTGTGTACTAACCCAAAAAAAAAAAAGGGAGCAAAAGCGTGACATGAGAGAGATAAGTAGAAAAGTCAAAAGTCAAAAAGCTAAAAAAAAATACTTACTAAGATTAAGTAGTTTTTAAGAGATAAGTTACTTTTCAATTATACATACCAAATGAACTTAAGTGCCAAAAGTAACTTAACGTCTTAGGTTCAGTAAAAAAGCAACTTATTTGGTAGTATCCAAACGGGCCCTAAATGAACCACCATCCAAACATCTGCAAATTCACATGGTGAGCTACGTTGGTTGGATATGCCTGATTTTTTAGGCGGTCAATTTTCATAGTGGTGTGAACTCGTTGGATTTGCTGCATTCCATACACACGGAGTTGACCCTGTGTATTAAACCAAAGCGGGTCCGATTGAGACTGAGTCACTTAGATGAGTTATGCAGGGCTCAACTCACCCAAGTCCTGAAACCATGTGTCCCATCCATCAGCAGGGCTGTCAACGTGCCGGACCTGGGGTTTGCTTTGGCCTGGATTTTGAACTGTTTCGGGCTCGGTCAATTCAAAATTTTGATCTTGCCAGCCTCGAGCCCGGCCCATTGACAGCCCTGGTCCATCAGTAGCTATCATATGTTAGACATGTTCCACCAACTAGCTCGTTAGGTATAGGTGTGCTTTTCATGCCATGGCCCGTAAATAATGCAACTCCTAATGTGTGCTTTTTGTGTCATGGCCCGTCAATAATGCAACTTCTATTTTGTACAATTTAGTTTGAGGTACATCTTAGCCACTTATACAGAGTGTTCGTCTGAATTTCAAGCCTTTGATCATGAAAACCTTCTGGAGAGAGAGCAGCAATGCCAAGGGGAGAAATCCCACTATTAGGGGACACGGATTGCCTGGTGACCTAATATAGTAGGATTTGATTGCATCTCATGCGGTTGTTGGAGATGGGGCTCACACAAAGCATGTTTGAAAGTTGGTCTCTCTCTCTCTCTCTCTGTTTTTTTTTTAATGTTTACACGTGCACACGACACACACGGTTGGTGGTGGCAGAGTGGAAAGAATCGCTCACCAGTTTATTTTATTGTAGCTTAGGTTTTTTTTGAATCCGATCAAATCAAATCGGATCCAGATCAATTTCAGACCATGATTCGATCCGTTGATAAGCCTATGCACACCTCCTCACCTACCCATGCACACAAACCCCCGCACTCGTACTGTAGTGTGATTTCACCACCAATGAGAACTCCAACTCTAGACCACAGTTGAGCCGACCCATAATCTAAACTGTGGCACGCAGTCCAATCAAATCTCACCAAGTTGAGTCATCAGGCAATCCACTGCTCTGTTAGGAGCTATTTGCACTCTCATTATAATAAGTATGCAATGATATGGTTTTGAAAACAAATAATGTAGGATCCATGAGAAGAAAACCTCTGTGGGGTCCACCAGCCATATGTGGTCCGTCGTCCATTAACTGAGCCAGGTAATATCAGGCCTTAGGACAAAATAAAAATAAATATGAGGCAGATGCAAAAAACTAAACTGGGCCATACTACAAAAAATAGCGGAATGGGCGCCCCAGTAATAAAATCCTCAGACCCACTAAATTTTTGGATGAAGATGTTTTTTTTTTTCCTTCTACCTTGGTGGGTCCTAAGAAGCTTTTGGTGGTGAGCATCCCATTCCCACTATCTCGTTTGATGTGACTCACTTGATGCTTTTCTTGAGAGAGGCTCAAGTCCTGTATGAGCTGATGCAATTAATTGATAGACCATCATTGTATGCCCCACCAAGTGTGTTTTACAACCCTTGTGTGTCCCGTGCGCTAAGCGTCAACACACACAAATCACGATCGCATTCTTCTAACTGTATGTGACCCAGACGTCACACTCATCCGGTAATCTCAATAAATATTAAAATAACATAAAGGCGTCGGTGGCAAAGCTTATGATCTTGCCTTGTGTCTATGAAAGCTACACAAGTGAATTAACAAGGCCAGCTGGGCCTGATGTTGGTTTAGGCCTGGATTTTGAACTGATCGGGCCGGGCTGGGACTTGTAAGGTTCACCTATTTAAATTTTGGGCTTTTCTTGAGCCCGACCCGGTCTATTGCCAGCCTTAGGGTGAGCCACTATAACATATTTCTTTAAAATGGTGGTGACTCTTCAACCGTAAATATGGCATATTGCATGTAAATCTGGACCGTCAAAATCACTGACCCAGTTGTGGATGGAGCATGGCCGAAAACGGCACTAAGGCAGTGAGGCTTTGATGTTAGGCATTTGATTCAATCTTGGAATTTGAAGCACTCACTATTTTACTTTTAACCATTCATTTGAAAGCCAATTTCCCCCAGCAGCGGTTATAGAGAACTGGTGCAAGCAAAAGCACTGTGGGGCCCACAGTCATGTTTGTATGGGCCCACCATGATGTACGTGTTATATTTACACTGCCCATCCATTTTGCAGATCATTTTAAGGGTGGGCGGATTGGATGCCGATTGCCTGCGGAAGCCTTTTGCACCAACTTTCTTCGAGGTGAAGCTAGGTGGGGCCCATTGTGATGCTTGTGAGAAATCCAACCTGCTCATCTATTTTGCCAGATTATTTTAAGACATGGGCAAAAAATGTGGCAGATCCAAACTCAAATGAGATACATGGTGGGAAAAAGTGCATAGGGAAATGTCTACTGTTGAAATCTCCTTTGAGTCCATCATGATGTTTATATGCCACCATACGGGTAATTAGTCATTCCTTCTGCGATGAACTAAAATCACAAAAATATTAGTCTGATCGAAAACTTCTGGAGCACCGTGAGTGTTTTAATTGTATTTGCTTCATTTTTTTTTTGTCCATGTTCTAATATGTTCGGGCAAAAAGATTGACGAGTTAGATTTCTCAAAAGTATCACAGTGGGCCCCACCTAACTTCCGGTCTCAAAAAGTTTTTGCAAAAGGCTCCGGCAGAGACCACAGATAATACATGTTCATTCTAGGGCATGAGCCCGAAAATAAGGCATATCCAAAGTTCAAGTGGGCCACATAAAGTAGTGGGGGCAATGATGGCCACCACTAAAACTATTTACACCCATTTTTTGTGCCCTGACTTGGTCCAATGAGAAACTGCAACGTGGTGCCACTACACATTCAATATGCATTGGATGTTCATTTGATTTTCCTTCGGTGTTACGTATTCCACCATTAATGAGAGGCACGGACTTTATCCCCAGTGTTTGGAGAAGAAATCGGTGTCTTGCCACGTGGTCATATTCATCGTGCCTATTAACATGTCAACGTGCCCACTATGCCTATAAGAGACTTACTAAGAGAGCACATCTTATCACAAATTCAGTTATGATCTTCTCGGCGAAGCCATCTCTTAGAGTCCTCCCAAAATGTGAGATTTTCCTTTAAACATTTGCGGAAGTTGTGACAATCAAGAAGATTCCAAAGATCCACACATTGGACCAATGTCCAAGTAAACCTAGCCTTACATCGGACCTTGATCGGGAGAAACAACTACATCACCCGGGTTGCGTCCCAACCATGCCCCATTCAGAATAAAAAGAATGGGATATCTAGATGTGATCGGACCCATCTCCGATTACATATCGATATCAAATCTCACTCCTCTTGTCAAGAACCAAGTGATTAACATCAGGTCACCTTAGTAAACAACTGTGATTAAGTGAAAGACGCTCTCTTGATCAAATCAAAAAGGTCCTATAGGCGGAGCATCTACATGTAAGAGTGGAAATTTAAGATTCGACGACTACTGACTTTTCAAAGATCTTCCTAGTTGAGAGTTTCTAGATCTGCCGAGGAGATACCCTTATCCCAAAAGTTCGCGGTGTGAGAAAAAAGAATCCAGTATCAACAAGAAAACCCTAACGAGGGTTTATAAAAGGAGCAATCTAAGAAGAGCTCGAGGTTCCACGCCAAACACAACAATTTATCTTCTACATTTCATTCATCCTTTATTTTCCTAGCCTAACTTAGTTTTTACGCAGCTACTACCCAACAGCTCCTACTATAGTACTTTAGGAGTAGATTTAGTTCTCTGCAACTCAAAGTTGTAGATTGTGATCACTTAAGTTTCGATTTAGTTAATCACACTTGCCTCGATCATCTGTTTCAATAGGCACATCAGGTATTTATTCCTCAATTTTCATTTTCTCATTTGTTATTATTTGGTTGCCTTAAGAATTATCGATTTTAATGAACATCACTTTTATATATATATTAATGAATTCGACAATATTTTGTTTTTCTCTATCTTTGTTGTTGGGATTGGATGCCTCAAATCTCCAAAGCATGGAGGCCACTAGCTGGTCACAATAGAGATTACAACCAAGTTTGCTGGAGCTATTTTGGGCCATCCGACCGACCGGTCGGCAGTCTCCTAATTGGAATGGTCTCTTGTGTGGTTTTGCGCAAAGAGTTTCTAATTCTGATTTTTCTCCTATATAAGGAATGTATTACGGGATTAGAGGTATCCTAGATTGGAAATGGGATTGAGAGAGGTTCTAGGTGAAACAAAGAACTTGAGAAAAATGGTTTTCTTCTTGGGAAAGCTTGGGTTTCTCTTGTGGGCTTGTGATCTTGGGTTTTTGGTTCCATCTCTTGTAACTTCTGATATTATATATTGGTGTCGCCTTGTGCCGTGGTTTTTTACCCGTGAGGGATTTTTCCACGTTAAATTCGGATTGTCTATGTGTGGTTGGTTGCATGCATTGTGATTGCATTGTATTGCTTGTTTGATTCAATTTGCTGCTTGTGTTCGGCTTTGCTTCCGCTGCCGGCCCTCCTATCACAATAAGGGGTATCGGAACTAAAAGTTGGGAAGGAGGCAGAAAGAATATGAGGCGAGGCATCAATGACATCTTCTAGCACGAGATTCGATGTGAATAAGGATTCCGTGAAAGAAAAACATGGAAAGCAATTGGTATTTATGAAAGAAGTAGGGTTGAAGAAGGTGGATTGGTACGCCAATATCTCAATCAGGTTTATTGACTGCGATTAGGTTCGATTGGGAGCACTATTCATGGTGGAGCTGCGAAATCCACGGTTGCTCGTGTGTGGCATGCCGCAAGGGCCACATGAGCGAGCGGGTGGTGAAGGTGCAAGGATGAAGTCGAAGAGGCATGAGAAGTGGTGGAGCTATGATAATGACGGAGTAGAGATTGAAGATGGTGCGTGGCAAGGTGTTGCATGAATATTTGAGTTGTGGTGAAGTTTGTTGGGATTGGACGCCTCAAATCTCCAAAGCATGGAGGCCACCGGCCGGCCGGCTGACTGGTCGGTCACAGTGGAGATTACAACAAAGTTTGCTGGAGTTATTTTGGGCCATCCGGCCGACCGGTCGGCAGCCTCAAAATTGGAATGGGTCTCTTGCGTGGTTTTGAATAAAGAGTTTTTAATTCTGATTTTTCTCCTATTTAAGAAGTGTATTACGGGATTAGAGGTATCCTAGAATGGAAAGGGGATTGAGAGAGGTTCTAGATGAGAGAAAGAGCTTGAGAAGAGAGTTTTCTTCTTGGGAAAGCTTGGATTTCTCTTGTGGGCTTGTGATCTTGGGTTTTGGGTTTTATCTCTTGTAACTTCTGATATTATAGTGGATTGGTGTCGCTTTGCGCCATGGTTTTTTTATACGTGAGGGGGTTTTCCACGTTAAATTCGGATTGTCTATGTGTGGTTGGTTGTATTTATTGTGATTGCATTGTGTTGCTTGTTTGATTCAATTTTCTGCTTGTATTCGGTTTTGCTTCTGCTGCCGGCCCTCCTATCCCAACATCTGTGTGTATCCATATTCCTTTGAGAAATATTAAACTTAAGGTTTGTAAGAGAAAGTCCTCAAGTCTTAGGCTTACATCTATTATCACAAGGTAAAAGGAATTCATTTAGAAGTGATATAGAGGGAGAACCCCATGATCGAGGGTGCGGTTCGAGCACATTTTTGTTAGAAAGGGACCAGAAGAAGATCAAGGAAAAATGACAAAATTTTTGCAGATTTCGGATTCCTGATGGTTTTCTGACGGATTCCCGAATGATCTGGGTCGTCGTTCTTTGCGATTGATCGATAAGGCCGGGGCAATCAATTGCAAATTTGCCAAAAATCATAATTTGTCGCTAGACATTTCTAGACACTTTTGGAATTGCGATCAATCGATCGATCGGGTCGATCGATTGACGACTGACGTCGACTTGCATAGTTTTGCACGATTTTTTTTTGTTTTGTTTCCTTTTTTGTTAGGACTCTTTATGATATCGCAATTAGGGTTTCTGAGGGTTGGTTAGGCCATATAAACTCTTTTAATTTCGTTGTTTTTCATTCATTAACCGATTCTTAATAAAATATCTAAGTTTTTTACTCTCTTGTTGGTGGATTCAAGTGTTTTCCTTTGTGGATTCGAAGAAGTCCGATTGAGGATTCTCGGATGTTCCGTGGATTCGGAATAGTTATCTCATGAGAAAGACAGTGCTCGATCTCACCACGTCTATGCCTGCGTCAAGAAGACTTAACTTCCTATTATTTCAGAAAATGCCTGAACGGAGCGGAATACAGTTGGTCGAGAGGACTTTAGATCCATTGTCCAGTCTCCAATCTGTTCACCTTGATGTAGGGGACACCAACAATTCAATCAACCCCTGAGTTAGGTAGACTCTGGCATGAACATCATACTCGCATATGAATATCAAATGTAGGCCTTCCTTCACACGAGTGGTCCAATTTGATTAAGTTGAGAGCAGCAAAAACCTTCTTAGGGCCCACCATTATTTGCCATCAACATATTATCATCTTGATTCGAAACTTATGTGGCCCCAGAAGTTTTCATTGGTAGGCGTTCAATCCCCCTTCTTTCTATGGCATGGTCCACTTGAGATTTGGATTTGCCTTACATGGGCTTATGCCCTGAAATAATCTAGCAAAATGGATGGATGGTATGGATACAATACACATATCATGGTGCGCCCACAGAACTCTGCACGTCAACACACTACCATTGTCGGCAGGCAATCCCAAATCCAAGGTCGGTAGGAGGAGATCCATGTATGCAGACCAAGACTTTGATACTGTCGGGATGTGATGGACGATGAGCGGCAACTAAGAAATTACTTACAATATGCGCAAGTAATTCAACGGTGGACGTCGTGATACAAGTCTTGATGTATGGTGAACAAAAAATTAAGATTATTCAACCATCTGACCGTTCAATGGGTGGACATTTATTGGACAGTTAAAATGAAAAATATCACATAATTCATTTCACCAATTGAAATTAAGCTGCTACTATATTACTCAACCAATCTGATTTTTTGGAAGGCAACTTAGGAATAGTGGACAAATATATGCCATGTAAGACATTTTCCTTCATACACCATGTGTACCTGAAAGTAGTAACAGGCAGCGGTCGAAACTTTTGATTTTTAGAAGAAAAATAGAAAGCATTTTTGTTCTTTTATTCTTTGATGTGAATGGCCCGCCCTTATAAATGAGTTTTCCATGGCAAGACTCGATCCCAAGCTTATGCCGTATCTAGCATGATACACGCCACTGCATTGATGGGAATTATTGAGGAGCCCTGGCAATAGATATGGCTTTGGGGCCACCATATTGATGATTATGTGACATGAAGGCATACTTAGGTACTGAGTAACTCAGTATATGCTATAGCACACTGAGTAAACTTTACGGGGACCACCTCTATTTATTTTATCCCTGATGTTCATTTATTTTTCCAACTTATTTTAAAGCAAGAGCCCAAAATTGAAGCATATCCAAAGCTTAAGTGGACGACGTCACATGAAATAGTAGGAATTAATTGTAATCCGTTGAAAACTTGTTGGGGGCTATTAAAGTTTTTTTTTTTTTAACAAGCTGATTTTGTGTTTTCCCTACATCCATATCTGTATTACCTTATGAGCGGTTAGACAGCAAATAAATGTCACCGTGGGTGCTGGGAAGGTTTCAACGGTGGATGTTATTATCCCCAGTACTGTTTCTTGTGGTGTGGTCTACTTGATCTTTATATATGCTTCCATTTTGAGCTCCTGCCCTAAAATGAGCTGGAAAATTAGATGGGCGGTGTAGGTAAGACACATACATCATATGTGAACCTTACAGAGTTTACTCAATATATTATAATGTACTGAGTTACTCAATATGAATGGCATTTTTGTGGCATCTACTCCATCCATCTGTTACGCTTGGCTCATATTAGTAAGACAACCTAAAAAAAAGTAGCAGATTCAAGGGCCCATGGAACACGAGACAATTGGAATTGGGATGCCTACCACTCAAATTATCGTAGTGCCTACTGCAATGTTACATGCCATCTTAACCATTCATAAGGTCAGTACTAGTAGGTTGATCCAAAAGTTCAGTGGGCACCAAAAAGTTTCAATGTCGGACGACCTAATATCCACTGTTTCCTATGTTGCGGACTCCATGGAATTTAGATGTGCTTGACTCTTAAGATTATATTCTCACACACACACACACACACACACACACATATATATAGATAGATATAGAGAGAGAGAGAGAGAGAGAGAGAGAGAGAGGAATGCTCACTTGTGCACTAGTTCTCACTAGAACTCATGAGCACATTTGGAGAGCTCATCACAAATGATGTGAGCTCAAAATTCGAGCCATCCACGTAATGCAGCACCTCAAAAAAACCCTAAGCCCTAACTTTTACCTTGATTCGGAACTTTGGTGAGTCATGATTAAAGGAAAAAGTCCCCCCCCCCCCCCCCCCTCTCTCTGCCTACCAGTGTTTTGGATTAGGTTGAAAATTGGGCATTTGAGGTTTTTAGGGGCGCTGCATCACATCGACGGTTTGGATTTTGGGCTCACATCATAGCGTGATGGGTTCTCAAAAAGTGCTCACGAATTCTGGCGAGAATTGGCATGCTGGTGAGCATTCCTCTCTCTCTCTCTCCTAATTGATGGATGGAGTGGATATCATTGAGGAATTGATGTGGGGCCCATGGAGCTTTATTTTTAAATGCCCTTGAAAGAATGCCCTCACTATTTTCCCTTCTCTCCAATTGTGTTGAGCATGCAATAACCTACTAGGAGAAAAATTCTAGTGATGATGAATGATACACAACCACTTATAAATTAATTGTAAATTGTATACATTTTATATAAGTAAGTCAAAATGAATATACCAAATTATGAGTGCCATTTTTTTAAAAGCATTTTCGACAATCTGACCACTGAATTGGTAGATATTTATTGGACGGTTAAAATGAAAAATATCCAATGGCTTTGTTTCAAAAATTATAAATGTCCACGTTGGTGGTGATGAATGATACACAACCACTAAGAAATTAGTAATATATTGTGCAGATGTTATACAAGTTAGTTAGATTAAACCGTCCAAATTATGAGATCGGTTTTAAATAAATTGCGTACAAAAAACTAAGCATATTCAACAATAAACACTTAGAATGAGAAATATTCATTGGCCTTATTCATGGGTAGTTCAACTAATATATTCTTTTGCAGGCAACTGGTGTTACTGAAAGTGAAAGGATATATGCCACGTACACCATTTCAAATTGCCAGCATAACAAGAGTCCAAAGCAGCCAGAGTATCAAATAACTCCCCATGTGTATAAATAGGGCTGTCAATGGGCTGTGCTGGTTTGTTGCGATTTTGGGCTTGGCCTGTCTTAACTGGATTTGGGCTGGAGTATCAGGCCCAATGGACAGGATCGGGCTTAAAATTCAAGCCTGATTCTCAATTAGTCCGGGTCAAGCCCGTGATCAAAAGCCCTCAGGTCCATTAAGCTTGCAATGGTAAGGGATTCCCGCTGGTGGTGGGCTCCACTATAATGTTTATGTGAAATCCACATCGATCACTAGGTCCATCACCCCATTTTAGGTCCAAGTCCCATATCAGCCCCATCTGTCAGCCCCATCTATGATTCAGATGGAGTACACGATGGAAAGAATGCAAATGCAATGCTCACCTTCCAAAATGTTTCTCCTTTTGTGGCCTACGGCCTGAATCACTTATAGGCCTAACTTTTGGGCCTTGTGTCCAAAATTTTAATGTAGCATCTAATGGATGGAGTGGATTTCATATAATAATCACAGTTGATTGTGTAAAATCAAGGGTGAATGTCTCTCTCAACTATTTTCTTTTTGTATGGCCAACGTGAATCACAAGTCAGCCTAATTTTTTGGGCCTAGGATGGAATCATACATTTAATGTCAGAGTGGATTTCAAATACACATCATGGTGGGGCCATTAAAGTCAAGGGTAGCCTCTCCCTACAACCGTTTAAAAACAACAACAAGAGAGACTTTCCCACTTTAGGGACGTCCAACCTTAATGTTTTACGGACCACCATGAAGTGTATGTGAAATCTACTCCGACCATTAGATGTATAATCCAACTTTAGGTTAAGGGCCAAAAAATCAGGTTGACTTGTGATTTATGTGTACCATACTTAAGGAAACAGTTGGTAGAAAAATGTCGCCATTAATTTTCAGATGACCTTATATGAAATCCACTCCAACCAATTAGATGCCACACCAAGATTTAAACATAGGAGTGGAAACGCTTATGCATCTTACAGCTTAGGCATCTCACGCATCTTACAGTTGGGCGAGCAGGTGAGACACAAGATGGTAACGCGTTAGTGGGTGTTTCCTTGACCATGGACCCACCTTGACGTATGTATTGTTTATCCATGCTGTCCATCGGTTTTTAAAGTTCATTTTTAAGGCAGGTCCCAAAAACGAAGCAGATCCAAATCTCGAGTGGACCACACAATAGAGGTTGAGTGCCTACTATTAAAAACTTCTTAGGGCCACAAAAGTTTTGGATCAAGGTGACATTTGTGCTTTCCTCCATCCAAGTCTGTGTGGCCTTATGAAAGGTAGGATGGCAAATAAACATTACCGTGGGCCTAGGAAGTTTTTAATGGTTGGTGTTCAACGAGCACCGTCTCCAATGGTGTGGTCCACTTGAGATTTGGATTTTTAATGGTGTGGCCCTGACATGGTGCCAAACATTACAGTGGGCCTAGGAAGTTTTTAATGGCGAGTGTTCAATCACCACTGTTTCATATGATGCGGTCATTGACATTCGTACTTGCTTAATTTTTTCCACACGTTCTAAAATGGTCTTGGAAAAACAGATGGACGGCATGGATATACGAAGAATCATTAAGGTGAGTCCCATATTAAGGTAACACCCACTAGGGAGGATTGGGTGCCAAGTAGCGTACTGTGTAAGCTTTGTGGGCCCACCGTGATATATATATTTTATCCACTCCATCCATCCATTTAACTAGATAATTCTAGGGCTTGAGCCCAAATATGAATTATATCCAAAGCTCAAGTGGACCACACCACAGTAAAAAATGTAAATTGAATGTCTACCATTGAAAAATTCTTGGGGGCCACATAAGCTTTGGATCAAGCTGATATTTGTGTTTTCACTTCATCCATATCTGTGTGATATCATGAACAGGTTGGATGACAAACAAACATCACTTTATGCCCTAGGAAAGTTTCGGTGGTGGAAATCATTATTCCCACTGCTTCCTGTGGTGTGGTTAACTAGATCTTTGGATATGCTTCAATTTTGGGCTCAACATCTAAAATGAGCTGAAAAAACAGATGGACGGTGTAGATAAACCACATACATTCACAGTAGGCCCAACAGAGTTTATTCAGTACGATAAAAGCCTACTGAGTAACTCAGTACGCAATCCGATTTCCACCAAGGTGTCATCCAGATAAGACGTAATCCGCTCCTTCTCTCTCATTTTACAGGCTACTCCAATCGTCATTTCCAAACAAACCCTTGGAATTTTGGCCAGATTGTCCCAAATCCGATGCGATTCTTTCCCATAAATAGCGAACCTTAAACAGTTGCCTCTTTCTCTCTATTTAAAAAGCGGTTGGGGTCGGACTTGTACTCGTGTCGGGCATGAACATTTTGAACTGGGCTCGGGTTTGACTTTTCGGCCTGGACCCGGACCCGACTCGAGCTTGAATAGAGTGGCTCGGGTCTAACCCGGCCCGTTTACATCTATAAATATACAAATTGGCGGCATCCTTCCCGCCGATCTTTAAGCAAGTTCATTGATTTTATTCTCATTATATTAGATTTTGAGATTGAGAGAGAAGAGAGATGGAGAGATACCTGAAAGAGAATTTTGACCTTCAACCCAAGAATTCCTCTCAAGAAGCTCTGAGACGATGGAGATCTGCCGTTTCAATAGTCAAAAACCACAAGCGAAGGTTTCGCATGACTGCAGACCTCTCCAAGAGATCGGAAGGCGAAGCCGAGAAGAAGAAAATCCAGGTTCTTATCTCTTTCTCCCTCTCTATCTCTCCCATTTCCTCCAATTTCCATGGATTTCGAATTTCATGGGCTCTCTACATTGCTGAAATCGGATGCCAGAATGCATGAATCGATCGTTTTTGTTTTTGTGTTTATAATTCCTTCATCTCGATCGATCTGAAAATGCTGAAAATCAGAGGAATAGATTTAGAAATTTTTAGGATATTCTCAGAGGGATTGATTAAAAACCGTTTTGATTGGGGGAATTAGGAAGGAGCTTTTCTGGATTTGGGTTGGGCGATACGAAATTTTAATTGTCGCGATAAAATGGGAAAATGGTGAGATATCGTTTACTCGCGAGAGAGAGAGAGAGAGAGAGAGAGAGAGAGAGAGAGAGAGAGAGAGAGAGAGGAGAACAGTTCGCTACCGTTTTCTTCTTTTAACTGTTTGGATTTCGCATCGGACGCTGACGAGAGAGAAACGTTCGCTTCGTTTGGTTTCGTGCTGCAACTTCTATGTCCTGGTGCATGTTAGCAATAACCCTGGGAAAATTATTGAATTCCTTTTGCTCGTGTGGGACTGCTGGGGCCCGCATGGAGATATGGTATGATGATCTGAAGCCGTTCATGTTAATGAATGCTAATTTTTTAGTCTAGGCAAAGAAACTTGTACTGAACCAATGATCATATTCAATGGCTCATATTCGACTCCAAAATCCAAAGGTTAGGATCATTTTGGAAGAGTGATTGCAGGGAGAAGATAGACGGTTCCAATCACTGGGCACTTGGACCCCAAGGAGCGATGCATGCTCTTGTCCTGACTCACGATCCTGGCAAAACGAACTCATGGGGCGCACGTTAGCTAGGTGGGGAGATAGAATCTATCATGCTTGTAGGTTGTCATCCCTTTGTTGAATCCGCCCTCTTCTTTATGACCTTCCTTTTTTTTCCTTAAATGATGACTGGGATCGTCTACAACACCTGTTTGCGTAAAACAACCAACTCTGTGGGACCCACCATGCTTTATATGTCAATCTACTCCGTCCATAGCAGAACATACAAGGTCTGCTTCGTAGAAGTTATTACGGCCATACAATTGCTCCTAAAATCTGCTAAGTTCATCCGGTATGGCCCACCTGATGTTTGGATGAGGCTGATTTTTTTGTGTTTTCACTTCATCAAAGTGACTTGCGCCGGACAGAATGAATTACATATACAATATGGTAGGCCCCACAAGCTTTTGTGTTTTAGTGTCGCAGGAGATTCCCCAGGTGAAAATGCCAGCAAAACAGAGCATTCCAAGATTCTTCTATGCCCTCGGGTTGATTGATCTAATGGCCTGCAATATACCGTGATCCTTTGAGCCATGACCCACCCAAGGCCTGGCCCATCTGATTAAAAGTTGCTAATTCTAATTAACCTATGTGGGCCCAGGGCAACATTTAAAAAACTCGAAAACTCGACTTGATGTCCCACATGATAGTGTTAATGCAAAAACTCGGCTCGACCCAACTCAACTCAACTCAACTCAACTCAGCTGGATATTTAATTATTTTAAATTGAAAATATTAAAAATGTTAATAGATATTTAAATGGTTAGATTTGATATAAGTAGTGTAAAACATAAAACAAGACAACAACATCACACATTCCATATACCACACCGGTTAAGGTTGTCGGTTCCCTTGCTCCCAACGTACTTATTTTTAATTAAATCCTGCTGCTGCATAAGGCGAGTGATTAGGTTTGAATCACGCCAAGTTGTATCGAGTTGACTCGATGAGTCTCTTCAAGTCCGGCTCAGTGCCGAGTTTCACCTAGCATATTATGTATGGTAATTTGTGCCCAGACCGAGTTTAAGAACTATGCCCATGTAATTTGTGCAATGGAGTGATATGTTGCACATATACACACCTCACAGCCAATTTGATCCAAAAGTATTTGTTTGGTCCACTTGGTGAGTGGATTAGGCTGGTTTTCATGTTGTGCGATCTTCATGGTTGATGTAAGGAAGAGCGTGAAAAAACAAAGAGGAGTATCGCCGTATTCCTCAAGTGATTAAAACCTTGAATCTGCAATCAGAGTTTTTGAATCCATAAAAAAAAAAAGATAGGAAATTTGAATATTTTATTGAATAATGTATATATAATTTTTTCAATTACATCACTAACAAAGAAAACCCAAACCCAAATTTAAAATTATCCAAAATAACAAAAAATCTATCCAAAGATTAAATTTGTCAGAAATAAAAACATCAAATAAATCTTACCGAAGTATTTTCGGCATTATGAAAAACAGTTAAAAAAGGGAATCCTAAAACTTTAAAAACAAGGAGATACGACATAAATTAGAAATACTAAAATTAGTATTTTTTTTTAATGAAAATTGCAGTTTTGAAGAGAGTGTGCATTAGGGCTGTCAACGGCACAGATCATTATTCGTATTCGATCCAGATTTGCTCCGATTTAATCAGATTCGGATTAATAATCGGATCATCGGGTCGGATACGGATATCCAAAGATGATCTGTTTAAAATTCGGGTCGGATTCGGATCAACCTTGATCCGGCCCGTTAACGACTCGACTCGATTAAAAAAAAACAAAAAAAAACAGCCGTCTCCTTTGTCTCTATTCTCCACGTACGAGCATCTCTCTCTCTCTCTCTCTCTCTCTCTCGGATATCGGGTTGGATCATAATCAGATCGGAAACGGATTTCAAAATATTTAAACGGGTCGGGTTCGGATCATATATTTGTGATCCGAATTGGATTCGGGTCGAATATGGATCATCATTGATCTGGCCCATATTCGACCCGTTGACAGCCCTACTGTGTGTTTTGTAGCAAAACCGATGAACACGACCCACTGTGTGGGTCAGTTGAGGCCGGATGGCCCGCTACATAAAGATCGATAGGTCGTGCATCCTATAATGATACCTAGATCAAAAGTTATAGCCAATTTATGGTTCACACTTTGAACAACAATTTTTCCCCATCCGAAATGAATTTCTTCGAATCGGATGCATTTGAGGCCCAATTATTTCATGCCCTACCCGTTTGGGCAGATGACAAGCGTCATAGGTGTCCCTATAGATGTGAGTTCGACTCCACTCCTTGGGATTACCTAATGCATGTAGTTGCCTGCATCTGTAGGGAATAGTCTCGCTTTAAAATGAGGCGTGGACACCCTTATATCATAAAAATAAAAATAAAAATTACGTCATGCTTGTGTAAGACTAGCTTGGTATTTGATGGACTACTTCCGCTTTTGTTTGGTCTTCTTTTGGTTTAACGGTGCACAAAATGCATCCGTGGCACAGTCCTACATCAATGGTGTAGCCAACCCTTTTTGACGGGCTGAATGACGTGCATAAATGACAAGGTGGTAGTTATTTGTTGTGCAATTGCATTAATGACCCATCAGTACCTTTCAAGTTTTCTATCAGTGAGTAATAATAGGATTTTTTTTTGGTCGTGTACGCATGTGGGTCCTGTGGTTAGGTTCTCCGAGCCATTGCTTGGAAGGCCACATCATGGATCGACCAGTCTTCAAAAGTCTCCAAATTTGAAAGATCATGCCTAGTACAATCTTTGACTTCTGTTCTTTTGGAATGCAAGTCGTTAGGGTATCTTTTCTTAACCATGTATTACGTTGGAAACATTGAAACAGAGGAGATATTCTAAGTATGGTCCATGCAAGTTGTAGCAACAAGCTCAAATGATCTCCATCACCAAATGACGGTCCACATAAAATTTACTCAATTGGTCTTTCTTTGTACATTATCAATACACATTTTAAACTCTCTTCGACAATTTCCCAGTTAGCTGATTATATCCATCTGTTCTTTCACGATCGTTTGTTAATATTTTAGGAGAAATATTATTAGTAGGGTAAATTACAAAACGCCCACAAATAATTGGGAAAGCCTATCCATATCTCACCTGCCTAAAAGTCTAGGTAATTGGATATGAGGGGTTGTTTGGCACCACCGAGGGATTTGAGGGTACTCTGAATCCACCGTTAGTTTAGCAAAGTGGCTTAGAGGGTATGGATTTCAAATCCTCACTTTTGATGAGTTTTGCAGTCCCTTCCTTTTACTTAAGAGTACCAATGCTCTTAGTTTTTTTGCTCATTTTTTTTTAGGAAAGAGGGTCACATGTGTAACATAAGTGCCACCAGGCTACTCATATATTGTAATTGTGGCCCATCGATGATATCCCGAAACAATCATATTATCAACTGCATGACTAAAATTACATCAATAGAATGATTAGAGCAGTCCAAACATTTGCCATGCAAATCAATGGTTAAAAAATGTTCAGTTGTTATCCTATAGCCCATCTGGCAGTTGAAATTTCATCATTTTTGGCCAAAGTGTATATTTCAATGGGCTTATTACAATCATTAAGTCAAACATCACATATTTACACTAATTAGAGATATTCAGTTTAGTAATTAAATTCGAACTTCTATAAATATACTACATAATTCAAGTGCATTATTATTTTTGGATGACATGGATTCTGAATCCGGGTGCCAACCACAATGGGGGAATTTCAAATCCAGGGTATTTCAAAAATCCATGGGATTTCCAATCCCATTATTCTGAATCCACAGTGCCAAACAAGGCCTAATGTCTCATATCTGAATTGATTTTCTCGAGCCAGATGGAAACCCTAAGTCAGATTGAATAACTACTAGAGACTTTTTTTTTTCTTTTTTTCATAAAAAGCTTTTTTCTCACAAGCCCAGAGGTGTTTAGAATTCATTCATAATTAGGTTCATATAATTTGTGATCTTGAACCATATCAATGCCGCGGAGTGTCCGATGTTATCGATGATCTGTAATTCTAGCCCGGAGTTGATTGATACTCTGGTAGAGTGTGAAGGATCATACTCAGGGCACTTGTATTTGCATGCGTGGCATATATAACTCAAATTAAACTGTCTAAATCATGGAACACTGAATAAAGGTTGTAAATTAAAAATGATATTAAATTAATGATTGCTCTCTTTGACTTATGCAAGCCCATTTGTTGATCTCCCAACGTTTCATCATTTGCCACATTGACCACCCATTAAATATCAATCAATCTACTAGTTAAGCATCATTTCGATGTAGTTGGTATTTTACAAATCATCTAAAGTGGGTCCCACCATCTGGATGGTTTAAATAGGAAGTTCTTGTAGGTGGAAGCTATATGAACCCCAGTATGATGTCCATGAAAAATTCACTCTGTCAATCAGTTTTACATCCTCACAATAGGGTAGGAGCTAAAAAAATGAGGAAGATCCAAAATTCAGGTGGCCCGCATGACAGGAAACAATGAGAAATGAAATGCCCATCCTCGAGACTTTCCCAGAGCCCATCATGATGTTTCTGTTGAAA
Organism: Liriodendron chinense; assembly: GCA_003013855.2. Lineage (NCBI taxonomy): Eukaryota > Viridiplantae > Streptophyta > Magnoliopsida > Magnoliales > Magnoliaceae > Liriodendron > Liriodendron chinense. Next base: position 352,925 of record ML058555.1, read on the forward strand.
AGTTTGTTTTGAAAATAACTTTAAAAGAAAAAAAAAGAGTTTTGTTTTTGTCCCATATCGGATGGGAGAAAGGATTTTTACCTATTTATAAGTAGGGTGTTGTGCACCTTACTTATTTATGGTGGAAGAGAGGGAGAATGGTGGCTTGCGTGTTCCAGTGCGAAGCACTGGAACACCGCGCACGCGCTCGGTCTCGGTCTCGGTCTCGGTCTCGGGCACGGGCACGGGCACGGGCTCGGGCTAGGTGCGAGGGCGTGGGCGTGGGCGTGGGCGTGGGCACGTGAGGCAGTGTGGCTGTAGAGGCGCACTTGGCACGTGCGCATCGTGTCGCAGATGGGTCGCGACCTCGCGGACCGGAGCGAGACTGGTGCGAGTCGCGGTGCGACAGAGGCTAGGTAATAGGTCAGGTGGCTGAGTTCGGAACAGAAGAGGTGCTGTGAGTGGGAGGTCTGACAGAGAGACCTCTTTGCTTTTTATAAAGAGCTGCAGGGCCAATTAGAGGGACTTGTGTAACTGCTCATGCAGTAACGGTCCAGACCATGCAGTAACAGCTGCATGTGGCTAGCCCAACAGTCAGAAACGGCTAGCCATTGAGTCTAAACGGTCAGCATGCAGGTGCATAACTCCCACATGCACAACAGTCAGAAACTGCCATAAACGGCTAGTTTCTCACAACAGCCAGAAAATGGCTAGTGCCATTATGGCTCTGGACCAAAACTGCCAGCCACCCTTACCTATATAAACCGGACAGGTCTGGTTCATTCCAACACAACAACTGCAAACGCAACTATCACTACTGAACCAGCACCCGTCTGAAACGATTAGCCTCTCGGTTTGGTTAACTAAAACCAAGCCACTTAGACCAGTGTAGTGGTCTACTGCTATAAGAAAAAGACCTCCATTCTTGTTCTCTCTTTCTTTTCTTCATCTGCCAAAGTGTGTTACTGAGTTCCATAGTGGTTTCTTCGTTTTTTGCTGAACGCAGAACCACATAAGGCTCGTCGTATCCTGGAAGCAATCCGCCTGCAACCTATCAGCAGACTCAAAATAATTTGAGTAGGGGCGAATTACGCTTTAAGGACAGCGTGTTTTTCACGTGCTTCAGCCTGTCCTTATTCTCGATTTTTCCAATTTATTTATTTTTAAAGATCAGAAATTTCTCAACAATCTTAAAGCGTAATTCTTTCTGATATGGAAACCGAAGGGGTATCATCTATCAAACTGATGAACCAGGATCTGATTCGTCTGGACCGGTTCGATGGAACCAATTTCACCAGATGGCAGGATAAGATAAAGTTTCTGCTTATGGCGTTGAAGATATTCTATATTTTAGACCCGAACTTGAAGCCGCTTCCTCCAGCTACTGATACAGACACGACTGAGCAGATCAACGCACGCATCAAGAGAGAAGAAGATAATCTGCTGTGTCAAGGACACATTCTGAATACGCTATCTGATCGTTTGTATGATCAATACACCAGAACTGAATCTGCCAAAGAAATTTGGACCGCTCTCGAGTTCAAATTCAAGACCGAAGAAGAAGGTACGAACAAATATCTGATAGCTAGCTATTTCGACTACACCATGGTAGATAACAAATCGCTGTTAGCCCAAATCGAAGAACTACAGCTAATTGTTGGCAAAATTAGTGCCCTAAAAATTGATATCCCTGAAGCTTTCCAAGTCGGGGCTATTATCGCAAAATTGCCCCCGAGTTGGACAGAATACAGGAAGAAACTGCTACATAAAACTGAGGATTATTCACTGGAACAAATCCAGAAACATATCCGAATAGAGGAAGAATCCCGAAACCGTGAGAAGAAAAATGGAAATGGGAATTCCTCATCCAAGGTGCAAGCAGTAGAAAGTACCCAAAACAATAATCCCGAGAAGAACGGTTCCCTGAAACCCAATAAAGGGAAATTCAAGAAATCACAGAAGAAGAACGGAAAGTTCAAAGGCCCTTGCCATGTTTGTGGGAAAACCGGGCATTATGCTCGAGTATGCCGTCTTCGAAAATCGAAGAATGAGGCAAGTGCAGTTGAAGAAGACATAGTTGCCATGATCACTGAGGTAAACATGATCCAAGGCAAAGTACCCGGTTGGTGGTATGATACAGCAGCCACAGTCCATGTAAGCTATGACAGATCAGCCTTTAAAACTTATGAGAACGTGAGCGATGGTCAAGAGGTCCAAATGGGTAATGAAGTCCGATCGAAGGTCGTAGGTAAAGGAACCGTGGAACTAGTCTTTACCTCTGGAAAGAAAGTGATCCTAACTAATGTACTGCATGTCCCTGACATGAGACGAAACTTAGTTTCTGGGGATCTTCTGGGAAAACCTGGCATACGGGTAGTGTTTGAGTCGGGAAAACTGATTCTATCCAAAAACAGGAATTTCGTTGGTAAGGGATATGCTTGTAATGGGATGATAAAATTTTCCTTGAATGAAAGTAACTCTTCTGCGTATATGATTGAATCTGTAGCATTGTGGCATGGTAGATTAGCACACATAGGTTATAGTACCTTAAAATTCATGTCTAAGAATGGCTTAATCTCATACACAGATAGTCAAAATGACAAATGTGAAGTATGCATAAGGTCCAAATTTACAAAGAAACCTTTTCCTAGTGTTGAGAGATCATCTCAAATATTGGACCTAATACACATTGATATCTGTGAGTTAAATGGCATTCTTACACGTGGAGGAAGAAGATACTTTATAACCTTTATTGATGATTGCTCCAGATATGTACAAGTATATCTTCTAAAGAACAAAGATGAAGCACTCAACATGTTCAAGATATATAAAGCAGAAGTGGAAAATCAACTAAACAAGAAAATAAAAGTTCTTTGTAGCGACAGAGGAGGAGAGCATTTTTCAAATGAATTCTCTAACTTCTGTGAAGAACATGGCATAATACACCAATGCACTGCGCCGTACACACCACAACAAAATGGTATAGCTGAACGAAAAAATAGAACCTTAGTAGAAATGGTCAACTCAATGCTAATACAAGCAAAGTTGCCACTAGGACTTTGGGGAGAAGCACTTCTCGCAGCGTGCCACATCCTAAATAGGGTTCCTTCTAAGAAGTTTAACACTTCACCATATGAGGTATGGAAAGGTAGAAAACCTAATCTAGGATATCTTAAAGTGTGGGGGTGCCTCGCATATTGTAGAATGCCTGATCCCAAAAGAACTAAATTAGGATCCAGAGCTATTAAGTGCGCCTTTATAGGGTATGCACAAAATAGCAAAGCATATAGACTCCTAGACTTAGAGTCTAATACCATCATAGAATCTAGAGACGTTGAGTTCTTTGAAAACTCACTATCCTTAGAGTCAAAGGATAATGAAATCCAAACTCCAACAGAGAAACCTATGGTAGAAACTCAACATGAAGTTGAAGCTCCAATAGAACCACGTAGGAGTCAAAGGGTAAGAGTAGAAAAGAGTCTTGATCCTGAACAGATAGACTCTCAACGTATCTCTTTTCATCTCATAGAAGGAGATAGAGAGAATGTCATTAGAAAGATACCTATAGTTATAACTATAGAAGATGATCCGACAACCTATAGAGAAGCTGTAACTTCTAGAGATTCAGCTTTTTGGAAAGAAGCTATCAATGATGAGATGGACTCGATTATGTCAAACCAAACTTGGGAACTGGTGGATCTACCTCCAGCTTCTAAACCCATAGGGTGTAAGTGGGTATTTAGAAAGAAATATCACACTGATGGGACTATTCAAACCTTTAAAGCTAGACTAGTAGCCAAAGGATTTAGACAAAAAGAAGGAATAGATTATTTTGACACATACTCACCTGTGGCAAGAATAACATCTATTAGAATTATGTTTGCTTTAGCATCCATACATCAACTGTATATACATCAGATGGATGTAAAGACTGCTTTCCTGAATGGAGACCTCGACGAGGAGGTATACATGGAACAACCTGAAGGGTTCGTTCTACCAGGAAATGAGAAGAAAGTCTGTAAACTAATTAAATCATTGTATGGACTAAAACAAGCACCTAAACAGTGGCATGAGAAGTTTGATTCTAAAATACTTTCTCATGGTTTCATGCATAATGTAGCAGACAAATGCATATATTCCAAAACAAGTAGTAACTATATAATTGTTATTTGTTTATACGTTGATGACTTGATAATAATAAGTAACAAGATGGAAGGTGTAACTGAAACAAAGAAGTTTCTGTCTTCCGTATTTAAAATGAAGGATCTTGGACAAGTTGATACCATTCTGGGTATTAAAGTTAAAACTCATAGTGGGGGTTATGCGCTATGCCAATCTCATTATATTGAGAAAATTATAAACAAGTTTAAACACCTGAATATTAAAGAAGCGAAAACCCCATTCGATCCAAGTATCAAGTTAAATGAAAATACTGGAAGAACAGTTGCACAATTAGAGTATGCGAGTGTTATTGGAAGTCTAATGTATGCAATGCAATGCACTAGACCAGACATCGCATATGCTGTGAGTAAACTAAGTAGGTTTACTAGTAATCCCAGTGTAGAACACTGGCAGGCAATAGGAAGAGTACTTGGTTATTTAAAAGCAACCAAAGACTTAGGGTTATTTTACTCAGAATTTCCAGCTGTAGTGGAAGGATATACCGATGCAAGTTGGATATCGAGTGCAGGTGATAACAAATCCACTACTGGATGGGTTTTCACCTTAGGAGGTGCAGCTGTATCTTGGGGATCCAAGAAACAAACCTGCATAACTCACTCAACTATGGAGTCTGAGTTTATAGCCCTTGCTGCAACAGGTAAAGAGGCTGAGTGGCTTAGGGATCTTCTTTTAGAAATTCCATTCTATGCGAAGCCGACACCGGCTGTTTCGCTACATTGCGATAGTGAAGCCACATTAGCTAGAGCCTACAGCGACACGTATAATGGGAAATCCAGACATATAAGTCTGAGACATGACTATGTAAGACAACTAATTCAAGATGGAATCATTGCAATATCTTATGTAAAGTCAAGTAATAACTTAGCTGATCTTTTCACTAAACCTCTAACGAGAGAGGTAGTAAGGACAACATCCAGAGGGATGGGGTTGAAACTCTTTTCAAAAGATTTCACCAGTGATGGAAACCCAACCTAAAATTAGAAAATCTCTATATAAGGGTTCAATGGGTAAAAACAAGTCACTGATACGTGAAAAGTTTCAGCACTAAATTATAGATATATACCTCATCCAGGATTATAGTGCTGGCCGTTACAGAAAGAGGGTTGAGTCTCAGAAACTCTTAATGTAGTCCAGTCTTAAGGACAAGTGTCTGAAAGTAACGGAGACACTGGAAGGACTTCACCTATATGAACGTAGAGGTGGTGCCGCCTCTCATGAGAATGAGAGTTTTCTTGGGATCGTTCATGAAACAGGATAAGCACAAGACCATTAAATGTGCTGAGCAAGAATTGTGGGAACTCAAATAACACTTAGAAAGTATGTGTGTGGTATTTTCGGTCCTGTTATCTAAAAATAACTGGTTCAAAGCTGCGGCTACCAGTAATTTCGATGGGTCTTTGAAATACTTACACTAAGGAAGGATTCAAATCAAAAGATATCTTTCTTTATGCATATAATCTTTTATACTCTGGCAGACATCGTTTTTATGTTTTAAATTATTTTAAAACAAGTGGGGGATTGTTGAAAAGTTTGTTTTGAAAATAACTTTAAAAGAAAAAAAGGGAGTTTTGTTTTTGTCCCATATCGGATGGGAGAAAGGATTTTTACCTCTTTATAAGTAGGGTGCTGTGCACCTTACTTATTTATGGTGGAAGAGAGGGAGAATGGTGGCTTGGGTGTTCCAGTGCGAAGCACTGGAACACCGCGCACGGGCACGGGCACGGGCACGGGCTCGGTCTCGGTCTCGGTCTTGGGCTCGGGCACGGGCACGGGCACGGGCTCGGGCTCGGGCTAGGTGTGAGGGCGTGGGCACGTGAGGCAGTGTGGCTGTAGAGGAGCTAGTGGCGCACTTGGCACTTGGCACGTGCGCATCGTGTTGCAGATGGGTCGCGACCTCGCGGACCGGAGCGAGACTGGTGCGAGTCGCGGTGCGACAGAGGCTAGGTAATAGGTCAGGTGGCTGGGTTTGGAACAGAAGAGGTGCTGTGAGTGGGAGGTCTGACATAGAGACCTCTCTGCTTTTTATAAAGAGCTGCAGGGCCAATTAGAGGGACTTGTGTAACTGCTCATGCAGTAACGGTCCACGGTCCAGACCATGCAGTAACAGCTGCATGTGGCTAGCCCAACAGTCAGAAACGGCTAGCCATTGAGTCTAAACGGTCAGCATGCAGGTGCATAACTCCCACATGCACAACAGTCAGAAACTGCCATAAACGGCTAGTTTCTCACAACAGCCAGAAAATGGCTAGTGCCATTATGGCTCTGGACCAAAACTGCCAGCCACCCTTACCTATATAAACCGGACAGGTCTGGTTCATTCCAACACAACAACTGCAAACGCAACTATCACTACTGAACCAGCACCCATCTGAAACGATTAGCCTCTCGGTTTGGTTAACTAAAACCAAGCCACTTAGACCAGTGTAGTGGTCTACTGCTATAAGAAAAAGACCTCCATTCTTGTTCTCTCTTTCTTTTCTTCATCTGCCAAAGTGTGTTACTGAGTTCCATAGTGGTTTCTTCGTTTTTTGCTGAACGCAGAACCACATAAGGCTCGTCGTATCCTGGAAGCAATCCGCCTGCAACCTATCAGCAGACTCAAAATAATTTGAGTAGGGGCGAATTACGCTTTAAGGACAGCGTGTTTTTCACGTGCTTCAGCCTGTCCTTATTCTCGGTTTTTCCAATTTATTTATTTTTAAAGATCAGAAATTTCTCAACAGTTTCTTGTAACCCAGTATGATGTCCATGAAAAATTCACTCTGTCAATCAGTTTTGCATCCTCACAATAGGGCAGGAGCTAACAAATGAGGAAGATCCAAAATTCAGATGGCCCTGCATGACAGGAAACAATGAGAAAGGAAATGCCCATTGTTGAGACTTTCCCAGAGCCCATCATGATGTTTCTTGTAGGTAGAAGCTATATGAACCCCAGTATGATGTCCATGAAAATTTCACTCCGTCGATCAGTTTTGCATCCTCACAATAGGGCAGGAGCTAAAAAACGAGGAAGATCCAAAATTCAGGTGGCCCACACAACAGGAAACAATGAGAAAGGAAATGCCCATCGTTGAGACTTTGCCAGAGCCCATCATGATGTTTATGTCATCCCAACCGTCTAAGGATATCCCTGCTTGAATTAAACTGAAAACACAAATATTAGCCCAATTCAGAATTTTGTTGCCCTAGGGAGGCTTCAAAGGTGGGTGCTTCCGCTCTTACTATTTCCTATTGTGTAGCCCACTTGCGTTTAAGATGTGCATCATTTTTTTATTTCCTACCCTATGGTGAACTTTCAGAACTAAATTTCTCATGGGACATCACGGTGGCCCCACATATAGGCCGAAGCATTATGCAGCCCATGTCCAACATGAAGTTTCCTTTAGGTGGAAACTATCTGTGGTCCACCATGATATCCATGTGACATCCACACCGTCCATTAGATTCACCATCTCACATCAGAACTTAAGCCCAAAGCTGAGGCAGATGCATAACTAGAGTAGGCCACATGAGACATGACAAAAAAAAAAGAAGGGGGGGGGGGGCTCCCAACTTGAAACTTTCGTGAGGCCATAGAACATTTGGGTCAGGCTAATTTTTGTTTCTGTCATGTGTCCACTCGAGTTTTGTATATATCTCATTTTTGGATTCATGTCCTAACATTAGCCAGCAAAGCTGCATGGTCTGGATGTCACATTAACATCGCAGTGGGCCCACATAAATTCTGTACAGAATTTCAGGGGCATAGTGCAGGACGCAGATTGGGAACTACTGTTCGGAGCTCGGTACAGGCAGGGCCTTTGAGGGGCCACCGTGATGTATGGATTTTATCTCCAATGTTCATCCATTTCATTTTAAGGTATAAGTCCAAAAATAAAGCAATATCTAAGTTTAAGTGGACCACAAAATGAGAATTAAAAGCTTGCAGTTCAATACTTCGCGGGGCCACATAATTTTTTGATTAGATGATATTTGTGTTTTCGCTTCATGCCTCAGTGGTAGACTCACAAGAGTTTAAACACGAGGTTATCGGTTTGAGTACTCATTATAGTGAAATCCCATTATGGTGTGAGTGCATGAGTATGTGTGAGGTGTGAGTGCTGACCCGCGCAGGTAGATCGGATGGCAAATAAACACTAGGGTGGGCACTTGGAAGGTTTCAACAGTGGTGTGGTCCACTTAAGAGTTAAATCTACTTCATTTTAAAGCTTATATCTTGAAACGATACCACAAAATGGATGGTGGTGTGAATAAAACCCATACATAGCCATGGAAGTGGATTTCCAGGCCAGGAAGTTCTGGATGCTAGGTGGGGTCCACAGTGATGTTTGTGAGAAATCCATTGGTCTTCATTTTAGACCATGTGAAAATAATAAAGTAGATAAAGAATGCCACAAGAGAGAAAATTGAGCTTAAATTAGGTACTACCCCCACCTTAGCATAGCTGTGGATTGGCTAGACGTGTCACATACCTGTCATGTCTGTATTGGTGGATGGCAAGTTGTTGGAAGAAACCTAACATGCCAGCAAACTTGTCAGGTCTGCTTTCCACCAATATAGACATGAAACTAGCTTGTCTTGAACTTGACGCGGGCGAAATAGTACTTAATCCGAGCTTGAGAAAATTGGAGAAAGAAATGCTTTTATTGGAACCTTATTGGAACCTTTTTGGTCTCCAAAGTGTTTGAGGTCATTCGCAGCGTAATGAAGTGAAAACACTGGGAAATTGCCTAATATAAAACTTTTGTGGCCAATGACGATAGTTATTGAATCCTGGGTGGCTCATTCGAGTTTTGATTCATCTCATTTTGGTCTTATGTCTTAAAATGAGCTGGCAAACCGGATGGACAGGGGCTATCTCACAAACATCACAGTGGGCTCCACCAAGCATCTCAGTGCAAAATTGAAAGACTTTCACAAAAAATGGACGTCCATCACCGTGGCCCACTCCCTTGTCTTTACCTGGACAGGCGGTGTAAGTACCCAGTCCCGTCCTACAGTGCAATACGCGTGTACGATTTCTACGCGCTTTCCACGCCCACGGGTCGTACCACGGACGCACGGAGACATGAAGACCTTGACTTTGAACCTTCCATCTCCGTACAAGGTTGTACCTTTGTGGCATGGAAGCTTCTGAGAAGCGACGCCGATTGAGACTACCCTCCCGCACAACACGGACTAGCTGCGACCCCAGCAGCCAGACGCGGTTTGGCTAGTGACCCTGCCACTAGCCAATCGCTAGCAATCGGTGATCTGTGGGCCCATGATGATGTCTATGTTTCATCCACGCCGTCCATCCATTTTCCAGATCATTTTATAGTATGACTCTAAAAAATGAGGTAGATCCAAATCTCAAGTTGACCACATCACAGGAAATAATGTTGATTGAACACCACCATTAAAAACTTCTAAGGGGCCACAAATTTTTTGTATCAAGCTTATATTTGTTTTTTCTCTTCATCCGGGTCTGTATGACATGATCAACCTCTTGGATGTCAAATAAACATTACGGAGGGCCCTACAAGGTTTTTAAAGATTGACATTCAATCACTACTGTTTTCCTGTGGTGCTGTCCACTATAGATTTAAATCCCCTCATTTTTGGGATTAAGCCCTAAAATGACATGGAAAAATTGATGGACGACATGGATAAAACACATCGATCATGGTGGGGTTCATAGAGCACTAACCATTGGCCGGATGCAGATTATGTCACCCACCGTGATGTATTTGTTTTTACACTCCGTCCATCCCTTTTATAAGATCAGTTTAAGGCATGAGCTCAAGAGTCAAGAATGAGGCAGATCCAACGCTGAAGTGGACTACACCAAATAGTAAGCTCGGGCTGTATTAAATACACTTATGCACAAACCATTAAACGCGGGTTGCATTAAACGCCAGAGTCATTTGTGGTGTGGTCCACTTGAGTGTAGGATCGGCCTCATTCTTGGGTTCATACCTTAGACAGATCTTAGAAAAGGGATGGACGGAGTGGATAAACAGATACATCACAGTGGGCCCCTCCATAGATCTGCTCAGATGTGGGGGCATGACGGAATTCGTGTCCCCACTAGCCACCTGGCTAGTGGCAGCATTACTAGCCAAATCGCATCCACAGCGACCTGACCATGGACCCACCATGGTATATGGATTGTATATCTACCTTGTCCATCAATTTTGCTAGCTTATTGTAGTTTATTATCCTTAAAAGTGAGGAAGATATGAATCTAAGGTGAATCACATTCACCACAAGAAACTGTGGTCATTGAATGCCCACCATTAAAACTTTTTGGGGTCAATTGTAATGTTTATTTATCATCCGGCATATTAATAAAGTCACACATACCTGGATGAAGGGAAAACACATATATTAGCTTGATCCAAAACTTTTGTGGTCTCAATAAACTTTTAATGGTGGGATTTCAATCCCTACTGCGTGGCCCACCTGAGGTTTGTATGTGCTTCATTTTTGGGACCATGCCCTAAACTAAGTTGGCAAAATGGATGGGTGGTGTGGATATCCAACACATATATTGAGGTGGCCCCCCACGGTCAAGGTCGCACCCACTTGGCCCAATCTTGGTCGCAGCTAATCCATGTTGGCCCAAACATGGATTGGTATCCCTTAACTTTGATGTAGTGTATTTGATTGGACGACATGCCTTGTTGAGATTTGTGAATCTCAAATTACAAATATGCCATTACAAAAATTAGAGGAAATTTGGAAATAAAAAATAAGAAATAAGGATAGACTGAAGCATGTGAAAAACACGCTGTCATTAAAACGTTATTCACCCCTTCTTAAGTTAATTGAGACTATTGATAGGTTGCATGCGAATAGCTTCTAGGATACGATGATCCTTTGTGCGGTTCTGCATTCAGCAAACACGAAGCAACCGTTGGTGGAGATCTATAAATACAGTTTTCTGGCAGATGAAATAAGTAAAAGAAAATCCCAAATGGAGAGAGAGAGAGAGAGAGAGAGAGAGAGAGAGAGAGAGAGATTAGTTTTGCTAGGTTGAGTTAGACCACTGCACTGGTCTCGTTCTTATGGACCGTTTGGTCCTAACAGTCTTAGGTTCGTATATGAACCTTATGGCTTGAAGAGGAAAAACTAGAGCTGCTGGTTCAATTGCTAAATAATCAAACTATTGGTGGTGTTAGTTGTTATTGAAATGAACCATCCCAACCCTATTTATATAGGCAAGGGTAGCTAAGAGTTGCGGTCTAGAGTCTTAAAGCCATTGGACCATTTCTAACTGTTGGAGAGAAACTAGCCATTATTGATAGTTTCTGACCGTTGGTGTATGTGGGAGACTAGTTGCATGTTAGCCATTTAGCGACAATAACTAGCTGTTTCTTACTGTTGGGCTAGTCACATGCAACAATTTTTGCATGATCTGGACTGTTATTGCAAGAGCAGTTACACTAAGTCTCTTAAATGCCTCTATAACCCCTTATAAAAGGCAGAGATGTCTCTCTGTCTGACCTCTTTTCCACAACACTCCTTAACTCTGAACCCAGCCACTTAACTCATCACATAAGCCATTGTCACACCGCGACTTGCACCAATCTCGCTCCAGTATGTGTGAAGTGCAAAGTACACCACTAGCGCCTCTACAACCACAATGCCTCACATGCCCACGCCTTCGCACAGAGTCTAAGTCTAAGTTCGAGACCATTATCGTGAGCAAGATCGAGACTGAGATTGAGATTGAGGCCGTGCCCTTGCCCTTGCTCATGCATGCGTGGTCAGTGCCAGTGCTTCGCATTGGAACACGCAAGCCTCGGTAATCCTCTCTTCCACCAATGAAACCTTAAAGTAGTCAACACCCTACTTATAAGGTTGCCTTTTCTTTCTCTCTTATCCGATATGGGACTATTCTCAAAAGTAAAAAACCAAGTCTTTTCACAAACATAATATATTATTGTTATATTTATTTTTTATTTAAAATATTTTTTAACCAAAAACATTTTCTACAAGAATCCCCCACTTGGTTGAAAAATAATTTTAAAGAATACATCTGCAGACTAGACACAGCTTATATGCATAGAGATATCTTTCGATTTGAATATTCCCCTAGTGTAAATATCTCAAAATTTTATCGGAATTCCTAGTAGCCCTAGCTTTGAGTAAGTTATTCCTAGATGACAGAACTAGAGATATCACACACATACTCACTTTGTGTTATTTGAATTCTCACAAATCTTGCTCAACACATTTAATGGCTTTGTGCTTATCTTGTTTTATGAACGATATCGAGAGAAAACTCTAAGTCTTATGAGTGACGACACTATCTCTACATTCATATAGGTGAAGTCCTTCCATTGTCTCTGCTGCTTTCGGATACTTGTCCTTAAGACCGGACTATATTAAAAATTCTAAGACTCAACTCTCTATTTGTAACGGCCAACACTAGTAATTTTGGATGAAGTTATCTAATGTTTTAGTGCTGAAACTTTCCACGTGTCAGTGACTTGTTTTTACCCATTGAACACAGATTTATAAATTTTCTACTTTTCGGTTGGGTTTTTATCATAGGTGGAATTTTTTGAAAAGAGTTTCAACTACATTCCTTTAGATGTTGTCCTTACTACCTCTCTCGTTAGAGGTTTAGTAAATGGATCAGCCAAGTTGTTACTTGATTTCACATAAGAGATCGTAATGATTTCATCTTGAATTAATTGTCTCACATAGTCATGACGTGGACTTATATGTTTGGACTTTCCATTATATGCGCCGTTATATGCTCTAGCTAATGTGGTTTCACTATCACAATATAGTGAAACAGCCGGTATATGCCTCCCACAAAATGAGATTTCTAATAGAAGATCCCTAAGTCGCTCAACCTTTTTGCCTGTTGTAACCATGGATATGAACTCAGACTCCATAGTCGAGTAAGTTATGCATGTTTGTTTCTTGGATTCCCAAGATACATTGCACCTCCTAGGGTGAAGACCTACCTTATAGTAGACTTGTTGTCCCCTGTACTCGATATCCAACTCGCATTGGTATATCCTTCCAATACGGTTGGAAACTCTGAGTAAAATAACTCTAAGTCTTTGGTTGCTTTCAAGTAACTAAGAACTCTACTAATTGTATTTCAGTGTTTTACATTGAGGTTGCTAGTAAACCTACTGAGTTTACTTACAACATATGCGCCATCTGGTCTAGTGCATTGCATAGTATACAGTAGATTGCCTATAACACTCGCATACTCAAGTTGTACAGTTGCTCTTCATTTATTCTCATTTAGCTTGATATTTGGATCAAATGGGGTTTTTTGCCTCTTTTATATTTAAATGGTTAAAATAGACAAAGTTTGCTTGACTCGTACGCTACCCGTATCTCATGTTTTTCTAGAAGATCCTTAAAAACTAAGTTTCGCCTCATGTCTGGGACATGCAACACGTTAGTAAAGATTGCCTTCTTTCCAAAGGTAAACATTAGTTCAACGATTTTTTTGGTTATAACCTTAGATCGGCCTTCATTACCAATTTGGACTTCTTCACCATTGGTCACATCTTCATACATTTTGTAGGCTGATCTGTTGTAGCACACATGGACTGTGACGGCTGTATTGTACCACCAACTAGGGCTTTCCCTTGGATCATGTTTATGTCGGTGATCGTGGCAACTATTTGATCTTCGACTGCACTTGCACTTGCTTATTTCTTCGGCATTCTATGTCGGCACACTCGAGTATAATGCTCATGTTTTCCACAGACATGGCAGGAGCTTTTGAACTTTTCGTTCTTTTTCTATGATTGCTTGAATATTCCTTTATTGGGTTTTAGGGAATCGTACTTCTTGAAATTCTTGTTTTTGGTCATTTCCACTGCTTGTACCTTGGATGAGGAATTTTCATTTTTAGTCTTCTTATCATGATTGTGAGATTTTTCATTAATTCTCAAATGTTTCTGGATTTGTTCCAATGTGTAGTCTTCGGTCTTATACAATAACTTCTTTATGTAATCTTTCTACATCGGTGACAATTTAGCGATTACAGCCCCGACTTGGAATGACTCGGGGAGATCAGTTTTAAGAGCCTTTATTTTGTTTACAATTAGCTACAATTCTTGGATTTGGGGCAGTAGTGGTTTATTATCTACCATGGTGAAGTCGAAGTACCTGGCTATGAGAAACTTGTTGGTGCTTTTTTCTTCGGCTTTGTATTTAAACTCTAGTGCAGTCTAAATTTCTATAGCAGACGTGGTTTGGGTGTACAAGTCATAAAGATGATCGTATAACACGTTCAGGATGTGTCTAGGACACAACAGTTCATCTTCAGCTCTTTTGTTGCGTGCGGCGACTTGTTTAGGTGTGTCGTTGTGACTTACTTCAGGCAATAGCTACAAGTTTAGGTCCAAGATGTAGTAAATCTTCAACGCAGTCATACTTTTTTTTTTATCTTTTCCTGTCACCGGGTGAAGTTGGTTCCGTCGAATTAATCGAGTCAAATCAGATCCTGGTTCATTAGCTTGATGGAGGATACACCTTTGGTTTCCATTACGAATTAACGCTTTTAAGATTTTTGAGATTTGTGAATCTTAAATTACAAATATGCTAGTACATAAATTAGAGAAAATTTGGAAACTGAAAATAAAAAATAAGGACAGACTAAAGCATGTGAAAAACACGTTGTCCTTAAAGTGTTATTCACCCCTTCTCAAGTTAATTGAGATTGCTGACAGGTTACAGGCGAATTACTTTCAGGATACGACGAGTCTTTGTGTGGTTTTGCGTTCAGCAAACATGAAGCAACCACTGGTAGAACTCTGTAAACACAGTTTTCTGAAAGATGAAACAAGTTAATGAAAGTCCCAAATGGAGAGAGAGAGAGAGAGAGAGAGAGAGAGAGAGAGAGAGAGAGATTTGTTTTGCTGGGTTGAGTTAAACCACTACACTAGTCTAGTTCTTGTGGACCTTTTGGTCCTGATAGTCTCAAGTTCGTATATGAACCTTATGGCTTAACGAGGAAAAAGTAGAACTGTTGGTTCAGTTGTTGAATAATCGAATTGTTGGTGGTGTTGGTTTTGTTGAAATGAACCAGCCCAGCCCTGTTTATATAGGCAAGGGTAGTTGAGAGTTTCGATCTAGAGTCCATAAAGCCATTGGACCATTTCTGACCGTTGGAGAGAAACTAGCCATTATTGACAGTTTTTTACCGTTAGTGCATGTGGGAGACTAATTGTATGCTAGCCGTTTAGAGATAGTAACCTGTTGTTTCTGACTGTTGGGCTAGCCATATGCAACAATTTCTGCATGATTTGGACTATTACTGTAAAAGCCGTTATACCAAGTCTCTTAAACAACTCTAGAACCCCTTATAAAAGGTAGAAATGTCTCTATGTCATACCTCTTTCCCACGACACTCCTCAACTCCGAATCCAGCCACCTAACCCATCACATAAGCCACCGTCGCACTAGTCTCACTCTGGTTCGCGGGGAGCGACCCATCTGCAACACGATGTGCACATGCGAAGTGCAAAGTGTGCCACTAGCACTTTCACAGTCACACTGCCTCACATGCCCATGCCTACGCCACGAGTCCGTTGTCCATGACCATGCGCGCGTGTGTTTTAGTGTGAACGTAAGCCTTGATAGTCCCCTCTCCCACCAATGAAACCTTACGGTAGTCAATACCCTACTTATGAAGTTACTCTCTCTCTCTCTCTCTCTTATCTAGTATGAGATTATTTCCAAAAATGGGGGCAGGATCACTTGAACCACATGGTGAAGAATTAGAGCACACCATTAAGAACATCCCGTGAATTGTGAAAGTTTTGGTATTTGTTTTTTCTGTCATCCAGGTCCATGCAACCTTATGAACACCATATAGTGAGGCGAGTAAACATCGCAGTGGCCATAGGATGGTTTCGTCATGATCACCACTACGCCTACAATTGATATGTGAAAAAGGACGGATGGCATGTATAAAACCCATGCATTCCGGTGGACCCCACAAAGCACCTGGACCGATGCAAAAAAAAAAGAAAAGAAAAGAAAAAAGGCTAGTGGTCAGTGTTCTATGGCCCCACCTTGATGTATATGTCTCATCCATGTTACCCATCCATTTTTTCATATCATTTTATGGTATTAGCTCAAAGACGAGGTAGATCCAAATCTCAAGTGGGTATAATAGGAAATGGTGTTGATTGAACGGCCACGGTGAAAACTTCCTGAGGGCCACAAAAGTTTTGGATGATATTTGATTTTTCCCTTCATCTAGGTTTGTATGAGCTAATCAACATTGGATGTCAAATAAATATTACAGTGGGCCATAAGAGGATTTTAATGGTGGACATTCAATCATGGTGGGCCCAAGGAGCACTGATCACCAGCCACCTGGCTAGTGGCAGCCTCACTAACCAAACGTGTAGATTGCCTACTGACGGTGCCATTAGCCAGCGGCTATGGACAGCGCACCGTGGTCTTAACTGTGATATATTTGTTTTATCCACTCCGTGGGCACGAGACGAAATGAGCCGGATCCAAATCTCAAATAGACGAGAAAGGGGTGGTGATTGAATGCCCACCATTAAAAACTTCCTACAGCCACTCTAATATTTATTTGCCATCCAACATGTCGATTAGGTCACAGATGAAAACAAAACACAAATATCAGCTCCATCCAAAACTTGTGGCCCATGAAATTTTTAATGGTGAGCGTTCAATTACCACTGTATCCTGTGGTGTAGTCTGCATGGGATTTGAATCTGCGTCATCTTTGGGATTAGGCCAGAAAAATGGATGACGGCCTGGATGAAACATATACATCACGGTGGGGCCCACATATCACCGGCCAGCAGCTACTGATAGTGTCCATAGGCAATCCACGTCCCCAAACCGCGTCCTACGTTGACCACGTACGTCCAGGACAGTACCAATCCGCGTCCTTGCCCACAACTTTGGAAAGTTGGTTATTTAAAAGAATAAAAAATGCCAACAAGAGGACTTGCGCTGGCCGGGCTTCCTTAGCAAATAATAAAACATTGACCAGACCCGACCCGATAGCAATAGCACGGCACCTTCAGAGAAAGTTCGCCTCGTAGGATCGCTGTCACACGGTGGACCGCCCAATTGAGGACGCGGATTGCGTCCTTCCTCAGTATGGAAGCGTCCATACTGAGCTGTGGAGGGGCCCACCGTGATATATCTGTTTATCCATGCCATCCTTCCATATTATATGATCATTTTAAAGCCATGACAGAGAGAACGGGGCAGATCCAGCGCTTAGGTCGGCCACACCAAATAGCGAGCTTGGTTGCATTAAATGCAAGGATTATCTTTGGTGTGGTCGACCTGAGCGTTGGATCTGTCTTGTTCTTTGTCTGATAACTTAAAATAGTCATAGAGAAGGGATGGACAGCGTGGATAAGCGAATACATCACGGTGGCCCCCTCCACAGCTCAGTATGTACGCTTTGCCTCCATACTGAAGGACGCAATCCGCGTCCCCCAATTGCAGGCTCAACTAGATAACGGTTGGATTCATCATCTTCAGAAAATTGTGGCAGGCGTTGGATATTTTTCATAGAGATTCACGAGCAGATTTTAATGTGGCTCACACATGTACAAATATGGCTCATTCGTCATTATTAACAGTTCCAATTTCTCCTGCATGTGTGGCCCACCTGATGTTTGTGCCAGAACCTGTTCACAATCGTCCCTTCCCCCACCTAATGAATGGCCCAGAATCCCAGATCTTTCACACGCGTGGGTGGTTAGTAACGTCTTCGATCTCATCACTGGAATCATCAACAACGCCCCTAGTTTGTGGGTCCTTGCATATGTAAAATTAGCTTTGTGGTTCTATCCCTTGTGTCAGGTCCATAGAAAAGAAAATTAGGTAGATCCACTGCTCAGATGGGCCACATCATATGGAACAAGAGGATGGGATTCCAACCAAAGGTTTGTTTGTGGGGCCACCATGGTGTATATCTTTCATCAAACCCGTTGATCAGGTGTAGTTCACCTGGATGAACAAAAGACACAAAGTCAAGCCTCATACAAAACTCAATGCAAGCCACACCGTGTGAGCTTAGCATTTACGTGAGAAATCTTACATTGTTTCCAATGGTGTAGCCCATATGATTTTTCAATGAAGCTTATCTTCTGTATATACGGTCCAAACGATAGTTCTCACACGATGGACAGTCGATTTCATATATACTCCCACAAGCGTTAAAGGCGATTCTGGTCCAACACCTTCTCGTTCACGCCTTAGGAAGTTTCCTCGAAACTTCAGCCCCATATGCCTTTGAATAACGTGGTGGACACAAAAAGAGAGAATAACAATATCTTCCCAATGACGATGCTTCTTTGTGGTTGTGGAAGGTTGGAGAACATCTAAAGCTCTCATTCACACGTTTTGTGGGCCTTGCCCTTGGTTACTTTCTGCGTTGATTGATGATGGGGTGTTTTTTCAATGCTTTTTATTGCCCATCACTATTCCCATCCAACTGACTTTTCAGTTATAAAGATCTTGCTTGAATTTCGTGCACGCAAGGCTGCAACCCTGTACCCACTGAAAGTCAATGCCTAGCAGTGTACTATTGTCCTTGTTTTCCACTAGGAGGATTTAGGGTTTAGGGTTTTAGAGTAACAATGTACCCTTTTCTTTCTATTTGAAAATAGGCCTTGCTTGATATAGACTAAGGGTCTGTTTGGATTCATGGAATTCCTTGTAATGGTTGGTATTTTTGTAATAATTATGTCTTTCAGGGTATTCAACCTGATTTCTACAAAAAGGTCATAATACAGTTCATTTCAAGCAGTTGTGGCTTAATTGAAGCAAATTCCAGTTACAATAGTAAATTAGGTGATTGGATACGTAATCCTAACTTCCTATATCAATGGTATTTAGGGTAGGACAAACCGGGCGTGGCTTCGGTGGATCCCGGATCCACCCACGTGGGTAGATCCTTAACTTTATGGCCCTCCTTGATGTATGTACTTCACATCCATGCCGTCCATCCTCGCAGCCGGATTTAGGCGGAAAGCGGTGGAAACAAGCCTTCATGACGGTGTGATTCCCGATGAATGAAATATCAGTGAGATATTGCATATCCAATCAAAAGACTTCCTTTGGAAGTTGTGCCTTTACTACCCTTTACGGCTGTTTCCAAAAATCCAAACAGGCCGTAAAGCTTTATGGCCTATTTGGCCCACGGGGTTAAATGGTATGGAATTGTGTTAGATGGGATTAACACAATTATTGCACACTGATTGCATGTCTGGAAATATCAATGTATTTTGCCCACCAAATCCCCATGTTTGGATAAGATTCTTCCTCAAGTAAAAACACTGTATAAAGTAAAACCCTGTTTGGTGGATGATGGATTTGTAATCAACAGACCAGATTCATAACTGATGTTGGTCACTTGCACACGTATACAACTCAAATGTTAGGTGTAAAGGATGTACATGGTGGATTGCATGGATAAAACACATGCATTAATGTGGGGACCACAGATGTGGATTTCAAAATCCACCGGAAATCCCGCATGGGACTGAATACAATTTCGTTCCACCTAATCCCATACCTTCCTGTGTCTCCAAACGTTCCATGGAATTTGCACGGAACGAAATGCAATTCCATCCCACTTAATCCCTCTTAAGCCCAGGTACCAAACAGGCTCATGGGTGACAACTTGCCATTTGTAAGAGGTCCAAGTGCCTGTTATGGGTAAAGAGTCGACCTGAAAGACAACAGATTGTGCCGACCTGGGAAAGAAGAGCCGACCCGATTCAGGTCCCGGATACGAGTCGGGTCGTATTGACCCGATGGAAACTGGTCGGCTCGGCCATATGTAATGAAGATCGTCCTAAGCGAGCTGGATTGTAAATCCGCAGTCTTAAGATTACTCCGAGATATCAGGAGGAAAGATCGACATCCCCAGCTTTCAGGGATAAGCATCTTCGTTTGTTATGGGAAGATCCGAAGATCTCGGAAACCCAGCTAGCAGTCCGCTGGAATTACGACTCTCCAAAAGGCAAGCAGTTTCGCAACCAGAGCCTATAAATAAGGATATTCTCTCCATGATCAAGGTATGAAAGCTAATATCGATCTACACTAAGATATTGATTTATCCAGAAAAGTGCTGATTTAGGCATCGGAGGGTTATTGGCTGGACCCCAGCCACCCTCCTTATCCTCTGTGTTCTTTTGTAGGATCTAAGGATTCCATCATCTCAGTCTTCTTTCATCGGAAGTCCGACTTCACTCAACTGTCCAGATCATAAATCTACATTTTCGTCTGTTGACCATTTTTTGGTAACAACAGATTGGCGCCGTCTGTGGGAATCGCCTTCTTCCTTTAACTAGGAAGTCCGTGTTCTCACCCCATTGTCTAAGACGACCTCATCTTCTCTCCCTTTCGTAATGGTTGGGAAGAGAAAGTACAAAGGGAAAGCACTCGCAATCGACGGACCTTCAGACGATCAGATGTCAGAAAATGAAGGATCTTTTCCCGAAACTCCCGCTATTAGGGCTGTAAATGGTCGGGTTCGGGGCGGGTTTAGCCAAAACCAGACCCGCCCATTTACTAAACGGGTCTGGGTCCAAATTTTAGACCCAGACCCTTTTACTAAATGGGCGGGTCCGGGTCGGGTCCGAGTCAGCCCATTAGACCCATTTATAAATGGGTCCGGGTCTGGTAGAGGGAGATCCACCCAGACCCATTTATAAATGGGCCGGGTCTAATGGGTCCGGGTCTGGATCAAGTATGCAAGCATTTTACAAGGCTTAAAACCGGGTCTGGACGGGTCTGGGCTGGACGGGTCCCTTGTAACATAGACCAAACCCGCCCACTTACTAAATGGGTTTGGGTCGGGTCGGGTCGGGCCTAAAATAAAGGAAACCAGACCCAAACCCGTTTAACAAATGGGTCTATTCTTGGACCCAGACCCGTACCATTTAACAAATGGGTCGGGTCTGGGTCAGGTCTAAATGGGTTGGGTCCGGGTACCCCATCGGGTCCACTGACCCATTTACAGCCCTACCCGCTATCCAGCTCGGTGGGAACTCTCCTCTTTTTGCTCAGCAGGGGGGACAACAGAGACCTCGTAACCGAGGAGTCAGGTTGTCTCTTCTCGAAGAGTAGGTAGGGGGTGTTAACCAAAAGCTGGGGGGGGGGGGGGGGGGGTGGTGTCGACGAACGACTGAGCTACGTGGATTGTGCATCCACATGATGACTCCCTCGTCGTCTCAATGGTAGTGGCGAACAAAAGGCTCCACCGGATGATGATCGATATAGGAAGCTCGTCAGACATTTTGTACGCATCAGCTTTCGAAAGAATGAAGATCGATCGCTCCAGATTAAGGCCAGTCAAGACAGCATTAACTGGATTCACAGGAGATAGCGTCATGCCGGAAGGAGAAATAACTTTACCAGTCACGGCCGAGGAAGAACCTAATCAAAAGATGATTATGGTCGATTTCCTCGTTGTGAACACCCCTTCCGCCTATAATGCCATCATCGGCCGCCCTATCTTGTGAGCTCTCAAAGCTGCCGTCTCTATCTATCATCTAACGATGAAGTTCGAAACCGATGAAGGGGTCGGCGTAGTCAGGGGAGACCAACAAGAAGCCCGGCGTTGCTATGAACTTTCTCTGAGAGGGAAAAATAAGGGCACAATATCAACTGTCTCTCACGCGTCCTCCTTGGACCCGAGAGAAGACGAGCAGGAGCGCGGATCACCAGCAGAGGAGTTGGTAGATATTCAATTATCGGAGGCCGACCCGAGCAGGGTCATTCAGATCGGGTCACGTTTAACAAATGAGGTACGAAATAGTTTGATATACTTTTTAAAGGAGCATATGGATGTCTTTGCATGGTCCCATGAAGAAATGCCCGGAATCTCTCCTGAGGTAATAGTCCACCGACTCAATGTCGATCCGAACATGAGACCGATCCGTCAAAAAGGGCGTACTTTCAACACGGAAAGGTACGCGATAATTGAAGAAGAGGTGCAGAAGCTACGTAAGGCAGGGTTTGTTCAAGAAATACGCTATCCAGATTGGTTGGCGAATGTTGTCCTCGTCAAAAAGACCAATGGAAAATGGAGGGTCTGTGTGGATTATACCGACCTGAACAAAGCTTGCCCTAAGGACAGCTTCCCGCTACCAAGGATAGATCAGCTCGTCGACGCAACTGCTGGGCACGAACTCCTCAGCTTTATGGACGCTTTTTCTGGTTATAATCAAATCCAAATGTATGCTCCCGATCGGCAAAAGACCGCATTCATCACGGACCGGGGGCTCTACTGTTACAAAGTTATGCCCTTCGGACTCAAGAACGCCGGGGCAACGTACCAACGACTGGTAAACAAGATGTTTGTGGATCAACTAGGCAAAACTATGGAGGTATATGTCGACGACATGCTCGTCAAAAGTAAGCGTTCAGAAAATCACGTCAACGACCTACGCACTGCATTCAGAATATTAAGGAAGTATCGTATGAAGCTCAACCCTAGCAAATGCGCCTTTGGAGTAGGCTTAGGAAAATTCCTTGGCTTCGTGGTAAATCAGCGAGGAATTGAAGCCAATCCAGAAAAAATCCAGGCCCTCCTCAATATGAGCTCGCCTCGCACAGTAAAAGAGGTCCAACGGCTCACAGGAAGGATCGCAGCACTCAACAGGTTCGTCTCGAAGGCTACTGACCGATGCCTTCCCTTCTTCAAACAGTTGCGTAAATGTTAGGAAATGACATGGACTCCTGAATGCGAGCAAGCTTTTGCAGAGCTGAAAGCCTACCTCGGCTCCCCGCCGCTGTTGTCCAAGCCAGTGCATAAAGAAGAACTGCTCCTGTACCTAGCAGTCTCAGAAGCGGCGGTCAGCTCGGCTCTAGTCCGAGACGACGAGGGGATACAAAGGCCTGTCTATTACACAAGCAAAGCCCTGATCGACTCGGAAACACGATACCCTCAAATCGAAAAACTCGCCCTGGCTTTAATCACTTTAGCCCGCAAATTGAGGCCATACTTCCAAGCGCATCCGATAGCTGTGCTAACTGATCAGCCGTTACGGCAGGTGCTGCAGAATCCTCAAACATCAGGTCGCCTCGTCAAATGGGCAGTCGAGTTGGGCGAATTCGATATACGATACTGACCTCGTGCCGCAATGAAGGGACAAGCTGTAGCCGACTTCATCGTCGAATTAACCGAGCCTCACGGGGCGGGGTGCGGTCGTGAACTTATCCAAAACCCGAAGGTAAAGCATATCATGCCTTCTTGGACATTGCACGTTGATGGGTCTTCCAATGCACAGGGCAGTGGAGCTGGCCTCGTTCTGTCCTCACCTGATGGGATCAAAATTCAGTACGCACTTCGATTCGGATTCCGGGCTTCAAATAACGAAGCGGAATACGAAGCCCTCCTAGCCGGTCTTCGCCTCGCCTCGGAAATAGGAGTACGATCGGTAAATGTATTCAGCGACTCGCAACTTGTGGTCGGGCAGGTGACTGCAGAATATCAGGCAAAGGGAGGAAGAATGGCTGCATATCTAAACAAAGGTCAGGAGCTACTGTTGCGATTCGACCATTATGAAATCGTTCAAATTCCACGAGATGGGAACACAAACGCAGATGCTCTCGCAAAACTTGCATCATCAGCAGACGACGAGCTCGGCAGAATGGTACCCGTCGAGTTCCTCCCTCAGCGTAGCATATCGTCAATTGAGTTCAAGGGGTTTTTCCAATATCGAAAAATCCAGATTGGAGAGATCCTATCATTCGATTTTTACGATCAGGCGAGTTACCCGACGACCAGAAAGAAGCTCGGCGCATCCGCTATAGGTCAGCTCGATATACACTGAGAGAGGGTGTCCTCTATAAGAAGGGTTTCTCCCGCCCGTGTCTGCGTTGTTTAGGACTCGAGGAAGCTGATTATGTATTACGTGAAATCCACTACGGATGTTGCGGGAACCATTCTGGGGCACGAGCACTTGCACAAAAATCAATCCGACAGGGATATTATTGGCCCACCATCCAACAAGACGCCCGAGAAACCGTCAAAAGATGCGATAAGTGTCAACGATTCGCCCCGATACCCCACCTGCCGCCTGAGGAGCTCACGCCCATGGCTGGCCCCTGGCCATTTGCTCAATGGGGAGTCGACATCATCGGTCCACTCCCAACGGGAAAAGGACAAGTTAAATATGCGATTGTCGCCGTCGACTACTTTACAAAGTGGGCTGAAGCAGAACCACTGGCCACCATCACAGAACAGAAGACGACGGACTTCATTTGGAGAGCGATTGTGTGTCGCTTCGGGATCCTGAATACCATAATCACGGACAACGGGCGACAATTCGACAATTAAGGTTTTCGTGCATTCTGCACTGGATTGGGCATTAAAAATGTACATTCGTCTCCTCACCACCCTCAAGCCAACAGTCAGGTTGAAGCAGTCAACAAAATTATCAAAAACCATTTCAAAATGAAGCTCGGAGATAGAAAGGGGGCTTGGGCGGAAGAGCTTCCCGAGGTGCTGTGGGCCTATTGAACCACAACTCGGTCTACTACTGGGGAGACCCCTTTCTTCCTGGCATTTGGAGCCGAAGCCGTTGTGCCTGTGGAAATCGGGCTGCCCACGAGCAGGACGAGCCATCACAGACCCGACCAAAATGAAGGTCAGCTGCGAATAGGTCTAGACTTACTGGACGAAGTAAGAGAAGCTTCTCAAGTACGTGTAGCTGCATATCAGCAGAGGGTCCGACCATACTACAACTCCAAAGTACGGGAGCGACGGTTCCGAGCTGGTGACCTCGTCCTTAAAAAGGTAAACATAAACGACAAGGCAGGTGTATTTGGCCCTAATTGGGAAGGACCGTTTAAGGTCGTCAATTCACATCGTCTCGGCACTTATCGGCTCAAAAACATGGAGGGAAAACCACTTCCTCATCCATGGAATGCCGAACATCTCAAAATCTACTATCCGTGAATAAAGAGCCGTCTTCAGCGCAAATTATGTGTTTCAGAACGATAATTTAATAAAATCTACTCCTAGGAGTTGTTTTACGATGTTCTTTCAATGCAACTTAATATCAGCATGGTATATTCGAGCTTGCTGTAATACTTGGGGCAATAGGTGGCCGGCCTGGCTGGCCAGTCCCAGATCAGTTCGACAATACAAAAATGAAATCTACAAAAATGAAATCTCAGAGGATTCAGCAAAATCTGCCTCAAAGGGCTTGTATTCAAAATTGAATGATGTGTACATCTCAAAAAAAAAATAAAATATATACAAGCCCAATCTAATCCTTGCCAGCCCCGGATGGGCCAGCACCTTCATCTCCGACCCGTGCCTCCTTCTCCTCCTCGTCCTCGTCCACAAGCGTAAGATCAAGGGTTGGGAAGTGCTTAAGTACGAGACGTCTGTATTCCTGGAGACCGTCGTTGTACAAATCCTCAGAAATGGCAGACAATTTCTCGTATTCGGCCTCGCCTTATTGATATCCGCCAGGGACTTTAGCTGGACCTCCTTCAGAAGCCCAGCCAGGCTCATCTTCTCCTCCTCGGCCGTCTTCAGAGCAGCCTCAAGGGATTCGGCCTTATTCCCGTCAGATACGGCCTTAGCCTCAGCCTCCTTCAGAGCCTCCTCCAGAGACCGGACCTGAACTTTAGATACCTCCAGCTCCGATTGCACGACCTTCAGCTCCGACTTGGAAGACTCCAGCTCAGACTTGGTAGACTTCAGCTCGGACTGAGCTTCCTTCAGAAGAAGGATACATTTCTTCAGCTCAGCCTTCACGGCTTCGGTCTTCGTCTTCCAAGAAGAGGCAGCAACCAGAGCTTTCTGCATCTGGTGGTTCCGCTCGGCCATCACCTGGCGGATCATGATAAGTGCAGCCGAATCCTGCGAAAGCAACACAGTTGACACATAAGTCATAAAGCATCATGGATATATGACAGAGGAAATTAAAAGTGTTCGTGAACTTACCCTAAGACTGCTCTCTATTACCACCCCGACCATCTGATCCGGGTCAGAGGAAGCAAGGGCATTCAAGTCCTGGGGGATGGTGTGGTTGACACGCATATATGCGTTAACACCCTCCATCCAGGACGAATACTGCTCCGTTAACGGAGGCATCTCGACCCGCTCTTCCCGTTGCTCGGCAGCAGCAGCACTTGGCTGAGGAGGAAGACTAGAGGAAGCACCTGCAGCCGGTTGGTCGGGTCCAGCTGCAGCAGGTTGGGAGGTCTGGGAGGAGACAGTTGGAGGCGCGGATATATTGATGAGCTCAGATCGGGAGCCCGAGTTATCCGGCACGTTGATCATCGGATCATCAGCAGATGTCACCGGGGTGGCCGTTCGCTCGGTTCTGGGCCCCGTTGGCTCGGTTCTGGGCTGTGCGGGATCCGAGCTGGGAAGTTGTCCTGACCCACAGACGAAGGATTGGGGCAGACGAGGCGGTCTCTGCGCCTCGGCGGTGGCCGTCCTATTTGTAGGGGGCTCGGTAGAGCTATGCCCGCGGTCTAGAAACCGAGCTGGAATCTTCCGCTTGGAAATTGCCTTCGGAGCTATTCCTGTCCAAAAAAATAAAAATAAAAAATGAGAGGACAACAAAACGAAAAGGCAAAGAAATATGTCATTATTTCAGCTTACCGACCTGCTTCAGCAATGGAGTTGAACGTGATCACTCTTCGGAAGTCCCTCTCTGCTGCAGAGAGAGCTCAGACTTTGTGGATCTGTTGCTCTTGAGCTACAGACAAAGCCACCCGAATGGTCGCCGACACTGCAGAAGGAGCAGATACATACTTTAGAAAAACTAAAGGGGTACAAAAAAGAGAAGGGCGGAAAAATCAGTTAGGTCGGAACTTCATCCAACCTGGCAGGGCAAAATCGGCTCGGACTCGGAATTTCAAGGGTTGAGGCTCGTCCGGCGCGCACTCCCAACTGCCCGACGCGAAGAACCACTTCCTCTTCCAAGTTTTGGTGGAGGAGGGCGTACCAGTGATCATCGACCCGCCCTGACCCGACAACGACGAAAGATAATAGAGTCCTTGGCCACCCAAGGACTTGAGAATGTACATGGAGAAGAGTTCATTGGAGGTAAACTCCTTATTTCCTAGCTTGTGCCAGAGTATATAGCATCCGACCATGCACTTCCATGCATTCGGTTGCAGTTGGCTCGGAGACAGACCTAAGACGCTAAGGACTTCCCTCACAAAAGGGTGTAAGGGTAACCTCAGCCCGGACTCTAAGTGCATTAGAGAAATTACTACCTCCCCGGCTTTAGGTCGGCTCGGCCTATCGGCTCGGTCAGGAACCCTAAAATCTATGTAGTCTGGGAGTTCGTATATCTCCTTCGCAACATCCAGCTCGTCCTGGGTAATCTGCGAAATCACAGAATCTAATTCAAAGGGTTCTTTCTGGGCCTTGGCACTGCCGGCAGCTGACCCAGGAATGTCAGACCCCCCCTCTCCGACGGTCTTATCTACCCTCACCCCAGAATCCGATTCACTGGAGTTTTCCCCCTCGTGACGAAGGAGAGGTAAGTCAGACTCACGGTCATCATACCTCACCTTGAGGATGGCCTCAGAACACGAGGTTTCTGGTTCCGACATTTCTCAAAAAAAGAAAAAGGGGGAGGTGGAAGAAAAGAAAATCTTTTGAAAGAAAGAAAAAGGAGCGTACCAGAACGCTGGCACGGCCGCGGGGAGGAAGAAAGTTGAAGAAAATGGGGGAGGAAGAAGAACCAGGATACGGAGGCAGAGAAGATAATGAAAAAAGGTTTCCAAAATCCGGCTAAGTATTGGATTATATACTCGGGAAAGGATTTGGGCCCTGCACAGGTCTCATCGCATTCAATGCGAAAGCGACATGTGGCAACTCCCTACTTGGTGAATTCGAAAAGCTGCGCCATTCAGGACACGCGGCGACACCCCGTTCGATTAAATCATATCGACGATATCACGCCGTACGGAGGAATGATGACCCCTCGATATTTCAAGAGACACATTTAATGCCCTCGATATTTCGAGATACGCATTTAATGCCATTTTCCCGCCCATCGAAACGGCGGCGTTGCGGATACTAAACGACGAAAAGCATTTAGGTCGGCAAGTTCCTCTTGCATTTTTTACCCCCGAGCTGAGCAGAATACACTCGAGGGTAAAAGGGGGCTTCTGTTATTGGTAAAGAGCCGACCTGAAAGACAACAGATTGTGCAGACCCAGGAAAGAAGAGCCGACCCGATTCAGGTCCCGGATACGAGTCGGGTCGTATTGACCCGATGGAAACTGGTCGGCTCGGCCCTATGTAATGAAGATCGTCCTAAGCGAGCTGGATTGTAAATCCGCAGTCTTAAGATTACTCCGAGATATCAGGAGGCAAGATCGACATCCCCAGCTTTCAGGGATAAGGATCTTCGTTTGTTATGGGAAGATCCGAAGATCTCGGAAACCTAGCTAGCAGTCCGCTGGAATTACGACTCTCCAAAAGGCAAGCAGTTTCGCAACCAGAGCCTATAAATAAGGATGTTCTCTCCATGATCAAGGTATGAAAGCTAATATCGATCTACACTAAGAGATTGATTTATCCAGAAAAGTGCTGATTTAGGCATCGGAGGGTTATTGGCTGGACCCCAGCCACCCCCCTTATCCTCTGTGTTCTTTTGCAGGATCTAAGGATTCTATCATCTCAGTCTTCTTTCATCGGAAGTCCGACTTCACTCAACTGTCCAGATCATAAATCTACATTTTCGTCTGTTGACCATTTTTTGGTAACAACAGTGCCCATCAGCTTTCTCCAGCCCAAAATTTTTAGGCCAGTTTGCTCGTTAGGTAGCCCAATTATAAAAGAGAAATGGATTAGGTTGAAGAATAAACCAAGAATATGCATTTAATGTGCAAAATATACATGTATGGCCTACATATGGGTAGACCATCCTCACCTTTTGCCGATGGCATCTATTTGTGGGTCCCACTTTGATGAGTGGCTTGGATCTCAAGTTTTTTTTTTTTTTTTTTTTTCTAATAGAATGGCTGTCGAGTAGAGCTGGGCATGGGTCGAGTCAACTCGGTTGACTCGACTCGTCCGAATTGAGTAGACTCGACTCGAGCTGATCTACTACCAACGGACGGTCCAGGATCGAGTATTATGAATAGGATCCGAATCCAGATCGAGTTGAGTCTGGTCCATTAGTAATCCGATTCGACTCGTAATCCAACTCGATGCGGAATCGACTCGATCCGTAATTGATCTGACTCGATCGGGTAGTAAAAGTATAAAAAAAACTAATTCATTTATACGTTTACCCAACTCAGCCGCACGCTCGACCCCGTCCCCACCTGAACCCTATCCCAACTTTCCTTCCCTCCTCACCCTCTCCTGAGCTCGCCGGTGACTGGACCTCCTCCTCCTCCTCCTCTCACTCCCTCCCTCCCTCTTCACTACTCTTCACTCTTCATTGAACTCGCGTCGGACCCTCTGGCAGCTAGCCAGCCAGCCCAGACGCCAGACGCTTGCTCATCGCACCAGCTAGCCCGATCGTAGTCTCCGCTTGTCTCGACTAAAGCAACCCACCCAATCAAAGAATCAAAGTCTCAAAGGTATAACCCGACCCATTTTTGCCTCATTTTCATATTATTGTTCAATAAATTTGGGGGTTTTTTATTCGTAAAGAGAACTGAAAGATGATTCAGGCGACGAAGGTGATTAGGGCGACGAAGGTGGAGGCGGTGATTACTTCTATGGGCATGGATACTCAGACAACACTCCACATGCATTCATCATACAGAGGATATTATTGAATGAATGAATGAATGTGTAATAGAATATGCTTAAGTGTGTATATATTTGACTTTTCGAACAAATTTTATGATTTCTATAAGTGCGTGTTTGTGTTTATGTGATATGTTTTGAGTTTTTTATGATTTTTGTCATTTTTTTTTTTTGCATTTTTTTGCATTTATTTTGAATTTTGATTTTTTTTTTTTTTTTTTGAATTTTAGCCCTAACTCGAACTGACTCATTCTGACTCGATCCTACTCGGTCGCTGTGACCGGGTCGGACTCGGATTGGACTAGATCACTCCCAACTTGATTCGGCTCATGTCAGGGCTAGCTGACTTGATTTAGAATCTGATCCGACTTGGTTAAGGCTCAGTCCTTGCCCGGATAGGATCGAGTCAGCCCTAACTCGTTCCGACTCGACTCGATGCCCAACTCTACTGTCGAGTCCTCCCTTTTGATCCCGGTCACCATCGGGGGTTCCCATGGGTTACATGCATTGCTCTTACATATCATTGTGTTGATCTGTGGCATAATGCATCATCGACATGATAGGTCATGTTGAATACTATGTTGGCGCCAATCTTGAAAGTTGGGATTCAGAGCTTTGGTGGAAAGTAAAATTATAAATGAATGGGGAGAATAAGGGGTGGTTTGGTAGCTTGGATTTTGGTAGCCTTCCAAAATGCCCCTGGATTTTTGGGTGGATTTCAAATCATGTTTGGCCCTTGAATTTTGAGTGGATTTCAAGCCTAGTTGGATTGAAAATCCTCTAAAAGTCTACTTTTAATTCTTCTCGAAAAGGTGGGATGCAAAATCTTATGATTTTCCATCCTCTCCAATGGTCATAATGACTCTCTCCTCTTTGTAGAGAGGGGCATTCATGTGCCCTCCTTCCTACTTGTAGAATTATGTAGAAGTGAGAAGAAAGAGAAAAAGAGAAGTAGAAAGAGAATGGAGAGAGAATACAACTAGGGCTACATGCCCTTACTCTCTTTTATATTAAGTTTAAAAAAGTAAAAATCCCAAAAACTACACCTCACAATATGGCATTTTAATATTTAGTGTACCTAATTGACTAAATAAAGAGAAACATGGATTAAACTCAATATTGGGTGGGCAGTACCATTGTACGAGTCCTTATTTTATTCATCTAGTATGGCCCACATCCACAATTATTCTCTCTCCCCCTCAAGTTGGAGTATAAATAGAGTTGATGCCTAACTTGGAATAAATATGTGCATACTGACTGTGGCTAAGAACTTTGGTAAATACATCAGCAAGTTGATCTTTAGACCAAACATATGACATAAATTTCACTAGTAAAAACCTTCTCACGTGTGAAATGACAGTCGACTTCAATGTACTTGGTTTTCTCATGATAAACTGGATTATTTGCAACATGAGAGGTTGTTTGATGATTGAAAAATAACTAGATTGATATGCTTATTGCAAAATTCATTTCTTGCAACAGTTTCTTGATCCACACGAGCTCATAATTGGCATGAGCTATCACCTTGTATTTTGCTTCAGTGCTTGATCGAGTTACAACATTTTGTTTTTTACCCTTCCACCTGACCAAATTTTCTCTAATATATGTGTAGTACCTAGTAGCAGACCGCCTATTAGTCAGAGTGTCTGCACAATCTACATCAAAATACCCTGTAAATTGAAGATGACTATTCTTTTTATATAAAATTTCCTAGCTCTGGGCTCCTTTAAGAGATTGCATCATCTGTACAACTTCATCCACGTGAGGTACCTTAGGAGAACTCATAAATTGACTCACCACATTCACAACATATGAATACTTGGCCCAATGGTTATTAGGTATTTATGTTTTCCAACCAATCTTCTACACCTTCTTGGTTCTTTAACCACATCTCCTTGATCACAAATTACTTTACTATTTTGGATATATTGATGTATCAACTGGTAGTATCAAGAATGAAGGTTTCTATGAGCAAATACAAAACATATTTACTTTGATATAGATTAATGCTTTCCTTTAATTTGACAACTTCAAACCCAAGGAAATATCGAAAATGACCCAAGCTTTCGTCAGGAAGTGACGTTGAAGATACTTCTTAAGATCCTTAATTCCTTTACTATCACTCCTTGTAACCATAATGTTATCTACTTATACAACTAATACAATCAGACTTGAGGTACCTCTTCGTATGAAGACAAAATGATCAACATCGCTTCGAATAAAACTGTAGGCCAACACAACCTTATTAAATTTGTCAAACCATGCACATGGTGACTGCTTCAACCCATAAATTGTCCTTTTCGGTTTGCAAACTGTCTTTAACTCTCCTTGAGCAACAAACCGACATGGTTGCTTCATATAGACATCTTCTTTGAGGCATTGTTTGGAGTATCCTCGGTATCTCAATAATTCATCCCTGATATTATTCGTATCTCCAGCTCGATGATACCAATAACACCGGTAATATAAAAAATTCTAGGTATCGGTGATATATCTCTAAGGGCTCGTTTGGTTTTTCAATTTTCTATGAAATGCAAAGTAAATGAGCCATCATCATTATTTCCAGTGTTTATTTAAATAGGTATTATGACTTGTAAATCAAGAATCAAAGACACTTGTAAAGGATGTAGGTAAAGTCAATTGTAATCATTACATTTTCACATTATAAAACTACCAGTTTTACAATGATTTGTGGGTGAAACAAACAATGTAGAAAAATCATCAGTGTAGTCCAATTAAGTGATGTCACCACACAATTACATGAGTAAATAATCATTACCCATTGTGGAATTAGGGTTGTCAATGGGCCGGGCTCAGGCTTGCCAAAATAAGTTTTTTAAATAGGCCCGGCCCGAAACAATTTAAAATTCGGGCCGAGGCCAACCCCAGCCTGGCCCGTTGACAGCCCTATGTGCAACACACCCTCGCGGGTGGGCCGGCTCGCACCTTGGCTTTTCTCCTCCTATAATCTCTCGTGTGTTGCAAATGGGGGTATTGACTTAGATGAAATGATGTATATTTTTGGACTTGCCACTAGCCAATGAAAGCTTAGAATTTATAACTGGCTAGAAATTGTAGAATCGCTTATGAAATCAGGGATTTGAAGATCTCTTGATCCGAATGATTGCTACACTTGGTTTACGGAAGAAGATTCTAAGGGAGGGCCTTGGTGACTGAGAAGGAAGGGATTATGCACCCTTTTGTTCGCCTACACAGAGTGCGGTCTCTACTTTACGAGATTTTGAATTTTTCGGGAATTCGGGGGGATCTCTAG
Source organism: Liriodendron chinense (assembly GCA_003013855.2). Classification (NCBI taxonomy): domain Eukaryota; kingdom Viridiplantae; phylum Streptophyta; class Magnoliopsida; order Magnoliales; family Magnoliaceae; genus Liriodendron; species Liriodendron chinense. The sequence continues at coordinate 386,089 of ML058555.1, forward strand.
AAGTTACTATATTTAGGGTCCAGTGGACAAACATTGGAGAAAATGGACAAAAAGTAGACAGATATGAGAGTGCGGTGCTCGTGTGCTATGTGTGGGACAATGGTGTGAACTAATGGAGATGTGAGAATAGAAAGAGGGAAACCAAGCACTCTTAGATTAAAAGAGATAGCTGGGTGTTTCTGATTCTAACTCTACTCCATTGATTGTCGAATTCCAAAAATCGGTAGCCTATTGGCATAGAGAAGATCACGTGAGGGAGGAGAACACCGTAAGCCTTCGGACAATGTTTTAAATAGCTATGCTATATAGAGCGTAGCTTATGATACATAGCGTAGCTTAGCAAAAACGCTACGTAGCTCATGAAAATAGCTTAAGTTGCTTGTAGTGTACGCTACATGATTAATTTGGATACGCTACACGCTTCATAGACTACGCTACACGCTACATAGCTCACATTACAAGTCATTTTTCACTATAACATTAAAATCAATAATTTTTTAATGATTTGTTACATTTTTCTATTTCAATGAAAATTCGTTAGTCTTTTCAATGCTTTTAGTAAAATAATATAAGAAATAATTTTAAATAAGTTTTATTGCTCTTTCACTTTTATACTCAATCATTACTGCTTGCTATTACTTTAGGTTGCATTTGGTTGCACCAAATATCATGAAATTTTGTTAAATTTTATTATTTATCATCTAATTTGGTGCAATCAAGTGCAACCTTGATTAAAAATCTAAGTAGTGTGTAGCGTACGCTACACGCTATGTAGCTTACGCCTCACGCTTCAAAGGGGTGAAGGCTACGCTGCACGCTATTCGCTATTTAAAATACTGCCTTCGGAACCCTCCCTAAAGCTCTCTTAAGCTTCCTCCTTGTAGTTGCGGATGCCTCTCCTTGGTCCTGATTTTTGTCAAATGAGGGACGTTGGCTTGATATTTATACACATGACCGGCGGGAATCGAATTCCCTCCGGTTACTAACATGGCATATATGCACATTTTTTAGATGCCTGGGGTGAGAAAAGCTTGTGCAGCTGATAAATGGTCGTTGAAGGGCCGACTTCGAGGCATTTTTGCCACCTCAGCTAATAGTGGACCCCATCTGTTCGCCCAGATCACTGCCACCTGACCGGCTGTAATCAAATTCCCAATGGTCATGTTTGGCCAATCAGGACCGTCAGTTGGTTACGGATGGGCCTAAGTATCCCTTCGTTGCACTTCAATTCCTCTTGCTATGCTTCGTTGGGTCTATTTGATGCTCATTTCAAGAATTCGCTACGATCGTGCGAAGTATTATCTACACTTTTGGATGGGGTGTCTACAACACCCATTTACAACCAACATATCAACATCACCAATTTATTGCCAATTTTCAATTGTGTAAATTCTAGGTGTTGCTTGTATAGCCAATTTATCAACGATATTTCTATAATATCACCAATGTATCGCGAATGTGTATATGTGCATGCACGCACGCACGGATGGATCGTGGATGTGTGTTTATATATTTGCATGTGCATGCATGGATGGATGGATCCACCATTTTCCCCAATGTTTCCTAGAGTAAGCCATACATTCTTTTAGGCCCCATTGAAGGGAAACTTATTATTTAATTCCTAAACATGCAAATATGTGTATTTTAGCATCTTCAGAAGTATCATTGAAAAATCCCACCATTTCCCCCATGTTTATCTAATGTTTTCTTGAGTTAGCATTACATGCCTTTGGACCCCCATTAAAGAGAAACTTATTATGTGTCTTTTTTGCAATTATTTGATTCCTAAATCGGCAAATGTGTATTTTAGCATCTCCTGAAGTTTCATCGAGAAATTCTACCATTTCCTCGTGTTCGATATGTCTGCTCATAATTCCTTTGTAACATTAGCTAACGGCACTACAATCCGTGTGTCTGAGTTGGGTGCTACTTATTCTACTCCATGTCTTCCATCATCAACACCATTATATATTCCTAAGTTTCTTTTGCATTTGTTGTCAATAAGTGAGATAACTAAAACCTCGAATTGTTCTGTTACGTTTTATCCTTCATATTGTGAATTTTAGGATCTAAAGACGGGGATGATGATAGTTGGAGGACATGAAGCGAATGGTCTTTATTATCTCGATAATGAAATAATTGAAATTACATTGCGGACAAATATCTCACCTCATTAGTGGTATTACATGCTTGGTCACCTTTTTTTTTTTTTTGAGTAGCTTGAAGAGTCTTTCACCTTTGTTGTCTTACATGTTTGAGTTAGAGTGTGAAGCTTACGAGTTAAGCATGCATCATAGTCTCATTTCCACCCTATGTGGACAAAAGGAGTGATAGTCCTTTCTCTTTAGTACATTTTGATATTTAGGGTCCAGTTTGTATTACTAGTTTATTTGATTTCAAGTACTTTATTATCTTGGTGGATGATTATTTTCGCATGACTTGGTTATATTTAATGAAAGATCATTCTTAAATGTTTCTTGCTTTAAGGAATTTTGTATGAAAATGCAAACACAAGTCAATTCTAGGGTGCGCATTCTATGTTCAGATAATGTTAGAGATATGTATATTATGAATTCAATTCATTTCTTTCATCTCATCACAATATTCATCAAACCTTGTACGCACACACGCTACAACAAAATTATGTAGCTGAATGTAAGAATCAACATGTACTTGAGGTTGCTTGGGCGCTGTTATTAAATATGAAGGTTTTAAAAACGTTTTAGGGTGATGCATTCTTCATTGCATGCCATTTAATAAATCGGATGCCTTCATCTGTTTTAGATGGCAAATCTCATTTTTTTGTCCAAGTGTTCCTATGTCCTCCTTTCTTCCTAAAGTGTTTGGGTTTCTGTGTTTCTTACATTGGTTAGATCATGTTCTTAACAAGTTTGAACCAAAGGCCGTCAAATGTATTTTTCTTGGAAGCTCACGTACTTAATGAGGATAAAAACGCTATAATCCCGTCTCTCGTAAAACTTGACATTCTTTGAATACACTCTTTATTTTTTTAAAGGTTGTAACTCATTGCAGTTTGGAGGGATTTCTGCTACTCTTCCCATTGTGCCCGACATAACTTTTTGATGGGGACATCACAACATGCACGCCTTTATGCACGTACTAAAGGAGGAGGCGGGCCCCAATCTCTCTTTGGCTTGGCGAGGACCCATCTTAAGACCCCACATAGCATATACCCGTATCTGGAAGACTCCACACTGGGAAGATGCATGTGGGTTGTTTTAGGGAGTGATTTGGACCGCTGGATTTAATGGACACGATGATCGAACCATTGGATTGCATGGAGGACTCGATCGGACCGTTGATTGTCGGCCATCGGCATCATGGGAAACCTTGGGCCACCTTAGATTCTTGGATTGATTTTATTTTATTTATTCAGTGGACCGGATTACATTATTTACGTTATTTTGATACTTGTTGCACTAGTTTTTTGAGACAGGACGTTTAGGAGGAAAAAGATCTAGCATTTTGGACTTTTTAGGCCAAATAGGCTATAAAACCCCACACGTCCCCCCCCCCCCCTAGATTTATTTTTTTCTTAATGGTATTTGGAATAAAAAAAACTCAAGAGCTTTCTTCTTCTCCTCCTTCTATGGTGTATGAAGATTTTCAAGGTGTGAAGCCTTACCTTTGTGTGAATCCAAGGGTTTACTTCGTGGTGTGAAGCCACAATCTTCTCTCTCTCCTTCTTCTTCTTCTCCATCAAGGTATTTTCTATCAAAACTCATCTCCATCATCTCCATCTCACTCCCCTTCTTCCCCCTCAAGCCGAAACCTTTTTTTTTTTTTTTTCATCAATCACACCCATGCAAACCACAACCCCAACCTTCCCTCCACCCAACCGACCACACGCATGTGATCCCACTCACACACATGCGTACGTGCACATGCACGGGCAGCCCTGTGCATCCATTCCCTTTCCCCTTTCGTTGTCCCTTTCGATTTCCCTACCCTCTAGGTTAAAACCCCTCTCAAATCCCTAACCCTAGAACCCTCATTAATCCCCAAGCCAAAAAATTTGAGATTTTCCGTTTTTTTCTTTATCAAACCTTAACCCTAACCATACCAAACCCTAATTCCCTTTGATCCCTTTAGGTATAAGTGATTTCCCTTGTTTGTAGGGTTTACCCTATGTTAATTGTGGAATTTCTTAATTCCATGGGACCTTTTCCTTTAATATCTTCTTAGTTCCTCACACTGAGCATGCAATAGCCTAGAATTTTTTTACATGATTTCTATTTGGTACTATTTGACTTCACATGAGAAAGCTGAAATTCTGATTTTTTTTTGCTCATACTACTTGAAATCTGATTTCATCCTCATCCTGGGATAGAAATCATTGACTTGCATTACTTTTAGTGGGTGACATGCTTGTACAACATTTAAATCCACCTTTGCAAGTCTACTAAAGAGTCAAGACATTCCAAGCACGGTAATGAAGTTCATACAATTGTGGTTCCCACCAACTCTTGCTTCATCCAAAGATAATCACAGTCCCAAATCTCCTTCTTTAGCGTCTGACGAAGGTGATTTACCCATCTCTCTTTGCGAGGGTATACATTCTTGCCTTAACACCCCATTTCTTAGTTTGTTTCCTTTACTGGTTTGTCTCATTAGTTTCGCAAATTTTCTTTTTATCTTTATCGTTTGTGTTTGTTCCTCATTCTTTCTAGGAAGCTCTCAGTCATAATGGATAAAAACAAGCTATGAAAGATGAGATTGCTATTCTTTGTCATAATCATACTTGGACTCTAGCTGACTTGCCTGTTGAAAAATGTGCAATTGGGTGTTGATAATGGTATATAGTTAAGTACAACTTTGATGGTTCTAATGATCGTTTAAAGGCTCGATTGGTCGATAAAAGGTACTCTTAGATTCTAGGAGTCGACTATTTAGAGACATTTTCTCCTCTAGTATATGCTTAACTTGGTGCTGGTGGTTGTTTTCTTTGTTGCAAATTTGGATTGACGATTATATTAGCTTAATGTGAAGAATGTGTTTCTTCATAGTGATTTTACTGAAGAAGTTTATATGGAGCAATCGCTTAGATTTGTTGCTCAGGGGAGTTAGAGAAAGTGGGACATCTTAAGAAGTCAATTTATGGCCTAAAACAATCTCCAAAAGCTTGGTTCGACAAATTTAGTAATATAATGTTTAAATATGGGATGAAATGTAGTTAGACTCAATGTTTGCAGTATCAATAATATCGGGCCGATATTATTGGTATTGCAGTTGGGCGACACGATACAGGCCTGGAATGTATAAAATTCCATGTATCAGCAATGCATCGCAATTTATCGATGGTATCACAATGTATCATGATATTATCATCAATTTCTCTTTGTAAAGTTTGCGTATCGACGATATTTGTCGATGTCGATGGATATTGTCAGTACTTCACTAAAACCGGCCGTATTTCTCCCAAAAACCCATTTTACCTCATTTTTTGCCATTTTCTTTCAATCTTTCCTCTTTTGAACATATTCTAGGTGGATTTTGGTAAGACTTTTGCAATCTTTTCGTAGAAAAACATAGATTTCAAAGAGGAATCAAGATTTGAAAGGATTTAGGGCTGATTCTCATTCGGTGAGTTATTTTGCATTTTGATCCATTTTTTTTTTTAAATAATACAAAATCAGCATGAAAATGTTAGAAATCCTTCATTCTTCATGTTTTGCATGGAAAATCAAGAATTTGAACCTTCCATTTCGAGATTTGAGGGTAGGTGGTTCGATTTAGGGGAAATTGGGAAAAATTTGAAATTTCCTCAATTTCTCCCAAATTGCTTGCAATCTTATGCTTCAAACACGAAATCAAACATGTATGATGCCTGATCTACTAATTTCATGAAGTTTTTGTGAATTTTCAGGAAAGATTATTTTTAATTAAAAATAATAAAAAATTATTAAAATATAATATTTTTTCAAAATTTCACTTCTATCAGTGGAATATTTAGGAGTGTTTGATGAAATGATCATCATATACTCTCTAATTTCGAAATTTGAGGGTAGTAGGTTTGATTTGGGGAAATTTGTAATTTCCCCAATTTCTCTCAAACAATCTTACACTCCAAACATGAATCAAACATGTATGAGGCATGATCTATTGATTCATGTATTTTTTTTATATTTTTGAAAAAAAATATTTTTTAATTATATATATATATATATATTTATTGTATTGGTTGTGTTTCCATCTCATGTCTTTTTACATTTATAATATTTATGAATGCACTTTGAATATAGAAGCATCGATTTAGTTAGACAGTGCAAAGCTTAGAACCCTATGCAAAAGAAACCTATTATGTGTACTTTTTTGGTGATGTTATGATTTAAAAGTGTGTATTAAGGTCTTTTTTAAGAATCCCTTTAGTTTCATTGAAAAATTTGACCAATTTCCCAATGTTTCCTAAAAAGTGCGATACATACCCAATGCAAACAATATATCTTGTGCGATAATCGATACATATTTGTATCCCAAGTGTGCAATACGTAGTCCGACACCAATACGGTAAACATTGGTTACGCTGACCACTCTGTCTTTATGAGCCAAGTGAGGTAGGCATTATTGTGTTAGTATCATTGTCACCAATAGTGACAGTGTAGGTATTGACAAGTTGAAGACATTTTTACACCAATACTTCTAATACGAAGGACTTGTGCTGTCTTCGATACTTCTTTGGTATCGAGGTAGGAAGATTTAAGTTATGCATTAATTTTTCACGATGAAAATATGTGATGGATTTATTGACCATGATAGGTCTTTTAGAATCAAGCCAATCAAAACTCCCGTAGATCCAAATTAGAAGCTTAGTGTGGATTAAGGAGAATTGATTGCTGATCCAGGAAGATATCGCCAACTTATTGAAAAATTAATCCACTTAACAATCAATCGATCTGATATCACTTTTCCTGCAAGTATGGTTAATCATTTATGCAGGCTCTTGGTGTTCCTCATATGAAGCCATGTTTCATATAGTTAGGTACTTGAAGGGAGCTTCTAGTTATGGTCTTTAGTCTTAAGTGCGATGGCCATCTTTAAGTAGATTGGTATTCAGATGCAGATTGTGTTAGTTCTCTATTCGAAAGACGACCTACTATGGGCTACTATACCATTGTAGGAGGTAACCTGGTTACATGGAGAAGTAAGAAGCAAAGTGTTGTGGCCCGTTTAAGTGCAAAGGCAGAGTATAGGGCAATGGCTCATACTACATGTGAACTTGTTTGGTTGGAAACATTAATGAGTGAGCTGGGGTTTACGGTTGATGTTTCTATGATGTTATATTGTGATAATCAAGTTGACCTTCATATTGCTAACAATATCTGTTTATCATGAGAGAACCAAGCACATTGAAGTTGTTTGTCACTTCATCAGAGAGCAAGTTGCAAGGAAATTTGCATGCCATTTGTTAATTCTCAAGTTCACTTGGTGGATATGTTCACTAAGGCTCTTTGTCACACTCATTTAGACTGTCTCTTCATCAAGTTGGGCATTCATGATATACAAGCTTTAGCTTGAGAGGGAGTGTTGACAGACCGTGGTGATCTCATGTGTAGCCATATGTGGCCCACTTTACATGGGCATTATGGTTTCCAGTGTTTCACATTATTATTTTTCCCTTTTTGTCCTTCAGATGGTGTGTTAGAATAGTCTAAGATCATGGGCTTTTCTTTACGCATGGGGGTATTTGTGTACTTTCACATTTATTTTGAAAGCCAGGATAATAAGATAAGGGGAGGCTAGGGGCTTCATAACCTACTGGGCCTTCCTGGTTCTTTCTCTTGCTTCTTCTCACATTCTCTCTTTCAATCTTACTCAAGAACAGGAACATTAAGACCTTTCATGTGTGCCAATGAATGCAACAAACTCCCTAAAAGAACTCTGAATTAAACACCACAGCCTGCACACATGAATGACTTTTGGATGAATTTTTCTTGGGTTTTAAAATAAGACTTTGAAAAACTCAACAAACAGGCTCCAAAATGCTATCATAATTCTTGTAAACCATGAAGACTTTTGTATAATGCTGATGTCGGCCATAAAGATCGGCAATGTTAGGAATGATCCAAGAGAAGCTCAGCAGAAAACTTGTCTCTAATACTAAGTAGAAAGGGGGGGGGGGGGGGGGATGCTAGTGCAAAATGACTTTGTTTACCAGTTAAAAGAAAGGAGTTCAATACTCCTCATTTATACAAGGGAATATACACAAGCATACATAACCAAAATTTATCTCTCTACAGTCTGTACGTATCTTATAACAATGCAATGGGACATAATGCAGTTTTAAAATTATTTCTTTTGGTGGAGAGGGACGATGAATTGGTTTAAGGCAGTTTCATCCTAATTACCTAAATGCCATTTCAATGAATAAAACCGCCTTCTAAGTTCTCATATCCTTTTCCTATTTCATGGTTTAACTGCTCTGAATAGTCACGTGCAAAATTTTTTCCCTGGCTATTCTCACTATATGTGTGCATGGGTGTACACATGTGTGTATCCTTTTCTTCTCCTTAAGAGTGACCCTAAACCTGTACCACTTCTTAACACACAAAACACACATTATAAAATTCAAACTATTCATATGGGGAACTATACGGTCCTGCTTATAAGCAACCGTACCATTTGCTGACATGTAGGATTTTGTAAGTGTGATGCCCACTGATTGATGATCAAACCATTGATCTGATGGGCAACACTTTGCATAAGGATGACCCTGGATATCTCGAAGATTAGTGGATCCTAATCCTTTGATACTCGACCTTTTTTCCATTGAATGAGAACAACAGCTGTATACTTTTCTTTGAACTGTCTATTTGTATGCCACCATAGTGAAGGTTGGGATCTTCCAAACTGGAGTATTTCTAGGTGTCCCACGTGTACAGTGGGCCCTTTAGATGAACAGTTTAGATCACCGAACTTGTGCCATACATCTAAGCAAGCCTACTTGTTGATAAACTATACCTTCTCAAATGAGTAGGGCCCAAAATTCCCCATTAGCAATATAGAGGATGGGTTATTTTGGAAAATACAAGGTATATAAACATACAATGTAAGTATGTGATCTAATCGATGAGTGGCATTTTGAGTATAAATTGTATGTGAATGGGCGCATTTCAAGAACCCTAGAATTGCAAAATTTCAAATTAGCGAAGGTTGGGTATCTGGGGCATGTTTAAAAACGTGGAATCCAAGGCAAAAGAAGTAAAAAAAAAAAAAAAAAAAAAAAAAAAAATTATCCAATGATGATTTCCATGAGAACTATTGAAACATGGATTCCAATTTTTAGATCATGTTTTGGTCGCAAGTGGAAATCTCGTATTCCTCTCTCAATATTCTCCTAGTTTCTTGTGCCATGAATCCAAATTATGGAAAAGTGTAATGATTGCTTGGTGGAATCCGTCATATTCTTTGCAATCCATGTAACACAAATCATCACATCAAAGGAACACCCTTTTCCTTTTCTGCTATTTGGCATAGAATCCATGGTTTTCAAACATGGCCTCTGCGAATTTTGGCTCATTATTCCAAGCAAGCTTGATATGTGATGAGTAGGCAATTTGTAAGTACAATTGTATAAACTTTTAAGGTTCCATAAACGTAAGGTGGTTTTTCCCACATGCCAAATACATTTGATGTGCTGAAGCAAAAACCAGAACTCTCAGCTTCATGTTTTGTAGCCTAATTATCACTTAATTTTCCTGCAGGAAAAGATACGAGTTGCTCTATATGTCCAGAAAGCAGCGTTGCATTTCATCGATGGTATGATTTCAGTCAACTATTTGATCTTTTTCTTCCTTTCACAAATTTATCCTTTTACTGATTCTTCTTCTTCTTTGTACAGCTGGCAATAGAGTCCCACCACAACTTTCAGAAGAGGTTATAGAAGCTGGCTTCGGCATTAACCCAAATGATCTTGCATGCATTGTCCGCGGCCATGATCATAAGAACTTGAAACTCCATGGTGGGATTGAAAGAATTGCACAAAAGGTCTCAGTTACAATCAACAATGGTGTCCGGGAGATGGATGTCCCTCTCAGGCAGAAGATCTATGGCGTGAACCGGTATGTAGAGAAGCCCTCTCGAAGCTTCTGGACGTTCGTATGGGAGGCTCTTCACGACCTGACTCTTGTAATTCTAATGGTCTGTGCTGTGGTCTCTGTAGCTGTGGGACTTGCCACAGAAGGGTGGCCAAAGGGTATGTATGATGGGTTAGGAATCATACTAAGTATTCTCTTGGTAATCCTTGTTACTGCGGTCAGTGACTATAGACAGTCTCTACAATTCAAGGATTTGGATCAAGAAAAGAAGAAGATTGATATTCAGGTGACTAGAGATGGGTGTCGCCAAAAGGTCTCTATATATGATCTTGTAGTTGGAGACATTGTTCATCTCAAAATAGGAGACCAAGTTCCAGCTGACGGGCTTTTCATATCGGGATATAGCTTGCTGATTGATGAGTCGAGCTTGTCGGGTGAGAGTGAGCCTGTCTTCATCCATCCAGAGAAGCCTTTCCTTTTGTCAGGCACAAAAGTGCAGGATGGGTCAGGTAAGATGTTGGTGACATCTGTGGGTATGAGGACGGAGTGGGGACGGTTGATGGAGACTTTAAGTCAGGGGGGAGAGGATGAGACACCTTTGCAAGTGAAGCTCAATGGTGTTGCCACCATCATTGGTAAGATCGGGTTGTGTTTCTCTGTTCTTACTTTTTTGGTCCTTGTTGGAAGATTTCTTGCAGAGAAGAGGGCTCGTGGAGAGCTTCTGAAATGGTCATCGAGCGATGGCTTGAAAATGATGAACTATTTCGCCATTGCGGTGACTATAATTGTGGTTGCTGTTCCTGAGGGGCTCCCACTAGCTGTGACTCTGAGCCTTGCGTTTGCAATGAAGAAATTGATGAATGATAAGGCACTTGTGCGGCATCTTTCAGCGTGTGAGACCATGGGGTCTGCTAGTTGCATTTGCACTGATAAAACGGGTACACTGACAACTAATCATATGGTGGTCAATAAGGTATGGATTTGTGAAGAAGCTAAAGTGGTTAGAAGTAGTGAGAGTGGGAATGGTTTGAAGTCTTCAATTCCGGAAAGTGTTTTGACCATCCTTTTGCAGTCTATATTTCAAAATACTGGTTCTGAGGTGGTGAAAGCAGGAGACGGGAAGACTACCATTTTGGGTACACCAACAGAATCTGCGATATTAGAGTTTGGTTTGCTTTTGGGTGGAGATTTTGATACGCAACGCCAGGCTTCTAATATTTTGAAAGTAGAGCCTTTCAATTCAGTTAGGAAGAAGATGTCTGTACTCGTCTCTATACAGGGAGGGTTCCGAGCATTCTGCAAAGGTGCTTCGGAGATCATATTGCAGATGTGCGACAAAATTGTTGATCACAGCGGGAGTGTTGTGTCTATGTCGGAACTGCAGAAAAAGCATGTCATGGATGTCATAAATGGTTTTGCTAGTGAAGCTCTAAGAACCCTTTGTTTGGCTTTCAAGGATATGACTGAGACCTTTAGTGGAGATAGCATTCCTGTTGATGGTTACACATTAATAGCTGTTTTTGGTATTAATGATCCTGTGCGTCCAGGAGTCAAGGATGCAGTCAAAGCGTGCATAGCTGCTGGCATTAATGTGCGAATGGTCACAGGAGACAATATTCACACAGCTAAAGCCATAGCTAAGGAATGTGGTATATTGACTGATGATGGTTTGGCCATAGAAGGACCTGAGTTTCGCAGTAAGAACCCCCAGGAGATGAAGGAGCTGATACCAAAAATTCAGGTTTGTATTCCATTTGCCCACTTCATCTTAGGTAGTAGGTAGATGAAATGTCATGTGAACTTGCTGGACTGCGCTTTGTAATTGAACTTGTTGCCTCACACGTGTGTGAGACTGGAGCCCCTCTAAAGCCATCCCTGCTATCTATAAGTGACTTGTTTCAAGAATCAGGCCAATCTGATCATCAGTTGTGAGTTGTGACTGACATGTACATACAATGTGGATCATAAGTTGATCTCCTAACTTTTCATTTTTTGTACGTGTGGCCCACCTGAGATCATATTGGCCTAATTTTGAAACAAGGCATCTAAAACATTGTGGATGACTTGGTGAGCTGCCAGTCTGGCATACATGTACTTCATTTTTGTGTGTAATAAAGTGCACTTGAGCAAGTTGGCTTGATATTTCTCCTAATTATTGATTTTAGGTATACCGAGCTGACAAAATGCTAAGATCACACACAGGTCATGGCCCGATCCTTGCCTCTGGACAAACATACCTTGGTTACACATTTGAGGAATATGTTCAATGAAGTTGTGGCAGTGACGGGTGATGGGACTAATGATGCCCCTGCACTACATGAGGCAGACATTGGTCTTGCTATGGGAATAGCAGGAACGGAGGTTCGTCGTGACTTTGTTCCTACTTTACTCTCCTTTCTGCTATTCTTTGTTGCATATTGCAAATCTTGGTTTTAAATCATGCTTCAACTGTGTTCTTTTGCTTCTTCTTATCTGTTATTATTTTGTTAAATTCACATCTGGGAGGGAATATTGGAATTTTGTAAGTTTGTGCTGTAGGTTATTTTGGAACGAGGAAAGGGCATTGCCTGCTTTCCTTTTACGGATATGGATAGTGTGAAATCAACACATGGGATATCATGTAAATTCTGTCTGCATTATCATGTCTATTTAGGCTGCTTTACCTATACATTAGTACTTAATAAAACCATTTGTATGCTTCATTTTTCTTACGAGATTGCCTGTCATTTTTTAGTGGTACTATTATGGGAAATATTTGATATATGTATGATCTGTATACCTTGACTCTTCGGTTTCCTAATAAATTGTGTATAAATTGTATAAAACATCTTGATTGTGTATAAATTGTCTGAAGATTCTGAACCGTTTTTTGTGACCCTGTTCACTTCATTTGCTAAAAGGCTGAACTTTGTACTGACATCATATACAAGTGTATTTGTCTGTAAGTATTTATATGTTTATTTGTCTATTTTATACATACACGACCAGCGTCTGTTCTGAAATGCGTCAGGATTTGTTCTAGGGAAATGAAGATGTTGGCTGTATCTTTGGAATTATCTTCATGCCCATAACATAATTCCTGCCCTTCGCTCTTAGTAATCATAAAAGAAGAAGAAGAAGAAGAAGAAGAATCTTACGTTACCTGGAACCAAGAAGCAGTGCACAAATTTGAACTAGATTTAGTTAATTTTGTTAAACATGATCCCAATTTCGCTATGAGTGATTAATACAGAAAAATATGCATGTCTTAAATCAAACAAAAGGTAACTAACTTCAAGTTGGATAGCTTATATTTCATGATTTGATTTATACATTTACATTGACTGCAACTTAAAGTAACCTGAATCAGGCATATTTTCTAGTTGATCACTTTTCAAGTAACAGGCTATTATTTACAAGGCAGCAAATGATTTTTCTTTTTGGACACTTGAATATCTGATAGACAGTATCACTGAATTCTTTTAGAAGAACTTAAATCACAGCAATTTCTCGTAGTCGTAGGGAGATTGTATTGTGTTATAGTTGGCATAATGCCATTCTGCTATCTCCACTAAGATAGTGATGTAGGACAATGAACCTATCGATATGATGCGGAATGAAACTAAAGCGGAAATAGATAACAATGAAAAATTAAATTAAATCTACTCAAATCTCAAGTGCAGAAAATCAAATAAGCAATCAACCATGAATCTCAACCATAAACTACAAGCAAATAATTAAGCAACCATAAAATTTCAATGGCTGGGACCCATAGAAGGTAGAATTTCCATGTCCAAGTATAGGGTTAATCCTAAAATTCAAGGATGGGGCTCTAGGTTTTCTAGGGCATGTCTGAAAATTAGGGGTTGATGTGGATTAGGGTTAGGGTTAGGGCTTGGATAATTTGGGAATTGGGGATTCAAGGTTTTAGGCTATGGGTAAGGGAAAATTCGGATTTGGATGTTAGGGGGTTGTCGGATTTGAGAAACGGTGTGGGATTGTGTTAGATTTGATGAAAATGGATAGGAAAAGGTTAGGGTTTTAAGGAAAAACTAAGAAAAATGGGTTGTGGCCCTATTCTGAATGGAAACGGTTCAAGGGTTGTAGGTTTTTGGCTTTGGATTCAAGAAAAAAAAATCAAAAGATCTCCAAATCAGATGAAAAGAACAATCGACTTACTTGAATCTTATAAGAAAGAAGAAGAGAAAAGAGATAGAAGAGGATAACCGGCTTGACACCGTTGGCATCACACCAAAAGAAGGCTCCAATCACTGGAGATTCATGCTCATCTCAAGCAAGATGGAATTCTCAATCAATTTTATAAACTTTCATTAATAAAATTAGGTTTTCTAACAAGTATATATAAGCCACGAATGGAAAACGTTCACTAAAGTGCCTAAATAAAAGAAAAAATACGAAATGACATCTAAATTAAGAAAACCTGCATGTTGGGTTGGACGGCTTGATTGGGCCGCCGGACCGTCCGACTTGGCCGCCGGACCGTTTTACAGATCCTAGAAAACTCTGGTCTGTCTACTCCTCTCTACTACTTTGCTCCTGTTGCTGTATAACTATCACGTGCTCGCCATGTGCTCCTCACGTGTTGTTGAACCACAATGAGATGGGCGCGACACGTATCCTACACCGGTACACTCGGGAAAAGGATCGTGATGGTATGATGTTCGCATCAACTCTCCCCAACTGAAAAGAAGTCGACTCTGGCGACGTAAAACTCCTGTACCGCTCTAAGATGTTTGGATCAACTCGCTGCAGCTCGGTCTCTATAAGTCACGTGCAATTTGGGGTCGGCCTATTGTTCCACTTGACGAGATACTTCTGGTACCCTCCTTCGCTAGTTGATACCACTTGCTTATCCAAAATATCTTCAATCTCTTGCTTTCTCCTAGGTAGTTGTGGCAAAGGGGGTAAAGGTTGGGAAGATTGGGTATGGATAGGCCATGGATAGGCCATGGAGTCTGAGGTGGGGTAGATACGTCATCTGGGTGACCCTTAAAAGCCACTAGATCCTTCATATTGAAAGTAGGACTAATTCCTATGTCGGGTGGAAGATCTACTACATACGAATTAGTGACAAGCATTTTAAGATTTTATATGGGCCGACAGTACGTGCTTGTAATTTCTTAACGGCTCCTTGTGGGAACCGCTCTGGTCGTATGTGGACCATGACGTAATCATCCACTTGAAATTCTTACAACCTGCGATGTGAATCATCATTTAATTTGTATTGTTCATTGCTAACATTTATCTGCTTCCTAATTTCATCTCGCAATTCATGGATATGTCGTGCAAAAGACTCAACTAACTTTGATGGTCTACGTAAGACAGACATGGGAATGGGATCTACAGGTTTCCTAGGTTTATAGCCAAGTACGGCTTCAAATGGACTCATGCCTATAAATCTATTTATCTAACTATTATATGCAAATTCAGCCACAGGTAAAACGGTTTCCCATGTTCTGGTGTGATCACCCACCAAACATTGCAGAAGATTCCCTACTCCTATTCACTACCTCTGTTTGAGCATCGGTCTGCGGATGGTATGATGATGAAAACTAGAGCCTCGTGCCCATCATATGCCACAATGTCTTCCGAAAATAACTCATGAATCGTACATCATGGTCAGACACTAGTTTTGGGCAATCCATGCAGGCGAACTACCTCCCCAAAGAATATCTTAGCTATGTTGGAGGCATCTGAAGTCTTGGAGCAAGGAAGGAAGTGGGCCATTTTTGAGAAACGGTCCACCACCACGAAAATGGAATTGTGCTTTCGGATAGTCTTAGGAGAGCCCAAGCACGAAGTCCATACGGACATCTTGGCACTGTTCATGTGGCATTGACAAAGGCGTGTATAAACCCGTCCTTTGCCTCTTTTGCTTTGCTAGCTAACAAGTACGACACTGCCTTATAATTTTGGCGACATCTCTCTTGAGACTGGGCCAATAGAATCGGTCCTCAACAAAGGCAATGGTCTTGTCTCTCCCAAAATGTCTAGCGACTCCATCGGCGTGATGTTCCCAGACAAGGAAATTCTGTAGGGATGTACGAGGAATGCAGAGCTTGTCTTCTTTAAATAAGAAACTGTCGAATAAGACAAACCCATCGCGATTCCTGTGATAATCCAAAAGTGACACATAAATGTGTCCGAAGTCGGGACATGTAGGATATTTATCTTTCAAATTCTCGAATCCCGTGAATTCAACACTCATGGACTAAAGGCACATCACTCTATGGCTAAGGGCGTCTGCGGGTTTGTTCTCAACACCAGCCTTATGTTTCAACACAAATGAGTACTCTTGAAAAAACTCGACCTACTTCGCATGCTTTGGGTTCAGTTTCTTCTGAGAGCCTAGATAACGTAAGGTCTCATGGTCGGAAAACAAGAGAAATTCCTGTGGTAGCAGGTAATTTCTCCAATGTCTCAACGACTGGACTACCGCATAGAATTCTTTGTCGTAGGTAGAGTACCGTTGCTTTGCTTCATTTAACTTCTCACTAAAATATGCAATGGGGTGTCCCTCCTAGCTCAACATGCCACCTATACCTACACCTGATGTGTCATACGCAACTTCAAAGACTTTGGAAAAGTCAGGAAGGCGTATGACAGACGGTTCACTCATCTTGCCCTTGATTTCCTTAAAAGCTTTTGAGGCTGCTTTAGTCCAAATGAACTCCCCTTTCTTGATACAGTCCGTAATGGGAGCCATTATAGTGTTAAATCCTCTAATAAATTGCTTGTAAAAAGTGGCTAAGCCATGAAGGCTTTGCACATCGTGAATGTTTTGTGGTTCAGGCCATTTCATTATGGCTCTAATCTTTTCGGGATCTGCTCTTATCCCTTCAGCTAACACAATAAACCCTAAGAATATAACGCTCGTAGACATGAAAGTACACTTCTTAAGGTTAGCGTAAAGTTTCTCAACTTGAAGGACCCCGCATATTTGCCTCAAGTGGTTGAGATGTTGTTCCTTGGACATATTGTAAATGAGGATATCATCAAAGTACACCACGAGGAACTTACTCATAAAGGGTCTTAGCAGCTGGGTCATTACCCTCATGAAAGTACTCGGGGCATTAGTCAAATTAAAGGGCATGATTAGCCACTCATATAGCACGTCTTTTGTCTTAAAGGCCATTTTCCACTCGTCTCTCGGGCGTATATGGATTTGGTGATACCCACTCTTGAGGTCCACTTTGGAGAATATGGTGGCACTGGCCATCATGTCTAATATATCATTAAGACGCGGTATGGAAAACCGGTACTTGACCTTGATTTTTAGGCGTGAGAAGCGCAGGCATGATGTATGGACTCATACTCTCTCGAATGAAACCCTTATGAAGGAGCTCGTCAACCTGCCTCTTCAACTCTGCATGCTTCATAGTGCTCATTCTATAACGGGGGAGGTTAGGTAGGGTCGACCCAGGGACATGATCAATAGCGTGCTGGATGTCTCTCATGGGTGGTAGCTCATCTTGTAAGTCCGCTGGAAAGACATCACGATACTCCTCTAAAACGGGAGTCACCTCTGGTGCTACATCTACCAAAATCTTAGGTGTAGCCTCCCTAGCCACAGGGCATACACCATCGCATCCTCTGTGGTCTCCCTCTTGAACTCCTTCGCATTTAATATGCGGAGAGACTTGGATTGCGCTTTCTTCACCACCTTCTGCTCACCTTTTCTCACCTCCTCTTTCTTTGCACCTGAGGGATTCTTGGGTGGAAGAGGATTCAACTTTATCTTCTTTCCCTCGTGCATGAAAGTACACACATTTTAATGACTGTGGATAGTCACATCACGGTCAAACAACCAGGGTCTACCGAGGATGATGTGTCCTACATCCATGGGCAGAACATCACACCACATCGAGTCCGTATATGTAGTAAACTGGATATGGATAAGGAATTGCTGTGTCACTGGCATGGAGGACGCATCAACCCATGATACACGGTAGGGTTGAGGGTGAGGTGTGGGCATCAGGCCCAAACGAGTGACGGTGCTAGAGGAAACCACATTCGTGCAACTATCACTGTCCACATTCACCTTGCAGTTCTTTTCTTCACACTTGGCATATGTATAAAAGATTGTATTTTCGTGCCAGTCATCTGTACCTTTAGCCCGAGCTAAGTCACAATGCACCACTGTAAGAGGTATGGTCTCCTCCTTATCACTAGCACTTATCACGAGGGAATATTCAACTTCTTCACAGTCACCCTGATCTTCTTCATCTTCCTCTTGCTCATCGATCACGAGGGCCTTGTTTCACGGTTTGGAGGGACAATCATACGTTGAATGGCAATAGCTACGGCAGTTGAAACACTGCGTGGGCTCATCTGCTTGTGGGCCGACACCAGCAACTCCTTTTCATTTAAGATCTCTTTGAGTAGTTGGAGTGCTAGTGATGGGTTTTGGTTGACCCCCAAATGTAGGCCTAGCTCCGAAAGGGGTTGCCCTAGCATTGGACTATCGGGGTTCAAACCATCTACCCATCTGCGGTTTCAGGTACTGCTCTAGCTCTTGCACCAATTGGTAGGCATGTTCCAAGGTGCTAGCCTTGTGAGTACACAACTCTCGCTATATATCGGATCTAAGGCCCATCTTAAATATAGAAAGGGTAACCATAGCGTCCTCATCGACGTTACACCTCATCATATACTCCTCTAATTTTGAGATGTAATCCATCACTGGCATGGATCCTTGGCGAAGGGATTGCCATTGATCTGTCCTTTCCAACTTGCACTCAAGGTTGTCTAGAGAATATTAGTATATATGTATGTTAGTATGTGGCTCTTTGATTGTAAGTGCATGTGCACATCTTTTCTCTTCTCCTACAGTGTACTATATGCTTATTCTAATAAAGCTTTGTGTGGTGGGCATGTGGCATACATACACAAGATTCACCCTAAAACTCTCTCTCACTCTCTCTCCTCTTCTTCCCTTTCTTCTTTCCTCTTCTTCCATCCTAATCATCTAATCTTCTTCTACTTGGTATCAGAGCAAAGATCAAACTATTCCGCATCAAGGGAGTTGAGAGGCGACACGTCAGATTGCTGACGTCAACGGCCGTACGGCTGACGTCAGCAATGTACAGTCAAATGGATCCCGTTTGAGCTGAAAGTTTAGGGGTTTGATAGATCTCTATTTTAGAAGATTTGTCATGATTTTTTGAGAATTTTTTAGAGCCTTCTTGATGGTGATTTGGCTGAAATAGTGAAATTCGAAAATCGGGCCCCGAATCAGTTTTTCGTCGATTTTTCTCAAATCGGTAAGCTTTTCTCTTGTTTCTTTCCTCTAGATGGACTGATATCTCTCACTCAAGCTAATATTGGAGGAGTTTTTGGCTGATATTAAGATTTGAGTGGGTTTTAACCCCAAATAGAGGTGCGACCATGTCATTTTTGGGCTGGTTGCTTCAGATTTGAGTACTTTGGGTGGTATTTTCAGAGTTTTCTGGTTGATTGGGGTTAGTCTCTCATCTCTTTAGAGGATTGTTTATTAGAGACCTTGTTGAAGTACATTTTACTTGGATACCTCATTCTTATGGAGGACAAAGGGCAATCTCATCTTGGCATGGGTTCGCTTGAACCCAACCCACTCCAAATCACCTCGATTAAGTTGAATGGTGATAACTATCTTCAATGGGCACAATCTGTAAAAGTGTTCTTGGGGGCCCGTGAGAAGTTGTCGTATATTGCGGATGATCCCCCAAGCTCTACAGAAGACACCTACAAGACTTGGACAAAGGAGAACTATCAAGTCATTGCATAGTTGTTGAACAGTATGAATTCTTCGGTTAGCCACTTCGTGATGTTTTTTTCATCGGCTAAAGGCATTTGGGACTCCATTCATGACATGTACTCCGAGTCTAAAAATTTTTCGTGGGTATTTCAGCTTATTCAAGAAATTGGTCGGTTCCAGCAAGACTCAAGATCATTAAAAGATTACTATTCGACACTTCGAGGCATGTGGGATGAGTTGGACTTGTATCAACCTCTTCCTTCGAAATGTCTAGACGATCATGAGCATGCTCGCAAGCAACGGGATGACACTCGTGTTATGCAGTTCCTCGCAGGGTTGAACTCCGTCTACCTCAGTGTTCGGGATCAAGTGGTTGTTAATGATCCTCTTCCTCCGTTGACAATAGTCTATGCCATGTGTCAGCGCGCTACTATATCAGCTCTTCCTTCACATCCTTTTGTACCACCAGAGCGTTCAGCACACCTTGCTGGCGATCCATCTTCCATTTTTTTTAGATCTCTCGCACCATTCTCTAGTTCGGGGCGCCCTTTTGATTATGGTGGTCGTGGCAGAGGCCGAGAGGGAGATCGGGGATGTGTTGGTCGTCATCTTCGAGGTCGTGGTGGATGTGGACGAGGACGTGATAGTTCCCGCATTTGTTCGCATTGTGGTGGAACTAATCACACTATTGATTATTGATGGCAGCTCCATGGTCGTCCTACGTGTGCTGTTGCCTCTATTACAACTACGTGTGCTGAGGGACAACCTTCCACCCTGGCAGCTGAGCAGCCTTCTTCTGGAGAGTCTCTCATTATTTCTCGAGCAGCTTATGATGCCCTGATGTGGCTTCATATATGTGATGTTCCTGAGCCTTCTCATGCAGCTTCGGCCCAGTCAGGTACCGCTCTTCTAGCGTCTTCTTCTACCACCTCCTGGGTCATTGACTCTGGAGCTTCCTCCCATATGACTGGTAAGTCACAACTCTTTCCTCTTATTCTCCTTCCTCCCACTCTCAATATGTTATAGTCGCAAATGGAACACATGCCCCCATTTCTGGGATTGGTTCCATCTCCCTTTCCCCTTCCTTGCCATTGTCCTCAGTCTTGCATGTACCTCGTTTTCCATTAAATTTATTGTTTGTTAGCTCCCTTACTAAATCGTTGAATTGTTCGATTACCTTTTACCCTTCTCATTGTCTTTTTCAGGACCTACAGACGAAGAGAGTGATTGGTGGGGGGCATGAGCAAGGAGGCGTTTATCTTCTCAATGATACACCTGCTTGCTGCTTCAAGTACCTCTTCTCTTGATCGAAAATCCATCACACGGTGGCATTGCCGCTTAGGACATCCTTCCTTAGCTCGATTGAGACTTTTGTTTCCTTCATTCTCGGTTATTAAACCTTTGTGTTGTGATATTTGTGAATTATCAAAACATCACTGTACTATGTTTCCTCCAAGTGTTTCAGGAAGGAAATCTTAACCTTTTGATCTGGTTCACTCAGATGTCTGGGGACCAGCCCCGGTTACTTCCACTTTTGGTTTTAAATACTTTGTCACCTTTATTGATGATTATTCTCGCATGACCTGGGTTTACCTTTTGAAATCAAAGAGTGAAGTATTTGATGTGTTTAAGGTGTTTTATCGTGAAGTGTGCACTCAATTTCAATGCTCAATTAAAACCCTCCATTCTGATAATGGGGGGGAGTACATGTCCACTCCTTTTTTGTCCTTCTTACAGGAACATGGTATTTTGTCTCGGACATCATGTGTTTACACTCCACAACAAAATGGTATTGCAGAATGAAAGAACCGTCACCTTCTTGAAGTCGCACGTACCCTTCTTCTTGGTATGCATCTACCTAAGCATTTTTGGGGTGGCGCTCTTCTTACTTCCACTTTCCTTATTAATCGTATTCCCCCACGTATATTGTCTTCCAAATCCTCATTTAATATGTTGTATCCTCATGACAATCCATTTCCTTTACCCCCTAAAGTTTTTGGTTGCACATGCTTTGTTCAAATTTTGGATGGTCGCAATGATAAACTTAGTCCCAGGGCAACTAAATGTGTTTTCTTAGGGTACACTCGGAGCCAGAAAGGGTATAAATGTTATGACCCCTCGACTCGTAAGAAATATATCTCTGCCGATGTAACATTTTTTGAAGATGTTCCTTTTTTTTCGCCTCACGGTCGATCCCTTTGTGATCCTCTTGCAAGTGAGGGGGAGCATACTGCTTCTCCCCTTCCTCTTGTCACTAGTGATCATAGGGAGACTTTTTCACCTCCCATTCCTAACTCTGTTGGTGATTTGGGTGACCCGAAGCCTCTGCGAGTGTATCATCGTCGAGATAAATCTTCATGCGCTCTGCCGTCCACTCTTCCACTCACTTTGGATGCTGGCTCAGGTGATTCTCTTACCTCAAGTCCGGATCTTCCCATTGCCTTGCGTAAAGGGACACGATCATGTACTCAATACCCCATTAGCAATTTTGTTTCATATGATCATCTTTCACCGTCCTTTCAGTCGTTTGCAGCTTCCATTTCATCACAGACTATTCCTCGGTCTCTCTCCCACGCGCTTCAAAGTCTTGACTAGACGAAGGCAATGATGGAAGAAATGTCTACTCTTGAAAAGAATCATACTTGAGAGCTAGTTTCTCTTCCTCCAGGGCACAAACCTGTTGGGTGTCGATGGGTGTACACGATCAAGTTCCTTCCTGATGGCTCCATTGATCGCTACAAGGCCCGTCTTGTTGCTCGGGGATATACGCAGACTCAGTGCGTGGATTACTTCGAGACATTCTCTCCAGTGGCAAAACTTAATTCTATTCGTGTGGTGGTCTCCTTGGCCGTCAATTTTTCCTGGCCCTTGTTCCAACTAGATGTCAAGAATGCATTTCTTCATGGGGATCTTGCGGAGGAGGTCTACATGCATCAACCTCCAGGCTTTGTTGCTTCCCACAATCCTACGCTCGTGTGTCGATTGAAGAAGGCCCTTTATGGGCTCAAACAGTCCCCACGTGCTTGGTTCGACAAATTCAGTCAAGCTCTCATGGAGTTTGGCTTTGTTCGTAATCATGCCGACCATTCTCCTTTTATATGTCGACGATCGACGGGCATCATGGTTCTCATTGTGTATGTGGATGATATTGTATTGTCAGGCAGTGATTTGGTTGGCATGGGCGATGTTAAAGAATTTCTGAAGAACAAGTTTGAGATCAGGGACCTTAGTCCTCTTCGCTACTTTCTGGGCATCGAGGTTGCTCGCTCCCAAACCGGGGTATCCTTATCCCAACGAAAATATGCTCTTGATCTTCTCATGGAGACCGGCATGCTAGGATGCAAACCGGCTACCACCCCCATGGATACTTCGCATAAGCTTCAGCCAGATGATGATACTCTCCTTTCTGATCCTGGCATGTACCGTCGGCTTGTAGGTCGGCTCATTTATTTGACTATTACTCGTCCAGATCTCTCCTTTGCGGTGGGAGTTGTCAACCAGTTCATGCAAGCTCCCCGTTCTTCACATCTCACGGCTGTTTACCGCATACTCCAGTATCTTAAATCAACACCGGGCCTTGGCATCCATTTTCAGTCTCATGGTCATCTTCATCTTTCGGGCTATTCCGATGCCGATTGTGCGGGTAGTATATATGATCGTCGATCTACATTCGGGTTTTGTACCTTCCTAGGTGGTAATCTTGTCACGTGGAAAAGTAAGAAGCAATCAGTTGTTGTGCGCTTCTCGGCTGAAGCAGAATATCGTGCTATGGCTCATGCTACATGTGAGCTCGTGTGGCTTCGCACCCTTCTTGACGAACTTGGCTATTCTCCTTGGGGCCCTATTCCTCTTCATTGCGACAATCAGGCAGCCATACATATTGCTCGTAATCCTGTTTTCCACGAGCGCATCAAGCATATTGAGGTTGACTGTCACTTTATTCGGGAGAAAGTTGCCTTGAGGAAATCATCACTCCTTTTGTTCGGTCCGGGGATCAACTTGCGGATGTTCTTACGAAGTCTTTAAGTCGAGATGCTCTTCATCGTGTTCGTAACAAGTTTTGCATAATCAACATCTATGCTCCAACTTGAGGGGGAGTCTAGAGAATATTAGTATATATGTATGTTAGTATGTGGCTCTTTGATTGTAAGTGCATGTGCACATCTTTTCTCTTCTACTACAGTGTACTATATGCTTATTCTAATAAAGCTTTGTGTGGTGGGCATGTGGCACACATACACAACAATCACCCTAAAACTCTCTTACTCTCTCTCCTCTTCTTCCCTTTCTTCTCTCCTCTTCTTCCATCCTAATCATCTAATCTTCTTCTACTGGTTGGTCCAAAACATTTTAGCCTGGCCCACCAACTTCATCTTGGCGAATCTCACACGACGGTCCTCAAACATGGTGTGCCACTCAAAATAGTGGTCTATCTCTGCTAACCAATCGAGGAAAGCCTTTGGGTCTAGACGACCATCAAAACTTGGGGCCTCAACCTTGACTGATGCGGACATCAGCGGTGCACCCTTTAGAGTGTACCAAAGGAGGCGACGTCGCCGATCGAATGTTGGAGTGAATGAGCTGATGTGGATGGACGTCGGGCCCATTGGACCCATTTTCTGATGTGTTACGAGTACGCGAGTTGCAGGACCGCGCAGAAGCATCATCACAGCAGGACCGTAGGCGTTTTTCTGTCTATTTTCTTGCTTTTAGGAGCTTTAGTATCGTTGTTTACTTTTAGGCGTTTTTATGTTATTTTTTGGTTTTCGGGCACTTTAGTGCACTTTTTATTTTTATGGCTTATATATATTGTGAGAAACCCTATTTCGAATTATTGATTGAATAAAAAAAATGAGTGCTTTTTTCCTTTATTTTGAGAGAGTAGGGTTTCAGGATTGACCCTCGAGTATTGAGGATTCCACCTCGGATTCAAGTTTCTTTCTTCTTAAATCTTCAAGGTGCGTGGAAATGTAATTCGTGCTCCTCTCATCTAAAGCCCATCTTTCTTTTCAACCCTTTCCTTCTTCCCCATATCTCCCCTTTTGTATGAATGGTAGAAGAGGGATGGTTAGTCCAGAGAAACGGATTCAAACATGATTGTGGTTGGTCTATGCTAGATTTAGGGATATCCTCATATCCCTAGGTCCTCCCTTTTTACTTGTTTATGTGCGTTTATGTTATGGGGCATGATCCTGACGGGTTGATTTCGTCTCATTGTTGAAGTTTGTTTAAATTCCTTTGATTGAAAGTAGTTAGTTAATTAACTTTATTGCATGAATCACTTCTACTTGATAATCCATGCATTTAGAGTTAGGTCATCGCATGCCCCTGCATCATTGACACTCTTAAGGATATAGTCATCAGGATCGTACCTAGCATCAAAGTCTCTGGAGTGGCTAGGTACGCACCCCATGGTGGCTCAAACCTCGGCCACAACCTCTTCGAACGCTTACTCCATGACCTTTGGTAGGATTATCTCCCTCACCTACCACTTGGGATTGATCATCTTCCCCATGGTCGAGGTTAGCTTGATTGGATGCTTCTAATTGTGTGACGCGATTCTGAGTGGCTCTATTCTAGGCCTGGATGGTATCCGGACATCAGAGAATGGTGGTTAGAGTTTCAAGAACTTGATCCTGACTTATGGTGGTGAAATGTAATCCAAAACCACGACCATAACGTGTGGGCATAAATAAGGGACGACTCTGGACTGAATTTTGAGACCCTACAACTCTATGTTATGACCAAAGAAAAGTTTCTACCCTAGATGCCGCAATATGAAACCTTAAAACTATATGATGCATGCATTGACTAATGCTAGATGTGATGAATGAGATGCTTTAGACACCCTATGTTTCGAGCCTAAGCTTTGATACCAAAATTTGACGCAGGACAATGAGCCTATTGATATGATGCGGAATGAAACTAAAGCGGAAATAGATAACAATGAAAAATTAAATTAAATCTACTCAAATCTCAAGTGCAGAAAATCAAATAAGCAATCAACCATGAATCTCAAGCATAAACTACAAGCAAATAATGAAGCAACCATAAAATTTCAACGGTCGGGACCCATGGAAGGTATAATTTCCATGTCCAAGTATAGGGTTAATCCTAAAATTCAAGGATGAGGCTCTAGGTTTCCTAGGGCATGTCTGAAAATTAGGGATTGATGTGGATTAGGGTTAAGGTTAGGGCTTGGATAATTTGGGAATTGGGGATTCAAGGTTTTAGGCTATGGGTAGGGGAAATTTGGATTTGGATGTGAGGGGGTGGTTGGACTTGAGAAACGGCGTGGGATTGTGTTAGATTTGATGAAAAGGGATAGGAAAAGGTTCAAGTTTTAAGGAAAAGCTAAGAAAAAGGGGTTGTGGCCTTATTCCGAATAGAAATGATTCAAGGGTTATAAGTTTTCAGCTTTGGATTGAAGAAAAAAAATCAAAAGATCTCCAAATCGGATGAAAGGAACAATT
Source organism: Liriodendron chinense (assembly GCA_003013855.2). Taxonomy (NCBI): domain Eukaryota; kingdom Viridiplantae; phylum Streptophyta; class Magnoliopsida; order Magnoliales; family Magnoliaceae; genus Liriodendron; species Liriodendron chinense. The sequence continues at coordinate 412,353 of ML058555.1, forward strand.
TACTTGAATCTTGTAGGAAAGAAGAAGAGAAAGGAGATAGAAGAGGGTAATCGGTATCATACCGTTGGCATCACACCAAAAGAAGGCTCTAAGCATTGGAGGTTCATGCTCATCTCAAGCAAGAAGGGATTCTCGATCAATTTCATAAACATTCATTAATAAAATTAGGTTTTCTAACAAGTATATATAAGCCACGAATGGAAAAAGTTTACTGAAGTGCCTAAACAAAAGAAAAAAATACGAAATGACGCCTAAACTAAGAAAACCCGCATGTCGGGTCAGATGTTCCGACGGTACTGTCAGACGGTCTGACTAGGTTCTGTTGGATCGTCTCACAGATCCCAGAAAACTCTGGTCTGTCTGCTTCTGCTGCTGTACTCCTACTGTACTCTTGTTGCTGTACAACTATCATGTGCTCGCCATGTGCTCCTTATGTGTCGTTGAACTACAACGAGATGGGTGCGGCATGTCTCCTACGTTGGTACACTCGGGAAAAGGATCGTGATGGTATGATGTCCGCATCAGATAACAAGTAGATTTGTTTGTTTTCTTGGTTTCTCTAGATGGAGGTGGAAGAGTACAGGAAAATGTTGAGTGTTACAAAGAATTGGTAGATCCCACATTCCTTTGGTGATGCCAATAGAGTTGCATATTACTTGAAAATGTGAGAGTGAAGATGACAGAGAGGGAACTAAGTTTTCAGTCCCGTCCCTAGATTGTGGTTAGATGATTTGTTTTTGGAGGCTCCCGGTAGAAACTATTGTTTTTCACGGTAGCATTGAGTAATATGCTCAGTTTTCTTTTTGTTTTCTTGGTAAGTGAATCTTATTTGACCTCACTTTAACCTGGAAATTAACATGGACCTGCTAATATGCTGAAATGATAAATGTCGTATGTTAGTCTAAAGAAATTGTACTTAGCAATGAAGATATATTGGCATGGTACTAATGAGGAGAACAAAGCTGTGTACTTCATGAGTAGCCAAAATTATACTATTTTAACTAAATTCCTAAGAGGAACTATTGATAATATCCTCTATCAACATTTAGGCTTTAGTGAGTGTAAAGGAGCATTTGTCAAGGATTGTATTTCTTCTAAACTTTGATACTTCGATGCTTTTGTCGCATTGCTTCTTCCATTCATTCTTCTTGTTTTTATTTCCATTTCTTTTCTTTTCAATCTTACCTGTTGCTGATGTAATGTACAGGTTGCAAAGGAGAATGCTGACATAATAATAATGGATGACAATTTCAAAACAATTGTGAATGTAGCCAAATGGGGCCGTTCAATTTACATAAACATTCAAAAGTTTGTGCAGTTCCAGCTGACCGTTAATGTGGTTGCTCTGATGGTGAATTTCGTTTCAGCATGCTTCATAGGTACACAGGTCCATGAGACGACCACATTCAATGGCTTTCATCTAGGGGTCTGTTAAGTAAAACATGCTTCAGTTTGCTGATAATGTGATGCTGGTTTTGTCTTGTAACTTTTAGGAAATGCTCCACTTACTGCTGTCCAATTATTGTGGGTCAACATGATCATGGATACTCTTGGTGCATTAGCATTGGCAACAGAACCTCCAAATGATGAACTGATGAAAAGACCACCTGTTGGGCGAGGTGAAAATTTTATCACCACGATCATGTGGAGGAATATCATTGGTCAGAGCATTTATCAGCTGGCTGTAATTGGAATTCTCATGTTTTATGGGAAACGACTTCTGATGCTTAGTGGTTCAGATGCTACTTCTATTCTCAACACCTTCATATTCAATTCATTTGTGTTTTGCCAGGTAAATTTCAGTTGGTCATAACAAAGTATGATTTTTTTTTTCTTTGAGTGTCTCGTATTGTTAGCTCCATTGTTTCATGTTTAGCAGCTTACCATGATTTGTGTTAACCTGTTAAATTTTATGTAGCCCAGTGAGAACTTCACATCTTATTGGGCTTTGTCTATTCTCAGTTATTCGTAAGTGGGACAAGTTCAACCCCTAGTGGGGGCCACCTGGCCCTTCATGTGTTGTGAGGAGAGGGAGAGGTCGGTTCATTCAACACCTCTACCCCTATATAAACTCTCTCTCTCTCTCTCTCTCTCTCTCTCTCTCTCTCTCTCTCTATAACACACACACACACACACACACACTCATGCTCTCTGTTTTCTCTCCTCTCCTCTGCGATTAAGAGATTCTATGCTGGTTGCGCATTCCACCTTGGGCCACGTGCCCCCCCCCCCCCCCCCCTCTCAAGACCATGCAATGCGCACCTCCGCTTCGGGCCCCACTCCTCTGCATTTGGACTATGCAATACATGCCTCCATCTTGGTTGTCACGCCTTGTCTAGAGGACTATGCACTCGCGCCTCTGTAATGGACTGCACACTTGTGCTTCCGTCTAATAGGCTGCATACTCGCGCCTCCATTTGGTGGACTGTTTGCTTGCCCCCGTTTCACTAAGAGGTGAGATAGAAAGGAGATGGGACATGTAATGCAAAGCTCGTCCACCTGCATTTAACTAGGACCATGTCATCGGCATACCATCTTCGCGTCGGATCAGGAAGATGAATTGGTTCGTTTTTCCTTATGTGGTTGATTTAAGCTAGCCATTGGGTTCCATGTTTCAGCTCTTCGACTCGGCCGACTAATCATATCACTGGATCCACAATAATAATAAAAATATAATGCCATGCTATCCGCATGCGCCCAACAATGGTATTAGAAACACGATCGACATGATTCTGACAAGACAAGATAATGAAATGGGTTGTTGATGTACCTCTTCATTGTCCTGTGTAAAATGTTAGCACCACATGGTAATATATAGCGAATGCGATATTCGTAGATTTTATGGCATAAGAGTGGCGTTGCAACACACGAGCTTGTAGTGGTGTTACATTATCTATTGTTGGTGTCACTTGACTATTGCCATGGAAGGTTTCCCTTATTGTACTTCAACTTTGATTGCATCTCCTTTGCCCAACCGGGCAAGTGAAACTTTTGGGTCGGACTGATAATGACCGTGTTGCGCTTGTGTCAATTAGTTTGTGCTGTGCCAATTTGGATTTTTTTTTACCACTAATGATGATTGCACATGAAAATTATTAAAATAATGTGTTTTGTATGTGTTTCCTTATTCACCAATCCCAAGGCCCTCTCACATGATGTATTGACAAGAAATGGTGTCCAAATCAGTTGTGGCCGATCTCTTGAAAGGAGAGAAATTTGACGGGAACATTTTTTATGATTGGCGTAGATCTATTAGGATCCTGTTGTAGGGGATTCCGAACTGGTCCGTCACATAGGAAAAAGGCCCACAGGCCCAGAAGGCCCAAGTATAAGCCCACATCCCTCCGAGCTGAGGAGTGGGTAGGGCTGAGTAGATAGGTTGATCAGCCCTTTGAGTTGAGGAGTGTCGACTGTCAAGCTTCCTACTGCAGTCCTATCAACATCTGTAAATGCTAAAGCTAGAGCAAAGTTATCTCTATATCTTCGGCCCTTAAAGTCAGAGCTGAGAAAGATGAGTAGAGGGGCCGAGCAATTATCTACAAATGCCCGACTCCCGAGTTAAGAAGCAACGATTGATGGCTTGAGCCAGGATACCATCTGAGCAAACGATTACTTAGGCTCAGAGACGAACTACCAAGCTAGACCGGCAGGGACAGAGCTCAAACTCGTCCTTCGAGGAAGATCTATAGTCCAAATGAGAAACCCGAAGGGGGGGAGCTCGAGCACCAAGCTCCACATCTTAAGTAGACCATGTTGACCACCGTGCTCCACATCCTAAGTAGACCATGTTGACCACTGCCAGAGAGGCGGTACGAGGAATCCGGGGCATATTCACCAAACCCAAACGAGATGGGAATCTGGCTTCATCTTAGCCGTAGATCTCTCCTACAAGTCAGGGACGAAACTCCCACCTAATGAAGACTCTCCTAATGTATCCTAGCGGAACTCTCGCACCTAGAACCTTCCTTACGTCCTATAAATAGGACTTCGATATCCAAACTGAGGTCTAACATTCTTAGCCTTCAGAACCCCTATGTTCGAGTTCTACAAGCTTGACTTAGGCATCAGAGGGCGTACAGTCGGACGCCGGCACCTTCCCCTTGCCGTGTATTTCTGTTCTCTCTTGCAGGACTGACAATCAAAGGGCGTCACGAGCTTGCTTCATCTTGGGGAGAAGAGGGTGGAAAAGATCGCAAGGCCGGCCTAACTTGTCCTTGTTTATTTGCCAAATCCAGGCGACAACACTTTGACACCGTCTGTGGGAACTGACAAGCCGTGTTCTCATCGTCCTCAAGCTTCGCACATGATTCCAGTTTGTCCTCTACTCTCCGCCCAATGGTGAAGAAGAAAGGGAGGGCCCCTGCCTGCGGCCGAGTCCTCTTACCGCGCTCTATCTGGGGAGGAGTAGGTCTCGCGGTCGCCTTCTTATCTCGTCTAATCTCATTCTTAGCAACTCTCGTAGGCCATGGGTAGCAGAAGTCACGAAATTGCAAAGGCCGACTTGGTTCCCTTGAAGAACAGGTCGACACCTTTGTCGAGCACATGGGTCGCTTCACGAGGTTGATAGAAGGGCAACGAGCACCACAGCTGGCCAACCCCCACAAGGCAGTGATGGCCAAGCATACTTGTCTTTATCATCCTGAACAGTCACGTCTGAGGCGACACTAAGAACAACCCCGAGGTAAGGAAGATTGCCTCAGTCTGGCCGCCCTGGCGCAGACACGGGCGACCAGAGAACTCGATGAATGTGACTTGCATCATACACTGGAGGAGAGGCGCCAGGCTCGAAAAGGGAAAGCCCCGGAGGATGCGGCAGAGGGAGAGGTCTCCTGGGGGCTGGAGATCAGAGAGATCTAAGACCAGCGCGGTAATATCCAACAGGCATATCGGTCTAAGGCCTCGGTATCTATTGACGCCCTCCTCGAGCATACCGAGCCCCTGTTCACCGATGACATCATGGAGGCTTAGCTACTGCCCATATTCAGAATGCCCCACATACAACCTTATTCAGGTGTGGGTGATCTTGCCGAGCACTTGGAGTCTTTCTGATCATGGATGAAGCTCCAAGGTGCTTCCGAACCTGTGATGTGTAGCGCATTCTCCCCAACACTCACCAGGGCAGCTCGGAAGTGGTACAGGAACTTGAAGCCCAAGTCCATTAGCTCTTTCACCCAACTCAGCCGAGTCTTCGCTACTCAGTTTATCGGAGGCAAAGACATCCGCAAGCTGGAGACCCACCTCCTTACGCTGAGGCAGAAAGACGATGAGTCACTAAAACTACATCATTTGATTCAACACGGAGGCCGTCCAGGTAGAAGGCTAGTCCAACCAAGTAGCCCTCACGACCATTATGGCCAGGCTGAAAAGGGGGAGATTCCTTTTCTCTCTCGGAAAGAACACCCAAACAATGCCGACTAACTTGTTGAGCCGAGCCCAAAAGTACACCAATGCTGAGGAACTAGTCAACGCCCACAAGGATGCCAAGGGCAAGAGAAGCTTGGCAAAAGACAAAAAGAGCAAGGAGGGCAAGGAGGGATCCAGTGCAGACCCTAAACTGAAAGAGAGAAGACAGTAGGGGTGGCGCTCCCCTGGCTTCCCAAGTCCCAGAAAGCCGGTTTCACCAGTATACCCCACTGAACACCTCTGCCGAGCAGGTGCTCATTGAGATCAAGGAAAAAAGAATTCTGAAGTGGCTGAACAAGATGAGGGCCACCCTAGAGAAGAGAGACAGGTCAAAATACTGCCACTTTCATCGAGATCATGGCCATAATATGACCGATTGCTTTGACTTGAAGGAAGAGATTGAGATCCTCATCCAAGGGGCTACCTGCACGAGTACATTTCCAAGCGCTGGGAAGACTAACCATCTCCTCGGCGAGATTAGTGAGAAGAGCACATCAACAACGAGCCAGTGGGTGAGATCCGCACCATCTTTGGCGGACTTGTTGGTGGAGGAGACTCAAACCGAGCACGTCGAGCTTATGCTCAGAGTGCACGGATCATCAACGAGGTCCATCGAGTACACCTCACTAGCTGACTTGGGAAAGAACCCAGAATAGAGTCCTGTGCCATCACCTTTACCGAGGAAGATGCGAGGGGGATTCACCACCCCCACGACGACACGTTAGTAGCCACCATGACCGTGGCGAACAACAATCTGCACCAAGTGCAAGTCGACACCAGCAGCTCGACGAATATTCTGTATGAATCCGCCTTCGATAAGATGGGGATAGGGAGGTCGAGACTCCGAGCTGTGTGAACCCCTCTGCTCGGGTTCGCCGGAGAGAGTGTGACCTCGGAAGGGAGCATCCTGTTGCTAGTCACGGCAGGAGAGGCCCCCAACCAGGTCACCCTCACAGTAGATTTCCTCGTAGTGGATTGCCCTTCAGTCTACAATGCTATTTTAGGCAGGTCCTCCTTGGACGCCATGCGGGTTGTGTTCTCTATCTACCACCTCACGATGAAGTTCTCGACCGAGCTTAGGGTCGGAAGAGTTAGGGACAACCAATAGAAAGCACGACAATGTTATGCGACAACTCTCTGAGGAAGAGCACAAGGACACCAAGCAATGTAGATTACCTTCCTAGATCTAAGGGAGGAGAGCGTAGAGAGAGGATTGCCTATAGAAGACTTGGTCCCTGTATGACTCGCTGAGGAAGACCCTGATCGGGTCATTGCTCGACCCCCAACTCCGAGCAGAAACGACAGACCTACTGAGAGAGCATGTCGACGTGTTCGTGTGGTCTCACCAAGAAATTTAAGGTCCACCGCTTAAATGTGGACCCTGAACACAATCTCGTTTGATAAAAAAGACTACTAGCAGAGAAAGTGCTTGAATGAAAGTGCTTGAAGGTGGTCGCCGCCTACCAGCAGAGAGCTGCTCGGTACTACAATTCAAGGGTGAAACAGAGAAGCTTCAGAGTGGGAGACTTGGTATTCCGTGAAGTCTCCTTGGGCACGAAGGAGCTTGGCTCGGGAGCCTTAGGAAGGAGCTGAGAAGGACCTTACAGAGTCACCAGTATAGTTCGATCAGCGACATACCGACTAGAAGACTTAAAAGGTTGAGCTTTGCCCCATCCATGAAATGCAGAGCACCTAAAGGTCTACTATCAGTAAACTGTGCTGGGCAAGCTCAAAAAACGCTTCAGGCATCCAATTTTCTGACAAACACCACAGGTGTTAACAATTTGTAAAAAATTTAATCAATAAAACGCAGTGACCGGAGAGTTGAGGAGGGTAAGGCCCGAGCAGGCACCCACAAAACTATGAAAGGCTTAGTGGCCACCGTCCTGATCGGACAAAAGAGCCCAGTTGAGGGAAAGGCTAAAGATAGCACCCTCCAATTGAGCACATTGCCTTAACCATGCAATGATAAATAGAAGGCCAAGCCAAGGGAGGCACCTTCTATGATGACTTGACCAGCCGTCAAAGCCAAATACGGAGATGTCCAGAAACACTCGTACAGTAGGCCACCCCCACTGCTTTCACGGAACAGTCAATCCTGCTCGGCTAGGAAAAGTGGGGGAAAGGAAGACAAGCACTTCTACAGTAAGAATCGACTAAGGTGTTGTTTGGTAAACTGAAAAAATTAAGTCTGAAAATTAATTTAAGTACCGAGAACTTAAAGTGCTGAATTTAAGTACTTATAAAAACTGAAAAATCTGTTTGATAATTTGTTTGAATACTTATTGCGGCCACAAAAGTTTCGAATCAAGCTAATATTTGTGTTTTCCCTTAATCCAGGTCTTTATGTTCTTATAAACAGGGTTGATGGTAAATAAACATCATGGTGGGCCTGAGGAAGGTTTCAATGGTCGGCATCAGTCCCCATTGCTTTCAGTGGTGTGGTCCACCTGAGGTTTGGACCTTGTCTCATTTTTGGGCTCATGCCTTAAAATGATCTCTCCAAATGGATAGGCTATGTAGGTATAATATATACATTATGTTCGGGCTTATAGAATTTGGCGACTTCAAGTATTTGCGTGGGATGGTGTCATGGATGGGAAAGTAAACAAAGAAGGGTAATCTTGCCAGTTTTAAATGTTAATAGAGATACTTTTGTCAATTTTTATCTAAAAATTTAAAGAATGACCACTTACCGCATTTAGCTATAAGCTTTAAGTCAAGTTGGCATGGCTGAAAATAATCCATTTAAGTGATTTTTCCAATCAAGATCACAAACAGATAGCAAAAGAAGGCATTTTTTTATTAAATTAAAAACGTTTCTATAAGTATAGTCTGGGCTTAGCCTGGCCAGGCTAAAAAAAACAAAAAACAAAAAGAGAGGCTACTAAATTGGTGAAGGGTGGTAGCTCGAGCACCATCTAAGAGGGCGGGACCCCCTCCTATGCAGTGGCGACCCCGGCAACATCTCCCTCGACAGGCGGGTTGGACTCTTCCAGTTGGTTGGGTCCAACCACGAGAGGTTGAGCTCAGGATGACGACCTTGGACTTCATCCCGACAGTTGAAGTAGCCCAGACTGTAGAGGTTGTCCCTCTCAGTCTTGTAGTCCTTGGAGGCCTTATATGACTCCATTGCAGCCGCCTCCTTCGCCGGAATACTGGTCTCTAGCTCGGCCTTCATCAGCTTCTTCGCCTCTAGCTGCGAAGACATGTCGACCATCCGAGCGAGGTTAGCCTTGTGATCGTCCTTGGCCACCCTCGAAGCCTCTTGAAGAGACTCCTCCGCTGCGGCCACCTTGAGCTGAGCTTGGAGCACCTTCCGAGCCTCTGCCAGCTCTTGGGCCTTCGAGGCAAGGTTGGCCTTGGTGACCGCTAACTTGCGCTCAACCTCCCTGACCCTCCTCTTCAGCTCGTACACGTATCCATGAACTACGAGTAGAAGAAGACTTGATGATTAGGGTGGAAGAAGGGAAGAGGAGAGTGAGAGAAAGAGAGAGTTTAGGGTAAATGTTGTGTGTAGGCCACATGCCCTCCACACAAAGCTTTATTAGAATAAACATATAATACACTGCAGGAGAAGAGAAAAGACGTTCACATGCATTTACAATAAAAGAGCCACACACTAACACACGCATTTATACTAATACTCTCTAGAATCCCCCTCAAGTTGGAGCATAGATGTTGATCATGCCCAACTTGTCACAAACACGATGAAGAGCATCTCGACTTAATGACTTCATAAGAACATCCGCAAGTTGATCCCCGGACTGAACAAAAGGAGTGATGATTTCCTTAGAGGCAACTTTCTCTCGAATAAAGTGACAGTCAACCTCAATATGCTTGGTGCGCTCATGGAAAACAAGATTACAAGCAATATGTATGGCTGCTTGATTGTTGCAATGAAGAGGAATAGGGCCCGAAGGAGAATAGCCAAGTTCGTCAAGAAGGGTACGAAGCCACACGAGCTCACATGTCGCATGAGCCATAGCATGATATTTTGCTTCAGCCGAGGAGCGCGCAACAATCGATTGCTTCTTACTTTTCCATGTGACAAGATTACCACCTAGGAAGGTACAGAACCCAGACGTAGATCGACGATCATATATACTACCCTCACAATCGGCATAAGAATGGCCCGAAAGATGAAGATGACCATGAGACTGAAAGTGGATGCCAAGGCCTGGGGCTGATTTAAGATACTAGAGTATGCGGTAAACAACCGTGAGATGTGAAGAACGGGGAGCTTGCATGAACTGGCTAACAACTCCCACCGCAAAAGAGAGATCTGGACGAGTAATAGTTAAATAAATGAGCCGACCTACAAGCCGACGGGACATGCCAAGATCAGAGAGAAGGGTACCATCATCTGGCTGAAGCTTCTGTGAAGTATCCATAGGGGTGGTAGCCAGTTTCCATTCTAACATGCCAGTTTCCATGAGAAGATCAAGAGCATATTTTCGTTGGGATAAGGCTACCTCAGTTTTGGAGTGAGCAACCTCAATGCCTAGGAAGTAGTGAAGAGGACCAAGGTCCTTGATCTTAAACTTGTTCTTCAGAAATTCTTTGACATCTCTCATGCTAACCAAATCATTGCCTGACAATACAATATCATCCACATACACAATGAGAACCATGATGCCCGTCGATCGTCGACATATAAACAGAGAATGGTTAACATGACTACGAACAAAGCCAAACTCTATGAGAGCTTGACTGAATCTGTCGAACTAAGCACGTGGGGATTGTTTGAGTTCATAAAGGGTCTTCTTCAACCGACACACAAGCGTAGGATTGTGGGAAGCAACAAAGCCTGGAGGTTGATGCATGTAGACCTCCTTTGCAAGATCTCCATGAAGAAATGCATTCTTGACATCTAGTTGTAATAAGGGCCAGAATAAATTGATGGCCAAGGAGATCACCAGACGAATAAAATTAAGTTTAGCTACTCTAGAGAATGTCTCGAAGTAATCCACGCTCTGGGTCTGTGTGTATCCCCGAACAACAAGATGGGCCTTGTAACGATCAATGGAGCCATTTGGAAGGAACTTGATCGTGTACACCCATCGACGCCCAACAGGTTTGTGCCCTGGAGGAAGAGAAACTAGCTCCTAAGTATGATTCTTCTTAAGAGCAGACATTTCTTCCATCATCTTCTTTGTCCAGTCAGGACTTTGAAGAGCATGTGAGAGAGACCGAGGAATAGCCTGTGATGAAATGGAAGCTTCAAACGATTGAAAGGATGGTGAAAGATGATTATATGAAACAAAATTGCTAATGGGGTGTTGAGTACATGATTATTTCCCTTCGCGCAAGGCAATGGGAAGATTCATATGTGAGATAGGAGAATCACCTGAGCCAACATCCAAAGTGAGTGGAAGAGTGGACGGCGGAGCGCGTAAAGATTTATCTCGACGATGATACACTCGCAGAGGCTTCGGGTCACTCAAATCACCAACAGAGTCAGGAATGGGTGGTGAACAAGTCTCCCCATGATCACTAGTGACAAGAGGAAGAGGAGAAACATTGTGCTTCCCCTGATTCATAAGAGGATCATAGAGGGATCGACCGTGAGGCGAGAAAAAAGGAACATCTTAAAAAAAAGGTTACATCGACAGAGATATGTTTCTTGCGAGTCGAGGGGTCATAACACTTATACCCTTTCTGACTCCGAGTGTACCCTAAGAAAATACATTTAGTTGCCTTGGGACTACGTTTATCATTACGACCATCCAAAATTTGAACGAAGCATGTGCAACAAAAAACTTTAGGAGGTAAAGGAAAAGAATTGTCATGAGGATACGACATATTAAATGAGGATTTGGAAGACAAGATACGTGAGGGAGTATGATTAATAAGGAAAGTGGCAATAAGAAGAGCGTCACCCTAAAAATGCTTAGGTAGATGTATACCAAGAAGAAGGGTACGTTCGACTTCAAAAAGATGATAGTTCTTTCGTTTTGCGATACTATTTTGTTGTGGGGTGTGAGCACATGATGTTCGAGACAAAATACCATGTTCTTGCAATAAGGACAAAAAAGTAGTGGACATGTACTCCCCCCCATTATCAGAATGGAGGGTTTTGATTGAGCATTGAAATTGAGTGCACACTCCACGATAAAACACTTTAAACACATCAAACACTTCACTCTTTGATTTCAAAAAACCCAGGTCATGCGAGAATAATCATCAATAAAGGTGACAAAATATTTAAAACTAAAAGTGGAAGTAACCGGGGCTGGTTCCCAGACATTTGAGTGAATCAGATCAAAAGGGTGAGATTTCCTTCCAAAAACACTTGGAAGAAACGTAGTACGATGATGTTTTGGCAATTCACAAATATCAAAATATAAAGATTTAGTAACAGATAAAGAAGGAAACAAAAGTCTCAATCGAGCTAAGGAATAATGTCCTAAGCGGCAATGCCACCGTGTGATAGAGTCTCGATCAAGAGAAGAGGTACTTGAAGCAGCAACGGGTGTATCATTGAGAAGATAAACGCCTCGTCGCTCATGCCCCCCACCAATCACTCTCTTCATCTGTAGGTCTTGAAAAAGATAATGAGAATGGTAAAAGGTAATGGAACAATTCAACGATTTAGTAAGGGAGCTAATAGATAGTAAGTTTAATGGAAAACGAGGTACATGCAAGACTGAGGACAATTGCGAGGAAGGGGAAAGGGAGATGGAACCAATCCCAGAAATGAGGGCATGTATTCTATCTACGACTGTAACATATTGAGAGTGGGAGGAAGGAGAATAAGTGGAAAAGAGATGTGACTTACCAATCATGTGGAGGAAGCTCCAGAGTGAATGACCCAGGAGGTGGTAGAGGAAGACGCAATAAGAGCAGTACCTGATTGAGTTGAAGTTGCATGAGAAGGCTCAGGAACATCACGAATATGAAGCCGTATCAGGGCATCATAAGCCGCTCAAGAAATAATGAGAGACTCCCCTGAAGAAGACTGCTCAACCGCCAGGTGGAAGGTCATCCCTTAGGAGCAGCAGGGGCTGTAACAGAAGCAGCAACACACATTGGATGACCATGGAGTTGCCAACAGTAATCAATAGTGTGATTAGTTCCGCCGCAATGCGAACAAATGTGGGAACTATCACGTCCTCGTCTATGTCCACCATGACCTCGAAGATGACGACTGCCACGTCCTCGATCTCCCTCTTGGCCTCTACCATGACTACCATAACCAAAAGTGCGCCCTGAACTCAAAAGATGGCGCCCGAAATCTAGGAAAAAGAGAAGACGGATCGCCAGCAAGGTGTGCCGAACGCTCTGGTGGTATAAAAGGATGTGAATGAAGAGCTGATACAGTAACGCATTGACACATGGCATAGACTGTTGTTAACGGAGGCAGAGGATCCTTAACAACCACTTGATCCTGAACACTAAGCTAGTCAGAGTTCAACCCTGCGAGGAATTGCATAATGCGAGTGTCATCCCGTTGCTTACGAGCATGTTCATGATCGTCTAGACATTTTGAACGAAGAGGTTGATACAAGTCCCGCTCATCCCACATGCCTCGAAGTGTCGAATACTAATCTTTTAATGATCTTGAGTCTTGCTGGAATCGACAAATTTCTTGAATAAGCTGAAAAACCCACGAAAAAGTTTTAAACTCGGAGTACATATCATGAAGAGAGTTCCAAATGCCTTTAGCTGAGGGCAAAACCATCACGGAGTGGCTAACCGAAGAATCCATACTATTCAACAACCATGCAATAACTTGATAGTTCTTCTTTGTCCAAGTCTTGTAGGTGTCATCTGTAGAGCTTGAGGGATCATCCAAAATATACGACAACTTCTCAGGGGCCCTCAAGAACACTTTTACAGAGTGTGCCCATTGAAGATAGTTATCACCATTGAACTTAATTGAGGTGATTTGGAGTGGGTTGGGTTCAAGAGAACTCATGCTAAGAGGAGATTGCCCTTTTGTCTTCCATAGGGATGATGGGTCTAAGTAAAATGTACTTCAACCAAGTCTCTTATAAGAAATCCTTTAAAGGGATGAGAGACAAACCCCAATCAACTAGAAATCTTCGAAAATACCACCCAAAAACTTCAAATTTGACGCAAATAGCCTAAAAACGGCATGACCGCACCTCTATTTGGGATTAAAACCTGCTCAAATCTCAATATCAGCTAAAAAATCCTCCAATATTAGCTTGGGTGAGAGATCAGTTCATCTAGAGGAAAGAAACAAGAGAAAAGTTTACTGATTTGAGAAAAATCGACGAAAAACTGATTTGGGGCCCGATTTTCAAATATCACTATTTTAGCCAAAACACCATCAAGAAGGCTCTAAAAAATTCCCAAAAAATCATGAAAAATCCTCTAAAATCACGATCTATCAAACCCTTAAACTTTCTGCTCAAACAGGTTCCATTTGACTGTACATTACTGATGTCAACCGTATGGCTGCTGATGTCAGCATTCTGACATGTCACCTCTCAACTCTCCTGGTGCGGAATGGCCTGATCTTAGCTCTGATACCATGTATAAGAAGACTTGATGATTAGGGTGGAAGAAGGGAAGAGAAGAGAGTGAGTGAAAGAGATAGTTTAGGGTAAATGTTGTGTGTAGGCCACATGCCCTCCACACAAAGCTTTATTAGAATAAACATATAATACATGCAGGAGAAGAGAAAAGACATGCACATGCACTTACAATGAAAGAGCCACACATTAACACACGCATTTATACTAATACTCTCTAGACTACGAGGGCGCTCAAGGTCTCCTGTAAGGAAGAACAACCAAAGTTAGCAAAAAACAACTACAAAGAAGAGAAATGCATGTCATGTCGATGACAGGCGGCATACCTTGAGACCAGTGGTCGCTATCCCCCTGAGGAACTGATCAGGGTGCGTCCTCAGGATGGTGTTTACCTCCTCCTCGGGGAGTGAGGACTGAGCCTAGATCAGGAGCAAGGCCAAATGCCTCGGGACAGATGGGGATGGTGCCTCAACCCCCCCCCCCCCCCCCCCCCCCCCCCCCCCCCACAACAATAGAACCCCTCGGGGTCAAGGATTGGTGCTCAATAGCACTGGTAGTTCCCGGAGTCTCCTTGGCTTGACCCTGCTCAGCCCTCCAGGAGGGCGCATCGAGATCAACTACCTCTCGCGGCTGGGCAGGACGAGCAACAACATTGGCCTTGGCTGTTGTGGATGCAACTGCGGGGCAACTGCAGCCCTCGAGGGTGCAACCTGCTCAGCCGTGCGAGCAACAACGACAGAGGCGGGAGCGACCTTCTTCTTTAGAGCGACTCTCCTCTATTCCAGGTTCTCGAGAGCCTTCCTCTTCAACATGGGACGATAAACCATTCCTGTGAAAAAAACAAAATTATAAGTCAACAAACCATAAAGGTCGACCAGTGAGAGTGAGATACCGAGCTTAATGACTTATCGCCTGGGATTAAGCCGAATTGTTGCAAGAGCTTGGTGGTGACAAGCTTCTTGTGGTCTCTTTAAGCATCAGGTCGTGATCTAGTGGTCCTGACCTGGTTTTGAAGACAATTAGGTAGGTAGGGCCGCAACCTGGAAAAAAGTTGTGGAAATAAGATCGACCTCACATCAATAATGAATCATAAAGCGAACATAATCGAAGTGTAAGAGTTCGGTACATATTCCGACCTGGCAGGGTGAAGGAGGTCGAGACCGAACCTCAAACCTTCTAGCTCATCCTCCCTTGCCTCCCACTCTCCAGAGGCAAAAAATCATCTGTCCTTCTAGCCTTTGTTGGAGGTTGGGTTGTTGGCGATTAAGGCCTCACCCTTGCTCAGCCAAGAAGAGAAATAAAGCTAGTCATGAGCTTTGGGACTGCCTTTGGTCTGGTACAAATAGAAGAGCTTGTCCACGGTGAGCTCATCATTCCCGACCTGCTGCCACAAGATGCAGCAACCAAAAATTGCCCGCCATACATTGGGGTTCAGCTGCCCCGGGGTGACCCTAAGACAACTAAGTAGAGGTAGACGAAGGCCACAAGAAAAGAAAATGGGATATAGCGTGACCTCCCCCGGAGGAGGTCGGCTCGGAACTTCTCCAGCTCGGGGTAACCTAAGACCCATCGAGTTGGGGATAGTATAAAACGACCTGAGGTGTTTCAGGTTGGCCACCGTCAGGGACAACATAAAGGCATCAGCAACGTAGAGGGGCTCAGCGATATGGGAGATCGTCTCTTTTGCTTGTTGCTCCTCCTTGAGCTTAGGAGCCGGCCCCGTAGGACCGACCTTGGACTCTACAAAGGGCAATGACCTAGTGTCACTTAGGTCGCCCAATGACTCGTCCCAGAAATAGTTAGAGACGGTATCGACACTAGAGTCCTCCTCGGAAGACATCAAGGAGAACTAAGAAAGAAAAAGGAAGGAAGAGCAAAGGGACATAAGAAGACAATGTACCAGGGGACTCTAGTACGAGGACTCCGAGGAGGAAGGGATGCTAGAAACCAAGGAATGAAAGGACTTGGAGATTCTGGAGCACCAGCAGGTCGGCACAGCTCAGATGAGTTTGAGCGTATTACAAATGAAGTGTGAAGAGAGGAAGGGGACTCGGGGTATTTATAAGCATTGCCTCGTACTTGCTTTGCCCTCGTACAGTGTCACACGTTAGTACAGGGCAGCCTTGTGCAACGAAACACCTCCTCGTCTGCCACGCCTCTCCACATGTCGTCACGGGATTTGCCCGAGCAGAGATACGACAATTTGGCTGACAAGTCGTCGCCACGTGTTAGCTTGAGATTCATTCAGAGGATGATGCGATAGCTGCGCCGTACGAGCAATCATGACACCCCTTCAAATTCTGAGCTTGCCATTAATTCCTCGCTTCCCACCTTTCTAGCTGGTGAAATTCGAGCAAAAGTATGAAATTTCAAGAGTTCCCATGCAACCAGACCAATTCAATTTAAGATCTCACTTCCGAGCCCGAGCAGGTTGACCTTAGAAGAAGGGGGGCAACTATTATGGGGGATTCCGAATTGGTCCCTCACATAGGCCCAAAAGGCCCAAGTATAAGCCCATGCCCCTCTGAGCTGAGGAGCGGGTAGGGCTGAGCAGATAGGTCGATTAACCCTTTGAGCTGAGGAGTGTCGACTATCAAGCTTCCTATTGCAGTCCTGTTAACATCTGCAAAAGCCAAGGCCAGAGCAAAGTTATCTCTATATCCTCGACCCTCAGAGCTGAGAAAGCCGAGTAGAGGGGCGGAGCAATTATCTACAAATGCCCGACTCCTGAGCTGAGAAGCAATGACTGATGGTCCGAGCCAGGAGACCATATGAGCAAATGATTACTCAGCCTCGGAGACAAACTATCGAGCCGGACCGACAGGGACAGAGCTCAGACTTGTCTTCCGAGGAAGATCTACAGTCTTGATGAGAAACCTGAAGGGGGAGAGCTTGGGCATCGAGCTCCACATCCTAAGCAGACCAGTCGACCACCGCCAGAGAGGCGGTACGAGGAATTCGGGGCAAATTTTCCAAACCCAAATGAGATGGGAATCCTGCTTCATCTCAGTCGTAAATCTCTCCTACAAGTCAGGGACGAAACTCCCGCCTAATAAAGACTCTCCTAACATATCCTAGCGGAACTCCCGCACTTAGAGCCTTCCCTACGTCTTATAAATAGGACTTCGATCTCAAAACTGAGGTATGACCT
Organism: Liriodendron chinense; assembly: GCA_003013855.2. Classification (NCBI taxonomy): domain Eukaryota; kingdom Viridiplantae; phylum Streptophyta; class Magnoliopsida; order Magnoliales; family Magnoliaceae; genus Liriodendron; species Liriodendron chinense. The sequence goes on from ML058555.1 coordinate 429,411, forward strand.
TCTTAACCTTCACAACCCCTATGTTCGAGTTCTACAAGCCTGAGTTAGGCATCGAAGGGTCTATAGCCAGCCATCAGCACTTCCCGCTGCCGCCTATTTCTGTTTTCTCTTGCAGGACTGACGATTAGAGGGCATCACGAGCTTGCTTCGTCTTGGAGAGAAGAGGTTGGAAAAGATCACAAGGCCGGCCTAGCTTAACCTTGTTTGGCCAAATCCAGGCGACAACAGATCCTATTGGACACAAAATGCGCTGGACACATTAAAAACCATTAGGAGAAAGCATGAGATAGAACATGAAGATGTTCCGATAAGTAGCCTGAGACTTGCGCAACAAAAATACTAGAAATTGAAGAACACAATAAAACAACTAGAAATATCCTTCTTAGCTCTATGCATAAGGATTTGATCCCTACGCACGAAATTTACGAGATTGCTAAGGAAATGCGGAATTCCCTAATTGAGTCCCATGCTCAAATATTAAATGCCAATATTAGGATGTTGCAAGTATAATTCAATGATAGAGGATGCTAGTTGGATGCTCCATTAAGGATCATACAAGAAAGCTGGAGCAAATGATGGAGTTGTGAAATATAGATTGTCTTAATAGAAAATCAAAATGATGTTTCGATCTCTACCAGATTCCTGGTCCCACATTAACGACATCTTAAATCATAACAAAGCATTGAAGACTTTTAAAGACTTGGCCCATCATTTAGAACATGAAGTTAAATTCAAAGTAGTTCATCCTAAAATTAGTGTTGTTTTTATTGTAGAAAGTAGAAAGAAAGACGTTCTATCAAAGAAAAGATTTAGGAGAACAGGCAGACAAAGTGATCTCAATAATCAAGCCAATCCACCCTCCTTGCTTCTGTCTATGTCCATCTCGTTACTAACAATGACCTCTCTCTCTTCTCTTCTTCTCTTCTACTCTTCCCTTCACCATTATTTCTTCATTTTGATCTCCTACTAGTAGATGGATTAAAATTAAATATCGAGATGTGACATTTGTGGAGATTAAAATTAAATATCGAGATGTGACATTTGTGGAAGATAGACATGAGATGCCGAATGCAGTTGAAGGAAGTGAAAGCAATAATCTAAACAGTGATAATTAAAACATTCCTATGATTCATGATAATGTGGGAGCACGCCTACTAGTGTACCTGAGTTGTGACGTAGTTTGCGAGGCAGAATCCCTAAAGCTCATCTCTTGTTAAGAATGGAGGTTTTTAAGAACCTTAGGTGTTGTTCTTGCTACTATAGCTCATTTCCTGATAAGAATGGACAACAAATTATTTGAAGACCTTACGAAGGATTCAAATCACCATAAGAAATCCAAGCATATTGAGATTAAATATCACTACATTAAAGATTAAGTGAGAGATGGGCATGTTGTACTTGAATATATTTCCACTAGAGAAATGCTGGTTGATCCCATGATGTAACCTATTACCAGAGACATATTTGAAAAACATGTCAAGCAGATGGGACTTAGGAGAGCTCTATCTTTTATAAAAGTGAGTGTTGCAGTTTTATGATACTTTTTCAATCATAATCCCCACTAGTTATGATGGTAGAGATCCCATCTTGTACCGTTTGAGGCTTGACACATGAGATGGGAAAGAATCCATTTACTCCAAAGAGTGGATGATGTAAATTATTAATGTCTTCTCTTCAGGATCTATTTTATGAAATAATTTTTCTAAATAGGCACATATTAATTAAATATTCATGCGTAACCATTTTTTTCTAGGCCTTAGATCATCAGTGGTGGTTTTTTTGTCAACAAGTCGGTCTTCCCCACTCACACGGGAATTGACTACTCTTGACATGCGTGTTGTGTAAGTGACCCATTTGCCCTCATCTACCCACCTTTGTGTATAGGAGGATAAGATTGAGTGTTGTTACTTTAGCATACAATATGAAGCTCATATTGATTCAGTCGGGGATGTCATGTTAGGAAAGTAGCTTAGTCAATTCTGAATCACGTAATTGCATGGGAAAGACCCCTTGGTAGCTACACCAGGTTCTTAAGACCATGATTATGCACTTTGAGACTTATTTGTCGTGGCATTATTGAGTTTTGTAAGATGGTGATTTGCAAACTATTTCTTAAAATCATGTGTACGTAAATATTTTATTTTTCAAGAACTTTAAAGAATGTTTGTAAAAGATTTGTGATTTGAACTTGATAAGAGGATGGGTGCGTATGCTGGAAGAGCAATTCTAGATCGATGATCGTCTCCATCTTCTGTGGTCGTGCCGGTCTAGGCCATGCCTTGGAGAGCTTGGAAGGTTGTGAGTTAGTGTGGTGGTCACTTAGCATATTGGCACCTGTGTATAGAGACACCGGAATCTTGACTAGTCCCACTCCCACCTCCCCAATTCTTGCTCCATGTATATTAAGCGGTTAAGATTATTAGAATAGAATGGAAAAATTGTGCTCCCACTACGAGGTTGAGTGGGAGACGTTGGTAAGGGGGTCAGGTGGCAATCCATAGAGGGGGCCACTTGCCCCTACACGTGCTATGAGGAGAGGGAGAGGTTGTTTCATGCATTGCCTCCTCCTCCTCCCCCTCCCCCCCCCCCCCCCCCCCCCACATATAAACTCTCTCTCTCCTCTCTCCTCTCCTCTTCACTTTAGTGCTTGAACCATGGTTTGCACGCCACACCTTGGGCCACGTGCTCCCCCTCTTTGAATTGCACAACTCATGCCTCTACCTCAGGCCCTACGCCTGAGCACTCTATGTTGTGAAGTTTCTCTTGACATAGTTAAAAAAAATTAAAAAGAAATACCATTATGGTAAAAAGAACATTTGTTAATATTGAGTTCACTATAGAATGCACAGTAATACTTGAATGTCGAATCATCTGAAATTTGAGAGCTAAATTCTTGTATATTGTTAATTCCTTACTTTCAGTTTGTCCAACAAAAGTCACATAAAACATGCCAAAAATGTCGCAGCTAACAAAACTTAATAATCACTATGTGTTATTCACTAGGAGTCATAAGTCATCATGAGAAACATTGACCGATCTCAAGGCACACTAGTGGTCTCGCAATTTAAAATGGAGTGCTAAAAATCATAGTCTCACATTTTGGAATTAGAATAAAATTTAGAACCCTTAATGGAGCACAAGTTGATCAAATTCAAAATTACTTTGCAAAATGATAAACCCTATGCTCATCTCTCTCTCTCTCTCTCTCTCTCTCTCTCTCACACTCACACACACACACACACACACACACACACACACACACACCCCACCCCACACGCACACGCACAGCAATTCCTCTTCCCATCTAAGCTTCGCTAGAACCATTTTTTGTCGATGCTAGCTTGAACGGTCTTAAAGGGGGTTCTAAGAACCAGTGCAACCAAGATTGGCAATCGAGAATGAAAACATGACTAAGCACTGCAGCTCTGTGACAGTCATATCTGGTGATGCTTGTTTGAAGGATCTTAATGGGATTCAACCAAGATTTACAACTGAGAATGATGAGGGATCATGGGAGTTTGTGCAACTTATGTGGAATAGTGATCAAGCAACGCACAACATTACCGTAACAAAGCTTTACTCTTTCTTACCAATTTTTATCCTCAATGGAGATCAAGTGGACCTTGCTTCTGGGTTCCAGATGTACAGCGAGCTTACCATAACGGCAAAGATCTGTCAATGCGAATTTTAAGGAGGTTTGCTTTCTTCTAGTTCAAATATAAAGACAGCGTAGAAAGTGAGGCATTGAATGGTGGTTGGATGGAAGTTGATAGCAAACTCTTCATTTCCTGTTTTGATCACCAATTGAGAGCGAGTTGCCTTGCTCCTATGTTTGGGATGTACAGGAGGCTTACCATAACAGTGATTCCCAAAGATCATTTCACAGGAATGTTGAGGAAGTTTGCTCATCCAATTCATATGTAAGGACAATCCTAGAAGGTGATACATATGTTGAATGGTGGGAGGTGGGTTGGGGAGGGGAGGATTTGATGACCAACTTTGCCATGCCTAATGGATTAGATTGTCATTGTTGGATGATGAAACCTTTGGTTCTTCGTTAGTTTCACATGATTTCTTTTCCGTACTCTCACATTTTAGTGGAGGTAAGCAATTTCTCTAGCTTTGCAAATCTTTAGTTGATTTCTTGTCTTCGTATTTATAACAATAATGTGCCAATTCCTCTCACAACCTGCGGAAGAGTTGGTTTCACTTAGGATTCTCATGATGAACCTTTTGAAGTATGGAGCTTCTCCATAATTTAACCACCAGTTGGCTAAAATTTGAAATAAGAAATTACATATTTTGAAAACCATCAATCTACAATACTACGTAATTGTTAAAATTTGAACCAAGTAATTACTATACCTGGATCAGATCTTGTTGTGACTCCCTTGTCAAGTTTGTTCCAAAGATTCACATTGAACTTGCGTAAAATTTAACCTGAGATAGGAATAGTTTAATCTTAATTGGAATTAAGATCAAGACAACAGTATGTAAATAAAAATGTGTTACTATACATATCTGATTAACTTGTACAACCCTTGGCTCCATTATGCAAATACCAAGTAAGATTCTAAGCCCTTGAGCACTTCTTGATGGGTGGAGAAATTACCGTACAAACCAATGGGATTAAAGAAATGAACTGCAGAAGTGTTAAATCAATAGAACTAGTACTATGCTTAGATAAAAACAATGACATTTTATAAGAACAAAAATTAATAATCATTACCCATGATGTATTTACATCTTGATGAAGCTGCTTATTACACCTTTTATCAATAATCTTCTAGTATTTCTTACATCCTCTACTTTGATTTTCATTGTCAGTTTTGCTTGATTCATTGCATCATACAAGAATCCCATTGTTTGCTTTACATTCTTACATAACAAATTGAGGATTTCAGCGAGAGGTTCAATTAGGGCATCTATTTCCATGGCTTTCATCTGGATGTTCTCTGAGCAGATAATTCTTGTTGCCAATGTTGTCAAAATCGTTACTGTATCACAAATTGTAATAGGTGTTGAATTGTATCGAATTGCAAATCATGATGTAAATCATAAGTTTTTTTTTTTTTTTTTTCCAACTCATCAATCATCCTTTTGCCGTCAATATGCACCTAGAAATACCATGTCATGATAGTGTTAAAGGATTCTTATCTTTCCTTCTTCTTCTTCTTCGTCTTTTTTTTCTTTTTTTTTTTCTTTCAAGAAATTTCCCCTATAAGACGTGCAAGGATCTTTTAATAATTTATGTTCTTATTACCTTTCTTAATTGTAAAATCACGTTTGAAAAGCCATATTTGATTCTGTAGACCAATGAAAAAAGATATTTTGATTTCTAACCATCATTCCATAATACTTACAAGTCAACATATGATTGTAACCATCCATAAAAATATTCCAAATAAGTCATACATCAATTTGATGTTTTGACCAATTAAAAAGTAAGAAATCATAAAAAAGAGCTCCATGATTTAACATGCAAGAGAATATATATCATCTAATCTCTTATAAAGAATAAATAAAATAATTTACCTTTTTTAAATGGTTCTTGAAGCCCCTACCAATTTAAAAACATAAAATAAAAGCTAAGCGGAGCTTAAAATACAAGAGACAAATATAGTTTGAATTGTAAGTTGTAAGATTCAAATCATAGAATTCATATGAAAAAGGGATTCAAGGTGGGATTCATATCGTTTTGGTTAAGATTCAACTCAAATCGTCTATCGTAAATCGTAAATCGTAGGATTTTGACAACACTGGTTGTAACTTGCTTTCATACACTTTGGCCTTTGCTTCTGTCCATTTTGAATTTGGCCAATCTTTCAATTTAAACATCTGCATGGCAACAGATGTCAATCTACATATACTCTTCAATGAGATGTAAAACATGGGAAATTAGGTTATTGTTGGTCAAAGCAACACATGATTTTCTGTACAAATCCTCATCAAGTCCAACACCAATTATGATTGTATATGAAGCCACTAACCATCTGTGTTGTGTCATCTATTTCTTTTACCTTATCCAATTTTTCGATAGCCTTTGGCGTGAGGTGTCAATGCAATATGCTGTCCATGGATTCCAGAAGAGACGTGTCCTCTTTTCCGTCAACATTATGCCAACTACCTTAATTGATTTTGTCATCTATAACCATATGAACCACCAGTGCCTCCCCTACCTCCTGCACTATCTAATCCATGAAGCTGGAATATACACTTCACATCCATTTCCAGATGCATCAACTGACTTGTAAAATATTGTACCACTCATGGAGTACACCATAAATTAATCATGATTTCTTCACAGGGGAAGTCCATCAATTGCAAAACCATCACACCATATTGTTGTCAAGCTTTTTAGTAACTTTTTATGCATTTCTTTTAGTCACCTCCATATCGAGATATTTAACATCGATTTAATTCGGACTGGCGAGTTTAATTCCCAGGCCGACCTCAGCTATCATATCTGTTGGAAATGTTGCATTGTGCACAGTCTTATCTCCCCATGAAACTGTTCTTATATCTCCATTATTATCTTCATGTAAATGTTCTTATCTCCCTATTCCTATAACTAAGAGACTGTGAGAGAGGATTTCAAGCTCTCTCATTGTTCCTTTCCCATTTTCTTTTCCCATTTTCTCATCTAACACCACAATGGTATTAGAGCGGGAAACCTAATCAGATAACTCTCTTCTCTTCATCCCATTTTTTTCTTCGTTTCCTTTCTTTCGGCAAGCCCCATCATGTTATACCCCTATTGTTTCTATGATTGGCTATAGATATATAATCTCTTTTATTGTTGATTAGTCATGCTTTACTTGGTTATATTTTATGAAAAGTCGAGATGAGGTTCCATCTGTTGTAAAAATGTGTCACAAGATGGTTCAGACTCAATTCAAGAAAAGATATAAAGGTTTTCTGGTCTGACAATGCACATGAGTCTTTAGACAAGAAAGGATTCCAATGAATATTTTGGGGAGTTCTATTTTCCAGAATCATTCGCCCCCTTATTCTTCCATCCATTCATTAAGATGAGTTTTTCAAGGATTCCTATGAATGTTTAGGGGAGTTGATTGTCTAGAATGTGGTGCTCTATAGAAATCTTGGGGGTGGTTTGGATGTCTGTAAGTTTTGTTAGTTGTGAACGCTTTAGAGGTAACTCACAAGTGTTTAGGGGAGTTTTATTAGTTGAATGGGAATGGAATCACACCACACCCAAGCTCTAATTCACATGGATTATTCTTCAAATCACATGGAGAAGAGAAAAACACAAACTTTGTTTTTTAAAACATAAAGGCATTAGGGGTCCATACCCCCTCTTCTCTTTTATGGTCTCAAGTGCAGAAATTAACAAAAAGGCGCTCTTAGGAATGATTTCTTAAAAAAAATTCATAAACTAAAAAAACCTAATATAAAGATCATAAAAAAGGTTCAAACTGTAAATAAACTAAATCCTAATAAAAGATAAGACATCCAAGTCCTAAAGTGTCCACGATCGAGGTAGGCCACGATCGAGGTAGGCCATGATAAAAAATGGTCAAACGGTCGGATACGCGCAATCTAACGATCTAATCGACCCGTACACTCGATCCAACGGTCCAGACTCCTCAAGAATGTAGCCCACATGCATCTTCCTAGTATAGGGTCTTCGAAGATGCATCAAATGCATGTGAGGTCTTCAAAACGGTCCACTTGGCCCACTTGAGCCCTTGTAGTGGTCATCCATCCCGAGGTAAACTGGTGATGATCTCTTCCTCCTTTGGTAGATTCTCAATAGTGCTCTGATGTCATCATCAGGATGGTTTTTTATCATTAATCAAAGGAAAAATAAATAAATAAATAAATAAAAACACAGTTAGTTCTGATCATCAAGCCTCTCATCATGTCATCTCCAATCGCAACATAGGCAAAACATACTCATTTTCGCTTTCCCCATAAAAAATGAAAATGATTCTAGCAATGGCTCAACATTCTTTCCAAAGACGTTATGTGTTAGGGCCTCGAATGGTACCATCTTGGTGGTTCATCCTAGAGGGAATATGAACTTCTAAGTGCATTTGTTAGAGTGTGTATCGTATACCGGATGTTGGAAGGCTTATATACCCTTCATAGCCAATTGATCACCAGTCCATAATCCATTAAAAAATCAAAGGCTACTAACATGAGGACTTTCTAATCCGTCTCTCCACATGTGGCAATGCACCATGTTTTGTGGGATTGATTCCTTCATCAGGTGGACTCACCATTTATGTGCCATTGCCCAAGATTTTGGACCATGTATAAGCATCAAGTGGATCATATTCATACAAAAAAAAAAAAGGACGGGTAAAATGTATTACCAATGGTTTGAGATACGTCCATGACGTACGTGATAACCAAAACAGTCTGATCTTCTAGCCTTAGCATTGACATGATTGGACCCATCTGATGAAAAGTCCATATCTCGTATGTCTACTCTCTTGAATAGCCTTAGCAGGGTTTAGTAGGACAATGAAGAAGTCGTAATTTATTGTTGGGCTGTTTCAAGTCTCACCAACAAGGCATTCATTGCATTTAAGTTATAAGGCACATGTATCATGCCTTTTTACATATGCTGATCATATCCATATCTTGGCATTGCTATAGAATTCAATCTTGTTTTTTACATTCATATATCATTGAAGTGGGATGTGGAGATTTGAGAATTTGTAGACAAATGTTCTCAGAATAAAATTCCAATTTAGCTCTTTGAATAACTTACCCTTTTATAGGTAACAAGTGTTGGTTTTCTGCACTTGGAAGCTGAAGATTTTATCTGAATAGTGACTTAAAAAAAAACTGAAGAGTGATAAGAACTCTGGGGAGTGCTTGATGTGAATGCTTGACAGGAGGAATAATCGTGTAAGACCGTGTCCAAATTCACCCATTCTACACAAGATGGTTTGATGTTTTAATTATCCATATTGTTGATCCTTTGGACTGCACCATGGATCATGAATATATTGAAAATATGCCAGATTGCATATCCTAACCCTTCGATCAAGAACCTATTAAAAGAAAGTTATGAAAAAGAAAATGCATAATTGCCTAAAAACAAATCCAAAGGCTAGATGGCAAGGATCTTCTGACTAGGAAGAGTTTTGGGTCATCTGAAATCCCCAGTGAGGCCCATCTGATCAATGGTCTGGATAGTTAAACATTGCTCCACTAAGGGGTCATTTGGGAGTGGGTAATCAGTGGTAATTGGTGCGTTTGGGAGAGTGTATTTGATGTGAATTGGAATCTAATTCACATCAAATACACCAAAAGCCCATTTTTGAAATCATAGCAAAACCATATGATTCCATTTCACATGGATTCCAATTACTACTGATTGCCACAATTCTCAAGTCACATTCCTCTCTCTCACTCTCTCTCCACCAATGCATTCTAAATATATGCTACCAAACACATTCACATTGATTCCGGTGGATTTTGACTATAGGCTGCCAAACAAAACTTGTGATTCCAATTCACATGGATTCCATGGTAATTGCCAATTCGTATCAAATACACTCTCCCAAACGACCCCCAATGTGTAAGGGGTAATCAGGGCACTTACATGCAATGATTTAAATATTAATAGCATTGGGAGATATATTGGCCGATACTATCAATATTGCATGTAGACAATACGATATATAAGGGGAGTTATTAAATTTCCATGTATCACACAAAATATTGCAATGTCTTGTTGATATATTGCGATATGTTGATACATTGACATATTTTTCCAAAAACCCTTCATAATTTTCCTCCGTATCATCGATACATTGTGATACATTATGATATGCATTGGCGATCCCTATTGGAAATTTGAAAAAAAAAAAAAAAAAGGCAAAAAAATCCCATTTTTGCTCCTAATTTTTTTTTGGGGGAATATCTTTTTTACTTGTATTGTAGATTTATGAATTATATGAACTCATTTTGAATATAATTGCGTCATTTCTCTCAGACAATGCATAGTTTATGACCACATATAAAGGAAACTTGTTGTGCATACTTATTTGTTTTTGATTTTTGGAGTTCTAAGTGTGTAACCACGTCTCTTTCAAGATATCTTAAATTTATTGAAAAATTCCATCATTTCCCAATGTTTCCCTAAAACAGTGATACTTTCCCTGATCCCATGAGATATTTCCCACGTGATACCACTATGCTTCCATATCCTAAGGGTATGTGCATTGATACCCAATATTTAAACCATTGCTTACATGAACCCTTTATTCCTTCTCCTTAATATTTTGAAGTGCAGGATCTCAAAAAGTTTTGCTCACCATTCTCGTCGAGAACTTCCCTATGAAATATTTATAATCTGCAAACATCAATTTATCTCTAATCTTTTCACATTCTTAAGTTCTAACAGTAAGGCTACATTTGGATGAAGAATGAAATTGGATAACAAAAATTCAGTTAATCAAATGCAAATTACAAAAAATAAATGAATGGTGTTTCCTAGCATTCATAATGAGCAAGTAGCCTCAAATTTCAATTATGTTCCTTCTGGTTCCAACCTGAAATTGACATGCTCGCAGTTTGGAGCCCAGACCCTCAATATGAATGTACAGAGGCAAACTACAATCTTGGTCACTTAGTTGACTAACACTTGCAATTCAATTAGATAATGCATCCAAATGCACCCTATGAATTACCGATCAAACTTTCCAAGGATCAAATGCTGAATCATGTTACGCTCTTTGTATTATTGGTACAGGTATTCAATGAAATAAATAGCCGTGAGATGGAGAAGATAAATGTTTTCCATGACATGTTCAGCAGCTGGATCTTCATGTCCGTCCTTTCCTCCACAATTATATTCCAAGTCATTATAGTTGAGTTTCTGGGTGCAATTGCAAGAACCGTACCACTGAATTGGCATTTATGGTTACTCAGCATCCTGATTGGGTCTATAAGCTTGATCATTGCGGTCATCTTGAAGTGCATTCCAGTGAAATCTGTGAAGAATTCAGTTGGCGAACACCGTGGTTATGAGCCACTCTCAAGTGGCCCGGATATGGCGTGAAAGAATGGATCAATGGTCTACTAGTCCTGACCTTGGTTTGCAACACGGGTTGGTACAAGTGTTTTGACCTTTTCCCCCACTTCTTGGTGAGGACATGTTCGTTCCGTTTTTAACATCTTTTTAAGTGCTTGTATATAGAAAGGGAAATACCAAGTGAACTGGCTTGAGAGTGCTTGTGACTGAACTCAACATGCTTGTTCATTGAGTAATCCACTGTATAGAAGCCTTGTCTTATGATCAACCAATGGTTGGGCCACAACTGTGCATTGAATGTTAATGTTGGTCAATTTCTCTTCAAGGTTCATCTATCTACCCAATACATGAATGTTTAAGGGCCTGTTTGTTTTACCATTTACCATGGTAAATTCTGGTAAATGAGTAATAATTATTTACCATGGTTAATTCATGCAAACAGCCGTTTTAACGTTGATAACTTCACTAAAACCGAGGAGAATGAGATACGTAAAATCTATGGAGCCCACCGTGATGCATGTGTTTGATCCACACTGTCCATCGATCAGCTCATGTTAGGGTATGAGCCCAAAAATGAGGCAAATCCAAAGCACATGTGGACCACACCACAGGCTAATGTGGGAATCGAACGCCTCCTGTTGAAAACTTCTTTGGGGCCAAAAAAGTTTTGGATCAAGATGATATTTGCATTTCTGGCTTCATACATGTCTTTTTGACCTTATGAACAGGTTGTATGACAGATACACATTACTGTGGGCCCTAAACAAATTTCTGCTTTTAATGGTGGGGATTATTATCCACTCTGTTTCCTGTGGTGTGGTCCACTTGAGCATACAATCTACCTCATTTTTGGGCTCATGCCCTAAAATGAGCTGCTAAAACAGATGGACGGTGTGGATCAGACACATACATCACGATCAGACCCATGGATTTTACGTAGATAACAACGCCCAATGCAATCTCAGTTCTCTTCTTGAGGCATAATTGCCTCCATATTTTCCTTCCAATCCAAACAGGTATGAAAAGTATCATTATGTATTTTACCGCCATTTACTGCGGTAAATGCTAAAACTAAAAGGCCTCAAGAGAAATTGACCAATGTTTTACATTGTATGTACATCTGTGGTCCTCCCAATGATCAGATCAGACTGATTTTTGAGACAAGGCCATCGACACAGTGGGTCTTGCTTGATTTGTCGATCTGATCTTTTGTTGAGTGTAGGGCGAGTTCACTTACAAAGTGCTCTGGTGTGCCTTCACTTAGTATTCCTTGTATGATTTTTTTCTGTTCAGGTCATCAATAAGATTGGAATTTTTGGTGGGAAGCTGTATAGTTGGAATTCTAGATGAGTAGAGAGGTAGTCATCATTCTTTCTCGTAGCTTGATCAGATGGGCCACCATCTGCTTGAGCTCCAAGTGCTAACTAAATTTGCTTTCTGAACCTTTTGTTTCGGACCTTTCTTATGTTGCTCAACCTCATTCATGTTGTTGTTGTTGTTGTTTTTTTTATATATATATACATATATTTTTAAATAAGGCAGGAATGCCGATGAATTTTATTGAAACGGTCGATCAAACTGTCTCTTTCTCATGGAAAACAATAGTATGATGTTGATAATTACTAGTTATGCTTTGATATAATGGTTAATTTAGACAATGACCTTGAGTCAAAATTACTTGTATGTATTGTTACTTTTAAATGAGCCGGCATCCAATGCGATGCTTTACCTTGAGCTTAATATACAATACATGCCTGTGTGTTTAAGTGTGTCCAAGTGCTTCAATTAATTGTACACTAGGGGGTGTAGCATGTGCAACAGATGTGGAAAGGACAGAGAGTGGGATGTGGGAAAGGAGAGACCGAGAGAGGGTGAAGCTACACATGGGTGTGCATATATGCATATACGTGCAGGGGGGGAGTTGAATTGTGGAGCCTTTGTCGCATAGGCTCCCTAATACCTGCTTTTGTATGCCTGCTTGCGAGAAGAACTGTATGAGCAAAAATGCCCTTGAGAAACCACTTCTTCCCTATCTAATTGCGAGGGGAAAATTGTCCAAACACAGCTTAGGTAAAGAATCTAAGTTGTTGTTTGCTCTTTGTGGGTGAAATCTACACTCCACCGACAACCGCCACATTTTTCAGTTTCCAAAATACCCCTACCTTCATTTGAAATGTCTTCTTATGCCTTTGAATATCACAAGTTCTCTGCCCATGGTAAGCTAATTACGGGCGTAGAAATGTCCAAAAGCAGCTCACATTATATATGGTAGAGATTTAACCACATGGACTTATGCATACTTAAGATGCATATCATACACTAAGGTTTTTTTCTTTCTTTCTTTCTTTCTTTCTTTCTTTTTTTTTTTTCTTTTTTTTTTTATGGGTTTAGTTCACACACCCCATTGTTAGTACACCCACCCACCCCTGTTAGTCACATCACAATGTTAGTCACCCCCACTATGGGAAATTGATACCATGACCTTAGTGTTGAAACGAGGCTATCTTCACTCAGTCTGCCACTAAGTTTAATTTACAAAGGTTTGTATTTGATCAGGGGTCCTTTGAAAAACTTGCAGACTGGAACTAAGACCATTTGGAACAGTTTTGGCAATTTCCTAGTTAACCTTAGGCCCTGTTTACATGTGAGGGTCACACCAATTGAATCACATGGGTTAGTTTTATCATCCATTTCTGCCTCGAGCAGAAGCGAAAAGTACAATAGATTGGGGGAAAAAATGGTCATTGTAATGTCTTTCTGCTCACTGGCCTGCAAAACTGAATGCCTGGTTTATTCATATTCAAACCCTTTCAGATGAAAGTCTGAAACAAAAGAAAGGAACTCTCCTGCTCAAAGAGGCCCCTAGGCCTCCCACATTGAGCTACTGGGAGTTATTTGATTCTCTGGATCAGTATGGTAGTTTATATGCAGGCACTTGGAAATTGAACGTGTGTGGCGTACATCGACTCAAATTAAACTGACTAAATTGTCAAATCCACTTTCCCAAAGTCAGTCATATTGGTTGACCAATCCTATCATCTGATTTGTGGACGCTTGTTTGTCAAAATGCAACCATTGGATATTTTTCATTTTTTAAGTGTCAAATAAATGTCCAGATATCCTGCATTCAGGTAATCAAATAAACCTGATTTTTGGTCCATGATACGTCTAAACTGAAATCCATAGTTTGGACAGTTTAACTTGACTTACCTGAATGCCGCGGGTATGTAATTTCAAACTAATTTCCAGGTGCCTCTGCATCATCCACTGTGCACTTGACATAGTTAAGAGGGCCATTTGGACTCACTAAATCATGGGGCCATTGTAGTTATGGAATAGCCCCAAAATTGCACTAAGTTAATGCTCCTAACCATAAAAAATCTGGGTTCAAATGACATTTTACTATGATGATCAAAATTCAAAATTAGGCCAAACCAATTATCATGCGCAACACATGTGAATTGAGAAATTTTGGGTGGCTTGCATTATTTTTATGCTATGGCCCACCTTACAATTGCATTAGTTGGATTTAAGGGATGTCTAATCATAATGGTTAGGTGCACTTGTTGGACGGATTGGATGTCATATACACACAAATCCCATTTGGGCCTCAAAATGCAGGACTCCACCACTTACCTAAGAAGAATTCATCCCAATTTTTTTTTTTTTTTTTTTTTTTTTTTTTTTTTTTTGGTACAGTAAAAGGGAAAGCGGATAAGTACTGAGTAATTTAGTGCTCTTTTAAGTGTGGCTCACCGTGGATGTATGCGTCTTATCTGCGCACTGTCCATCTGTTTTTCCAGATCATTTTACAGCATGAGCCCAAATTTGAAGCATATTCAAAGCTCAAGTGGACCACACCACAGGAAACAGTGGAAACAATGATGTCCACCGTTGAAACCTTCCTAGGGTCCACAGTGATGTTTATTTGTCGACCAAACCGTTCATAAGATGACACAGACATGGATGAAGGGAAAATCCAAATATCAGCTTGATTCAAAACTTGTTCAACGGTAGTCATTCAATTCATTGTTTCTGGTGGTGTGGTCCACTTGAGATTTGGATATGATTCAATCTTGGGCTCATGCCCTAAAATATCTAGTAAAATGGATGGACGGAGTGGATAAAAGACCTAAATTATAGGATTTTTATGGTGAATATCCCAAATGGAAAGCATTTAGCCCATGTTATTAATAACAAGTATAACGGTCTTATAATCCATAATCCACTGCTTATGGTTTTCCAGAGAGCTTCCATATATAATGGCATCATTCCATTATATAACAGTTTGTTATTGAGAAAATCGTAGCCGTTGATGGGGCAGTCAATGGGCCGGCCTGCCAGAGTTTCAACATGTTGCAAAAAATCATTAGGCCTACCCTGAGCCCAGCCCATGTAAGCATTGTCTGGGCCGAGCACATGACACTTTATGGCTACAATCAGTCCGGGCTGGCTGGACACGAATTGCCTGGTCCCTGTCCATCCATTTTGCAAGACCACAATAGCATAGGAATCTAAAAATCAGGCAGATCCAAAGACTCATGTGGGCTACACCAAATGAAACAGTGGGAACAGAAACAAAACCGTTGAAACATTCTTGGAGCTGACCATGATGTTTATATGCCATCCAAACCGTTCATAGGTTTATTACCAGTCAGAAATTTTGATCTGCCTGATCTACTCCTGTCCTATTGTGGTCTTGCAAAACTGATGGATGGAGCGGATTTATCATGGGCGTAGCTGTGGGCCCAGCACAGCTTCAACAACAGGGGGTGCAGGCAAGCCGCTTCCAGGCTGGCTTGGCACTTGCCTAGTGGAGATTGAATGCTCTACTTGCATTTGGTTAGTCCATTGCTTTAATAGCAGTTAATATATGGGCACGGGTCCATTTGGGCTAGGCCAGAGGCCCAGCACAGCTTCAACAACAGGGGGTGCAGGCAAGCCGCTTCCAGGCTGGCTTGGCACTTGCCTAGTGGAGATTGAATGCTCTACTTGCATTTGGTTAGTCCATTGCTTTAATAGCAGTTAATATATGGGCACGGGTCCATTTGGGCTAGGCCAGATGTAGCCCAAGCTTGGGTGGAAAATAATTAGGCAAGCCCAGGCCCATCCCATGGACCTAAGAGGTGTGTCCAAACCCAGCCCATAACATATTTTGAAGACCACGATAAGCAATTTTCATTTGCCAAACAACGACAAAAAGTGATTGCTATCATTAATTGTGATGTTTTTCTAAACCTGAACAATGTCTTGCATACCATTCATTAAGCAAGCTTGGCAGACAACAAATCATTGGGAACTAGACAGTCAAAATCTTTATGAAAATTTTTATTCATGTTAATGGATGTGGACAGTCCATTCTGTGGGATTCCACTTTCCTCTCAACTACATGATCTGATAATCCTAACCACCCAATCTATAGTCAAGAAACTGCAAAAATTGAATTGTTTAAGACAAGTTTTATTCATGGTTAGCCCACCTAAAGTTATGGATTAAAAGATGTTAGGGAGGGCTGCATTATGTTGGGGGAGACGGTCCAAATCTCCATAGCCAAGAAACTAGACGGTCCAAATGTTAATTACAAGTTTTATCCATGGCTACAGCCTATCCATCTAGTGGGCCCCCTCTGTGCATCCGCACGTCTGGGAGATCCGGCTCAAAAAAGATGCATTTCCAAACACACCCCAAGTACCTCAACATGGCCTGGACGTGGACCTGAAAATTTCATTGGGCTCCAAAGCTCATTGACATCCTGATGACCGAGCTGATCATGGAATCAAAACAGTAGCTGATAAAACTGCTCAATATCAACTTAGACTTGTTGGAATATGGGGTTTGAAAAACTATCTAGACTACATAAAATTAAATCAAGAAAAAGAGAAAACCCATTCGTTTGAAGAAGTTGAGGCGTAATTTGGAATTACTAGGCTTGAAATCAAATGTCTTCTTTAGACTGTGTCCCAAGTGCAATAGGATTTTCTGAGCAATCGACCTCTTCCAGGATACAATGACTATTATCCGGTCCCAATGGTGCACTCACTATACACAGGCTCAAACCACTCACAATCTTAATCCTAATAAAAATAAAAACACTTGAACAACACTTTCAAAGGAAAACCAAACTTTTTGAAAAGTCTATTTATAGACTTTTAGTGTACACCCTTAAAGAGTATAGAGACACCCTTTCGTAAAGGGTCGTGAGTGTTGCGTTTAAACCCAATCGGTGCGATCCTTGGGCCTGAAAAGAGAATTTTTTAAAACAAAAAGTGAAGGGATACAACCATTCAGACTTGCGTGAAAGGACACCACCACGTGTGCACAACCGTAGCCACGGCCACAGCCCGGCCTGACTGGAAATTTTGAAACACCAACATATTTTGAAAAATAATTTAAAATACAACAAGAATATCCCTGATTTCATATTTAGGATGAATTAACGAACAAAATATGTTTTATAAACTCCCAGGTGGAAATCCTCACCTTTAGAAAAATAAATAAATAAACAAATAACGTATGAATATGTTTAGATTGAAAATACTTGTGCTGTGGTAACTGTTGTGTCACGTGGACACTGCACAAGTACTTCATTTTATATACAACAACAGAGCTTCTCTGAGCTTTCTTATTAAACTGATTTTCAATTGGCTTCCCCTTCAGCTAATGACAGAATGCTCTTAAGATGTGTCCACCATGATAGTGAAAAAGATCCTCTTCAAGAACGTGGCATGAAATTTTCAAATATTTCAGAGAGGACAACACACGTCGCACCTCCAATCACAAGAGAGAGGGTAAATCTTCCACCTGGAACAAGCGGGGGGACCATCTTAGATCCAGACGCATCTGAGTACCTCTCTGACCAAGACATGGCAGCAGGAAGAATTCCAAATAACACCAAAACTGCAAAAGATTCTTCACTAGTCAGATTCAAGCACATAAAACGAAAAAAGAAAAAAAAAAAAAAAGTTCTATATATAAAGCGAGTAGCCATGGACTATTTTACTGATGCAATTAGTGTTTGGATGAGGCAAAGCGTAGCATGTTTAAACAACATTGGAGTTTTTTTTTTTTTTGTGGCAAAAAGAAAGTGTATTTAGGGAATTAAGAAATGTACCACTGACTGACTGTCTGGTCGACACTATCCTGCTTTTACTCAAGGAGAAAAACGTTGATACTATGGCAGAATAGGATAGTTGATACATGGGCTCTAAGATATTACACATGTGGAAGACTATGAGTTGAAATTAGACCATGCAAATTGTGGGTTTAGATTCAAATGGAGTCATTAAAAAAAATATTGATTTGATTTTCCACCTGACCAATTGGTGGATGTTTAATGGATGGCCAGATGGAAACAATCGATAATCTAAAATTCAAAAAATAAATGCTAATTAATCAGAGATTAAAAACATGAAATTAATCTGAAATTTGGAGAGTAACCTATCTAATGTAATTCCTACAAATTGAACGGTTAGATTGAGCTCATACATGCCATGTGTACATATAGTACACACTAGTCAGATTCAAGCACATAAAATGAAAAAATAATGATGTATATGTTAGAGATCACCTACAAACCACTTGCGATTCACAGCAGTGCTAAGCATTCAAACATCAAAATCTCTCACTGCAGAGCTCGTATGCATGGCATGTGACCATTTAATGGATTGCAGATGAAGATTTGATGCAGGATGCCCTAATTATGATGCATGTTCATGAACACAATTAAATCAGCGGAATTAAACAGCAATAACAATATAAAATCTAGCAATCATCATCATGAACTAAGAAGATCACAAGGAACATGCAATGGAACGGGCCATTCATCACAACCATAAAGTATGAGATTCAAGTATCACTATGGCTGGATCCGGCGAGGGATGGAACCTCCCGATCTTGCATGGCTATGACCCAATCAGTTAAAAGGAATCTCTAATCCGGAAAATCAGGAGATTTTGGATTAGGGATTTGAAATTCTGGAAATTAGGGTTTGTAGGATCAAAATCAGAATTTGGGGATTGTGGGAATTGAACAAATAAGTTAGAAGGGATAGATTTACCTGGAAGAAGGTTAGAGGGGCATAAGAAGTAGTTAGAAGAAAAGACATTCAGGGAAGAGGAAGAAACATCACCATGAGAGAGAGAGAAGAAGAAGAAAGCTCCAAGAGGCTTTTCATTAATCAAATCAATAGCTAATTTTCGTGTTTAGGGCCTAGCCCACTTAAATAAACAAATAAAACAAGTAAAAAGTCCAAATTACCCTTAAAACTAAGCAAAACGCACAAAATATCATAAGTGCGGGAAAGTTCGGGCGCTCGGTCGGGCACCCGAAGACGTCCAAAAACGTCCAGAGAGTTTCGGGCGCTCGAGAGGCCAAGTTCGGGCGCCCGATAGGGCGCCCGAAGGCAATGGTCGGGCGCCCGAAGACGGTGGTCGGGCGCCCGAAGTCTTCAGCTCTTCAGTCTTGTTTCTCCTTTCTTCCTTCGCACATGTCCTCCCTGGATGGGGTCTTCTATGTGTCTGATCACATGTGAAGGGTCTTCAGCTCCTCAATAGTCGCCTATCCACAAGGATGGTACGTGTGGTTGACGCTTTTTTCGTTGGTACACTTGAAATGGTCTTGTGTCCTCATCAACTCCCCTCGGGTGAGAAAAACTCGACTCTGACGAGTTAAAACTCTTGTGGCGCTCTAGTAAGTCTGGATCAACACGCTGCACTTTCGCTTCAGTCAACCACGTAAATTCAGAAGGTGGTTTGTTCCTCCATTTGACAAGATACCTCTGGAAACCTCCATTTCTCGTAGATACTATCTCCTCATCGAAGATCTCCTCAATTTCTTCTTTATGGGTAATGGGTAAAGGAAGAGGTGGAAGGGGTGGGGAAGCAAAGTCAGAGTGAGGCCATAAAAGTGACGATGGATCGACAATGGGAACATGGGAACGGACTAGATCTTCCACATTAAAAGTTGGATTAATGTTCATGTCAGGTGGAAGGTCAATCCGATACGCGTTGGACCCAACCTTTCGTAATATCTTAAATGGTCCAGTATTGCGCGCTTGTAACTTCTTAGTGACTCCTTGAGAGAATCGCTCTGGCCTTACTCGCACCATTACGTAGTCTCCTTCCTGAAATTCTTGCGCTCTACGATGAGAATCAGCAGAAATTTTATAGTCATCATTGCTCTTATTTATCCACTATCTAACATGTGTATGCAAATCATGAATATGGCGTGCAAATGCATCGGCTGATTCAGAAGACCTTTGGGTAACAGACATAGGTAAGAGATCTATGGGCATTCTAGGTTTGTAACCACTTACAATTTCAAAAGGACTCAACCCTGTAGATCTATTAACTGACCCATTGTAAGCAAGTTCAGCAGTTGGTAAAATTAGGTCCCAAGTCTTAACATGTTCACCCACTAGACAACGTAGAAGATTTCCAAGATTACGGTTTACCACTTCAGTTTGACCGTCTGTTTGTCGGTGGTAAGCAGTAGAGAATTGCAAGCGAGTTCCCATAATGTGCCATAGTGTCTTCCAAAAATAGCTAGTAAATCGAACATTACGATCAGACACTATGGTTTTAGGTAACCCATGGAGACGCACTACACCATAAAAAAAGATACGAGCAACATGGGACGCATCTGACGTTTTCGAACATGGGAGGAAATGCGCCATTTTAGAAAAACGGTCCACTACGACGAAAACGGAATCGTGCTTCTTGATTGTCTTGGGAAGCCCAAGCACGAAGTCCATACTAATGTCCTGCCACGGTGCATGTGGCACTGGCAATGGTGTATACAGCCCGGTATTTTGCTTTTTCTGCTTTGCCAGTTGACATGCACGACACTGCCTTAAAACTTTGGCTACGTCTCGCTTGAGACTTGGCCAATAGAAACGATCTTCCACAAGGGCAATGGTCTTTTCACGACTAAAATGGCCAGGTATCCCTTCTGAATGAAGCTCCCAGATGAGGAATTCACGAAGGGACATACGGGGAATACAAAATCTGTCTCCCTTAAAAAGGAAGTCATCTTTAAGAACATATTCACCCATAATACGCTGGTCACTAGAGAGCGACGCGTAAGTACCCCCAAAATCAGGACATGTGGGGTATTCATCTTTCAGTTGCTCAAACCCGACTACCTCTACACTCAAGGAGTTGAGCAACGCCACTCTTCTACTAAGGGCATTCGCTGGTTTGTTTTCAACCCCGGCCTTGTGTTTCAAAACAAACGAATATTCCTGAAGAAACGCTACCCACTTGGCATGCCTTGGGTTGAGTTTCTTCTGAGAATGCAAATATCTCAAAGCCTCATGGTCAGAAAACAAGACGAATTCCTGCGGTAGGAGATAGTGTCGCCAATGTCTCAGGGATTGCACTACCGCGTAAAATTCTTTGTCGTAAGTGAAGTATTTTTGTTTTGCCTCATTCAGCTTCTCACTGAAATAGGCTACTGGGTGTCCTTCTTGACTCAACACTCCATTTATACCGACACCAGACGCATCACACGCTACTTCAAAGACTTTAGAAAAGTCAGGTAAACGCATGACAGGAGCTTCTACCATTTTGCCCTTAATCTCCTTAAAAGCCTTGACTGCGGCTTTAGACCACACAAATTCTCCATTTTTCATGCATTCTGTAATGGGAGCCACGATCGTTCTAAAACCCCTAATGAACCGACGATAAAAAGTTGCTAGGCCGTGAAAGCTTCGCACCTCATGAATGTTCCTCGGTTCTGGCCACTCAACTATGGCCCTGACCTTTTCAGGGTCTGCGCGCATCCCTTCAGATGACACTATAAATCCTAAGAACACAACTTGGCTAGACATGAATGCTCATTTCTTAAAATTAGCGTACAACTTTTCTTTCTTATGGACGCTACAAACCTTCTTTAAATGTTCAAGGTGTGATTCCTTAGTGGTACTGTAAATAAGGATGTCGTCAAAGTACACCACTAGGAACTTTTCCAAGAACGGCCTCAAAGCTTGTGTCATCACCCGCATGAACGTACTGGGTGCATTAGTCAAGCCGAAGGGCATAACCAACCACTCATACAACCCATCTTTTGTTTTAAACGCAGTTTTCCATTCATCCCCTGGGCGTATACGGATTTGGTGATATCTACTCTTGAGGTCTATCTTAGAGAATATAGTGGACCTGGCCATCATGTCAAGCATGTCATCAAGTCTAGGTATGGGGAACCTATACTTGACAGTAATTTTGTTTATGGCACGGCTGTCCACACACATGCGCCACGTGTCGTCTTTCTTTGGTGTCAACAATGCAGGCACGGCACACGGGCTCATACTCTCTTGGATGAAACCCTTTTGCAGAAGCTCATCAACTTGCCTCTTCAATTCTGCATGTTTTGCAGGGTTCATCCTGTAGTGAGGAAGGTTTGGTAGAGTAGACCCTAGGACAAGATCAATGGCATGCTGTATGTCCCTCATAGGTGGCAACTCATTCGGTGAGTCTTCAGGAAATACATCACTGTATTCTTTCAAGACCGAAGTCACCTCATGGAGCAACTCTAATGGAAACTCAGGTGTAATCTCTCTAGCCACAAGGGCATACACCATAAAATCCTCCTTAGTCTCTTTTTTAAATTCTCTTGCATTGATTATATGTAGAGACTTAGGCTTGGATTTCCCCACTCCTTTAGGCTCACTTGCCTTCTCATCCTTTTTCTTCCCTAGTGTGTTCTCAGGTGGCATAGGGTTAAGTTTGATCTTTTTACCGTTATGCATGAAGGTACACGCATTGGAACGGCTAAAGATCGTGACATCATTATCGAATAGCCACGGTCTACCTAGGATAACATGTCCCACATCCATAGGTAAAACATCACACCACATGGACTCTTTGTATGACCCAAACTCGATGGGGACTAGACATTGATGGGTGACGGGTAGGGATGTCTTATCAACCCAAGAAACTTTATATGGGTCTAGATGAGGTGTGGGTTTCAGTTTCAAGCGCTCTAAGGTGTTAGTGGAAATCACATTCTGACAACTTCCACTGTCCACTATCACCTTACAATTCTTTTCACCACATTTGGCAATAGTGTAGAAGATAGTGCTTCGACGCCAGTCAGCACTACTTCTAGACTGAGCTAGCACACGCCTGACTACTGCAAGCGTTGCTTCTCCATCTAACTCTTCGTCATCAGTAAGTCCTCCTTCAGGGTGTACTCTTCAACTTCATAATCACCCTGGTCATCTCCACTCTCGTGGGACTCGCCTATAACTAAGGCTTTCCCACGGCTCTTCGTAGGACACTGATTAGACATGTGGCCAGATTGCCACACTCATAACACCTCACTTGGCTCATGTTACCAGGACCGGCACCAAGAACCCCCTTGCCCTTGTCCTCCCTAGGTCTAGGCGGAAAGGTCGCCTGTGCCCTTGGTTGACTACCAACATTAGGTCTAGTCTCCTGGGAACTAGATCTAGCACTGGAGTCTCGGGACTCGAAACGACGGACTACAGGAGTCTTTAGATATTGCTCTAACTCCTGCACAACTTAATATGCTTCATCCAAGTCCGTTAAGGGCCGAGTCATAAGCTCGCGCTGAAGATCCGCACGAAGGCCCGTCTTAAAACGCGAGAGCGTTACTAGAGGGTCTTCTTGGATATCACATCGCATCACATATTCTTCAAACTTAGCGATGTAGTCAACGGCAGACATTGACCCTTGGCGTAAAGATTGCCATTGGTCAAGGAGCTTCTGACGGTATGAGAGAGGAAGGTACTTTTCCTTTAACTTCTTTTTCATCTCATACCAATGTGTGATAGGGGCTCTACCAACTCTTTTTATCATACGCTAGGTGTTGGTCCAAAAGAACTTGGCTTGACCCACGAGCTTCATCTTAGCAAACCGCATTTAACGGTTTTCTGACATGCCATACCACTCAAAGTAGTGGTCCATGTCAGCAACCCAGTCAAGGAATGCCTTGGGGTCCAAGCGCCCATCAAAACTCGGGGCCTCAACTCTCACACTCTTCATCGCACGCTCATCTAGATCATAGTGGTCTTAATGATCACATGTGGTTCGTGCCTCTCGCACAACATCACGACCGTTACCACGATCTCTATCTTCACTACCTCCACGTGTGACAGCGCGCTCTTCAATGATTCCTCCCACTTGGGAGTGCGCATCATCCCCTACAGCGGGGTTTTCCCTTTGGGACGCCTCTAGTTGCTTGACCTTAGTCATGGTAAGTGGTGATTTGGTTCTCAAGGCGGGCAAACTCACGCTTTTGACCTGCTTCTAGGGCGGTTATCTTTTGTATCAATTGAGCAAGTTGCTCAGATAACTGCTCGTTATTCATGGTAGGTTGAAGTCCGAAACCTCTACCTCTTCTCGTGGGCATACACTTAAGACTGGAACCAAAACTCTACCCAACTAAACTACTAGGTGTTTTGACTCACAAGATGAATGCGATGAATGCAAAACTAATATGAACTGACTCAATCAAATTAAAACAGAAAACGACTCAAATCTGGAAATTTTCCATATTAGGAAACTTTCTAAAATTGGAAAGTTTCTAAAATTGAAAACTTTCCAAATCTGGAACTTTCCTAAATTAAACCTAAAAATCAAAACCCTAATTTGATAACTCGATCTAGACAAAATCATGCAAGCCTATTCTCTGATACCAAATTTGATGCAGGATGCCCTAATTATGATGCATGTTCATGAACACAATTAAATCAGCGGAATTAAACAGCAATAACAATATAAAATCTAGCAATCATCATCATGAACTAAGAAGATCACAAGGACCATGCAATGGAACGGGCCATTCATCACAACCATGAAGTATGAGATTCAAGTATCACTATGGCTGGATTCGGCGAGGGATGGAACCTCCTGATCTTGCATGGCTATGACCCAATCAGTTAAAAGGAATCTCTAATCCAGAAAATTAGGAGATTTTGGATTAGGGATTTGAAATTCTGAAAATTAGAGTTTGTAGGATCAAAATCAGAATTTGGGGATTGTGGGAATTGAACAAATAAGTTAGAAGGGATAGATTTACCTGGAAGAAGGTTAGAGGGGCATAAGAAGCAGTTAGAAGAAAAGAGATTCAGGGAAGAGGAAGAAACATCACCATGAGAGAGAGAGAAGAAAAAAGCTCCAAGAGGCTTTTCATTAATCAAATCAATAGCTAATTTTCGTGTTTAGGGCCTAGCCCACTTAAATAAACAAATAAAACAAGTAAAAAGTCCAAATTACCCCTAAAACTAAGCAAAACGCGCAAAATATCATAAGTGCGGGAAAGTTCGGGCGCTCGGTCGGGCGCCCGAAGACGTCCAAAAACGTCCAGAGAGTTTTGGGTGCTTGAGAGGCCAAGTTCGGGCGCCCGATAATGGTCGGGCACCCGAAGATAGTGGTCGGGCGCCCGATCGGCGCCCGAAGTCTTCAGCTCTTCATTCTTGTTTCTCCCTTCTTCCTTCACAGGCGTCCTCCCTGGATGGGGTCTTCTATGTGTCTGATCACATGCGAAGGGTCTTCAGCTCCTCAATAGTCACCTATCCACAAGGATGGTACGTGTGGTTGACGCTTTCTTCGTTGGTACACTTGAAATGGTCTTGTGTCCTCATCAAGATTCCTCTTCTACATTAAACATTTCACCAGTATTACAATATCTCATGGGCAAAAAAGGTGATGGAAACTTTGTCAGTAAAGGTTCCCCTTATGTTGTTTCAGTGATTGGCAGGGCTGGTCATCAGTGGGCTGATCCTTGGGACAGGGACATGGTAATTTCATTGCCTCATATGTTCTGGTCAATTTAAAACACTAGGGGGTGTTATAGTCATCTATCAGTAAAGGCCCCGAGTTCTCAATAATTGCATCAATATTTTTTAGTGGTCGACTCCTATATTCATTTCCAACATTTTCTAAATGTGGCATAGATGCATTTGATCCAGACAATCCAAATTGCAGAACAGATAGTATAGGGAGTGTAATCTGAAACAAACTGATTGAACAGGACTAATCGTCCAATTGGTGGCCCTCGAATGCAAAGCTAAAATTGAAATGGTTAGTGAACTAAATTCAATGGCCGTACTATATGGTTAAGATTGTCCAATCAGTGTGATTTTCGGCATACGCTTCATTTATAATCAGAGCTGTGAAAGGGCAGGCCCATGCAAAGAAAAATCAACATTTTAACTTACCTGGTCCAACGAGTCGAAGGTCCAGGCCCGAATAACATAGGTCCCTTTGGTCATTTCAGTTATTGAGGTGTTATTCATGAGATTTAGATTTTGAACTATAGGGGTATTTTAGTTCTATATAAAAAATGTGGCAGACGTCAGTAATAGCCAATTGTTATGACGGCGCCAGTCAAGGATGCGAGTCCTGGGACTTTCAGTCGTCATTTTGAGCTGGTTTAATAATAATACAAAGAAGAAGAAGAAGAAGAAGAAGAAGAAGAAGAAAGAAAGAAAGAAAGAAAGAAAGAAAGAAAGAAATGAAAAGAAAAGAAAATGAACATGTCTCCCTGGCCAAATATGCCTTTACCAAATGCACCATTCTTTTAACTGCTATTCATTGCCTTTCAAATAGCTGTAAATGGTACTTCAGGTACACTTCCAAATCGACATAGTTAGATATCCACAGACATGTAAACATGTTGGATTTTCTCGTATTCAATGCCTACACTAACTCAGGTTCAAAATATTGACCCATATGTATCTACCTCCACCTACTGTATTTTCCTATGCTTATTGGAAATTTGAGAAAATAATACTGATACATTTTGAATCAAAATTCACAATGATGTATATGGCATGTAGTAGGTACTAACATGTATCGATTTTACGACCAGACATTACATGCTTTGATACTGATATTTTTTTTCCCTGGATGCCAATGTCGATATACACGCCGAGTGGAAATCAAACAGGAAAGATTTAAGTAGAAGATGCAAATGAAACAGACAGCATACCTCCGTAAGTCCCAGCAAAATCCAAGGCTTTGAAGAATATCTCTGGGTCGAGCAATGCCAACACCAGTGGCGGAAACAAACTCAACAAGTATGGTAGAGGTTTGCTTTGCCCACTTGGAAGTTTCAGCACTGAAAAATTATATCAAGAGAGAGATGTTCAGTAAATCTCATGCGGTCATACCAAGAAACGGAAATGGTAAGGATGGTAAACATAATTAATATATCATCTCATGCATGTCCTTTTGCATCACTCATCATGGTGCTATGTATCTTTTAACTTTGAGGTGCAAGGATATAAATAATAAATATACGGAAGCATTGAGTTGCAACTTGCAGGTATTAGACAGGTAGAGTACGATCACTAATCTAGACTGTCCATCCATAGGGCTGCACTCTCAATGCATCACAGTGAAAAATCACATCAAACTGTGGCATGCAAATCGATGATTGCAACAAAATAGGACCTTGTTAAATTGTCTGATTTGCAGGACGTGGGATGACAGCTGGGGTAGTTCAATCAGAGAGTGGTTACTGAGCCAGGGGCAATTCAAGGTGGTCCAGTGGACAGATGATACAACCAATAATCAGGCGGTCCATGTGTCCAATAATGTGAGTTGCACCATAATAGTAAAATGAGCTGCCCCTGATCATTCATTAAATTATGCTAGAGGAATGTGTCAGGAAATGAATAGTGTCCTGATGCGCCCGGTCCATACAATAGTTCAAAAACCTGAAAACTTGACCTGACTCAATGTCTAGCCGGGTTGGGTCAGACTCAAAAAGACTTGATCGGGTTTTTCAATGACTTTACTCGATATTTTGATAACAAAATTATATATATATATATATATATATATATATATATATATATATATATATATATATATATATATATATATATAGAATGCTCACCTGCACACAGTTCTCACGAGAAATCGTGAGCACTTTTTTAGGACTCATCACACGTGATGGGAGCCCAAAATCTGAGCCGTCCACGTGATGCAGCACCCCAAAAAACCCACAATGCCTAACTTTCAACCTGGTCCAGAACCTTGGTGAGCCATGGCAAAAGGAAACAGTTTCCTCCCTTGATTTTCTTCTCTCTCTCTCTCTCTCTCTCTCTCTCTCTCTCTCTCTGCTACAGCCCACCAAAGTTTTGGATCAGGTTGAAAATTGGGTCTTGGGCGTTTTTTGGGGTGCTGCATCACGTGGACAGCTCAGATTTTAGGCTAACATCACGTGTAATGATTCCTCAAAAAGTGCTCATGAGTTCTCGTGAGAACTGGTGAGCAGGTGAGAATTCCTCTCTCTCTCTCTCTCTCTCTCTCTCTCTCTTTTTCTATATATATATTAACAATGAAGTCAACTAAGTAATGTTCAGTCAATTGGCAGTAAAACAACAGTCCTTATGGGAGAGGTCCTGTCTTTGATGCTCCCTTCCACCACTTAACATTTTAATTGTAAAAGTGCTTGACCAGGCAAGTCACTTGGCTGAGTCAGTGTAAGTTGCATTGAGTTGATTTAGTTTATGAGTCAACTCGACGAGTCTCTAAAAAACTCAGCCAAGTGAAGCTAAGAATCGAGTTTCTAGGTGACTCTGCTCCAAATTTTCCGAGTTGAGTCAGCAAGTTTTAGAACTATGGTCCATGCCAATGGGTCCCAAAAAATGGTGATCCTTAGTATTTATATCATTTCTACCTATCAACTTATAGTCCAAGCCATGGCAGGGCCCATCAAGTCGATTGTCTTGAGCAATGAACCATCATTTGTATGGAATGGACACATCAAGATACTTCATGTACTGATGCATCAAGACCCGATAATTCCTCATTATATTGTCCCAAATCGTATTATTTTCATTATGAGTAGGAGAAGTCCACTTACAGTCAGAAAGGAAGTCGGAAAGGCCTAAAATAAATCCAATGTATGAGGTTGCAATTGCAAGAAATGAGAACACCTCAACTATGGGCTGCACAATATTATATTTATAACAATAAGGAGAATCAATTTCACTGTCTTTGCCATTTTACTTCAGCAGTCCCGTTTAAACTTGAGCACAAACTACTTGAGAAGAGACTATATATAAATAAATAAACTTACTCCAACCATCCCATTGCTGGATCTCAATAGTTCTAAAGGGTCTGCAACTTTACCACCACTGGGGTTGAGATTTGAAATAGTTCCAAGAATCACAGCATCCCAGATTAGAAACAAAACAAGAGGAACAGCTGTGCCTAAAACGATAGCAGTCCTGCAAAATTCAAATAAGATGAGATCCATGGCCACGAATGATGAAGTGCTGGTGTTATTGCAGAAAGCATCAGATCATGTTGAGGCCACACATCATTCAAGGAAGAAAGAGCATTATCTCATGGTTTGTGTACAGAAGGGACTTATACATGTTAGTATGTACACAGATTCGTGTACACCTGAGGTGTACACAGCACCTATGGTATACACAAATCTGTGCACCTGCAGTGCACCATATAGGGAGCTTAGGCGTAGTTTCCTAATTGTATTTTGTTTCTCTCTCTTTCAGTTTCCTATTTGTAATTAGGGTTAAACTAATATTTTATGAGTAAAGGATTAAGGAAGAAAAGGGAGTACGAACAATATACTTCTCTCTTTTTCTCTTCATCTTTCCGTCTTTGTTTGAATACATTAATGAGATTTACCTGCTCCAGCCTTTGTACTTCCGCTCCCCCTTCCTTATATGGCTCGCCCACGTCATCCCACTTTAGAAGGTGGAACTATTGATCAAAGAACCACTTAAGTTGAACATTCCCCTTTGTTCTATGGCATTGATATATCATATCTTACCACCCTCTTGGTTTTTGTCACTAACTTTACTATGTTCACAACAGTCCAAAATCTCATGTAGGGCTAACTCATTTCTTAGTACATTTTGCTTTTGTCAAGAAGTCATTAAATTCACAACTATACAAATCTCGTGATGCTTGATCTTGAATTAGTAAACTCAACCCACCAACAAATCGGTTGAGCAATGGATATCCAGTATCCACAACACCACCATGGGAAGATACTTGAAAGAATTCCTCTACATACTCTTTTACCAATGGGCCGCCTAGATGGCACGAATGGTATTGATGAAAGAGTATATGTTCGTAGCCACAACAATCTTCATATACGATGCCACACTCAAATCGTTTGCTTACTTTGACACAGCCAATATATCTAGAGTTGGTACACTGTACATATGCATATCCCTTGAACTTGCAAAATACCAATATCACTTCCATATAAATGATAAATTTCTTCACGGCTGCCAGTTGCCTACTAAACTATGGTGAGTCCACTTTGACCCTACAGTCACTGTTATAGCCAGCCCTGGGATCACTGTCCTGTACGTGCAATTTGCATGCAGTCCAGTCTCATATCCCTACTGCCCTAATGGTGGTTGATGAGGTTGGCAGCATTAGTGGCTCATCTTAAACAAGCAAATGCATCATGTCCATGTTCCTAGTCAATTGTTCCAAGTTCCTGACCTTTAATTAGATCTCTAAAGCTCTTGATTAGATCTAGAGAATTCTTGAAGACTGACTTGGAGATTTTCTTTCTTCCTCTCCTGTTTCAATCCAATCAGCCATATGATCTATCATAGAAATCTGTCTACTTCGATTAGGATAAAATCTTTTTTTTTTTGGCAAGAAAATATATTAGAAGGCAAAACGCCAGAAGAAAAAAAACAACCAAAAACAAGCAAAATAAAGGAATAAGGCAATAATAAAACAAAACAAAAAACAAAGAAGAAACCTGAAAACAACTATTCAACTCGAAACCAGACCCCAAGGAGAAAACACACTAATCCAAGATCGAGGAGATGATTGTTCTGTCTAAAAAATTTAGACTGAATAACCAATCTTTTAGATCCTGGATAATATGCTTTGAAACTGAAGAAGAAGAGGACAATTGTAACGTCCCGTAAATTTCTGTACAGATAATAGCGTACGGATGACCGTACATCTCAGTTAATTGGATTCCCTAATCTAGAAAAGGAAGATTAGTTTAGTACAAATTGGACTAGATCGTTAGCTTCGTAAGTCACCCAAACAATCCATGTCTTGGGCCGGGGTGTTAACATTTGGGTTAGGTGGGTCTTCATAAGCATCTTACTTAACATAAGTTACAATATCCTTTTGACCTTCCCTAACATAAGTCATGTATGTCCTTTTGAACCTTCCGTAAGTTGTGGGGTTAGAACTGTTAACATTCTGTAAAATTTATGGCCTTTGCTCCAAATAGCCTTCTGGAGGGTTATATATATAAAATACTTACTTTACCTGGGTCATAAAACTAACAACTAATTCTTGTAAGGCCATTTGGACTAATTTCCCTCTTTTATATAAAGAAATTGCTGAGATTTCTCCCCAAATAGAATTGGGAATTTAGGTTTGGGAGAGGGAGAGGGAGAGGGAGAGGGAGAGGAAGAAAGAGAGAAATTGAGGGAAAGAGAGAGAAATTTACAGAAGAAGAAGAAAGGAGATTGAAGATGTCCTTCTTCCTATCCTCTTGAAGTAGAATGTTGCTGTAGCTTGTCGTTTCCGTCGCTGGAGTGATTCCCTTTGCGATTGGAGGTAAGATTCGAATCCTACCTTTAAATTCCAAGCTATCTTAGGTTTGAGACAGAAAATCTCATCCTAACCTTGTTTCTTATAGGAATAGTCGATTCTCCTCAGCCCTAACCCTAGACCGTTGGACGAACAAGGAACCCTGGACCTTAAGGTGCGGGCTATACTTCAAATCTTATTATTTATCATCCCTAAAGGGTATTAGACAATGATTTTTACAGTCATAGTGTAGGACTTTGGATTTCTATATCTGATTGTTTATCTCATTATCATTATACAACATGCATGTGTGTTTCATGGCTTTAGTGTTCGATGAAATGTGTAAATGACTCAACTATTATAACTGATTTGTGGAATTTGTTGAGATGATGGAATTTGTATATGATATGCATAATTTTATGGTATCGCACATGTACTGTTTGTCATGGGTGAAGGGGCCAATCGATTAATGTGGGTATCCTAGTTGGATTGGATATTTAGGGTTGGCTGGTTGACGGGGTGAACTTGATCGATCGACAGTAGTCTGGACTACATGGGTCGTTTGTGCCCAATGCCGGTTTGGTCAATGTTCTCCCTGTATCAAACGGACACATCCAAAGCCAAGAAATGTTGTGGGGTAGATAGGTTATCTTGAATGACTCTCCCAGAATCTGAAATACTAATGTCATTAGATGAAGTTGTCCAATGATAAATGTATGTGCGACACGACCCTACTAAATCTCCTTGGGCCGGGCATGGTGGTATGGGACACCGTGTTTGTGCCGTCGGCCTACGCTAAGGCATTGAGCCTCCCCGTAGTGACCATAAGCTATTGTGAGAACGCCGGTCTGTTTTGGGTAAATCTGAAATTGCTGATGTACTTATTTGAATAAAAGGTTCTTTTATTTTAATAAATGTATTGGAAGTGGGAGAAGGGATTCGTGGGCTACTGGCGATGATAGACAATCGCATCGTCGGGAGCCAGGTGGTCCTGTTCAGGATCTACTGTATGACATTAGTAATTCAGCATCACCAATCTTGCTGAATGAAATTTATATTAATAAAGGCCGAACTAAACATGCATACATGTCATCGACAATCTCAGTGACTGTCTGACTGTTCGAAAGGCCAGGGCATTGGTGATAGCCTTCATACTTGCATTATGTGTATCTGATTTATAGTCGGAAGGACTAGTGTATCAATTTTGATTCTGTTGTGACTGCCCAGGACATGTATTGTATGTGAATTCATAACATTCATGCATTAATACAACTAGTCTAGGATTCTTATATGTTTTGTTTGTTCATTACCTATGCCTGAATGCTTGATAAATTGTTGAACTTAGAATTATAGTAGCATTAAGTTGATTACTCACCCCCTCAATCCTGGGGTGGTGTTTTGAAAACACCAACCAGACTCTAATCTAGAAACAAGTACTCTGGATGATGACGTCTTTCAGGATGAGTTAGAAGACTTCGTAGAAGACGTCACTTACTTTTAATTCTCGGATGGCCGAGAATAAGATGCAATGGCATCTTTTACCTGGTGTTTTGGGGCCGTTTGATGGCTAGAGTTATAATGACCCAATTCTTTTGGACTTGAATTTTGGGGCTTCCTGTTGTGTGGGCCCCCTTATTTTGGATGATGATGTACATTTGTAAATGATAGACCAGGTATGTATTTATCTTCTGTCCCTACTTTAATGTTTATTTAGTTTTAAACTTGCGTCATGATACTATCAATCATAAATGCATTAATCACGCTTCCGCATGAGCATAGTGACACCCGAAATCTAAAGGGTTGAGGTCATGCTCGACTTCTGAAATTTGGGGCGTTACAAAGGTAGGTCCTGAAAACAGAGTTTGCTCCTTTTCTTCCAGAGAGAGCCCAAAAAGTAGCCATGGCAGCCATCTTCCGAACGAGCAAGGAATTCTTCCGGAGGTCTAATTCGTTCCAAGCGAACAAGAAGCTTTGAATCGAACTGGGCATAGCCTAAGAAACTCAGAATCTGCTGGAGATAGTTAACCACACTTCAGTCGCATACGAACAGTGCAGGAATAGGTGAGGGATGGACACCGCATTGCCAAGGCACAAGAGGCAAATGTTAGGGAAGATAAATCCTCAACGTTGAAGGTTGTCTACT
Organism: Liriodendron chinense; assembly: GCA_003013855.2. Taxonomy (NCBI): domain Eukaryota; kingdom Viridiplantae; phylum Streptophyta; class Magnoliopsida; order Magnoliales; family Magnoliaceae; genus Liriodendron; species Liriodendron chinense. The sequence continues at coordinate 463,090 of ML058555.1, forward strand.
ATAAGAATTATTCCTCTCACTAGAAGCCAGACGAAGGCTGAAATCTTGGGAGGGACTTTGAGCGACCAAATGAAGGAAAAACAGGTCCTTGATTGGAAGATGATCCTCTGATGTGGTTGAAGAAAGATTTCACAGTGAATTTGCCAGAAGTAGAGAGGATCCAAACTAGGCCATCGACTTCTCCAAATAAGGGCTGGGCACTGTGGAGAAGTTGAAGGAGCTCCAATAGATCCTCCGATTTAGCTTCCGAGAGGGCCCTTCTACAAGGAGGGCACCAAGCCCCTGAACCATCAAAAGAGAAGCAATCAGAGATAGTGCTGGAGGAGTTAGAGGAGATTCTGGCTAATCTCAAAAACAAGGAAGGAAGGGGCCTGTTTGAAATATTATGAACTAACCAAAATCTAATTCTAGAGCCGTCTCCAAGACTAAAAGAAACATCTTCAAGAAAGGTGATACTAGAGATAGCTTTCCAGAGCAAGGAAGCTAGATAATTGGAAGAGGGTTCGGTGAACCATCCTCCCTCCTCCAGCCCGTATTTATTAGCCAATGTTGTCAAAATCATTATTATATCACAAATTGTAATAGGGGTTGAATCGTATCGAATCGCAAATCGTAAGATTTTTTTTTTTTTTTTTTTTTAAATTTCATAAAATTTTGAAAAAAAAATGAAAAATATAAATAAATCAGAAAAAAATTTAAAACTCATCAATCATCCTTTTGCCATCAATAAGCACCAAATAATACCATGTCATGATGGTGTTAAAGGATTCTTATCTTTCTTTTATTATTATTATTATTTTTTTTTTGTCTTTCAAGAAATTTTCCTTAAAAACTACACAAGGATCCTTTAATAATTTATGTTCTTGTTACCTTTCTCGAATGTAGAATCACATTGGAAAAGTGACATCGGATATTGTGGACCGATGGAAAAAGATATTTTGATTTCTAAACATTATTCCACAATACATATAAGTCAACATGATCGTAACCATCCATAAAGACATTCCAGATAAGTCATACATCAATTTGGTGTTTCGACTAGTTAAGAAGTCATAAAAAAAGCTTCTTAATTTAACGTTGAAGAGAATACATATTATTTAATCTCTTATAAAGAATAAATAAAATAATTTACCTTTTCTGAACAATTCTCAAAGCCCCCACCAATTTTAACACATAAAATGAAAGCCAAGTGAAGCTTAAAATAGAAGAGAACAAGTATAATTTGAATAGTAAATCATAGGATTCAAATCACAGAATCGTAAGATTCATATAAAGAGGGATTCAAGGTGGGATTCAAATCGTTTTTGCTTAAGATTCGACTCAAATCGTATATCGTAAATCGTAAATCATAAGATTTTAACAACACTGTTAGCACAATGATCTCCCTCCACCAATTTCCTGACTCAGTTCTAAAACGCCAAAGCCATTTCCCTAGAAGAGCGGAATTGACATCCGTCAAAGTTCTAATGCCTGCTCCCCCCCTGTGTAAGGTATTTTTGTATAGAATCTGGCCATTGAAGCATCATAGAAATACCCTTGGATCAACTAGAAGTGATAATGTCCCTAGGACCCCAAAAAGGAAATGTTTGGCACCACTTGAAAGTATGAATGGATGGAAAAAGAAAGAGGGAATATATGGATAGACAAGATTCCAAACCAAAATCCTCAGCCAAATCACAATAATGATCATAATGAAGAAACAAACAATAAGAAGAAATCTTCAATGCACAGTAAAAGGTTCAAAAATAAATATTATTGTACAATTTCCAGTGTGAGTGTGTCTCATTACATAAGGAAAAAAGTAAAACAACTAAAACCATCCCTATGGAATTAGACTTTTCTCTATCATTTCAAACACTAACAGGACTCACCTATCTAATAATAATGAGCCAAAAAAGGCTTCTAGACTTTATGTTAGAACTCCCACATAAATTCCTAGAAAATCAGGCATAATGCCTTTGTGAACAAGAACCCTAATAAATTCTTGACTATTCTTTAAGGCAACTGGACAGCTATTAAATAATGCCTAATTAGCAAAATCTTTTAGTACAAGAACCTTTAAGCTTCAGTTGTCTTTCCTGAAGGATCTTAACAATACTAAATTACTAATCATGCTGAATTCTGACCCTCAACAGGCTTTATTGTTTGCATGTGACACTGGTGGAGCCGTGATAACTGCCAAGTGCAAACAAACCCCTAATAACCTGTGTAAGAAGCCTTTAGGCTGCCTAGCCACATGTGCATCAGTGTTTTAAATAGCGAATAGCGTGTAGCGTAGCCTTCACCCCTCTGAAGCATGAGGCGTAAGCTACATAGCGTGTGGCGTAAGCTACATACTAAGATTTTTAATCAAGGTTGCACTTGATTGCACCAAATTAGATAATAAATAATAAAATTTAACAAAATTTCATGATATTTGGTGCAACCAAATGCAACCTAAAGTAATAGCAAGCGGTAATGATTAAGTATAAAAGTGAAAGAGCAAGAAAACTGATTTAAAACTATTTATTATATTATTTTACTAAAAGCATCGAAAAGACTAACGAATTTTCATTGAAATAGAAAAATGTTACAAATCATTAAAAACATTATTGATTTTAATGTTATAGTGAAAAATGACTTGTAATGTGAGCTATGTAGCGTGTAGCGTAGTCTATGAAGCGTGTAGCGTATCCAAATTAATCATATAGCGTAGGCTACAAGCAACTTAAGCTATTTTCATGAGCTACGTAGCGTTTAGGCTAAGCTACGCTATGTAGCGTAAGCTACACGCTACATAGCATAGCTATTTAAAACACTAATGTGCATAGAAGTGGGGCCCATTTAATAGCCAACAGCCATAAATCCCTCTAAAGACCATATGTTGAACCTAAACAACCTAAGAATTTCTTAACACGTAATATAAACCCTCTCAGCTTAGTGCCTTCTTAATGCAGACATGGTGTCCACCACGGCAAAAATGGGACACTTTTGAGTACATCGAATATGTACACAAAAATGCCTTAGCATCTTTATTGGGGGTGATTGAGCAAAAACGGAACCTTTCTTATTGCTGATCAAGGTAAATAACTAAATAGACAAATGCCTACGCATGCAAGTCATTCTTGAATTCGTGCATTCCTCGGTTGAGCTTTTTGATAAAGCACCATTTCCAATGCCTAAATACATGCATATAAAAGGAAATCTAGGATACTTGTGTGGTCATTGCCGTAGAGAATGTATCCCACCTTTTTTTTTTTTTTACACCTCTAAGACATGGGCCCCCCCCAGCTTTGAGTTTTACACCCATCAACTCCCTATGTTAATTTCCTGTTGTGTGTATGCTCAAGTTTTTTTTTTTTTCTTCTTCTTCCAATCTCTTGGTGGCAAAAAAGATTCATTTATTTTCACCAAACTTTTCAGATCAACGAGTGTGCTCAACTACAGTACAAAAGAGGAAAACCATGTTAATTGAATAAGAGATATCTGACAGTTATGCTGATTCATAATATAAAAAGCCATGCTTCTAACTGCATGTTTCTAAAGATATCTAAACATCCATCATTCATATTTCATAGATCACAAAGGCAAATAGCTTCACATTTTCCCATATTAAGCAATGCCTGTAGTTACTTTACTGGAGACCACACAAAATATCCAATTCTTTTAGAGGTTGAAGCATCACTGATTCAATAAATCAGACTGCTGCTAAGCCAACAGGCACTGCTACAATGAGTCAAACATGTCATGGACATCTGAGCCATGCATTAGGTAGGCCAACCAAGTAGATGACCTGGCTCAAATAAGAACGGCTCACAGATTCAAGCAGGCCATATCCATTGCTTCCATACATCTGTAGCCTCCGCCTGATGAATCGACCAGCCTGATTTTCAGGCCTGCTCATTTACACAGAGGAGCCCATTTGATGCATGATTTAGATGTCCCACGAGCGACAGATCAGCACGTGTGGCTGTGTAGAGGTGGATGTGGAAGTGCCTTTGGGCTTAGTGAAGTTCTAAATTAGATTACATCAAACACGCATACTTCGAACTAAACTGTATAAAAGCAAAAACCATATCCGGTGATAAGATTTGTCACCTTACTTTTGACAGGTCTCCCTCAAGATTTGTACAAAGCACTGGTACTACATTCTGAAAGGCAACAGAAAGAATGTTACTCACTTTTGATTTTGAACTATCATTGAAAGTCAGGAAGCTTACCTGGTACACAAATGAGAGTGCTATTATGGGGATACTAAGTGGAACAGCTTCAAAGTTCGCTTGTAGAAGAGAGCTCCATTGCAGATCCCCACATGCTACCCCCTACAAAGGTACACTTTCCTTGTTTACTATTAATCAGGCACAATGGTAAAACTTGCCAAGCAATATACCAACATTAAGGGCCTGTTTGGTTTTCCAATTTCCTATGAAATGAAAAGTAAATGAGGTGTTTGTTTAAAATGAATTATGGCTTGTAAATCAAGAGTCAAATACACTTGTAAAGGAAGTAGGTAAAGTAAATTGTAATCATTACATTTTCATATCATAAAACTACCCTCTTTATATAGATTTGTGGGTGACACAAACATTGCAGCAAAATCATTATTGCAGTAAAATATAAGTCATGTCACCACACAATTAGAAGAGTAAATAATCATAACTCATTTAAACCAATTTACCCTTGTAATTGGAAAACCAAACAGGCCCTAAGATGGGGGTTAATAATGGAAAATAGCATTAAACAACCAAAGTTGATAATGCGTTCAAAGGTGCTTGATATGTAGAAGCAACGTTTTTATTTATTCTAGTTTGAATCTGTTAATCAATAAAATATATAATAAGAAAACCCCATTTCTTGAAAAATTTCTCTATTGAACTCATGTTGGTGTCCAACACTTTATAAAACACAAATCAACACTACTGTTGGTGAAGAAACTAATTTACATTTGTTAGAGTAGATTAGGATATTTCCTTCTCCTTCTTCTTCTTCTTTTTTTTTGTTAAGATGTGCATCTGTTAAGTTCCCTACAGATCTCGCACAGATCTTCCTCCTCTTCTATATATTCCCATTATTTTCAGTGAAATAAAGAAGTTCAATTTCCACAATGTAGTCTCTTGTTGTTGAACATGGTATCAGACAAGGCAACGCCACTACCATGCAGTCATGGCGCAAATGCTGTCACTGAATCTCATTGTTGCCTCCTCTGTCCTGCAGCCCTGAAACCATTGCATCGTCATTCCATGGTGCTGCCCCGCATCTCCCTTGATTGGGTATTCCACCAGCCCCTTCCATCATACCCACCCCAACCTTTATTGTAGACCATCTCCAGCAAAACTACCATTTGCCATCAGATCTAGTCCCGTATCTCAAGTCCGTTTCTGACACTCCCATCTTCTCTGCCTAACACCCTCAAATCTGGTGCAGTTTTCAAACATCAATCTCAACCCATCATCTACCACAACTGCCTATATCCAGAACATGCTCGCGTTCACCGCATCCAAAACCACCACCCATCTCCATTTTTTCGATGGACATCAGAGTTGCTACCACAAGATTCATCACTCCCACAATATCCATCACCTCTACCATCGCTGCAACTCTGTTGCACCACCACCACCAATCTAAACTGATAGATATTGACCGTCAGATCAGGGGCATATTCTAAACTTGTTAGAACCCATATCAGCCATTAATCGGCCCTTGATCCTTCCGCTTCAATTCTGACCTCCAACATCTCGGCCATCTTTTCTAGCGACAGAGAAACCTGATATAATCACCACAACCCACCACTGCCATTGCCGATCTCTTCGTTGGCCCAAACCCACCACCAAAACCTATCTTCCTCATCCATCTACATCCCTTATCACCGGACTTGAAGCTCAGCATCGCTTCAACCATCATTGTCACCTACCTTAGTTTTGTAACTCCCAGCAATCCTCTCTCCGTTGTTTTGCTCTCTGATGTAGGACACATGATTTAATGCTAGCATGCAACGTGCATATCATGAAAGAGCCCATAATGTGATTCAATTAACAAAAGATGTTAACCCACCACATAATTAAGAGTAAACATGATGTAGAGGCATGCAATGACCTAACCCTAGATGCATGTATATTCAGTTGGAAGATATTCAAATAATAAAATTATGAAACTAACTACTTTTAATCAGAGGAAACTAACAAATCTCAACACAAAGATAAGATCCGTCCGTCCGAATCATGCCCCTTAGTATAAAATCACGTAAAATCGTAAACCAGGGAGGATCTAGGGATATGAGGATATTTCAGATCTAGCATAGACTAGTCCACAGTCAAGTTTGGATCCGGTTCTCATGGCTAGGCATCCCTCTTTTCGATCGTACCAGAAGGAAGGGGGGGGGGGGGGGGGGGGGGGGGGGGGGGGGGTTCAGAAAAGGACGAAGGATGTCGAAAAACAATGGGTTCTCATGAAGTATGAATTAGGAATCAAAAGAAACTTACCTTTCCTCGCACTTTAAAGAAATAGAGAAGAGAAAACGGAAACTCCGGGGTGGAATCTTGAACACCCGAGGGCCAATCCTGAAACCCTAATCTTTCAAATAAAGAGGAAAAAGCACACTAATTTTCTATTCATTCAATTAAAATTTCGAAATAAGGTTTCTCACAGTATATATAAGCTACGAAAATAAAAAGTGCACTAAAGTGCTTGACAACAAAAAAAAAAACATAAAAACGCCCAAACTAAATAACGACACTAACACGCCTAGAAATAAAGAAATAAATAGAAAAGCGCTTAAAAGTAAATCCGCTCCATGGTCCAGCGGTCATGATGCTCCTACGCGATCCTGCAGCTTGCGTACTCGTAACGCGTCAGAAAATGAGTCCAATGGGCCCGGCGTCCATCCACATCAGTTTGTCTGCTCCAACACTCGATCTGCGACATCGCCTTCTCTGGTACACTCTAAAGGGAGCACCACTGATGTCCGCATCAAAATAATAGGAAATAAAATCCGATTTAACCTAAATCGCATGCCCAGATGCTAAGAAATCACATAAATCAATTTAAACTAGGCTCGATGAAAGGATAAAACTTCCAATTTAGCATAAGCACGTTCCACACTCAAGGGGCTGACTTGTAGGTTCTAGGATTAGGGTTAGGAAGGGAAAAATCTAAAATTTGAGAAATTAGGGTTCATGGGAATTGAGAATTTTAGAATTAGGGTTTTTAGAAATTGGGGATCGAGGGTTTAGGGTAGGGTTAGAGATGAAGAATTAAGGGGTTTCGATGGGGGAAGCGAGGGGAAATCAAGGGATTGTCAATATGGTAAGCCTAGGGGCTCGCATGTGTGGCCGTACAGTCACACATGTGGGTCGTTGGCTAGGGTTTTGGGGTCCTCAATGGTTGGATTCGGTTGAAGTTAAAGTTGATGATGAAAAGTAGAAGAAAAATATGATTTGGATGGGAAGGGAAGAAAAAAGATGAAGTTTTTTAGAAAATACCTCTTTTGAATGGAAAGGAAGAGAGAACGAAGATGATAGATGGAAGCCTCGCACCTCCGTTGAATAATAATGGAATCACACTACACCCAAGCTTCAAATCACATGGAGTATTCTTCAAATCACATGAAGAAGAGAAAAACACAAATTTTTTTTTCTAGATAAAAGCATTAAGGCTCCACACCCCTCATCTTCTCTTTTATAATATCAAGTGCAGAAATTTACAAAAAGGCGTTCTCAGGAAAGATTTCTTTAAAAAAAATCCCTAAACTATAAAAACATAATATAAAGCTCATAAAGTTTAAAAAGTTAAAAAACTGAATCTTAATAAAAACTAAGACATCTAAGTCTTAAAGTGTCTACAATCGAGGCGAGCCACGATCAAAAGTGGTCAAACGACCTGTTATGTGCAATCCAACGGTCCAGACTCAAGAATGCAGCCCACATGCATCTTCCCAGTGTGGTGTCTTCAAAGATGCACAGACCATGCAGTGGGGTTTTCAACACGGTCCACTTGGCTCACCTAGGCCCACGTAGTGGTCAACCATCTAGAGGGAATTGGTGATGATCTCCTCCTCCTCTGGTAAACTCTCAATGGTGCTTTGATGTCCTCATCAAGTCTCCCCAGCTGGAAAGATTTGCCTATGGCGAAATAAAACTCCGATAACGCTCCAGAATGTCGGAGTCGAGTCGTTGAAGATCTGTCTTTGTGATCCATGTACTGTCTGACTTTGGCTTGCCCTTCCACTTGATGAGGTACTCTTGATAACTTCAATGTCGTGTGGAAACCACTCGCTCATCCTAGATATCCTATCTTTTCTCTTGGTAGATGTGTATGACAGAAGAGGTAGATGTTGGGAAGAATAGTTGGGTATAAGCCAAGGGTCATAGGACAGGTCGGGGGTATCATCATTAAAGTTCATGTGAGGGTTAGGGGAAGGTCCATGAAATGGTACAGAATCTTCCACATTAAATATGGAACAAATACCCATGTTAGGTGGAAGATCTATCAAGTAAGCATTTATACCCAATTTTTTCAAGATTTTATATGGTCTAGTGCTACGGGCTTGTAATTTTTTTATGGTTCCTTGTGGAACCTTTCTGAACGTATTCTAATCATGACTTCATCACCCACAACAAACTCTTTAAACCTACGGTGTGAGTCAACAATCATTTTGTATGTTTCATTACTTATATTGATTCTTTTTCTAATCTCCACATGCAAGTCATGCATATCTCATGTAGATGTATGTGTAGACTCTGAAGGCCTATGAAACACTGACATGGGTATGTAATCTATAGGGGTCCTAGGCTCATCTACTTGTCTTTTCAGATCCACTTCCTCCCTGGGACTTATTTGATCACGATGAAGGTTTGGTAGAGTCAATGTGTGAATGTCCCGCACGGGTGTAAGCTCATCCGGTATGTTATCTGGAATAACAACACTGGACTCCTCCAATACTGGACTCTCCTTAAGTGATAACTCTACAGTCTACACTACCCTCGAGTGTAACATTAGGTGGCATCTCCATACTAACCTTAGGTGTGACCTCAATTGCCACGTAGGCATACACCGTCAAATCAACTTTCGTATCCCTGTCAGACTCTTTGGCATTTTTTTTTTTTTTAATAGGGAGAGACTCAAACTGAAATTTCCTCACATCGTCAGGGTCACATTTCTTGACGTCCTACTTTTCTGGGGTGCTTTTGGGCAGGATAGTGTTTAAGATAATCCTTTTGCCTTCATACATAAACGAACACATATTCGAGTGGCCGAATAGTATTGCATCCCTGTCATACAACCAAGGCCTACCCAAGATGATGTGACCTATATCCATAGGCAAAACATCAAACCACAGTGATAACACAGGATTTGGAGAATTCTTCTTGAGGTTTTTTGTATTTAACTGATCCCAATGAGGGTGAATATATAGAGATGTACAACCTGGCATATCATCTATACAAGGAAGGAAATAAATCAAGAAAGCTATATAAGGAATAGAGTATACAATGAGAGCAAATGTTATACATGAAAGGCCATCGGGGCCAGTGGGCCCCATTATTACAGCCATCCTCCCGTGCGTCCCACCCCCCTTAAACTGATGCGGGTCATCGACAAGCAATAGTTTGCCAACGAGGAATGAGTAACGGGCAGAAGTGAGCGTCTTCGTAAGAATATCAACAATCTGATCATGAGACGTCACGTGTGGAAGAGAAATAAGGCTAGACTGATATTTCTCTCGAATAAAGTGACAGTCGACCTCAATGTGCTTCGTTCTCTCATGAAAGATAGGGTGGAAGCAATCTGAACTGCACTGATATTGTCAACATGTAGAAGAGTAGGAGACTGTAGATGGACACTTAGGTTTGAAAGAAGGCCATGTAGCCATACAATCTCACTACAGGCGGCCGACATAGCTTGATATTCTGCTTCCATGCTAGACTTCGAAACTGTAGCTTGTTTCTTACACTTTCAAGAGGTGAGGGAAGTGCCAAGAAACACACAATACCCAGAAGTAGATCGTTGAGTGAGAGCGCAACTGGCCCAATCAGCATCAGAATAAGCTCATAGGTCTAGTGGCGTTGCAGAAGAGAAGAACATAGCCCGGTTCATACTGCCACGTAAGTACTGTAGAATGCACGTCACAACTGTCATATGAAGCGTCCGAGGTGCAGAAACAAACTGACTGACAACCTGTATACTGTACGCAATGTCGGGACAAGTCATTGTCAAATATACAAGACTCCCCACCAAATGGAGGTGTAAAGATCAGGGTTCTTCCGGATTTGTGGTGATAATGGCGAAATAGGAGCGTGCTTAACATAATTCGAAGCAGTAGTGGTGGATGAGCAATTTACGGCAGAGATCTCTTCTCAGATCTGAAGAGGTGGACAATGACGAAAGGTCCAACAGGAAGGGTCCCTGGTGCGGATGGGTTTGGTGGATAGAGGTGCGAACGATGTTTCACGTCTGGGAGATCCGGGAGATCTGATCCTAGAGATTTGCGGCAGCAGGAATCTGAAGATGGTATGTCAGCAGGACCAATGGATCATTGAGATGCCGGAAATGGATGTTGCATTTGGTAAAAGCAAGTGCAGAGTAACAACGTGGTTTTGGTTTAGGGTTTGTGGTTGCTAGGGATGATTTGAGGTTCGCAGCGTGGTCGATGAGAATGGCGGTGGTGTGGCACGGGAATGGTAGAGATAGCAAGGGTTTGCAGAGATGGAGCCGCTCTATCATTCTGGAGGTGCCATAGAAAAATTGGGGTCTGAAGCCTTTCAGGTTCGAGTTGGCGTGGTTTGAGATCGGAGGATTCATAGAGTTGGTAGCGGGGTGGTGGAATTCCTTTGAGGTGAATGGGTATGCAGGTTTCCGGCTAGTTAAAAAGCATAAGATGTTTAAAGAACAGATCAGAAACTGGAAAATGGGTGTGTTGGGTGCTCGTGAGGACGAATTTCAGGAAATGGCTAAAGAGATTCACGAGTTAGATCTTCTAGAAGAATCGGGTATTTTGTTGGAGGGAAGGATCAAAAGGGCAACTCTATTTCAGTCCTATGCTTCTAAATCGAAGGAATATGAAATTAAGTGGAGGCAAAGATTTAGACAGGTGTGGCTCAAGGAGGGGGACAAAAATACTCAGTACTTTCACAGCATAGCTAGTGCTCGGGCGCGATACCATCATATTTCCAGCTTGGAGGTCAATGGAGTTGGAATTACTGAGAAGGAGAAAATTTGTGACTCTATTGTTTCCTTCTACAAGAGACTACTCTCGGTTGATAACTGGAATAGACTGCGTCTTGATAACTTGGTTTTTGATAGGCTTTCGGAAGGGGAAGTTGCTTCTCTTGAAGCCCCGTTTTTTGTTAAAGAAGTTAAAGCAACGTTAGACTCTGTGGGGACAAAGCTCCAGGCCCGCATGGCTTTCCTATGGCCTTTTTTCAGCACTTTTGACACCTTCTTAGATCTGATATTATGGATTTTCTTTTGGAATTCCATGGTCGAAGCCGGTTATCGGTGGGGATGGGAGCCTCCTTTATAGTTCTTTTTCCTAAATCCGACTGTGCAGAGCAGCTGAAAGACTTTTGCCCAATCAGCCTTATAGGGGGGCCTATAAGATCCTCACTAAAATTCTTGCGTTACGCCTTCAGGGAGTCCTCTCCAAGGTCATCGCTGAGAATCAAGGGGTGTTCATGCTGGGTAGGCAGATTCTTGATAACACCTTAGTCGCTCATGAGTGTATTGATTCCAGATGTAGACATTGGAAGTCAGGTTTAGTGTGCAAGCTTGATTTGGAGAAGGATTATGACAACGTTGATTAGGGTTTTTTGGATTACATGCTTTAGCATTTGGGGTTTGGAGACGAATGGAGGAGATGGATTCAAGCTGCTATCTAGATCGCCTCTTTCTCGGTGATGGTATATGGTTCTCCCCATGGTTTCTTTAAGGCGTCGTGGGGTCTTAGGCATCCCCTTTACCCTTACCTTTTTGCGGTCATCGGGGAGGCGTTCAGTAAAATGTTGTACAGCGCGGAGGAGCAAGGGCCAGTGAAGGGTTTCAATGTTGCGGCGGATGGAGCTACTATTAATCACTTGCAATATGCCAATGACACCTAATTATTTTGCGATGCAGATGTGTTCTACATAGATAACTTGCGGAAGATCATCATTTGTTTCGAAGCAATCTCAGGATTAAAGGTTAACGTTGACAAAAGCGAGAAGTTGGGAATTCACGTCGCGCAGGAGCAACTCGTTTTCCTTGCTTCAGTGTTTGGATGTAAGGCCGGATCGTTTCCCTCCATCTTTCTAGGTTTGTCTTTATGTATCGGGAAGACACCTCTTCATTTATGGGACAAGGTTATTGAAAGCATAGAGAAAAAGCTTTCGGTGTGGCAAAGCAAGTATATATCCTATGGGGGGAGACTTACCCTTATTAAAGCGGCTTTCTCGAACATGCCAATTTAATTTATGTCGCTCTTGGGATGTCCGACTAAGGTGATTGACCGTCTTGAAAAGCTGAGGCCAGATTTCTTTTGGAAATGGGCCAATGTGGGGAAGAAGTTTCATCTCCTCAAATGGGAAGAGGTTTGTAGACCGATTACAGAGGGAGGTGGGGGGATTAAGAGTTTAAGCTTCATGAATCAAGCTCTTCTCAGGAAATGGCATTGGAGATTTGGTGTCGAACCATGAAGGTTATGGAGGGAAGTCGTGGCCAACAAGTATGGAGAGGCTGAAGGTGGATGGAATGTTAAGAGGTCGTCTCTTTATTGTGCGTCGGGTATTTGGAAAGGGATGAGTCAACGGAACATTTGGTCCTGCGGTGGGGTGGGATTCGCTCTTAGGAATGGCTCTCGAATCTGTTTCTGGGTGGACATTTGGTGTGGCGACGTGGCGCTTCAGGAGATGTTTCCCAGGTTAGCTCCTCACCCCAGATCTGCAGATTACAGTGGTCAGATGCTATTCTGTTGTTGGAAATGCAGTTATGTGGAGTCCCCCTAGCCGAAGGAATATGACTGACAATGAGATGATTGACTTCACTGCTTTGTTGGAGCATCTGAAGCTTGTGGTCCCATCTTCAGAGAACGATGAGTTGATTTGGAAAGTTCACCCTTCCGGGAGATTATCTGTTCGTTCGCTATTTCAGGCCTTATCTTCCACAAATGCTCCCGCGAGCTCGGGTCATCTTTTCCACCATTGGTTCTATGAGGCTCCACCGAGAGTGGTAGTTTTTTTTTTTTTTTTTTGGGGGGGGGGGGGGGGGGGGGGGGCTTTTGGGAAGGAAAAGAATTCTGACAATTCTGACGATCGACAACCTGCAACGGAGATCCCTTATTCTACCCAATATTTGTCTGATGTGTTGGAAGGATGCAGAGTTTATTGATCATTTGTTTATTCATTGCCCCTACGCTCAGTCAGTCTGAAATTTCTTCTTTTCCGCTGTGCATATCGCCTAGGTAATGCTGAAGTCGGTAGATGCTCTCCTTCGGGCTTGACACGTGGGTGGAGTTCAAAATTCGGGAAAAGTTGCTTGGCGTTTGCTCATCATGGCCATTTTCTGGTCGATTTGGAAGGAACTGAACGACTGATGCTCTTGGGATAGATGCTCCTCGACCGATGATCTGATTTAAAAGATCATTAATCTTTTGTTGAGTTAGGATCCCCTTAAGGATGCAGATGCAACTTTTGCTTCTCTTAGTTTGAATTCTTTCCATGTTTGCGGACTTTCTAATAAATTGTTGTTTCCTCTAAAAAAAATAAAAATGTGTCCATTTGCAAATTAAACTGATATGAAACAATAGACATCTATAATGATTAACCAACTCCCTTTTTCATCTTTACTAATTCTTTTGTTCTTGACAATATAGTATTAATGAAGGACCAGAACCTTTTCCCAGTTCAAGGCTTACGAAATAATTAGGTAATATTCAGCATAACTTATAACTTGAGTATTGGTTGATCGTCTTGGATGTACTTTGAGGAAATAATGGCAAAATTGGATTAAAACTCTTCAAAAGACATACACACACCAAAAAAAAAAAAAAAAAAATCCTAAGCAACAAAATTCAGTCATGAGTTTGAGAAGCTTATGCTCTAATATGTGATGAAAATCAAGAACCAGAGTTTAACTTGATTGAGAGACTTACCAGAAGAGCTGTGAAAGAGGTAACAATACCGAGTATTAGAAGTCCATTGACCGCTCCAATGAAGCGCTGGCTACAATAAAGATCAGTTTAAAGTCAACTTTCAAAAACTACTTTCTTTTTCCTTCTTTTTTTTTTTTTTTTTTTTGAGATTTAGTTAGAATTTATTAATGAGAAAGATCAAATCACAATTCCCCATCAACAAAGAATGGAGGTTGATTCCCTGCCTAACAAAAACATCAACTTCCATTTGATAGTTAACAAAGGAGATGGAGATGACCTGATTTTCCTTGTTTCCTCCACTCATCTCACAAATCTCTGACTCTCCAAGGGTAAGCTTCATTTCAGGATGCCCACTTTATAACATCTACCAAATCCCCCAAAATTATTGTAGGCAAGTAATATAAGACATTTGTGCTCCATACCCACCCACATGGCCCGTAAAATCAGCCTCATTGGAGTAAGTAGTTCCAATGGGCCCACAAAAATGGGACGAGTCATCCCCATGTCTTCCCCTACGATTTTCCCAATCCGATCCGAACCAGGCTTCCTTCTAAACTCCCATAAAAAAATGGGTTTCCACATGCCTATAGGAGGGAGAGCCACTGTGTAACCTAATTGCTTGTCTAACATCCTCAATAAATTTCGTTAACTAAGGATTTAGGAGTTATAAACATATGATAAGTGATGACAAGGTGGATTTTGTATTAACCACTACAACTGTTGAGAATTTAATCAATGACAATATGGCATAGAACTTTTGAAAATACCAGAATATTCAGGTTTGTCATTATGCCACTCAAGGTCCCTTCTCGAGGACTTAGATCTTTATCAGAATGAGATTCCATGTTTCCCAAGAACCAAAATGTAAGAGGCAAACCCAAAGGAAATCCACGAACAAAAAGAGTGAGAATAATTTATGAACTCAAACATACAAGGGTCAGAGTTATTGGAGGTTTTATCATGTCAAAAATAGGATATTCAAGGATCCATTGTTATCAAGGTTTCAAAGACTCAGCCGAGTTGACTCAATTTCAGACATCACATAGAAGCCACCTATGTAACTAGTGGTTTATATCCTGCATACATGACCAGGGGGAGTCAACCATTATGTATCCATTAGGGCAAAGTTGAATAGGGAACTCAGCCTTTATAAGTGCAGATTATTCCCCAAGAAAGGTCAGTGGAGTCATATCGGACTCACCTACACGTATTGGTTATTGTCAGGGACAAGTCAAGCACTAAAAGCAAGTTTTTAAACATTGATTGACATTTTAGTTTTTAGAAAGGTTAGCAGCTGCAAACTAAGTCTCTCTGCTGCATAACAATCGTAGGCCCACGGACCGTTTTCTTAAGTTTGGAAAGTTATGTTTTACAAATACAAGGATTTATTTGCAGTTTAATAAATAAAATGAGGTCTTCCTTTCTATCTGAATATGAGATCTCATTTCCTTAAAAAGACAGCACCCAACCTTCCAAAGTAGCATATGCCTCCAAACACCAATGAAAACAAGGCAGCACTTTCCCATCTGCAATAATAATGCCCTCTGATCAGCAACAAATAGACATCTGGAAGTACCTTGATATAGTCTTTTCAGTGCAACTAATGAAAGTTCAAGTACATAAGGCATGACACTGACATGCATCGCAGGTAAATAGAATGGAATAGAAATACAGTGTGAAGTCCGATGAAAATACAGCAAATACTATTAAATTGGTTTAAACAAAAGAAGCTCTTGTGTTTTACTAGAGCTATTAATGTCCAGACAGCACTTGCCCTGTTTATGAAAAAAACGCTATAGCCGAGTTTCCAACTCAATTATCCAGTTTCTTAAAGCATCTGATTATCATAGCTACAAAACCCGTGGCTGTAAATGCACCATATAATTGGATACTCAGGATTATATAGAAACGTCTGCTGATCTACACATATAGGGATGTCAACGTGCCAGGCCAGGGTTTCGCTGTGGCCCCCATTTTGAACTGGTAGGGCTTGTTGGGCCAGCCCTATTCCAAATCTAGATTTTTCCCAGCCCATTGACGACCCTATGCCTGGACAGACCATCTATATAAGCTTCTGCTCAGCCTGGCTCGCCATTTGCTTTTCCCTGCTTTCAGTAACCTTGCCTTAACGTCATCATGCATGCAAACTACAAAAAAGAGAGGATGTGTTCACCCTGTATAATGCAAACGAACAAGAGAGAGAGAGAGAGAGAGAGAGAGAGAGAGAGAGAGAGATGTTAGTATTTGCGGAAGTGTGGGCCTCCAGGATCCGACGGTCTACACGATGAGAACCTTCGCAAAGCCGAGGATGTGCGGTGCGATCTAGCCGTCCGCCTATTTGCTACTGGAACAAATGGGTCTGATCACCCCTTTGATCCTACAGTGAAGATGGTCCCCGGATCAGATTTATGGCTTAGATCCAAAGGATGGACAGATGAACTCTCGAAGCCTATTTCTCTCTTTTCTCTTTGTATTTCACTTATAGCTTTTCTTGTGTCTTAATACGGAAGAGAGTTCTCCTTTTTATAACATACATACGAGGGATAAAAGGGATAAGACGGTGAGATGAGATAAGGTTTATCCTTATCTCATCTAACCACCTCTGGAATTTGAAAATCAAATTCTCGGAAGGAATAGGATGAAAGTGGATGCGGTAACTTCCTATGGGTCTCAATCCACAAGTGGTTGCCCACAAGTGGGCCCTCAAAGGTCCACAACTAACATCTCCCACTCAATCACATTGTGGGGTAGGCACATCATGAGAGTTCATCTAGCTCATCACATAACAATCAAAACCAAAGAATCACGATCAAAAGAATCAGAGGGGTGGGACCAGCTGGAACACCGTTATTTTCTCACAGGTATTTGAGTACTAAGAGACCACCTAACTAGCACTCAATAACCCAAGCTTTGCATTGCCTGTCCTAGTCCGCATGACCACACCGGATAGAGTTAACTCCCAATCTGGAGTACTTGGCCAACATACGCACTTATCCAACTTATCGAGTTTATTCTGAAAAACTTGGTTTTCTACAAACATCAATTTGAATTCTTTTTAAAGTAATATATATATATATATATATATATATATATATATATATATATATATATATATAAGAGAATATTGTTTGTAAAAGTCTAAGAAAACTCAATACTGCCGGCGGATAAGTCTTCAAGTGCGTATTTATAGTTCTAGAAACTTGGTGTAGCTGTCACGGGATCTTCCCCACGCAGATGTGTAATTTGGAATCGATCAAGCCGCTTTCCTAGCATAACCAAGTCTGACCAATCAAGGGCCTTTCGTCATCGTATACTAAAGTAGCGACACTCAATCTTATCCTCCTGTACACAAGAGGAGGGTAGCTGAGGACACATGGAGTCACCTACGGGATTGGCTACTCGCATGTTGCAATGATTAGATTGAATCAAAGCAATCTGTAGGTAAAAGGTCCTAGCACGTGGCTACAATCCACGCCGTAAAGTAGACAATACAAGGTATCTTTCAGGTTTACAATACGCAAGTCGTCTCACATGAGGTATGACTCATCTCATAACCTTACGACTTGGCTGTGATTCAGGCCATAACATTATTCGCACTATGAGTAATGGTGCGACTATGTTATTCGACTTTATCAGTCTCATCTTTAATCTTATAGGACTGAAGGCGGATACAACTCATTCGCATCCTCATCCTTTATTATTTTCAATAAAGGGTGGTTCATACCTCAATGTATGAACATCACCCCAAGTGTACCTTTCTTGTACATTTAAGGTTGGTCATCCCGTGCGAGTGGGTGACCGGCCTGCCGGTAAAAGTTAAAATCCTACTTGATCTCAAAGAAAATGCTGATGATCTACATACCTAGTCTAACAAGTGCTCAATACTGAATAAAAGGGAATTTGTTATTCATGAAAGATCAAAGATACATGATACAAGCATATCAATCAAGCTTTCCTCAATCTCATCTGCCTGATGTGAACCTGAAATAGATCTCTAGCTATAGGTTTCGTCATGGGATCAGCCATCATCTCCTTAGTAGGAATGTAGCTTAGGATAACCTTCTTTTCTTTCACTTGACCACGAACGTAATGATACTTTATCTCAATGTGCTTGGATTTCTGGTGGTGTTTGGGGTCCTTTGCCAAGTCAATAGCCGAGGTGTTATCTATCCTCAACGATATAGGCTCATGTATGCCTAGAACAACACTCAATCCTTGTAGGAATCTGCGAACCCATACACACCCCTAAACTGCAGCACAACATGCAATGTACTCGACCTGCATAGATGAAAGTGCTGTGGATGTTTGTTTCTTGCTCGACCAAGAGATCGCTCCTCCTCCGAGCAAGAAGACATATCCTGAAGTAGACTTTCCCTCGTCGGCGTCATTACCCCAGGCGGCATCTGAATATCCTTTGAGCTCGAGATTCGCGCTTCCATAACACAGCATTAGGTCCTTGGTTCCTCTGAGATAGCAAAATATACGTTTCACGGCTTGCCAATGAGACTGTCTCGGGTTACTCTGGTAACGGTTGACTATGCCAACTGCATAACATAGCATAGCATACATTAAGTTGTCTACTACGCTCGCATAAGGTACTGAGGACATTGCTGATTTCTCAGCTTCTGTCTGGGGACACGATTTCCTGTCTAACTTGGTAGCTTTATCTATAGGGGTTTCAACAGCTTTTGAGTTTTCCATCCTAAACCGCTCTAAGATCTTCTGTATGTAAGTGGCTTGTGACAAGCCTAAGAATCTCCTAGAACGGTTCTTGATGATTTCAACCCCCAGAATAAAGTTGGCTTCACTAAGATCTTTCATCTCAAAGTTTGAGAAAAGCCAATATTTAGACATCATCAATAGTTGCATGTCATTACCAGCTAATAGGATATCGTCTACATATAGAGATAATATCAGAAAAGATCTTTCAGACCGTTTCACGTATACACAATGATCTTCTTCACTCATCGTGAACCCCAAAGTGGTGATGGCTAAGTGGAACCTCATGTAACACTGCCTTGAAGATTGCTTCAACCTATAAATAGATCGTAACAATTTGCAGACTTTCTTTGGATACTTTTTATCCACATAACCTATGGGTTGTTGCATGTATATTTCTTCATCCAAATCACCATTTAAGAATGCGGTCTTTACATCCATCTGATATAACTCTAATTCTAAACTTGCGACAATGGACAAGATCATGCAGATTGAGGAGAATTTTGTAACAGGTGAAAAATTTTCCTCATAATCAACACTTTTTTGTGTAAAACCTTTTGCAACTAATCGTGCTTTGTACTTGTCCACTGTACCATTTGCCTTTCTTTTGATCTTAAGTACCCACTTGTTACTAATTGCTTTGCGATTGGAAGGCAGATCTACAAGTTCTCAGACTTTGTTCTTCTCCATGGAGGCAATTTCCTCATCCATGGCAGTTACCCAATTAGCCGAATTCGGAGATAACAATGCATCCTGATAAGAATCAGGTTCGTCATCGTCAACCGCAACACAAGAGAAAGATTGACCATCGATATTGAAATATCTTCGGGAATTAAACCTCTTTCACTTCGACGTAACTCAGGAGCCTGTTGAGATGTACTCCCACTGTCCTGATGAACTATAGGAGTATCTCCATTTTTAGAAGCAGAACTCCCACTCTCCTGAGATACATCGGGAATTTTAAAAAGTTCTGTGGAAACCTTTTGTTTCTTTCGGCTAGGGTATCTGTCTTCGACGAAGGTAACGTCCCGAGATTCAATCTCAGTCCATCCTCCACGATCCTCATAAACTAGAACGTATCCCTTTGAGTGCATTGGGTACCTAATGAATACACACTCAATAGTTTTACTATCAAGTTTACTTTTATACGGAGCAGACAATAAAACATATGCTAAAGATCCCCAAGGACGTAGGTCGGCTAGAGAAGGAATCCTCCCAGTTCATATCTCATATGGGGTCTTAGGAACGGATTTAGTTGGGACTCTATTTAGGACGTAGACGGCTGTAAGAAGCACGTCTCCCCAGAATGTGGTAGAGAGATTGGTATGTGCTATCATCGACCTAACAATGCCCAATAGTGTCCTGTTCCTTCTCTATGCAACTCCATTTTGCTGTGGAGAATATGCCAAAGTGTACTGCCTGATGATGCCAACGTTTGCACATTATATTTTAAACGTTTCAGATGTATACTCGCCACCTCTATCAGATCTAAGAGTTTTAATCTTTTTCTCAAGCTGATTTTCTACTTCAGCTTTGAATTTGAGAAAACAATCAAAAGCCTCAGATTTATGTGAGATGAGATACACATATCCATAGCGCGAGTAATCGTCAATAAATGTGACGAAGTATTGGCATCTATTTCTAGCATGTACATTTAAGGGTCCACAGATATCCGTATGGATTATCTCTAGTAAATCCTTTGACCTAGTCGCTTTAGGGAATGGTTTCTTATAAGTCTTCCCGGACACACAATGTTCACAAAATGACAAATCAACTTTGGATAATAAACCTAACAGACCAGATCTTGCTAGTCTTATCATACGGTCCTTTCCAATGTGACCTAACCTCGCGTGCCATTTTAAAGATTCAGATACTACATTTTCATTCGACGTAGCAGATAAAGCAAGAGGTGCATTATCAATATCTACATCTAGAATAAATAAATCTAAAATCAAGTTTCCCCATGCAAAGATGAGGTTATTCAGTCTTAAAGAAACTCGTCCCAGAAAAACGAATGTCAAAACCATTAACCTAGAAACAGAAATTAAATTCCGGCGCATGCCCGGTGCATAAAGAGTATCATAGAGGGTTATTGTGTGCCCTACGCGCGTACGGAGATGATAAATACCAATCCCTAGCACGTCTTCAACAGCGTTATTCCCCATGTACACCCTGTAGCTCCCTGTGGCTACAGGCCGAAATTCTTCGAGTCCTCGACGATCTCGTGTCACGTGCTTTGTTGCGCCTGAATCTAAAATCCACTCGTTAGATAGGATATCAACGGAAATGATCTCAGAACAAACGCCTACAAACAAAGTGTCTAGTGACAGAGAGGAATTACTGTCTTTTTATGGGCGCACTGACGGGCATAATGGCCGGAATTTTCACAGACGAAACAGGTTATGTTTGTCTTTTTAGGTTTCCTCTTTCCTTTCCCCTTCTTGGGATTTGGAGGAGGCGTTGCGGTCTTCTGTTCCTAATTGTTCTTCTTCGCCTTCTTATGAACTTTGAACTTTGAACTTTTTCTTGTTAGCTTTCCGCTTGTGGGTTTTTGCTGCAAAGGCCTTGGCTGAATTTGGCTGAATTGCATTCATTTAACCTCTCGTACCAGATGGCCACAAAAGTCTCTGAACGTTGTGATAGAATCAGTATGGTTCAGAATTGTTTTGATTTGGGCCCAAGATTCGGGTAAGGAATGGTGCATTGCTATAATTTTTTGATTTTCAGTTAGTTTGCACCCTACATTCCTCAGGGCGCCTATCATCTGCTCCATTTTATGGATATGATCCTTGATGGGGCAACCTACTGGCATCCTGTATTCTTGGAACTCTAATTCCATAGCTCGAACCTTTGCATCTGACTTCTGCTTATAGCCACTAGCCAGTGCATCCCAGATCCCCTTAGCGGTTTTATGCACTTCATACGTGGGTATGAGTTCTTTGTGCATTGTGCTAATTAAAACATTATGGGCAGAGCGATTTTGTTTACGCCACTTATTGTAGCGATTCATCGCGGCCCTATGTTCACCTAGATTTCCATTTTCAGCCAATATGGGTTCCTCTTGAACCCCATCTAGAGTGTGCGAAATGTCATCTTTGTCCAGAAGGCTTCGCACTGCGCGGGACCAGTCTTCGTAGTTGTTGCCGTCGAAATGTTGTCCTTTGAGTTGATCGGCGATCAATGCTTTAGAGGCCATCTCTACATCGTATCATGTATCACTACTTAGCTATGATCTAAAGTATTGGCACTAATCACCAGAATTTCTACTGGTTATACAAACTTTCAAGTTTATAAAAGTATCCAATCCATCTCATAAGAGATCTGAAAGCCTACATACCTGTATGGGCAGTGCAGATCAATCAAGTTCTCTAAATAAGATGAAATTGATGCTTTTACGACTATTTATTTTGTTTAACCTACAACCCACCATTATGGGTTTATGCATCA
This sequence comes from Liriodendron chinense, assembly GCA_003013855.2. Classification (NCBI taxonomy): domain Eukaryota; kingdom Viridiplantae; phylum Streptophyta; class Magnoliopsida; order Magnoliales; family Magnoliaceae; genus Liriodendron; species Liriodendron chinense. Next base: position 485,351 of record ML058555.1, read on the forward strand.
TTTAGGGAAGAAATTAAACTCCCACTTAGGTTATGCACAACCTTGGGATATGAGATCTATATTCTAATGAAAGGAGGGCTTAATCTTAATCATATGAAGATAAAAGCCAAAATAAATAAATCATTTGATTAAAGAAAACAATCATGACCACTGAACAAATAAAAGAAGTTCTATGATTAAAAGAAAATACAATCACCACATTGATCGTGTCCATTCATGATGGATCCAATCATCACCATTAATGTTCACCATTGATGATGGATCCTCTCATCAATGTTGATCATCATGGTTGATGATGGTTCCGTTCACTTGTGGACCCGTGATCAATAGTGATCGTATGGATATAAAAAAATCATCATTCATATGCACACATACATATATTAATGCACGCACATGTACATTAAATAATCATGAGATATGTGGAGACAGAATAATTATTCACTATTTATAAAATCCATATTTTCTTTCATATTCTTTCATTTTAATACATACATCGATCATCATGGTAATTTGAGATCTGCACCGTTAATCACAAAAATGGACCACACTATCGGTTAGATCTTGTCGAAAAACCCCAAGTCACTTCCCATTACTTGGTCTGAATCAGTCCACAAATGGCCGATTAAAGGCCCTTTTAGAAGATACACTTAATCTTTAAAGGAAGTGAATTGGGCTTCTAATTCGGCCCATAACATATTCTACTTAATATTGAGGTCCATAGAGGTTGACAAACAATATGATAGATATCTCATTATGATTTTTTTAGCTCAATTAATTTGATATTGAAAAATATCATCTAAAATTTTAAAGGAAAGTTCAATGAATGTTAATGGGCTTTAGTCTAATGGGACAATGGCATATTAGTTCCATTTTAAGAAGGGCTCATTTAATTGATTTAGGCCCTTAAATGGTTTAATAAAGTCCAGTCTTGTAGGTCCCATAAGAAAATATGCCCATATATTGTCATTGAAGCCCATCTTAATTCAATTCTTCTTATTTTGATTTTAAAATGATTATTTGGGCTTTTGTATAGTTGGCCTATATAAGAATTTTGTTAATCAATACACAGACCTCACTACCTTAAGCCCAATTCCAAGCCATGGCCCAAAAGGCCTATTATCCAATCTCCAAGCCAGGCCCAAAAGGCCCATTTCCAAGTTAGGCCCAAAAAGGCCCATCTCCCCTTTCTTCTTCAATATTTTAGGGTTTGAAGAAACCCATCAATGGCTTCCATTGGAAAGAAAGAGAAGAAGCTTGGAACTCTAATGGACTGCCACTAGCTGTCGGCGACGTCGGCGGCGTGCACTGCCGTTGTTGCTTGCTGCGGGGGTGGGCGATGGCCGGTGCTGCTGCTGGGTGGCGGCGGCTCGCGCTGCTGTTGTTGCTGCGGCAGCGGCGGGTGTTGAGGTTGCTGCTTCGTTTGCGGCGGCGGTGGCCATGGTAGCTGTTGCCATGAGCGTTTAGCCCAAACGGAGGAGATGGAAAAGGAAAAGATCTCCACTGGGGCTGCCACTTCTATGGTTGTTGGTAGCTGATGGCGGTGGTGGCCATGGCTGTCACTGCCGCTGTTATAGCAGGCGGAGGCGGTCACGGCTACCACTGCCTCTGTTCGTTGCGGCCGGTCAGCAGGAAACGGGAGAGAGAGATGGTAGCGGTGGCGGCCATGGCTGCATCTATTTGTTGCGGCCGGTCAGCACCGCTGCCGCCGCTAGTGGTGGTGCCCTTGGTTAAAAAAAAAAAAAAAAAAAAAAAAAAAAAAAACAGAGATAAAGAGGGTCCATCCGCACGCCACCACATATGGTGGCATGGTAAACTGGTGTGAGAATAAAGATGCCCTTCATGTGGGTCCATTTACGTGATGCCATTGATTAAAAATCTGGCCGACCACTTATACACAATTTACACTGCGTGAAGAGTGGACAAGACTGTTTGGTTGGGCTAGCTCATCTACCTAGCTGAACTGACCTGCTTGGATTTAACAACCATGAGCCACAACTGTAAATGTGGTGCGTGTAGATGGGCTGGCAATGGCATATACAAAAGAAGGAAACTCCCTCAATTTTAAAAATTACAATTATTTATTTTAATTATTTTTCTTATTCCTAAAATTTTAAAAATTACAATTATTTATTTTAATTATTTTTCTTATTCTAAAATTTTTAATCTCCATACCTTAGAGATAAAAAAAAATAGAATAAATGTAATAAATAAAAGGAATAATTAATGGTGATTTTAATTTGATGATCGATTGTATTTATTAAAATAAAATTAATTTTTAATTTATAATCCTAAGATTAATGCCACTTACCTCGATTGCGATTATTTCTTCTTTAAATTGGAGATTCGCCGTTTACTGCTTTGATACCACTGTTAGTATTTGCGGAAGTGTGGGCCTCTAGGATCCGACGGTCTACACGATGAGAACCTTCGCAAAGCCGAGGATGTGCGGTGCGATCCAGTTGTCCGCCTATTTGCTACTGGAACAAATGGGTTTGATCACCCCTCTAATCCTACAGTGAAGATGGTCCCCGGATCAAATCAATGGCTTAGATCCAAATGATGGACCAGATGAACTCTCGAAGCCTATTTCTCTCTTTTCTCTCCGTATTTCACTTATAGCTTTTCTTGTGTCTTAATACGAAAGAGAGTTCTCCCTTTTGTAACATACATACGAGGGATAAAAGGGATAAGATGGTGAGATGAGATAAGGTTTATCTTTATCTCATCTAACCACCTCCGGAATTTGAAAATCAAATTCCCAGAAGGAATAGGATGAAAGTGGATGTGGTAACTTCCTATGGGTCCCAATCCACAAGTGGGCCCCCAAAGGTCCACAACCAACAAGAGAGAGAGAGAGAGAGAGAGAGAGAGGGAGAGAGAGGATGAAGTCACACAATGTGTATCTTACACACTAGTTGTTAACTAGTAAGGTTGATGAAATTTGCATAAGATGTGCCATCCAGCTCACGAGTTACAACTTGACAGATGTGTAGGCATATTACATTGCATGTTTCGTTTCGGGTTGGTTATGGATTGAGCGACACTACGAGACGATCACTTAATTGGGGAGCTGAAAGGTTAAACTCAGTGGCCACTCAAATCAACCACACACAAGAACTTGAACCTATTCACCACCCTGATCTAACAGCAGCGATGTTTTGCTGTGAGATGGTCCAATCAAACATACTAGTGGGCCCCACCTCTCTCTCTCTCTCTCTCTCTCTCTCTCTCTCTCTCTCTCACACACACACACACACACACACACACACACACACCTCCCTTGTCTCTGGTGTGTCCACGCATTGTTCTAATTATCCTCGATATTATCAATAATATCCCTGATATCATCTGTATCTCCAGCTTGACAATACTAATAACATTGGTAGTATTAGAAATTCCAGATATCGGAGATATATCACAGAGTATTGCCAATGTTTTCAACTAAGTAAATTCCAGGTGTCGCTTGTATCACCAATGTATCGGTGATATTTTGATAATATTGCCAATGTATTGATATTGCCAAAAAATTGTTCATTTAAAAAATTTCCATCACAATTTTTTTACGGGTGCATGGTTGTATGCTGAAATGCATGTTTGTATAGAGAAGTGGAGCCCAATAAGGAAGAGATGGGCCATTCCAATCCGATTGGGGAAGAGGCTTATTGTATCTTAGAGGTAAAGTTGTCGTAACCCTCCTGCAAACCAGTTCACTTATCTATAGGGTGCAAATACCGCCTTAAACATAGTGACGATGTGATGTGCCTTAAGCCTATCTTTAAGTGCAATTTCCTTTTTCCACACATACTGTATACAATTTTCAATTTCACTTTCCTCCAATGTTAACTCCTTTCATATTATATGCCCTTATCAAATACGCAATTCTTGCTCCACTCCCTCACCTCCTTATATCATGTAGGTTTGACTTTAAGATCTTGGGAACAAACTATGATCAACAGATCCAAAGTTTTAATGTAGGTAATCTTAGTGGCATGAGGCTTCTACCAGGAAGCCACTCACACTTCAAACTCACGCTCTTGCTTCCTAGGCTTTTATACGTTCTAAAATTTTAAAATAGACACTCCAACAACCACCCTCGCACACACTCTTGCTTCCTAAGCTTTTATATTTTCTAATGTTTTAAAATACTCTCTCTCTCTCTCTCTCTCTCTCTCTCTCTCTCTCTCTCTCTCATGGGGTTTTGGAAAGACATGAACAAAAGCATAATTTCTAAAATTTATTTCTCTGAATTAAGATCGACCCAATGTGTAGTTTCTGAAATTGTAAAACAAAAAACCAAACAGATGGTCCGAATTCGATACCTTAGATGAGGCGAAGGATGAGGTTGTCAATGTTATTCTTCTTCAAAATGAAGAAGACTCTACAATTTATCCTCAGTGAAGAACAGATGCCCAAGCAAGTCCACATCTCACTATAGGGGGTTGAGAGCAACCCAAGAGATGGACCACATGTGCGGGGATGAGAAGATCTACTTATGTTTCTCACTTTTCTTCTCTCTTTTTCTCTCTTCTTGAAAACATGTGGAGGGAGAGGAGGAGCCTTAGACATCCATGGTCTCTATGTTAGGGTACCTATTCTCTTGATAATAGAATCTATATATTGATAGAGGTTAGGGTTATGGTGCTCTACCCCGTGAACTTTGGTAAGCCCTACATCATCAAATGTGCACATACCACATCTATCCATGCACCCAACCACAACATAACATATCCCTCCACCATTGTGGCCACCCACTCGTCTTAGCCCCATGCCAAACGAAGGGCAGGCCACTAATAGATCATGACCATCGATTGTCCAAGCATGATAAAGAAAAATCAATGGTTAAAACAAAAGATCCAATGATTAAAACCTTTGGAAAACAATTTCAAAACATTTGGAAATGTGAGCCCACAAAGATAAGCCTGATTGAGTCCCAATAACCATGGTCTATACAGCTAACCGTAAGTCCACAGGAATGATGGATACTTTATTAGATCATCACAATAGGTTCCTTAGCATTGATGCATCTACCCAATCACATCCATGTCAACCACGTATTATGGCATCGCTAGATGTGTCAAAATTGATGCATCTACCCAATCACATCCATGTCAACCATGTATTATGGCATCGCTAGATGTGTCAAAATTGATGCATCTACCCAATCGCATCCATGTCAACCACGTATTATGGTATTGCTAGATGTGTCAAAATCATCACGTCAACACTAGGATCACCTCTTAGATCCTCAAGTCAAATGATAATAGGTCCAAGCTAGTGCATGATCAAGTAAATCCAATACCTGACCAATGTTCCAATACAAATATGACTATTCGTACTCCTGTGTGGTGAACAACCCAAAAGAAATATTCAACAATTGACCCAATGGTGGAGATGGAGACATCTTGGTTCACATAAACACAAAGGTGATGGAGTTTTCCACCTCAGTGTAGAGGAGAGATGTGCTTTTTTGGTCTCCAACCGGTCGACGCCCCCTGGCTGACCGGTCTAAAAATCAGCCGGAGGAGACATTGCACGCTGGACAGTTTTTTGTCCAATCCGACTGGTCGAAAGACAGGTCTGAAAATCGGTTTTTCTCCTCACAACTCTCTAGACTGTTTTTTGTTGTATCTGACCGGTCGGCGGTGCGCGCGGACTGTTATACACAGTTTCCAAATCAGGCTAGAACTCTTGCAAAAGGCTATAAGAGGGCTTCTAATCCGGGATTTAGGTATCCAATTTGGAGGTTTACACATCCAAGGTGAGAGAGAGAAAATGAGAGGAAGAGAGGAAGAGAAAGAGGGAGAGGAAGCTTGTTGGAAGATGAGGCTTTTGCTTGTGAAGGTGATTCACGGTGCAATCGACGTCTCGACTCTTCAACGTCCTTGTGATTTGTGAGATTTTTCAATTTCTTATTTTTTTTCGTTGTTTATCCATCCCTGCGTGAGTGAAGAAGGTTAGATCTAAGTTGGTTGTGCTTGTGATCGAGGTTGTAAATAGTTTGCTTATAGTGGATTGTTTGTCTGGACGAGGTCTAGTGGTTTTTACCTCTTTGAGGGTTTTCCTCATAAAAATCTCGTGTCGTATGGTTGATGATTTGGTTTTATTTATGCATAATCATATCACATAATTCACAGAGTTTGGGGGGCGAGATCCTAAGGTTTGTGCAACGCACCCAACAAAAGTGGTATCAAAGCGTCCAGGTTGAGAAGAAGGACAGTGGGATCGGTGTGAATTATGGAAGGTGGCTCATCAAGGATGATTAGCTTTAATGGGTCTAATTGACCCATATAGAAGGCTACGATGGAGGATCTACTATATTGCAAAGGCCTGTATGAGACAATCACAGGCGAAAGTGCGAAATCGGCAGAGACGTCTGCCGATGAGTGGAAGATATTGGACTGTAAGGCGGTGGGGTTTATCTGACAGTGGTTGGATGACACAGTGTTCCACCACGTGTTTACAAAGACCTCAGCCGCTAGCCTTTGGCAGAAATTAGAAGGGCTATATGAGAGGAAGACAACCAGATCTAAGAAAGAAGTTGAGTGTTGGTATTGTGGCAAGATGGGCCACTACCAACATGAGTGTCGCAAGGATAAAGGGAAGGAGAAGAAAGATGATGAATTGGTTTCGACTGCAGTCACCTTGAATGGCGACATGGTTACTATACTCTCTACAAATCACGATGTTTGTCTCACGGCTATGAGTCAGGACACCAACTGGGTGATAGACTCGGGAGCGTCGTTTCATGCGATTACACATAGGGATTTCTTCACTAGTTACAAGTCAGGCGACTTTGGGACCATAAAAAGGGGAAATTCTGGTATATTCAAGATCGTGGGAGTCGGTGATATTTGTGTGAAGATCGATGTGGGCTGCACATTGGTACTCAAGGATGTGAGGCACATTCCTGACCTTCGCCTCAACTTGATGTCGACGGGAAGGTTGAATGATGATGGATATGAAAGCCGGTTTGTTGGTGGGCGCTGGAAGCTCATCAGGGGTTCGTTGATTGCAGCCAGAGGGAAGAAGAGTTGTACCATTTACAAGATAAGTGTCAGTGTGTGCAAGGGTGGGTTGAACGCAGTGGAAGATTCAGCTATGGACATGTGGCACAGGCGGCTTGGCCACATGAGTGAGAAAGGGCTTTAGCTACTAGCGAAGAAGCGGCTCCTTCCAGAGATGGCAGGTATACCTCTCAAAACCTGCATTGATTGTTTATCTGGGAAATAACACAGGGTTTCTTTTGTTAAGATTACTTCTCATGTTAATAAAGTACATGTGTTACAATCCGAAGATTGCACACCCAAGTGCAGGTAGCGAAGTAGTAAAATACTCGGTAAGACCGAGGTCGATCCACAAGGATTGGGGTTAAGAACACTTAGAGGAATTAGTTTAGGTGAGTGAGATGAAATCTGGTTTATCCACGAGAGTGGAGCAAGTTGTGTGTGGTGAAAGACAAAAATAGAAAAGGGGCTAAGGCATCAGGGATCCACCTTTGATTCATTCACAAGATTCGATTCGTTGGTCCAACTATAACTCAACTGGAATTTAATAAAGATTCATTCCAACCGGAAGATAAAACAGTTAAACCATTCGCATATTTCATAAAAGATGGTGATCTGAACCGATTGATTTGACCATGAAGCACTCGTTAGTTGATCACAGGGAATTCCAAGCATCCACTGTGCCCGGAGTTGACAATGGATCAAGGAATTGTACAGATCAACAACTTTGCCAACAAGTCAACCGATAAGATCACAATTCATACGATCAAATGCATACTTACAAGATAGGAGGCTTTGATTGACTGATCCAACCGTTAAGATCTCGTCTATCGATCGCAGGGAATCCAAAGTATCCAATGTGCCCGGAGTCTAGAATGGATCAAGGGATTTTACAGATCGATGACTTTACCTGCACTAGCTCGATGACCGTAGGGAATCCAAAGCATCCAACGTGCCCGAAGTCGACGATGGATCAAGGGACTTTATCGATCATAAACTAGCTAATTGGTGTGCAAGGGATCCAAAGCATCCAACGTGCCCGGAGTCGACGATGGATCAAGGGGCTTGCACAACAATAGCGTCTGCCGAGGCGGATAACCAAACCAATCAACCAAAGAGAACTCCAACATTTATACCACATTGTTGAACCAAAAGAACCATAGCTTGCAAATTTCTTCAAAGGCTTCACCCCTAGCCTTAGCTAGAGGTTTAGCCAACCATGCTACAATGGAAGACTAAAACTCTCTACAAAAGAGAATTCTACACTACTCTATACTACAAATGAAAGAAGGAAAGAAAACTAAAGAAGAGAAGAGAGGAGTTGTAGAGAATGGGATTTGAGGGATGATTGAAATGAGGAGGAGAGGCCTCCTTTTATAGACTTTTGAGAGGCTTCCAAGCCTCCTCCCAATCCTAGGTGGCACTCCAAACCCAAAGCAGATTTTTTTTTAGGTTCGGGAATGGAGTTAGGCTTGGAGTGCCCAAAGCAAACTTTTGGGCTTGGAGTTAAGCTTGGAATGACATGTGGCAAAAAAGTACTCCAAGCCTAGGTGGCACTCCAAACCCAAAGCAGATTTTTTTGGAGGTTTGGGAATGGAGTGAGGCTTGGATGATGAGGTGGCATTCCATGCCTTACACATGTGTGGGGAGAGAGAGAGAGAGAGAGAGAGAGAGAGAGAGAGAGCTCCTCTCTTGTAGCCATGGATTTGGGCAGGTGAGATGAAGAGTTGCTGGAAAGTGAAGGGCTGGAGGACGACGCTGCTGTAGCTGGATGTCCAGCTGCTGGATGATTGGAGGATGGACGGCTGGTGCTTGAGAGTGGATTGGATGGCTGCTGATCTTGAAGCAGCTGGACGATGCTGGTGATGGAGTTGATGGGCGGTCCATTTGAAGATGTGGCCGCACATGTTTGGAAGATTTCTAGCCGTTGGATGGAAGTGACACATCTGATGAATGGATGGCTGAGGACGTCGATCATCAACTGCAGCCGGGAGGAGATCAGATTGCTGATATCTGCTGTGGACGGTGGACGTTGGAGATCACTGCTGGACGAAGGAGCAGTTGTTGGAGAGATAAGATGGACGGAGGATTGATGGCAGCTTCTGGTTGAACAGGAGCGGACCGCTGGATGTTGAAGGCTGATCAACGACTGAGATTTCCTGCTGTGGTGATCACTTGATGGTGGTTAAACGTGATGATGATGGCGGCGTCTTTCATCAGCTGGGATCCATGGACGGATGTTGATGGTGGGCCACTTGATGGACGGTTGATGGATAAGGACTGGAGGGTGCTAGTGATGCACAACATCTGATGGACGGTTGCTGTCTTGGCAGCTGCTGCTGTTGCTGGACGGTTGGATTGTGGCCTATCTTGATGGACGGCTGAGGAGGTTCAGCTGCACGTGCAAGGTGGGGCCTGCTGATCTTGATGACGTCCACTAGCTGGATGGATGGATGGAGTCCGACTGGCATGTGTGAAGCAAGGTGATGATGCTGAAAGTGGAGGGAGTGGACGGTAGATTTGGGACGTCCAGATCTGGACGGTGCTGCTGCTACGTGTGATCAAATCCATCAGATGGACGGCTGAAATCAGTTGTTGCCTTGGACGGGATCTCCACAGATGCAGTGTTGGATTGGCAGGGTCCACATGATAGCCGGAAGGCTTGGACGCTGATCAGAGTGCTGGGCACTGATTGGAGGGCAGCAAACAGCTGCACGCCTAGAACGCTGATGAAGGTGGGACGTCCATTGCTTGGGTTGATAGACGGCTGGGATTAGAGGCAGAGCAGGGACGTTGGATAGGAGAACGGTGAAGTCCACCTTGCTGTCCGTTGGAGCTGGATCAGCACTTGTTGCCGATCTGTGCGCTGATGATGGTACGTGGGGTCCACCATATTCTGGAGTTTGGACGGATGTCCATTGCTGGACAGTTGGATGGATGTCCGAGCTGGGCCATCACGAGTGGATTGAACGGTGGAGATGGAATGGACGTGCTTAACAGGTGGGTCCCTTGCTGTTTGCAAATGGACGGTTGGAGATGAAGGTGGGGACCACCTTGCTGGACTATCAGAATCAGCTGGATGCTGATGGGTCCACTTTTGCTTGACAGTGGATGTGAAGTGCACGTGTGGCAGCTCATTGGTTGAACTAGATGGATGGCTTGGAATGGATGATGATTGAAGGTGGTGAACGTCCACTGCGTGTGATGATCCTGGCCATTGATGCGGTGAATGTCTTGGTGGATGATGAAGTTCATCTTGCTTGCTGTGAGGTCCACCATAGATGGATAGTTGATATGTTTGCCATGTGCGAAGGATTGAAGATGTCTCCACTTGTTGCTTGATGCACGGTTGGTCCCAACTATAGACATCCAATCTTGACCATTCAAACTCGTGTGATCTCCAAATCACTTCCATCAAATATGCACATCCTGGACTTCCGATGAATAGTTGTGATGCGGTCCACCATAGAACATGATCCATCCTTTGATTTTTTATGATTTAATTTCCTTCAAGATCGTCACACACTTGATCTTGATCACTTTTTGGTCTTTAAACGTCCTGATTGGCTTGGATCTTGTCCAACCTCTCCTGATCACCTGAAGACAGAAAATTCACCTAATGAGGGATAATTAACCGGAACAACAATGATAATGCCCTTAACAACCCGATTTAATTATACAATATTAGGTACTTATCATACCCCCCAACCAGCATTTTGCTAGTCTCGAGCAAAACATGCGGAAATCATCTAAGGATTTTTCAAAATACTGCAATCAATCTTATCCTCGACAGTTTTCATCAATCGAAATCATCTCAAGACTATTCTTATTTCCTAATAAAACAAAGATAAAGGAAGAAAAGATTTTATGTGATCCTTCAAATTATCTAAACAGTAGAGTTTCCAAGGCATATAGTTTTGAGAATATTTAAATATAGATTCTAGTCACTTAGTAAACAACTTAATTGAGTTCAAAGCATTAATGATTCAATAGAAGCATTCTAAACATTGAGTTCCATGGTGCACGGTGAAGTCTAGCCTTAACACAACTAGGGGTTCAGTCTTCTACTTTCATGTTAACACTGATGATTGAAGAGAATGGTCAGATCAACCAAGTCACTGATTCCGAACCTTGTTACTGTTCTTTTCAATATTTTTCCAGCTTTTAATTGATTTTTTTTTTTTTTTTTTGAACCAAAAGAACCGATAGCCGAAGACTCCAAAAGGCTCACTTCATACTATGGTAGTGTTTTGTAATGGTAACGACACTGGATGAAAATCCTTGCCCCAAATTACTGTGAATATTCCTCTTTTTCTTTTTTTTTAACCAAAGTAGACAAGGATCTCCAGGCTTGGTGTCTATCACTCTCAACAATTATCAAGTCAACATTATAGTATCAAACTCAAATCCTGGCAATGCAAGCTAGATGTGAACTTGTGAAAATTCATGACTCAATCAATGTTTATCATTTTCTAATAGAAAATTAATGGAAAGAACTCAATTTTGAAATTTACTGAAGCAACTAAACTCTAAGTTTTAACATTGTCATCACTAAATGCCTTTTCATTCTACTATTCAAATTATTTAATCAATCACATAAATCCCTAGATATATATATATATATATATATATATATATATATATATATATATATATATATATATATATATATTTTTTTTTTTTTTTGAAGGCTAAAGAAATAATAATTTACAGACAATATAACCACAAAATTTCCTGTTCCTTTTGTGCAATGCACATAGACCACGTATCATCCGAGAGACTCCTTCAGCCACAAGATGAGCCACATCCTCACATTTCCCATGATCAATTCAGTTTGGGGTCTTACGCTGCTCATAATACCATGAGAGTGTGCTTCACCTCCCAGCTGCCTTAATCCCCTTCATGATTTCTGAGAACAGGGAATATCTGTCGGTTTCAACAGCGATTTCCAACTAAGGTCCTCTATCACGGTGCGTTCAACACGAACAGGATGTTTCCGATAAAACCTAATAATATATATTTTTTTTTTTGGCCTAAAATAGCAAAGAGATAGGTAAAATAAAAAAGAGATAGACAACTGGAAAGATTTTTTATAGGAATTCCACACCCCCCAACCTAAATGTAACATTGTCCTCAATGTTGAAAAATGAATGCATAGACAAATGCAACATGAGAGCAAAATGGTAAAGAATAGAGGGTAAAGAGTACCTGAGAGGATGAATACTTGTAAGCGCTGGAATTTTCCAAGTTGCCAAAATAAAATACAACAAACAAACTAACCTACTAGTATACAAAAGGGGATCTCCGTCAGACTAGGAGATCAATCCTGATAAACAGGATCTTCCAGAGGGGTGGATTCCTCCTTTGGGGCAAATTCCTCAAGAAAGGGCTTCAAACGCTGCCCATTCACTTTAAATACATTTCCATTTTTGGGGTTCTCAATCTCGATAGCCCCATGAGGGTAAACAGTTTTGACTACAAAAGGGCCGGTCCATCGAGATTTCAGCTTTCCTGGAAACAGATGTAGCCTAGAATTGTACAAGAGAACTTTCTGAGATGGTTCGAAAGATCTTCGAAGGATATTCCTGTCATGGAATACCTTCGTTCGTTCCTTGTATATTCTGGCATTATCATAAGCCTCATTCTGGATTTCCTCCAACTCGTTCAGCTAGAGTTTGCGAAGCGAACTGGCCTTGTCAAGATTGAAATTGAATTTCTTTATAGCCCAATAGGCTTTATGTTCCAACTCCACAGGCAGATGGCAAGCTTTCCCATAGACAAGTCTATAGGGAGACATTCCAATCGGGGTTTTGTACGCTGTACGGTAAGCCCACAACGCATCGGTTAGTCGTAGAGACCAATCCTTGCGATCTGGATTCACAGTTTTTTCCAAGATGTGTTTGATTTCCCTGCTGGAAACTTCTGCTTGACCACTTGTTTGTGGGTGATAGGGCGTACTCACCTTGTGTGTGATACCATATCTCTTCATCAAAGCCTCGAAAGGTCTGTTACAGAAGTGTGTACCCCCATCACTGATAATGGCTCGAGGTGTCCCAAATCTTGATAGAATATTCTCTTTTAGAAATCGTAGAACCGTTTTGTGATCATTAGTTCTACACGGGATTGCCTCAACCCATTTGGAGACATAGTCGACAGCCAATAGGATATACAGATATCCAAATAAGGAAGGAAATGGTCCCATAAAATCGATGCCCCAACAGTCGAAAACTTCGTGATCAATATCGGATTTAAAGGCATCATATTTCTACGGGAGATTCCTCCCAACTTCTGACAACGGTCACATGCTTTGCAAAAAACATGGGTGTCCTTGAATATTGAAGGCCAGTAGAAACCGCACTGGAGAATCTTGGCAGCGGTTTTCTTAGAAGAGAAATGACCACCACATGCATAAGAATGGCAAAAGGAGATGACACTGGTTTGTTCATTATCTGGAACACACCTCCTTATGATCTGATCTGGGCAGTATTTGAACAAATACGGATCATCCCAGAAAAAGTTGCGTACCTCTGTGAAAAATTTCCTTTTATCTTGTGGGGTCCAATGACTCGGAATTCTTCCTGCAGCAAGATAGTTAACAATGTCAGCAAACCAAGGTTGGCAAGAGACTTCAAACAACTGTTCATCAGGGAAAGTGTCCTTTATCGGTGTCGTCTCTACGGAATCAGAGAGTACTAGGTGAGACAAGTGATTAGCCACTACGTTTTCTACACCCTTTTTGTCTCGGATCTCAAGGTCGAATTCTTGGAGCAAAAGGATCCACCTGAGCAAGCGAGGCTTAGCATCTTTCTTAGAAAGAAGATACTTGAGAGCCACATGATCAGTAAAAATCACAATTTTGGACCCAATCAAGTAGGACCTGAACTTGTCAAGTGCAAAGACTACGGCAAGGAGTTCCTTTTCCGTAGTAGAGTAGTTTACTTGCGCACTGTTCAAGGTTCTACTTGCGTAGTATATAACATAGGGCTTCTTGTCTTTCCTTTGCCCTAAAACTGCCCCAACGGCGTAGTCACTTGCGTCACACATGATTTCAAAAGGTATAGTCCAATCGGGTGGTTGCATTATCGGTGCGCTGGTCAACATGCCTTTAAGCTTGGTAAAAGCTTCTTGGCAGTCATTGGTCCACTCGAATGGAGTATCCTTTTGCAGGAGATTGCATAATGGACGAGAGATATGACTGAAGTCCTTTATAAATCTCCTATAGAATCCTGCATGACCCAAAAAAGAACGAATGTTTCGTACACTCATGGGGGCTGGTAGGTTAGCAATTAAGTCGATCTTTGCCTTATCTACTTCTATTCCGTTGGATGAAATATTATGTCCAAGAACAATTCCCTTTTGAACCATAAAATGACACTTTTCCCAATTCAAAACAAGATTCTTTTCTTCACACCTTGTCAAGACCAATTGTAAATGGTTCAGACATTCATCAAAGGAACAACCAAATACCGAGAAGTCGTCCATGAAGACTTCCAAGAAATGTCCAACCATGTCAGAGAAAATGCTGAGCATGCATCTCTGAAAAGTGGCAGGAGCATTACACAGTCCGAAAGGCATCCTCTTGTATGCAAAGGTGCCAAATGGACAAGTGAATGTGGTTTTCTCTTGATCTTCTAGGGCAATCTCTATTTGGTTGTATCCAGAGTACCCATCTAGGAAACAGTAATAGGAGTGACCAGCTAACCTTTCTAACATTTGATCAATGAATGGTAAAGGAAAGTGGTCCTTCCTAGTAACAATATTCAGTTTCCTATAGTCGATACACATTCTCCAACCAGTAGTGACTCTAGTTGGTACCAACTGATTGTCTGCATTCGCAACTATGGTAACTCCAGATTTTTTGGGTACCACTTGGGTTGGACTTACCCATTGGCTATCTGAAATAGGGTAGATGATACCCACATCCAATAGCTTGAGGACCTCGGCTCTAACCACTTCAGTCATGTTTGGATTCAATCTCCTTTGTGGTTGTCTAAAGGGTTTAGCATTCTCCTCGAGGTGTATCCTATGGGTACAAATCAGGGGATCAATTCCCTTGATGTCAGCAATTGTCCAACCTATGGCATCCTTGTGTTCCTTGAGAACATTGATCAATTTGTCCTCTTGGTCTTTATCAAGGTGAGATGAAATAACCACAGGAAAAGTATTGCCTTGACCCAAGTATGTATATTTCAGTTCCAAAGGTAATGGCTTCAGGTCAAGCTTTGGTGCTTCAATTCTTGATGGTAGAGGTCGTGAATCATTTAGAGAGAGTTTTTCAAAATGGGGCCTCCACTGGTTTGTATCATGCACAAGGGTGGATTCTAACAATCCATTCACCACTTCCAAAATTATCTCATCATCAGAATCAGCAAAGTGGGCTAGACATGCTTCTAAGGGTTCGGACAGAGAGGTTAGAAGGAATTCTTCTTCCATAAGGGTATCGATCAGGTTGGCCTCATGGATCTCATCATCATTCCCTTGTTGTTTACACATGTTGAAAACATTTAGCCCTAACTTCATATTGCCAAATGAAAACTTCACGACCCCATTCCTGCAGTTGATCACAGCATTAGAAGTTGCCAGGAATGGTCGGCCAAGAATAACAGGTATCTGGGTGCTAACATTTGCTACAGGTTGGGTATCCAAGACGATGAAGTCTACTGGGAAGTAGAATTTGTCGACTTGTACCAACACATCTTCCACTAGTCCTCTCGGTATCCGTACAGATCGATCGGCAAGTGCAAGGTGGTCCTGGTGGGTTTCAATTCACCGAGTCCCAGTTGTTCGTACACCGAGAAGGGTATAAGATTGACACTCGCCCCTAAGTCAAGAAGTGCTTGTTCGACCCGGAAGTTCCCTATTATGCAAGTAATAGTAGGACTTCCTGGATCTTTGTATTTTGGGGGAGAGTTTTGGTTAATGATAGCACTAACCTGTTCAGTCAAAAAGGCTTTCTTTTGTACATTAAGCTTGCGCTTAATAGTACAAAGATCTTTTAGAAACTTGGCATATGAAGGTATCTGCTTGATTGCATCCAACAAGGGTATGTTGATTTTCACTTGTTTAAAAACTTCCAAGACATCTTGAGCTTTAACCATTGCTTTAGATGAGAGTAGGCGTTGGTGAAACGGGACCACTGGTTCGAAAACATGCTCTGTCTCCTTCTCAGGTTGATCATCACTAGATCTGTCATCACTCTTCGATTTAGATGATTCCTTAGGTTTATCAACTGTCCTAGGAATATTTTTTTCAATCACCTTACCACTTCTTAGGGTGGTGACAGATTTAGCGTGCTCAACATGAGGGTTGGAAGAACCTGAATCATTCACCTCATACTGTCCCTTCGGGTTAGGTTGAGGTTGGGCCGGAAAGGTCCCTTTCTCCTTAACATTCTGTCTTGATTCGATTCTTTCAACGGAAGTTTTGAGCTCTTGGAGGGTTTGCATGATGTGCGTGATGTTCTGATCTTGTCTCTGATTGATTTGAGCTTGTCCCTCCATGAATGTATGCAAAGTATCCTCTTGGGTCTTCCTTGGTGGGGGCACAAACGGTGTGCCAGTGGAAGGCACTTGAGGATTATTGCCTACATTGGCAGTTTGTCCGTTTCTCCAACTGAAGTTTGGATGGTTCCGCCAATTAGGATTATACGTGTTTGACACTGGGGCATTGAAAGGCCTTTGATAAGTATTCATGACATTGGCTTGATCGTGCAATAATTCTTGAAAAGATGTGATTGTAGGACAACCCTTGGTAAAGTGTGCATCGCTCTTACAAATGTCACAAACACTTTCAGTTTCCCTGGTTTTAATAGCGTTGACCTTCCTTAATTCCATGGCTTCTATTTTATGTGTGAGCCCTGGTATCTTTGCATTGACATCGTCATCCTCGGTTAAAAGATAAACATCTCTTTTTTCATTGGGCCCAGGCTTGGTCTTAGCGAGTTTGTCAGATGTGTCCCAAGATTGGGAATTTTCTGCTAAGAAGTCAAAGTATTCCATAGCCTCATCAGAACCTTTGCTCATGAACTCCCCATTACACATCATTTCTACGAATTGGCGCATGACTGGGCTCAATCCATTATAGAAGAAGCTAATCAAGCGCCATGTTTCGTAGCCATGATGTGGGCAGGCAAGTAAGAGTTCCTTGAAACGTTCCCAACACTGAAAAAAAGTTTCATTCTCCTTTTGGGAGAAATTCATTATATCTCGTTTCAGGGTGTTGGTCTTATGAATAGGGAAAAACTTTTTAAGAAATTCCTTAGTCATCTCTTGCCATGTCCCTATGGTTCTGGGCCTTAAGGAGTGCAACCAAGACTTGGCCTTCTCCTTCAAAGAAAAAGGAAATAGTTTTAACCTAACCACGTCATCAGAAACGTTGTCGTAATGCAAAGTAGCGATTACTTCATCAAATTCCCTCAAATGTAAATAGGGACTTTCAGTGTCGAGTCCATGAAATTTAGGAAGTAACTGTATCACTCCAGGTTTAAAATCAATGTTGCCCGCATTCACCGGAAAAACCATACAAGGAGTACTCGTTCTTGCAGGTTGCAAGTAATCACGTAAACTACTAAATGGTGGCTCATTGTGTACTTCATTCTCATCTTGATCATATTCATTTTCATTCTCGGCCATGTTTATGGTTAATTCACAAGTATCAGGAAGTTTTCTAACACAGTGATTGGATAGACCTTCAACCAAAATTCCGTCGCTTAGAAGACGTCTTGTGTGATCACAAGTCCACTTACGCATAAACACTAAATAAGGAGATAAGGAAAGAGGTTACTCGGAAAGAAGAACACTTGGCTATGAGTAATTCATGAGAGCAACAAAATAAAAGAAGTTAGTATACTATTGACAATATATATACATAAACCAATTCCAAAAATATTCTTAAACTGATGCCAATTCCCCGGCAACGGCGCCAAAAACTTGCTACAATCCGAAGATTGCACACCCAAGTGCAGGTAGCGAAGTAGTAAAATACTCGGTAAGACCGAGGTCGATCCACAGGGATTGGGGTTAAGAACACTTAGAGGAATTAGTTTAGGTGAGTGAGATGAAATCTGGTTTATCCACGAGAGTGGAGCAA
Source organism: Liriodendron chinense (assembly GCA_003013855.2). Taxonomy (NCBI): domain Eukaryota; kingdom Viridiplantae; phylum Streptophyta; class Magnoliopsida; order Magnoliales; family Magnoliaceae; genus Liriodendron; species Liriodendron chinense. The sequence continues at coordinate 503,443 of ML058555.1, forward strand.
GTTGTGTGTGGTGAAAGACAAAAATAGAAAATGGGCTAAGGCATCAGGGATCCACCTTTGATTCATTCACAAGATTCGATTCGTTGGTCCAACTATAACTCAACTGGAATTTAATAAAGATTCATTCCAACCGGAAGATAAAACAGTTAAACCATTCGCATATTTCATAAAAGATGGTGATCTGAACCGATTGATTTGACCATGAAGCACTCGTTAGTTGATCGCAGGGAATTCCAAGCATCCACTGTGCCCGGAGTCGACAATGGATCAATGAATTGTACAGATCAACAACTTTGCCAACAAGTCAACCGATAAGATCACAATTCATACGATCAAATGCATACTTACAAGATAGGAGGCTTTGATTGACCGATCCAACCATTAAGATCTCGTCTATCGATCGCAGGGAATCCAAAGCATCCAATGTGCCCGGAGTCTACAATGGATCAAGGGATTTTACAGATCGATGACTTTACCTGCACTAGCTCGATGACCGTAGGGAATCCAAAGCATCCAACGTGCCCGGAGTCGACGATGGATCAAGGGACTTTATCGATCATGAACTAGCTAATTGGTGTGCAAGGGATCCCAAGCATCCAACGTGCCCGGAGTCGACGATGGATCAAGGGGCTTGCACAACAATAGCGTCTGCCGAGGCGGATAACCAAACCAATCAACCAAAGAGAACTCCAACATTTACACCACGTTGTTGAACCAAAAGAACCATAGCTTGCAAATTTCTTCAAAGGCTTCACCCCTAGCCTTAGCTAGAGGTTTAGCCAACCATGCTACAATGGAAGACTAAAACTCTCTACAAAAGAGAAAATTCTACACTACTCTATACTACAAATGAAAGAAGGAAAGAAAACTAAAGAAGAGAAGAGAGGAGTTGTAGAGAATGGGATTTGAGGGATGATTGAAATGAGGAGGAGAGGCCTCCTTTTATAGACTTTTGAGAGGCTTCCAAGCCTCCTCCCAATCCTAGGTGGCACTCCAAACCCAAAGCAGATTTTTTTTTAGGTTCGGGAATGGAGTTAGGCTTGGAGTGCCCAAAGCAAACTTTTGGGCTTGGAGTTAAGCTTGGAATGACATGTGGCAAAAAAGTACTCTAAGCCTAGGTGGCACTCCAAATCCAAAGCAGATTTTTTTGGAGGTTTGGGAATGGAGTGAGGCTTGGATGATGAGGTGGCATTCCATGCCTTACACATGTGTGGGGAGGGAGAGAGAGAGAGAGAGAGAGAGAGAGAGAGAGAGAGAGAGAGAGAGAGAGAGAGAGAGCTCCTCTCTTGCAACCATGGATTTGGGCAGGTGAGATGGAGAGTTGCTGGAAAGTGAAGGGCTGGAGGACGACACTGTTGTAGCTGGATGATTGGAGGATGGACGGCTGGTGCTTGAGAGTGGATTGGATGGCTGCTGATCTTGAAGCAGCTGGACGATGCTGGTGATGGAGTTGATGGGCGGTCCATCTGAAGATGTGGCTGCACATGTTTGGAAGATTTCTAGCCGTTGGATGGAAGTGACACATCTGATGAATGGATGGCTGAGGATGTCGATCATCAACTACAGCTGGGAGGAGATCAGATTGCTGATATCTGCTGTGGACGGTGGACGTTGGAGATCACTGCTGGACGAAGGAGCAGTTGTTGGAGAGATAAGATGGACGGAGGATTGATGGCAGCTTCTGGTTGAACAGGAGCGGACCGCTGGATGTTGAAGGCTGATCAACGGCTGAGATTTCCTGCTGTGGTGATCACTTGATGGTGGTTAAACGTGATGATGATGGCGGCGTCTTTCATCAGCTGGGATCCATGGACGGATGTTGATGGTGGGCCACTTGATGCACGGTTGATGGATAAGGACTGGAGGGTGCTAGTGATGCACAACATCTAATGGACGGTTGCTGTCTTGGCAGCTGCTGCTGTTGCTGGACGGTTGGATTGTGGCCTATCTTGATGGACGGCTGAGGAGGTTCAGCTGCACGTGCAAGGTGGGGCCTGCTGATCTTGATGACGTCCACCAGCTGGATGGATGGATGGAGTCCGACTGGCATGTGTGAAGCAAGGTGATGATGCTGAAAGTGGAGGGAGTGGACGGTAGATTTGGGACGTCCAGATCTGGACGGTGCTGCTGCTACGTGTGATCAAATCCATCAGATGGACGGCTGAAATCAGTTGTTGCCTTCGACGGGATCTCCACAGATGCAGTGTTGGATTGGCAGGGTCCACATGATAGCCGGAAGGCTTGGACGCTGATCAGAGTGCTGGGCACTGATTGGAGGGCAGCAAACAGCTGCACGCCTAGAACGCTGATGAAGGTGGGACGTCCATTGCTTGGGTTGATAGACGGCTGGGATTAGAGGCAGAGCAGGGACGTTGGATAGGAGAACGGTGGAGTCCACCTTGCTGTCCGTTGGAGCTGGATCAGCACTTGTTGCCGATCTGTGCGCTGATGATGGTACGTGGGGTCCACCATATTCTGGAGTTTGGACGGACGTCCATTGCTGGACAGTTGGATGGATGTCCGAGCTGGGCTATCACGAGTGGATTGAGCGGTGGAGATGGAATGGACGTGCTTAACAGGTGGGTCCCTTGCTGTTTGCAAATGGACGGTTGGAGATGAAGGTGGGGACCACCTTGCTGGACTGTCAGAATCAGCTGGATGCTGATGGGTCCACTTTTGCTTGACAGTGGATGTGAAGTGGCACGTGTGGCAGCTCATTGGTTGAAATGGATGGATGGCTTGGAATGGATGATGATTAAAGGTGGTGAACGTCCACTGCGTGTGATGATCCTGGCCATTGATGCGGTGAATGTCTTGGTGGATGATGAAGTTCATCTTGCTTGCTGTGAGGTCCACCATAAATGGATAGTTGATATGTTTGCCATGTGCGAAGGATTGAAGATGTCTCCATTTGTTGCTTGATGCACGGTTGGTCCCAACTATAGACATCCAATCTTGACCATTCAAACTCGTGTGATCTCCAAATCACTACCATCAAGTATGCACATCCTGGACTTCCGATGAATAGTTGTGATGCGGTCCACCATAGAACATGATCCATCCTTTGATTTTTTATGATTTAATTTCCTTCAAGATCGTCACACACTTGATCTTGATCACTTTTTGGTCTTTAAACGTCCTGATTGGCTTGGATCTTGTCCAACCTCTCCTGATCACCTGAAGACAGAAAATTCACCTAATAAGGGATAATTAACCGGAACAACAATGATAATGCCCTTAACAACCCGATTTAATTATACAATATTAGGTACTTATCAACATGCATTAGATTTAGTTTATTATGATGTGTGGCCCGATGAGGACAAAATCCTTGGGTGGGGCATTATTTTTTGTCACTTTATAGATGATGCATCTAGGAGGGTTTGGATTATGCATTAAAATCCAAGGACGATGTCTTTGGTGTATTTAAGGTGTTTCATGCTATGGTCGAGAGAGAGACAGGTAGATCATTGGAGTACATTCGCACTGACAATGGTAGTGAATACATTGGAGCCTTTCATGAGTATTGTAAGTCCCTGAGTATACGGCATGAACGGACGGTGCCCAAGACCCCCCAACACAATGGTGTAGCTGAGCGCATGAATCGCACAATTGTAGAGAGAATCAGATGCATGTTATCCCATGTGAAGTTGCTCAAGATGTTCTAGGGAGAAGCAATGCACACGGCAGTGTATTTGATAAACAGGTCTCCATCAGCCTTGTTGAATGGAGAAGTGCCTGAGAAGGTGTGGACTAGACGCGATCCTTCGTACAGTCAACTCAGGGTATTTGGATGCAGGGCATCTGTTCACGTACCGAAGGACGAGAGGTTTAAGCTCGATACGAAGATCAGGCAGTGTGTGTTCTTGGGGTACGGTGATGAGAAATTCGGTTACAGATTGTGGGATCCGACCGAAAAGAAGCTCGTCAGGAGCAAAGATGTGGTTTTCTTTAAAGATCAGTGTATTGAAGACATTGGAAAGCCAGAGAAGACCCAGCCCAGTTTAAGTGAGTTGGAAGACATGGATCCGATCACTCCTCCCGTGGTGCCTGATAACGAGAGAGTGCAGCAAGGTGCAGAGGACGTGGGAGTTCCTACAGAAGATGGGTCAGGGAAGCAACCCCCACATGATCCACCTGTTGAGCCATAGGTAAGGAGGTCATCTAGGGATAGACACCTGTCCAAGGGGTACTCGCTGCATAAGTACATTATACTTACCGATGAGGGAGAACCAGAAGATTTTTCTGAGGCCTTATTCGACATGCATAAGGGGGAGTGGTTGAAAGCTATGCAAGAGAAGATGGAATCCTTGCATAAGAACCAAACCTATGATCTGGTGAAATTGCATAAGGGCAAGAAAGCTCTAAGCAACAAGTAGGTGTTCGGAAAGAAGATTGAGCAGAAGAATTCACAAACGAGGTTCAAGGCCAAACTTATAGTGAAAGGTTTTGGTCAGAGGAAAGAAATTGACTTCGAAGAGATATTCTCACCGGTGGTGAAGATGACGTCCATTTGGATGTTGCTTTGATTGGTAGCTAGCATGGGTTTGGAGATAGAGCAGTTACACGTTAAAACTGCATTTTTCCATGGTGACCTGGAAGAAGAGATCTATATGCACCAACCAAAAGGGTTCGAGGTCAAGGGCAAAGAGTACATGGTGTGTAGGCTTAGGAAGAGCTTGTATGGCCTGAAACAAGCTCCGAGGCAATGGTACAAGAAGTTCGCCTTGCTCATGTTAAAGCATGGTTATGACAGAACAGAGTCGGACCACTGTGTGTTCACGCGCAGGTTCTTAGAAGGTGATTTCTTAGTTCTTCTATTATATGTTGATGACATGCTTATCATGAGAAAAGGCATCAAGAAGATTAACAGGCTAAAATAGGAGTTGGGTAAGTCTTTTACAATGAAAGACTTAGGCCCGGCCAGACAAATCCTATGAATGAAGATAACCCGTGACAGAAGCAGCAGGAGGCTATAGTTGTCACAAGAGTGGTATATCGAGAAAGTCCTAGAGCAGTTCAATATGAATGCAGCGAAGATGGTCAATACTCTACTAGATGGTCATTTCAGATTGAACGACAAGCAGTGTCCCAAGACGAAGGCAGAGGTGGATGAGATGCAAAAGATACTCTACGCCTCGGCGGTAGGAAGTTTGATATATGTTATAGTGTGTACGCGCTCAGACATAGCATATGCGGTTGGTGTTGTCTGCCGGTATCTTGCTAATCCTGACAAAGAACACTGGGCAACGGTGAAGTGGATACTATGGTATCTGAGGGGCTCATCCAAGTTGAGCCTATGCTATGGTGACGGAAAACCTGTGTTAAAAGGTTACACAGATGCAGATATGGCAGGTGACATAGATTTCAGGAAGTCTACTTCGTGATTCATTTTCACGTTTGCAGGAGTTGCGGTCTCTTGGCAGAGTAAGCTACAGAAGGTCGTAGCGTTGTCTACGACAGAGGGCGAGTATATTGCAGTTACAGAAGCATGCAAGGAGATGCTTTGGATGAAGAGGTTCCTACAGCAACTTATCCTGAAGCAGGAGAAGCACGTGGTTTATTGTGATAACCAGAGTGCAATACACTTAAGAAAGAATCCAAGTCAGCATTCCAAATTGAAGTACAATGAGGTTTGGTATCACTAGATCAGGGATACTTTGGAACAGAAGGTGTTACAGCTTGAGAAGGTCTACACGGACAATAATGGGTCAGACATGATGACCACAGCTTTGCTCAAGGGCATATTCGAGGCTTACAGAAGCCAGGCTGGCTTGAAGACGGTGAACTCCTCTTGAGTCGGAAAGGGAGAGATTTGATGGAGTTTTCCTCCTCAGTGTAGGGGAGAGATGTGCTTTTATAGTCTCCGACCGGTCGACGCCCCCTGGCCGACAGGTCTGAAAATCAGCTGGAGGAGACATTGCACACTGGACAGTTTTTTGTCCAATCCAACCGGTCGGGGGTCCTGACCGGTCGACAGACAAGTCTAAAAATTGGTTTTTCTCCTCAAAACTCTCTAGACTGTTTTTTGTTGAATCTGACCGGTCGGAGGCTTTGGCCGACCGGTTGGCGGTGCGCGCAGAGTATTATACAGAGTTTCAATTTGGAGGTTAACACGTCCAAGGTGAGAGAGAGAGAGAGAGAGAGAGAGAGAGAGAGAGAGAGAGAGAGAGGAGGAGAGGGAGAGGAAGCTTGTTGGAAGATAAGGCTTTTGCTTGTGAAGGTGATTCACGGTGCAATCGACTTCTCGACTTTTCAACGTCCTTGTGCTCGGTGAGATCTCTCAGTTTCTTTTTTTTTTCCGTTGTTTATCTATCCCTGCGTGGGTGAAGAATGTTAGATCCAAGTGGGTTGTGCTTGTGATCGAGGTTGTAAACAGTTTGCTTATAGTGGATTGTTTGTCTGGACGAGGTCCCGTGGCTTTTACCTCTTTGAGGGTTTTCCACGTAAAAATCTCTTATGTCGTGTGGTTGATGATTTGGTTTTGTTTATTGCACAATCATATCACATAATTCACAGAGTTTGGAGGGCGAGATCCTAAGGTTTGTGCAACACCCAACAATAGGATCACCACAAACATGATCCAAATGGTCCACACACACACACACACACACACACACACACACACACACACACAAACACACACACACACACACAGAGCTTTGTGAAACTAAGGACCTGACAATGACCATGACAAACAATCCATGATTTTGAGAAACACAATTGCACCAATATTAAAAGTAGAAAGATTGATAGTAAGAGAGAGCTTAAACAGGGTTGTCTATTGTGAAGACTCACATGCATGCACCTACAAGGAATGGAAGAAGAGATTTTGAAAAGAAGTGCGACAAAGAACAAAAAGGTCGCATGGAGTTTGCTCACAGAAATTGGTGGATCATGGCCAAGCATTAAATCTTCTCCAACTACAAAAGAGCTGAAAAAACCACAAATATGAAAGTGGGTAAATGGTTTTTTATGCAAAAGTATCCCTTAAGGTGACTTGTTCAAAATTTTGGCAATTGGTGCCAGATAGTATTGATATCACTTAAATTGGTTTTCATTACTAGATTTCCTCTTACCATGGTTCAAGGGGACTTTTGAAACATGTGAATGGGGTGGATAGTTAAGTTTATAGAAATTGGATCTGCAATGGGTGCTCACTAAACAGAAAGTGAACGGATGGCTGGAGAAGAACATACTCCAAATAAAATTCTTATATACCACCCAAGGGTGTCATGTTCGTCAAATCTATAAATGCAAGTGTTTTACTGAAAATACCATGTGATGTAGGATGCCCTAATTATGATGCATGCTCATGAACACAATTAAATCAGCGGAAAATAAAAGACAATAATAATCTAAAATTCAGAGATAATCATCATAAATTAAGAAGATCATAAAGAGACATGCAATGGAGCGGGCCATTCATCATAACCACGAAGTATGAAATTCAATTATTGCTATAGTTGGATTCGGCGAGGGATGGAACCTTCCGATCTTGCATGGTCATAACCCAATCGATCAATGGGGATCACTAGTCCGAAGAATCAAAGAGTTTCTCGGATTAGGGATTTGAAAACTTGGGAATTTGAGATTTTGATTCGATTCTTAATTTAGGATTTCAAGGATTGGGGATAATGGAGATAGAGAGAGAGAATGAAGAAGATCTTACCTTAGAGGAATATTGGAGGGGCACAAGAAGAAAATAGAAGAAGAAGATTGGAGAAGAAGATGAAGCTACATGAGAGAGAGAATGGAGGCAACCAAAGAGGCTTTCATTCAATAATAATCAACTAACCTCGTTTTTAGGGCTTAATCCACTTAAATAAGCAATAAGAAAACATAAAAGTACCAAAATACTCCTAAAAATTAAGTAAAAAACAAGTCATAAAAAAACAGTTCGCGCGGTGGTCGGGCGCCCGACGGTCCAAAACTGTCAGAAATGCCGACAGCCCAGTGACACTTGGGCACCCAATGAAGACAAAAAATGTCCAGCGAGTTAAAAGGTGAAAATGGACGAATTTCGGGTGCCTAGTGACACTTGGTTGGGCGCCTGACGGTCCAAAACCGTCGGGATTGCCGATGGCCTAGAAACGTCGAGAAAACTGTCGGGAATCTGGAATTCCTGTTTTTCCTGCCGACGGCCCAGAAGTGTTAGGAAAGCCATCGGGAATTCCTATCTTTCTTGTTCCTCTTATACATGTCTTCCCATAGTAGGGCCTCCTTAAATATCCCCAGACCACATGTGTAAGGTCTTCGATGCTCCTTTAATGGCCGCCAAGCCACAAGGAAGATGCTTGTGGCGTGCGTTTTCTTCGTTGATAAACTTGGAAGGGTCTTGTGTCCTCATCAACTCCCCTCAGGTGAGAAAAACTCGACTCCAACGAGTTAAAGCTCTTATGATGCTCTAGTAAATCTGGATCAACGCTCTGCAACTCTTCTTCAGTCAACCACGTAGATTCTAACGATAGTTTGTTCTTCCATTTGACAAGGTATCTTTGGAAACCTCCGTCTCTCGTAGAAACGATCTCTTCATCCAAGATTTCCTCAATTTCTTCTTTATGGACAATAAGTGGAGGAAGGGGTGGAGGAAGGGGTTGTGAAGCAAAATAAAAAAAGGGCCATGAGAGAGATGATGGATCAACGATGGGATAGTGGGAACGGACTAGATCTTCCACATTAAAAGTTTGGTTAATGCCTATTTCAGGTAGGAGGTCAATCCGATACGCGTTGGACCCAACCTTTTGCAATATCTTGAATGGTCCAGCACTACACGCTTATAACTTCTTAGCGGAACCTTGTGAGAACTGCTCAGGCCTTATTCTCACCATTACATTCTCCTTCCTGAAGTTCTTGCAATTTATGATAAGAATCAGCAGAAATTTTATAATCATCATTACTCTTATTTATCCGCTGTCTAATATGCGTATGCAATTCGTGGATATGTTGTGCAAATGCATTGGCTGATTCAGAAGACCTTTGAGTGACTGACATGGGTAAGAGATCTATTAGCATTCTAGGCTTATACCCACTAGCAATTTCGAATGGACTCATCCCTGTAGAATGATTTACTGACCCATATAACGTCCCGTAAATTTCCGTACAGATAATAGTGTACGGATGACCGTACATCTTAGTTAATTAGAATTCCTAATCTCTAACCTAGAAGAGGAAGATTAATTAGTACAAATTGGACTAGATTGTTAACATTCTGAAAAATATATGGCCCTTGCTCTAAATAGCCTTCTGGAGGGCTACATACATAAACCATTAACTTCACTTGGGTCAGAAAACTACCCACTAAGTCCTGTAAGGCCATTTGGGCGAATTTCCCAGCTTTTATATAAACCCTTTTGCTGAGAAATCCCCAAATCGAATTGGGAAATTTTCAGGAGAGAAAGAGAGAGAAAGAGAGAAATTGAGGGAGAGGAAGAGAGAGAAAGAGAGAGAAATCGAGAGAAGAAGGAAGGAGGTTGAAGATGTCCTTCTTCCTTTCCTCTTGAAGTAGGAGGTTGCTCTAGCCTGTCGATTCCGTCGCTGGAGTGGTTCTCTTTGCGATTGGAGGTAAGAATCGAATCCTACCTTACAACTCCGAACTGTCTTAGGTTTGAGACTAAAAATCTCATCCTAATTGGGTTTTCTTGTAGGAATAGCTGATTTTCTTTAACCCTAACCTTAGACCGTTGGACGGACGAGGAACCCTAGACCTTAAGGTGCGGGCTATAATTCAGTTCTTTTATTTAACATTCCTAAGGGTTTTAGACATGATTCTTATAGTCATAGAGTAGGACTTTGAGTTTCTTATCTGATTGTATGTCTCAGTTCAACATGCATGTGTGTTACATGGCTTATTTGTTTGATGAAATGGGTAAATGATTTAATTGTTACAATTGATTTGTGGAATTCGTTGAGATGATGGAATCTGTCTCTAATATGTTTAATTGTATGATTAACGCACATGTACTGTTTGTCATGAGTAAAAAGGGGCCAATCGATTAATGTGGATATCCTAGTTGGATTGGATATTCAGGGTTGGCTGGTTGACGGGGTGAACTTGACCGATCGACAATAGTTTGGACTACACGGGTCGTTTGTGCCCAATGCCGGTTTGGTCAATGTTCTCTCTGTATCAAACAGCCATATCCAAAGTCAAGACATGTTGGGTGGTAGATAGCTTGTAATGAATGACTTGTCCCGAATCTGGAATACTAATGTTATTAAATGAAGCGTCCAATGATAAACGTATGTGCGACACGATCCTATGAAATCTCCTTGGGCCGGGCATGGTGGTATGGGACACCGTGTTCGTGCCGTCGGCCTACGCTGTGGCACTAAGCCTCCCCGTAGTGACCATAAGCTATTGTAAGGGCGTCAGATTGTTTTGGATAAATCTGAATAGCCGAGGTACTGATTTGAATATAATGATTCTTATGTTCTAAATGTATTGGAAGTTGGAGATGGGATTCGTGGGCTACTGGCGATGATAGACACTCGCACCGTCGGGAGCCAGATGGTCCTGTTCAGGACCTACTGTATGACATTAGTAAATCAGCATCACTAATCTTGCTGAATGAAATTAATACCAATAAAGGCCAAACTAACCATGCATACATGTCATCGGCAATCTCAGTGACTGGCTGACTGTTTGAAAGGCCAGGGCATTCGTGAGAGCCTTCATACTTGCATTATGTGTAGCTGGTTTATAAGTAAGGGGAATATTGTATCCATGTGGATTATGTTGTGACTGCCCGAGACATGCATTGTATGCGAATTCATAACATTCATGCATTAGTACAACTATTCTAGGACTCTTGTATGTTTTGTTTGATATATTATCTATGCTTGAATGCTTGATTGATTATTAAACTTAGACTTATAGCAGCATTGAGTTGATTACTCACCCCCTCAATCCTGGGTGGTGTTTGGAAAAACATCAACCAGACTCTAATGTAGAAGCAGGTACTATGGATGATGACGTTCTTCAGAATGAGTTAGAAGATTTTGTAGAAGACGCCAGTTATTTTCAGTTCTCGGATGGTAGAGAATAAGATGCACTGGCATCTTTTAGTTGATGTTTTGGGGCCGTTTGATGGCTAGATGTGTAATGGCCCAATTCTTTTGGACATGTACATTGGGGCTCTTTGCTGTGTGGGCCCCCTTTATTTTGGACTATAATGTACATTTGTAAATGCTGGACCAGGTATGCACTTATCTTTTGTCCTTACTTTAAAGTTTATTTAGTTTTAAACTTGCGACATGATACTCTAAATCATAAATGCATTAATCACGCTTCCGCATAAGCATAGTGACACCCGAAATCTCAAGAGTCGAGGTCATGCTCGACTCCTGAAATTTGGGGCGTTACAGAGTTGGTATCAGAGCGCGAGTTTAGAGCTAAACTGGACCTTGAGTTATGGACTTAACCTAACCTTTACGCTGACGTAGTTTGGACTCTGTGGTTTGAAACCGTGAAACCTTAGGTGTTACCGTGCATAAATTATATAAGTATTGGTTATAATGAGTAAATCTTTTTAGGATTCCTAGGATTCTAGTTGAGCTGATATATGGTTCCAGACGAGGTGTTAAGGTTCTAGGATTTGACATCTATGTTTTGGGCTTGGTGTGTTGCGAGTTGGGGAGTAGAAATGTAATTTTGGATGGTGGATTTTAGACAGATCTGTGGTCCAGAACAACTGGGCCAGGGACTTACATTCTTTCATCAAGATGATTTAGATGGAAGGATTATGGTGGACCATCGGTGTGAGTTAGAGGTGGAATGGTTGAGGGGTTATGTGGTTTGAAGTAGGAGAGTAGAATGTACTTTTGAACAAATTGGTGGCCCATAACCATTTGGTAGGAGTGATTTTGTTTTGTTTTTCTCTTCCATTGAGATGGAAGTAATTAGGATGGGCCACTAGTGGTTGAGATTAGAGAGAGAGAGAGTGGAATGAGTTATAGAGAGAGTGGAATGAGTTAGAGAGAGAGATGTTAGGAATTGGAAAAGGGGTCCAGCAAGGACCGGCCGACCGGTCAGAACAACCGGCTGACCGGTTGGTGCTGGCCCAAGGAGGGGACCTTTGTAGTGTTTTGGAAGAGAGGATGGCCAGGAACGACCGGCCGACCGGCCAGGACAACCGGCCGACCGGTTGACGCTGGAAGTGGCATAGAAGATGAGTTGAGTTGGGATTGTTGAGGAAGAAACCACCCAGGGAGAACCGGCCGACCGGCTGAGAGCATCCGGCCGACCGGCAGTTGCTGGAAAGCCAGCAGACGGTGGGATTTTCAGATTGTTCAGGAAGATGGTGAGTCAGAGGGAGCCGGCCGACCGGCTGAAGCCGGGTCTGACCGGATGTTGATGACCGGCTGGCCGGTTGTACAGCCGGCTGACCGGCTTGGGCTGTTGAGTGGAAAAACGGGTGGACAGCAACGGCCGGCCGACCGGCTATAGCCATGGTCGACCGGCTGGATGTAATTGGGGCTGTGTATTAAAGAAGAATAGGGGGTTTGAGATACAAACCCTCTCCGATTCCTTCTAAACCCATTTTCTTTCTTCTTCTTTTTCTTTTCTCCCTTCTTCATCTACAAAACCTAGGTTTCAAATCCTTCTAAACCCATTTCAAATCCTCTCCTCTCCATCTTGAAGAACTAGGTTCTAAGCTCTTGCTAGACTTCTAAAGCACTAGAAGTAGAAATGGGGATTTTGGGTAAAAAGAATGGATTGGGTCGGTGATTGGAAGGATTTCCCAAATTTCTGGTAAGTGGAGATTTCTTTTTCAGATTTTTCTGATCTTACTTCTCTTTCTCCTTCATCCAACAACCCTAGCTTCCAATTTCTCTTAACCTTGTCTAGATTTTGTTTCCATAGCTTCCACCGCTAATTGCAGTTTCTTCCTCTCTTCACGGGCATCTTCTTCAAGGTTTATTAGAGTTCAAAATTTCCAGAATTTTCTCAAACCCATTTGGGGTTGGATTTTTCTCCTACCTCAAAGAAAGGGTTAAGCTAAGGTTGTTAAGGCAGGGGTCTTCCTTGTGCTTCTTTTTGTGTGGATTGTGAATCGGTGTGGAATTGTATTCATGGCAAAGAAACGTGCCACTATGGAGGAGGCACCACAACGGGAGCGCCGTTCTAAATATGCGGAAGATGTTGTTGTGTCGGCTCCTGTTCTTGCATCTACTCGAGGCAAGAAGGCCCCAAGACGAGGCCGAGGGGGTCCGTCTATCTCCCGCGATTTACTAACGACATCGAGGGAGTTGGTACCTGAGCAAACCTCACCTGTGAGCATGGGCAGATTTGCAAACCGCCCTGTGTGCTTTGAGGGATTTGTGGATAAGAAGATGCTTCCTGAAAATCCCATGCTTGCTGGTCTGTTGGAGGTTGGTTGGGATCCTGTTCTCACTCCATACAGTAGTGCTGATGCAGAAATGGTAAGAAGCTTTTACTCGTCTATTCGCAATCCATGTCAACAGCCGTTGGGGTTTGATGTTCTGATTGGTGATAGATTGATGCATGTTGATGTGGATGTGGTAGAGAGAGTCTCTGGTGTGCCGAAAGGCAAAATTGTTATTCTTGAAAATGATGCTAAGAGGCGGAGGTTCAGAGATGACAGGACTACCTTTGTTTGTGGTGAACTCAAATTGTGGGAACAAAAGAATAGTTGTTTGAAGGCATCGAAAATGCTTTTGGAATTTCGATTACTTCACCGTATTTTCATTTCAAATCTGTACCCACGAGTTGGGAATCGCACGGAAGTATCCCAATATATGCTTGAAGTTCTTTATCGTGTGGGAAAGGGGGAAAGTTTATGTTTTCCGTCGATGGTTATTCGTCACATCCTGACAGCCGCAGCTCCATCTAATCACACCAAGTCACTCGCATTCGGCCGTTTGGTGTGTAAGATAACTCGACATTTTGGTCTTCGCAGTGGGCCGCATGTGCAATTCGAGCCACGAACTGTTATCGGTCCAATCAAGATTGGATCTATAGACCCAAATGAACCTCCTTCAGAACGGATTGACAGAGAAGAAGAGCGTCGGGAAACAGAAGAAGGAAGTGATGAGGGGATTGAAGAAGAATTCTTATCCCCCTTAAACATAACAGAACGTTTAGATAGCATGCAAGAAGGGCTGACTCGAGTTGAAGAGCGACAGAAACACTTGGAAAAGAAAGTAAACAAGACGTATCGAATGATGAAGAGTCTATTTCGTTGTCTGCAAGGAGAAGGTGCACCACCACTTTCGCCCGATTCTCAGGATCAGTAGATCCGGTATATAAGAGTAGTATGTTCGCTTGTTGACAGTAGTTGTGGTATGAAAGAGTCTAGTTATGAGTTTAAGAAGTAGATTTAGTTTCTTTTGTTTGTAATGAAGTTAGTTTCTATGGAACAATGTAGGATACATGTTGAAAATGAATGAAATTGTTCCAAATTTTGGTTTGTAATTATTTCTCTTACTCCTCTTGGCACTTAGAGATTGTTGGAAAGTGAATTGTGTCATATGTGATATAAAGTTGCCTTTAATTGCATATTATATGTCCAAACTACAGGACATGCAGCCTAAAAGTAGCTACACTTTTGTTCGACGCCCACATGGTAGCGTAATGGAAGTTCCTGGCCAAGTGACCTCTAGTGGGGCAGAGAATCTAAATGTTGATGTGGGTCAAGGACTTAACTCTGAGCAGCCACCCACGACACACGACCAGGTGGTCGAAACAGATATACATTCAACTTCTGGGGCAGATCACACAGTTATCCCAGGACCGTCATCACTTGAACATCAAGGGTTAATACCACCACCCATAGCCCAACCAGCCCCAGGTATGGATATGATAGCACAAATGATATTGCTTATGCAACAACAACAACAACAGACTACTTTGTTGCAACAACAACAACAACAGAATGCCCTACAGCATCAGCAGACTCTTGCTGCTCTGGTTGGGGCGATTACTCATACTGGGAATGCTTCGACATCCACCCCTCGACCGGTGTATCAGACCACCCCAGCCCCTCGGGAGGGTCCATTTGAGCGGTTCCAGAAACTTCGACCGCCCACCTTTATGGGTTCTCATAACCCGGCTGAGGCAGAATATTGGTTAGACCGAATGTTGAAGATGGTTCAGCAAATGGAATGTTCTGAATCGGAACAGGTGAATCTGGTAACCTTTATGCTAGAAAAAGAAGCTAATATTTGGTGGAAAGGCGTCTGTAAATCAGTCCCAGATACCTATGTGTGGACTTGGGAGGACTTTGAAACTAAGTTCCATGACAAATATTACCCTCTCACCTATCGCCTCGGACGCGAGAAACAGTTTCTTAGTCTACAACAGGGAAATATGTCTGTAGCAGAGTATGAGAGTCGATTCACAGAGCTTTCGAAATACGCACCAACAATAGTGAACGACGAAGCGACAAAGATGCGTCGTTTCGCAGCGGGTTTGAGGCCTGGAATACATACCAAAATATGTTGTTCCGATATTTATACTTATGCTGGAATGGTAGAGAAAGCCTTCCGATCTGAAGAGGATGGTATTCGTCTCGCACAGGCGCGATTTCAAATGGGGCAAAAGACTAAGCCCGATATGGTGTTACAACAACCGTTTAATAAAAGGGCTCGGATAGGACCGTCAACCGTTCGTAACTCATTTCCTACCTCCACGGCTAAAGCGAATCGATATTGCACGTATTGCTGCAAGCCAGGTCACATAGAACCGTTCTGCTTTGCCCGTATGAGAGATAATGGTATCACCCCTCCGCAGCAGATTAACCGTGCACCGCAGCGAACAATTTCAGTTCCTCCGTTACAAACTGTTCGCCCTCCTTTACACCCAAATCATCCAAATCACCGTCTGGGTGCTCATGCACCAAACAAGCCACAACAAGCCCGAGTTCATGCTATCACTGCTGTAGACCTCAATGAGGACGATGTTCTTCCTCAAACATTTCAAGGTACGGCCTATATATGCGGTATTCCTGTACACTTATTGGTAGACACTGGGTCTTCTGTTTCTGTCATTTCTTCTGAACTTGTTAAACGACTTAAACTGCCCGTCGTGCCGATGTGTCTCGTCACCTTATTCACTGCCTCGGGAAGTAAACTTGATGCGCAGTGGTTGTGTCCACAGTGTCCCCTTATCTTAGGAGATAAGAAGGTGATGGTTGATTTTGTAGTAGCAAAGATTCCTTGTATAGATGTTCTTCTTGGAATGGATTGGTTAACTCCTGCAAAGGCGGAAATCATTTGTGATGTTAGGACCGTCACCGTACATATTGTAGGGGAATCGGCTTTCACATTTCCAATGCAGATCAGTCGTCAGGGCCGTATCGACTTATACACCATTAGGAAGGAAGGAATGAAACAATCGAAACTTCTTGATACCAAGTTGGTAAAGGATTTTGAGGATGTGTTTCAGCCCATACCTGGACTACCTCCTCAGAGAGAGATCGATTTTACTATCGATCTTATTCCTGGTACAGTGCCATGTTCGCAACCAGCATATCGCATGCCCCCATGTGACGTGGAAGAGTTGAGAAGTCAACTCGATGGACTTCTAAATTTAGGATTTATCCGTCCGAGTGTTTCACCTTGGGGTGCTCCAGCTTTATTCGTTAAGAAGAAAGATGGATCGTTACGCCTATGTATTGATTATCGAAAGCTGAATCAAGTCACAGTCAGAAATAAATATCCTCTTCCTAGAATAGATGACTTGTTCGATCAATTATGTGGTGCCAAGTGTTTCTCAAAGATCGATTTACGGTCTGGTTACCACCAACTGAGAGTAAGACCTGAAGACGTTCCGAAAACAGCTTTTAAAACAAATTTTGGGCATTATGAATTTTTAGTGATGTCCTTTGGACTCACTAATGCTCCTGCAGTATTTATGGATCTTATGAACAGAGTATTCCGGCCTTATTTATATCGGTTTGTTATCGTCTTCATAGATGATATATTGGTTTACTCCAAGACTCGAGACGAGCATGAGGAACATCAGAGGGCCGTTCTGGAAACGTTGAGACAACATCAGTTACATGCTAAATATGAGAAATGCGATTTTTGGAAACAAGAGGTAGATTTTCTTGGGCACGTTATATCAGGTGAAGGTATATCAGTAGACCTGTCAAAGGTTGCGGCGGTACAAATGTGGGAGCAGCCCGCTTCTGTTACAAAGGTCCGTAGTTTTCTTGGACTAGCCGGTTATTACAGGCGATTCATCAAGGATTTCTCTAGGATTGCGAAGCCTCTGTCTCAACTCACGCGAAAGGATGTGCCCTTCGCATGGAATGAGAGAGCTGAAACAGCTTTTCAAGAGTTGAAGGACAAATTAACTTCAGCTCCTGTTTTAGTATTGCCTGAGCTTGGAGTCAAGTACACGATCTATACTGATACGTCACAAATTGGGTTAGGATGTGTGTTGATGTAGTTGGGTAAGGTGATCGCCTATGCCTCACGGCAATTGAAAAAGCACGAAGAGAACTACCCTACTCATGATTTAGAGTTGGCGGCAGTGATTTTCGCATTGAAGTTATGGCGACATTATTTGTATGGTGAAGAATTTGAGTTATTTTGTGATCACAAAAGTCTGAAGTACATTTTTACACAACGGGATTTGAACATGAGACAACGTAGGTGGATGGAGACACTTAAAGACTTCAATTTTGAAGTATCCTATCATCCCGGAAAGGCAAATTTGGTAGCAGACGCGTTGAGCCGTAAGAAGGCTCAGGCCTTTATCGCCCCACTCATGTTAAGGGAGTGGGATATGCTCACATTTGTGGATGAGTTTAGTGGGATGCTCACCCTCACGGACTCAGATTTGAGAATGTCTCATACACGAGCAGAACATGACCTAGTTAGCCGAATAATCATGGCTCAAAAACATGACCCCAAGTTGATCGCAATAAGAGAGAAGATTGACAGAGGAGAAAGCAGCGAATGGTACGTTGATTCGACAGATGGTTTGCGATTTAGGGGACGTTTGTGTCTCCCAGACTCTTATGAGCTAAAACAGGAAGCCTTAGAAGATGCTCATCGATCGAAATTATCGATACACCCAAGAAGTACGAAGATGTATCAAGACATGAAATGCTCATTCTGGTGGGATAATATGAAAAGAGAAATCGCTGACTATGTTGCAAGATGTTTCACGTGTCAACAAGTCAAATCAGAGCATCGACGACCTCCAGGACTGTTACATTCATATCTATGGATTTCATATCCGGTCTGCCAAAGACAAAGAAGGGTTACGACTCGATTTGGGTGATAGTTGACCGGTTAACAAAATCAGCCCACTGTCTACCCATTCGAATGACTACGTCGACAGAGGACCTAGCAAAGTTATACATTAAAGAGATTGTACGTCTCCATGGGGTGCCTTTAGAGATTGTGTCTGATAGGGATACCCGATTCACATCAATATTTTGGACGAAGATTCAACATGCAATGGGTGCAAAGTTAAAATTTAGCACAGCTTTTCATCCTCAAACGGACGGGCAGACCGAGCGGGTAAACCAAATTCTGGAAGACATGTTACGGGCATGTGCATTAGATTTTAAAGACAGCTGGGATGAATGCCTTCCATTTGCTGAATTCGCCTATAACAATAGTTTCCAAGCCAGCATAGGAATGGCGCCTTATGAAGCTCTTTATGGACGATCGTGTCGATCTCCAAATTGTTGGGTGGAAGTTGGTGAAAGAAGCCTTATTGGGCCAGAATTAGTTCAGCAGACTTCCGAAAAGATTGACATAATTAGACAACGCCTTTTAACAGCGCAGAGTCGTCAAAAGAGTTATGCTGATAAACGAAGGCGAGATTTGATATTCGAGAAGGATGATCATGTATTTCTGAAAGTATCTCCGATGAAGGGTTTGCTACGTTTTGGAAAGAGAGGAAAGCTTGCGCCATGATTCATCGGCCCATTTCAGATATTGGATCGTGTTGGTGCAGTTGCATATCGTCTCGCGCTACCTACTCCTCTCGCTGGTGTGCACAATGTGTTCCATGTATCGATGTTGAAAAAGTATGTGCCTGACCCGACGCACATAATCAAATGGGAGGAGGTGGAGTTGAATGAAAGTGCTACCTATGTTTTGCGACCGATTCGGGTTCTAGATCGGAAAGAACAAGTGTTAAGGAACAAAATCATTCCTTTGGTGAAAGTGCTATGGACTCACCATACAGAAGAAGAAGCATCATGGGAAACGGAAGCCGAAGTACGCAAGAACTACCCACAGATATTAGAAGAATACGAAAAGGTACAATTTCGTGGACGAAATTTTTTTAAGGGGGGTAGATTGTAACGTCCCATAAATTTCCGTACAGATAATAGTGTACGGATGACCGTACATCTTAGTTAATTAGAATTCCTAATCTCTAACCTAGAAGAGGAAGATTAATTAGTACAAATTGGACTAGATTGTTAACATTCTGAAAAATATATGGCCCTTGCTCTAAATAGCCTTCTGGAGGGCTACATACATAAACCATTAACTTCACTTGGGTCAGAAAACTACCCACCTGTAAGGCCATTTGGGCGAATTTCCCAGCTTTTATATAAACCCTTTTGCTGAGAAATCCCCAAATCGAATTGGGAAATTTTCAGGAGAGAAAGAGAGAGAAAGAGAGAAATTGAGGGAGAGGAAGAGAGAGAAAGAGAGAGAAATCGAGAGAAGAAGAAGGAAGGAGGTTGAAGATGTCCTTCTTCCTTTCCTCTTGAAGTAGGAGGTTGCTCTAGCCTGTCGATTCCGTCGCTGGAGTGGTTCTCTTTGCTATTGGAGGTAAGAATCGAATCCTACCTTACAACTCCGAACTGTCTTAGGTTTGAGACTAAAAATCTCATCCTAATTGGGTTTTCTTGTAGGAATAGCTGATTTTCTTTAACCCTAACCTTAGACCGTTGGACGGACGAGGAACCCTAGACCTTAAGGTGCGGGCTATAATTCAGTTCTTTTATTTAACATTCCTAAGGGTTTTAGACATGATTCTTATAGTCATAGAGTAGGACTTTGAGTTTCTTATCTGATTGTATGTCTCAGTTCAACATGCATGTGTGTTACATGGCTTATTTGTTTGATGAAATGGGTAAATGATTTAATTGTTACAATTGATTTGTGGAATTCGTTGAGATGATGGAATCTGTCTCTAATATGTTTAATTGTATGATTAACGCACATGTACTGTTTGTCATGAGTAAAAAGGGGCCAATCGATTAATGTGGATATCCTAGTTGGATTGGATATTCAGGGTTGGCTGGTTGACGGGGTGAACTTGACCGATCGACAGTAGTTTGGACTACACGGGTCGTTTGTGCCCAATGCCGGTTTGGTCAATGTTCTCTCTGTATCAAACAGCCATATCCAAAGTCAAGACATGTTGGGTGGTAGATAGCTTGTAATGAATGACTTGTCCCGAATCTGGAATACTAATGTTATTAAATGAAGCGTCCAATGATAAACGTATGTGCGACACGATTCTATGAAATCTCCTTGGGCCGGGAATGGTGGTATGGGACACCGTGTTCGTGCCGTCGGCCTACACTGTGGCACTAAGCCTCCCCGTAGTGACCATAAGCTATTGTAAGGGCGTCAGATTGTTTTGGATAAATCTGAATAGCCGAGGTACTGATTTGAATATAATGATTCTTGTGTTCTAAATGTATTGGAAGTTGGAGATGGGATTCGTGGGCTACTGGCGATGATAGACACTCGCACCGTCGGGAGCCAGATGGTCCTATTCAGGACCTACTGTATGACATTAGTAAATCAGCATCACTAATCTTGCTGAATGAAATTAATACCAATAAAGGCCAAACTAACCATGCATACATGTCATCGGCAATCTCAGTGACTGGCTGACTGTTTGAAAGGCCAGGGCATTCGTGAGAGCCTTCATACTTGCATTATGTGTAACTGGTTTATAAGTAAGGGAAATATTGTATCCATGTGGATTCTGTTGTGACTGCCCGGGACATGCATTGTATGCGAATTCATAACATTCATGCATTAGTACAACTATTCTAGGACTCTTGTATGTTTTGTTTGATATATTATCTATGCTTGAATGCTTGATTGATTATTAAACTTAGACTTATAGCAGCATTGAGTTGATTACTCACCCCCTCAATCCTGGGTGGTGTTTGGAAAAACATCAACCAGACTCTAATGTAGAAGCAGGTACTATGGATGATGACGTTCTTCAGAATGAGTTAGAAGATTTTGTAGAAGACGTCAGTTATTTTCAGTTCTCGGATGGTAGAGAATAAGATGCACTGGCATCTTTTAGTTGATGTTTTGGGGCCGTTTGATGGCTAGATGTGTAATGGCCCAATTCTTTTGGACATGTATATTGGGGCTCTTTGCTGTGTGGGCCCCCTTTATTTTGGACTATAATGTACATTTATAAATGCTGGACCAGGTATGCACTTATCTTTTGTCCTTACTTTAAAGTTTATTTAGTTTTAAACTTGCGACATGATACTCTAAATCATAAATGCATTAATCACGCTTCCGCATAAGCATAGTGACACCCGAAATCTCAAGAGTCGAGGTCATGCTCGACTCCTGAAATTTGGGGCGTTACAGACCCATTATAAGCAAATTCAGCAATTGGTAAAATTAGGTCCCAAGTCTTAACATGTTCACCCACTAGACAATGTAGAAGATTTCCAAGACTTCGATTTACCACCTCTGTTTGCCCATCTGTTTGAGGGTGGTAGGCAGTAGAAAACTGTAAACGAGTACCCACAATGTGCCATAGTGTCTTCCAAAAATAACTGGTAAATCTGACATCACGGTTAGACACTATGGTCTTAGGCAATCCATGGAGACGCACCACAAAAAAAAAAAAAAAATACAAGCAATATGAGACGCATCTGACGTTTTAGAACATGGGAGAAAATGCACCATTTTGGAGAAACGGTCCACAACGACAAAAATGAAATCGTGCTTTTTTATTGTCCTGGGAAGTCCCAACACGAAATCCATATTAATGTCTTGCCACGGAGCATGTGTCACTGGCAATGGCGTATATAGCCCAGTATTTTGCTTGCGTTGCTTTGACAGTTGACATGTACGACACCGCCCTAAAACTTTGGCTACGTCTCGCTTGAGACTTGACCAATAAAAACGATCCTCTACGAGGGCAATGGTCTTATCACGACCAAAGTGGCCAGCTATCCCTCCTGAATGAAGCTCCCAGATGAGGAATTCACGAAGGGACATACGGGGAATACAAAGTCGGTCTCCCTTGAAAAGGAAACCACCTTTAAGGATATAATCACCCGTACTACGCTGATCACTAGAGAGCGACGCGTAAGTAACCCCAAAATCAGGACATATGGGGTATTCATCTTTCAATTGCTCAACTCTATTCATGATGGTGGTGATCTAGGTACTTAAACGAGCGAATTCATTCTTTTGTCTCATTTCCATTGCAGTTATCTTTTGCATCAATTGAGCAAGTTGCTCAGATAACTGCTCGTTGTTCATGATTGGTTGAAGTCCGAAACCTCTACCTTTTCTCGTGGGCATACAACTAATACTTGAACCAAACTCTACCCAACTAGACTACTAGGTGTTACGACTTACAAGATGAACGCGATGAATGCAAAACTAATATGAACTGACACAATTAAATTAAGACAGGAAACAACTTAAATCTGAAAATTTTTCAAATTAGGAAACTTTCAAAAGTTGGAAAGTTTCTAAAATTGGAAACTTTCTAATTCTGGAACTTTCCTAAAATAGACCTAAAAATCAAAACCCTAATTTGATAACTCGATCTAGACAAAACCATGCAAGCCAATTCTTTGATACCAATTTTGATGTAGGATGCCCTAATTATGATGCATGCTCATGAACACAATTAAATCAGCGGAAAATAAAGGACAATAATAATCTAAAATTCAAAGATAATCATCATAAATTAAGAAGATCATAAAGAGACATGCAATGGAGCGGGCCATTCATCATAACCACGAAGTATGAAATTCAATTATTGTTATAGTTGGATCCGGCGAGGGATGGAACCTTCCGATCTTGCATGGTCATAACCCAATCGATCAATGGGGATCACTAGTCCAAGAAATCAAAGAGTTTCTTGGATTAGGGATTTGAAAACTTGGGAATTTGGGATTTTGATTCGATTATCAAATTTAGGATTTTAAGGATTGGGGATAATGGAGAGAGAGAGAGAGAGAGAGAGAGAGAGAGAGAGAAGAAGAAGAAGATCTTACCTTAGAGGAATATTGGAGGGGCACAAGAAGAAAATAGAAGAAAAAGATTGGAGAAAAAGATGAAGTTTCATGAGAGAAAGAAGGGAGGCAACTAAAGAGGCTTTCATTCAATAATAATCAACTAATCTCATTTTTAGAGCTTAGCCCACTTAAATAAGCAATAAGAAAACATAAAAGTATCAAAATACCCCTAAAAATTAAGTAAAAAAAAGTTACAAAAAAACAGTTCGCGCGGTGGTCGGGCGCCCGGCGATACTTGGTCGGGCGCCCGACAGTCCAAAACTGTCGGGATTGCCGACGGCCCGGGCGCCCGGTGACACTTGGTCGAGCACCCAATGAAGACAAAAAATGTCCAACGAGTTAAAAAGGTAAAAATGGACGAATTTCGGGCGCTTGGTGACACTTGGTCGGGTGCCCGACGGTCCAAAACCGTCGGGATTGCCGATGGCCTAGAAACGTCGAGAAAACTCGAGAATCTGGAATTCCTATTTTTCCTGCTGACAGCCCAGAAATGTCAAGAAAGCCGTCGGGAATTTCTGTCTTTCTTATTCCTCTTACATATATCTTCCCATGGTGGGGCCTTCTTAAATGTCCCCAGACCACATGTGTAAGGTCTTCGATGCTCTTTTAATGGCCGCCAAGTCACAAGGAAGATGCTTGTGGCGTGCGTTTTCTTCGTTGATAAACTTGGAAGGGTCTTGTGTCCTCATCACCATGACTTGGCATTTATATTAATGAGGTTATGCAAAAGGTGAGGCCAAAATGTGCCGTGTAAGTTATAAATGGCAATGAAACTAGTCATGAAGTTATTGGGAAAAATCAGCACTCAAACAAGTTACATTTTATGGGCATGACTCAATGCGCTTGCTTAACACCAAAAACGTATGCGTCTCACATCTCTCACCATTTAAAGATGGTGGAGAGAATCCAGTGAGCATTTCAAATTTGAAACTTTCAACAACCCTTATTAAAAGCGAGAGGCTATACACAGATGCATAAAGCACACACAAAATTACCTTTATTCATTAATTTATTTTTTATGAATTTTGAAACCAATTTTATTAAAGTAAAAAAGCAAGAAAATAGAAGACCCATGAAGTTATTCACAATATAAAGCAGTGCCCTTGGGGATCCTTAGCCAGCAACTCTGATTTGGAGTTGGCCTACCTCAATATATTCTTCAGAGACATTCTTTAAAGCTATCCTCTCTTTGATCTCATTAACAAGGAAAGGTGTCTCTAGGGTGCCAAAAGCTTTCCAAAGGTCCACAATTGCAGTTCTCGAATCACATTACACAATAAGGACCGTTGAAGGATTGGAAAAAGAGCTTGATCCCATATGACATTTTATTACACCCAATATTGTACCCATTGCATCAACCTAATGGTGGAGGGTTTGGCCAATAGACGATTCTTCCCAAATAAATGTGATTCCTGGAAGCTCTCTTTTTTATCTCATTAACAAGGAAGAATCTATAGGGTGCCAAAAACTTTCCTGAGTTCTAGCAATGTACTTGTCGAATCACCTTCCACAATAAGGGCATTTGAATGATTGGAAAAATAGCTTCATCCCATATGGCATTTTATTAGACCCAATATGGTACCTGCATCCATCTAATGCTAGAGGGTTTGGCCAATAGATGACTCTACCCCATAAATACAAGTACCGTAGAGATAATTAAGATGTTTACCTTCAACTACACAGGCGTAGCTTTAAAATTTGACAAAGAATTACTTTGTAGTGGAACAGGATTTGACAGTTCCTACTATCAAGATTAGGCATGAAGTTGTTAAGCTTGTAGCCACACATGGGAAATCACTTCAAGAGTGGTCCACCTCAGATACATGGCAACGGTCCAAGTATTCAACTAGGGCGCATGCAGATATCATTTCTGGGTTTTAAATAGTTCATTTGGAGGAGCTATGAAAATGCCATGACTCATCAGGCATCTTTGATTCCATATTATGTAACTCTGAAAACTGTATATCCATGACCCGAAAGGCAGACTAAGTTTCTTGCAAAGTAAAAGTTCAGGGCAATGATGGCAAGTGAGGATAGAACTACATAGATCTAGAGAGCATTTAGAGTTAGCACAATTTTCAAAATGATGAAACAATCAACACACATCAAAATAATATAATATTATTCTTCAATAAAATTTTAAGCAGCAAAGGAGTCATGGTTCATACAATGGGATGCCGAGGAAATTTGTCAAAATTTCTGAAGAACGAGCCACATAGGCAACAAGAAGGGCATAGTGTATGAAAATATATGACCAGCTGCAACACAAACAACTAATGGTGTCACACTAAAGGCAGGACACATAAATTATATAAAATTGACAAATGTAATAAAAATGAGAACCCAATACAAAATAAAGCTAAATCTGAACTGCCTATAGCTGATGCAAGACGTGTGATTTAACTACTTGGATGCAGGAGATTATTAATAGATTAATCACAGTAAATTAAATATAATAACATGCTATCCAACCATGATCTAAAGAGTACCAAAGAGGCAATAAAATTCAGTTTTATGATAAAATCACAATCCCACATGAGTATGAATCATATAAACATGAAAACCTTAGGTCCCATGAGAGATTGGAACTCTCACACTTGGCATAGGCATAGTTCAAGTTCAATGGGCAGATTTGGCGCCATTCAAGGGTTAGGAAATTGGGGAAATAAGTTTAGGTTTTCAGATTTGGGGATTTAGGGCTAGGGATTTGGGAATTTAGGAATTAGGGCTAGGGAGAAGTAGGGTTTTGAGAACTAGGATATTGGGTTAGGGTTTTAGGCTTGGGGCTAGGGATCTTAAAGGGGAAAAGGAGCAAGGATTAAGAGGGAAAGCGGGGGGGGGGGGGGGGGGGGGGGGGGCTGGCCATACGGACGTACAGTCTAGGTTTCGGTCCATATGGTCGTATGGTTTGAATGAGTTAGGTTTAGATGGGTTGTGGATGTGATGGGGATAGGTTTGGTTGAGAACAAAAGGAAAAAAGAAGAAGAAGAGGTAGATAGAAATAAAAAAGGATTGAGAGAGATGGAGAAGGAGAAAGTAGAAGAAAAATACCTCGATTGTAGAGAATGAGAGAAAATAATAAGATAGATGGGCTTCACACCCTTGGATTCACAACAAAATAGCTTCTTATCACAAGAGATTCTCACTTCACATGAGAGAGGATGCTTTTTCTTAAGGGGTCGTTTGGATGCCTGTAAAGTCCTTAAGTAGGAATTTGTTTACAGGTAAACAGATTACAAGGGGCGTTTGGATGGGTATATTTGCCTGTAAACAGATTGCAGGCTGTAATTTGATTACAGCTTTTAGATTACAGGTAAAGGGATTTCAAGCAACGGCTATTATTTTTGAAAAATCTCAAACTAGGGAGAGTTGCGGATCCACCTTCCAACAGCTACAAAGACCCAAAATGAAAAAAGAAGAAGAAGAAGACATACCTTGAATCTAAGCGCTCTCTCCCTCTTATCTCTGTTAGGGTTGAAACCTTTCAATGTTGTTAGGGTTGAAACCTTTTAAACAATGGTGTTGTGCTTGAGGAACCAGAAACGAGGGAGCAGGTGAGACTCCGAATCGGAAGCGGATTGCGTACTGAGTAACTCAGTGCATTAAGCATACGGAGTAAACTCTGTGGGGTCCGCCTTGATTTATGTATTTTATCCACTCCGTCCATCCATTTTACTAGATAATTTTATTGCTTGATACAAAAAAATGAAGTATATAAAGATCTCAAGTGGACCACAGCATAGGAAATAGTGTGAATTAAACGTGTACCGTTGAAAATTTCTTGGGGGCCACAGAAGTTTTGGATCAATCTGATATTTGCTTTTTCCCTTTATCCAAATTTGTGTGATATTATGAACAGGTTGGATGACAAATAAACATCACTGTAGACCCTAGCAAGGTTTCAATGGTAGAAATCATTATACCCAATGTTTCCTGTGGTCTAGTCCACTTGAGTTTTCGATATGATTCATTTTTTGGCTAAACCCCTAAAATGAGCTTAAAAAACAGTTAGACGGTGTAGATAAACCACATGTATACACAGTGGACCCAACTGAGTTTACTCAGAGTAACTCAATACGCAATCCGATTTCCTCGGATCCACCAAGATGGGTGGGATCGCTGACTGTGGGGCTCATAGTGATGTATGTGCCTTAAATCCACACCCTCCAACCATTTTGAAAGATCATTTTAAGGCATGATCCCAAAAAAGAAGCTGAATCAAATTTTAAGTGGACCACACCATAGGAAACAGTCGTAATTGAATCCCCACCATTAAAAACTTTATGGATTTCACCAGAATGTTTATTTCCCATCCAACCTGTTGATAAGGTCACAAACACCTAGATGAAGAGACCACATAAATATCACCTTGATCCAAAGCTTTTGTGGCCCATCTTAAATGAAGGTATGTGTCATAAATACCATCTTGTTCCAAGCTTTATTCCAATAATCCATCTTAAATGAAGATTTTGCGTGTCATTTGATTATTTTTAAAGGATTTACCATTCCAAGTTTTATCATACATGAATACCTAGTTATAGGTTGTAAACAGATTTCAAGTTATCCAAACATAGACAACTGTTTACCTGTAATCAAATTATAACTTAAAGCCAAACAGTATAGGTTGTAAACACTTTACACCCGTATAATCGGATTACAACTTAATGATT
This sequence comes from Liriodendron chinense, assembly GCA_003013855.2. NCBI lineage: Eukaryota > Viridiplantae > Streptophyta > Magnoliopsida > Magnoliales > Magnoliaceae > Liriodendron > Liriodendron chinense. The sequence goes on from ML058555.1 coordinate 531,359, forward strand.
TTACAAGCACCCAAACGACCCCTAAGGAAGAGAGAGAGAGAGAGAGAGAGAGAGAGAGAGAGAGAGAGTTTTCATTTAGCATTTGTTGAGCCATGAATTGTGCATATCTGAAACCCAATTCATAGTATAATTTCATAGTTTAAGTTGTTAAACTTAAGGACTTATGCTTGTTTTTGTGTTTGTAGGTAAAAGAAAGAGATATCATGGATTTAATGCTAATTTGAAGGATTTGGAGTGACTAGAAGACCAACCTTTGATAAGCCAAAGAAGTGAAGAAAAAGCCTTGGAGAAATCAAGTTAAAGATCTGGAATGGCCAGAAAAGTCAAATTGCAGAGTTGCAGGGCTAGAAAAGCAAAATGCAGAAAGTTCAGGAGATAACCCTGCAGATTAGAAAAAACTGTATTAGCCTTCAGGTGCCCGACCATCGATTTTCGGGCACCCGAAATTCACAGAAATTTTAGTTTCTTGCTGGACACTTTTTGGACATGGTCGGGCGCCCGATAAAGAGGTTCTGGGCGCCCAAAATTCAAAGAAAATTCACCAAATTCACTGGACTGTTTTGTGGTATGGTCGGGTGACGGATTTTTTCTATATAATGGGGACTTCTACTCTCTTCCCAAGGCATGCTAGGATGTGGGGAACATCAAGGAGGCTTGGGAGAAGGATTCTACTTCAAATTTTCTTATTTTTCTTCTATTTTCTAGTAATTTTTCATGTTTTCTGAGATTTTAGTTCAAGAATGTTAGAGATGAACTAAAACCTCTTAGTTAGAGCTAAGAGGTGGAGCTTTTGGTTTGTTTTTTATGAATTGATGCAACCAAGGTTTCCTTTTTATGATTTAATTGATGAACATGGTTTGATTGAAGTTTGAATAAAGTTCTAGTATTGATTCTTCTTGAATCTATTGATGACTCCGGGCTCATGTAATGCTTAGTGGATCTAATTCTAGTTACTTATCTTTTTTGAATTTTTTAGATCTATAAAGTTCCTTGATGGCTTGATCTACCATAGACTACGGCGGGCATGGTAGACGCTTTGAATTCCATGTGATCTTGATGATTGTTCTTATTGTGGGAACTATATCAAACTAAAATTCTATTCTTTTGTGTTGATCTAAGATAGCTGTTTTGCTAATTGATTTTGGTTTAATTGAAGTTCAAATCATTGGTTCTAGTCAAGTCTAGTGATAGGATTTGATGAAAGCTATGATTATGATCTTAACTAGATTAAAAAAAAAGGATTGGCCTATACAATTGAGTGTGCCCAATACTTGAGCATTATTGAGGAAACCAAAATAATGAACGAACATCTGTTTTAGATTGTTTGGATTTAACCGCTCCATATTCCGGCCGGATAAAGATAGGACTTCGATTCCGGTTGAGTTGTTGAGAGACCTAGTTGAATCAATGCATCAGAAATAACCACAAGTGGATCCTTAGCGCTCTAGTGCCTTTAGCATATTGATTTTACCTTTCTCTATTTTTACAATACACATCCAATTCTAATTTTCAGATTTAAGTTTTTAATTCAATAGTAATTAGAAGTATTTCAGATTAATTTTGTAAATAACCATACAAATCCCTGTGGGACAATACTTGATCTTTTCGAATTATTACTACTTCGCAACCCTGCGCTTGGGGAGTGAACATCATTCTAAGGGTTGGACGTCCCCCCTTTATAGTTTCAAAAAAGACTTTTTACAAAAAGACGCTCTCAGGAAAGATTTCTTAAAAAAACAACATCACTTGAATAAAAGTGTCTCACTCGACTCGTCCTATGACACCATAAAACATAAACCTACTAATTATATGCTATGAATAATCAACAAAAACATAAAACATTCTAAACCAAACACTCATGATCACATTGATCAAGGATCACAATGATCCAACCGTCTGATCGAAGGATCCACACAATCCAACGGTCCGATCGTCGTGTCCTCACGATCCAACGGTCAAGACTCCTCAACTAAGCAACCCACATGCATCTTCCTCGTGTGGGGCCTTCGAGATGCACATACATGCATGTGGGGTCTTCAAGGCCTCAGTGTGGCCCACCTGGGCCCATGTACAACCCACTCTGTTTGTGCATAGTTCATATGTGTGATCTGTTCATCTATGCACACTCATGCGTCTACATCATGCATCCATACACAAGCTTCGGTGGATCGTTAGGAAGTTAATTCTTGTTTTAAGTTAGTCTTGTATTTAATCCAATTTGTAAGTTTGTGATAAAAGAGCAAGAGAAGAGGCAAGAGCAGAGAGGGAAAAAAAAGAATGGAAGAGAGGAAATAAAAAGAATGGAAAAGAGAAAAGAAAGGTTAGGGTTGGATGTCCCACCCTCTTGCTTTTATTCACTTTAGTCATAAAAAAAAAAATTAAAATTAAAAAATAAAAATAAAAATATCAAGAATACCCCTCACTTGATACATTTTACTATATAAGCCCCTAAGGATACAAAATACGCATAAGAAGAGGAACTAAAGGATAAAAAAGGAGGATTAGGTGGGCGTATAATCATTGCGGCCCATATTAATCAGCTTTAACACTCCCCTCAAGCTGGAGCATAGACGCCATCGATGCTTAGCTTGGAAAAGGTATGTTCAAACTGACTACAACCAAGAGCTCTAATGAACACATCCGCAAGCTGATCTTGAGAGTTGACATACAGTGTACAAATTTCACCGTAACTTTCTCATGGATAAAGTGACAGTCAACTAAGATATATTTGGTTCTTTGACTAAAAACTGTGTTGTATGTAAGGTGTGCCTAAACAGTTACATAATGGTATTGGTTGGAAACATTACGTGACTCGGGGTTGAATAGGTCAGTAATTAAAAACTGTCAACAGATTTTAGTCTCAGTAACAAAAGAAGAACAAACACATCTTGCATATAAAATATCTACCATATCGACATCTCAGGTTTCATATCATAACATAGAACCAACATCTTAACAGTACATTGTGGACAAGAAAAAAACTTACAGACATTGCATGACTTTATAACCTACCAAGCAACCTGAACTCCAACTTTTCCAAGAGTTCTCTCAGCCATTGACACCTGAAAAATAGGCCCAAGACCAGAAATTATAGATTAAAAGAAAAAAGAAGAAGAAAGATATTGGGATATTGCATAACTCCAGAAGCATTATAGCTTTGTTCTTCATATAACTAATTTCATGTTTAGGATGTTCCATGGTACAGAATACAAAATCAGGAAACAATTACCCCATAAATGAATTGTCCTGCTAGAACTATTCTTGCATGAAGCATGGAGGCAAGGCAACAAATGTTGGGTGACATTAGGTGTGGCAGCAGAGAAGTGTCTTTTTTCTACCGTTAGCAACTTTCCTAGGAAGCACAATTGAAAGTGGAAGCACCACTTGGGTGGAAAGTTCATGCAACTAAGGCAAGAATTATTCAATTTCATCTAATGGATGACTCAATACAGGATAATGCAGTGAACAAACATATCATTATGAAAAGAATAGCTGTCATGATTACAAAAACTTGGCTCGAGAGATGGAATAGATAGGGCCCCACAGGTTGTTAAGTTGTGGATGGGGAATTCACACGAAAGGGAACGAGGAATTCTCAACGAAAAAAGTGCTCTCTGAACCGAACGTGAAAGTTGTTTTCCATCAGACGGCTGTTCCCGTAACTCCACTCTCGACTTGGATTATATATCCAAAAAGGTCCGCTCTCGGCCATTCCACACGCTGCCTAGCAGAGGCGTGGTTATCTGAAGTGGATTCTCTCTTTTGTAGTAGATGCCGAACCTGCTAAGGCACAAAGACTTTAATCTCGAGGAGTTCCATCAGTGTTAATGGAAAGGCGCCATTGTTTGATCACCACAATAGGAATCTGGGGCTAGGGGATGCTCCACAAGAGACTTCTCGCATCAAATCCTTTTTACCATATGCTCTTAACTATCAGGTTCTATCAGTTTATCATGCTTCTTGTATTAATGTCTTTATGTTGGTACTGGGGTAACAACATTCATTGCTTACAGCTCCATCCCAGTGGCACTAGTTTGGCGGATGGTCTTTGTTTTATCTGTTGAACCAATTTCTTTATCGGAGACTTGCAGTTGGAATTGCATAGCACGGCTGCTCAGAGAGTCGTCTTTCCCATTCGATCCTTTGAAGATCCGCTGATTAGGGAGGGGCCCATTGTAACCAATTTCGAACCCACGAAACTCCCTTGAATTTCGAGGATATTATATAGTGTAATGTAGGAGGACAATAATTTTGAAATTCATGAACGAGTCCAACAAAATAAAGGATGCAGACTACACATGAACTAATGAAGGATATGTTACAGGAGTTGTGTAAGACTTGTACCTCTCCGGTAGTCCCGGACGAACCATATCGACGATCTCTGATCATGACCCTGATTTAGTGGAAATATTGTGCTTGTCTTTTATGGTACTCATATGGTGATGCTCATGTTTCGAGAACAAAAAAAATTAAAAAAATTCAGACCCTAAAATCCTCCTTGTGGTATCCTAGGATTGGAACCCGACATGTGGGGCTAGGATCCGAGATTGGGGTACTACGGAGGCTGCCACCTCTGGATTCAAGTTACTGCGAATGGACGCCGGAAACCGAATTTGGGGCATGACAGAAGTTGCTATCAGAGCATGACTTGGGAGCTACTTGTGAACAACACAATGTTTCTGTTAGAGTCCCCCAGTATGTTCTCGTGCGGAGTTCCACCCCCGCACGTGCGGGGGAGTGTTAGGTGTTCGAATCTCGGAAGTAGCAAATATATTCTCCCACGGGGGGGCGTTTATGGTGTGAGTTGTGAATGTCCTTCCACCCTTGCCCAGTATGTTCCCGTGCGGAGTTCCACCCCGCACGTGCGGGGGAGTGTTAGAGTCCCTTGATATACATTGATATGCTATCCTCTAACAACTCGAGCTTTTAGAGCAAGTGGTTGTTTGTTAGGAGTCCTACAAAGAGAAGATCTATAGCCCCCTTCCTTTGCTAGTGTCTCTAATACAATTAACCTCTATAGGGACCTCATGATAGCTTACTTCCATCAATAGTGTCCGCATCCTTAGATCTTTTGCAATAAAGGCTCAATTCCAAGGGGAGGCACTCCTTCCTGATGCCCAAGATATTGGAATGAACGAGTCCCCCTCTACCATCGATAGGCCATCCACTCCACTATAATTCTTGATTCCAACACAACTTTAATAGCCAACAAATTCCATTCTATTTTATTTTCAGTCCACACCGGCCCCACAAAAGAGAACTTAATTCTATTGTACTCATCTACCTCCTAATTCCTATACTAGAAGCCTTTGGGTTGCCCAAGGAGCTATCAATGTTGAGCTCCCAGCAACAAGCTTTTGATTTAATGGGAAGCAACCTACCAACTTATAGATTTAATTGAAACACACCCTATGCATCAAATTACGATTAGGTTTGGTTGTCTAGTTGTTCCATTCTGCATTTAGCCATCTTGCAACCAAGCTGATGTGTTTTTCTTTTTTCCATTTTACAATGCTTTTAGACTATTTTCCTAAGTGCTCAAAGCACTACCTAACCAATTTAATAAAAAATAATAATGCAATGTACACTTGCCACAGAGATCATGGAAAGAATAACTTCAAATAGGCTTTTGTACATAGTAGTTCCTAGCATAATACATCACAAATCACTTTGAACAGCCCACTTCCACAACCTTAAGCTCGCGCAAGAAGCTTCAATTTTATAGCATTTAAATGGAACGGTCAAATAAGATGTAATGACCCAAGTTTTCGAAATAATTAAAATAACAATTAAATTAATTATTTAATAATTTACGTGAAATATTATATTGATAAATTAATAATAAATCAACTGTAAGGAATTCATGTAGGATCCCTTTATTAAACTTGCTCAACATGAACCCTAGAACAATGTAGAAGTGTCAGATTTCACAAAACTCACAATAATTACAAAATTGTTATTAGTTAAACTTAAGTATACCAGTTTCTGACGATCTATTTCATACAAAACTTCATATAATAGTTTAGGGGCCTATTTTAACCGTACACATCAAATTTCAGCCCTCCGATCATCCTACAAGTACCCTAATTAGAAATCGGGCCATAAGTGGGCCATCTAACCTCGGAACTGCCTCAATTTTTGTGTCGTACCTTAAAATCTTGTGGCCTACCTGATGGTCGGAGTAGATTTTGTACATACATCACGGTGGGACCCACGTGCACGTTGTGCACATCACTTTACCGGTCAATGCACGTTGATCGCGTGTATAAAGGACAAGCGTCTTCTTCGTCCGCTTCTGTGACAGCGAGCGGACGCGGTCCGTCCGGGCCATCCACGACGTCCGTCTATGGGCCCCGCACCAAGGATCTAAACCGTCCATTCTCTTCCTCTAACCCACGCATGGAGTCCCCTTGAGTTTCTTTCACATTGGTCGCCAATCCAGTCTTTTCCAAACCACCGTCCGAACCAAAAGATCTCAAGATCCGGTCCGTTACTCTGCATGGACGGACCAGACTTCTTCCGGGAGTTCGTGTGGACCCCACCTAGGTCTCCAACGTCTCACTTGTGGCTTTGTCTGCAAGAAACGAAAACGGAAGCCTTCTCCAACTCAAACTCCACCACCTTCGGTCCGGTTGTATTACCACAAACACAGACCATCCAAGTCCATCTTGCACCGTCCAAACACATCTAGGGTATTAAATAAAACCCCCTAGGTGTCGTTTCCTAGAAGAGAAACGTAGAGAGAGAGAGAGAGAAGGTCAGGTAGAGAGAGAGAGAGAGAGAGAGAGAGAGAGAGAGAGAGGTTCTGTAGAGAGAGAGATTTCAAGGGAGGATTCACGTTGCTGGAGCAACCTTCCAGCAGCAAGGAGAAGAAGAAGAAGAAAGAGAAAGAAGAGGAAAAGAAAGAAAAAGAAGAAGGAAAGAAAGAAAGAAAGAGAGAAGAAGAAGAGAGTGTGAGTTTCTTTCTCATATTTTTTCTTACATGATAATTCTGATTATTTTATTTATTTTAGGAATTTATTTGGTATATACTTTGCTTTAACGGGAAGTTTAAACGTCGTATCTCGGTTTGTAATTTTTTATTTCAAGTGATTATGATTTGTATCAATTTTAAATATTTATGTGGAGATTTTCGGGTAAATTGTGTTGTACATGTGTTAGCTGAGTGTGGATTTGCTTTAAGGGGATTTGAAGTAATGATTTGATTCATGCATGGCACGATTTGTGAACTCCAGTTATTACCGTAGGGTGAGCACCCTGGTGTGTGCAATAGACCCATTGATGATTGTTTGGGTGAGCGCCCTGTGTGCTGCAATATACCCTTCTGATAGTCCATCGATTGTGGACGGCTTGGTTGAGCTCCCTGGTGTGTGCAAGATACCATACTAGCGTACCCGTTGGATATCAAATGATTTTGGCAGGTTGGGTGAGTTCCCTGGTGTGTAAAAGAGACCAACTCTGCAGTTGTGAAACAGTGTAGGCCCGACTATAAACTGGCCCTGGATGTTCTACTGATAACCGTACTGAGATTGTTGATGCATACTTGCATACCATGCATCACGTGCATGTTTAAGAGATTTTGGTTTGATAAAATTGCCATTAGATTTGTAGTGATTTGTAATTTAATGGTCAAATGATTTTCTATATTGAATTACGTGTGTTAAACTATAGGAGAATGCTCACAGGCTTTTATAGCTGACACAATGTTATGCGATTAACCGTAGTGACAGGTGATGATTTAGAAGACTTCAAGGAAGCGGTTCCAAATGAGGGAATACTCTAGAAGATTTTTGGAGAATTGATTTATTTTAATTTTAGTTGAAAGTATTGATGTAATAAGGCCCATTAGATGGCCATTAGTTTAGATAATTTGGAAACAATTTCGTAGACCCATTGATTAATAGTTTAATTTCTAAAGTTTGGTTTATTTTGATTCTATATATTTGGTACCTTGTGAATGGAAAGGAAAAGTATCAGTTGTGATTGTGAAGGATTCATTCATTATTTACATAACACCCTTGATTTTGGAATTTGAGTTATATACTCGAGTGTCGAATTTTGGGGGCGTTACAGTTGGTATCAGAAAATAGGAATGAGATAAACTGTGCCTTAGGAAAAAGTGCACTAAAGCTTTAGGATATAGGGTAGCTTCATTAATGTAGAATAGCCATTGAATTTAGACACATGTACCTAGGTACCGCGGGAGGTGAATTCCTACCTTAGTGAACCTTTTACTTAATCAAAAATCATAAAAGTTAAAAATTTTAACCTCTATGATCTTTCTTAGGGTTATAAAGACATTCCCACGAAATCACAACAAGTGGATTGACAAAAAAATCGATATTTTAAATTTTTCCTTAATTTTCACTTATAGGACTGAAATTATGGACCAGATTCATACCTATGATCACACATGACATAATACAAGTCTAAAAATTTTCAAAATTTTTCTGAAGGTCAGTAACATACCCATTGATAACCCTACCAAATTTCAGAACAAACGGAATTGTAGAAAAATTCTAGATATTGTAGTAGTAGACTGAGAAACATGAAATTTGCTGCTGGACAGCAACATATTACTACCTTTATCAGGGGGAAAATCTAAGAATTATTAGGTATTTTGAGCTGAGAAATTTTCTGGTGATACACCTTGAAGTCAGTAACATCTGTTCCAAATTTCAAATCGATCGGATGTATGGTTTGGAAGAAATAAATTCTAGAGTAACTGCCTATCCAGCCACCCGATTTTCTTGCAAAACCTCCATCAAACAAACATATGGGGTGACATAACCTATCTAGGTTAAGGGATGAATAACTTAGTTATTATTATTACTGAAATATTGAATTCATGTGCGTGTATTTGGACGATTTAATATTTTGAGGAGTACTAAATTGATTGTCTACTAAATGTAGATCATGCCGCTTAAAAGGAAGAGTCAAGCTACTCTATCTACACCCGACGTAACAGGTGATGAACAGTCAATAGAGGGGCTATACAATATTTTGGGTGACATAGCATCTCTCCTCCGCCAGCAAGTACTAACAACAAATAACATTATAAATCAACGCCAAATACCGACTCCACAAGGGGGGGGGGGATGTATTAGAGAGATTCAGAAGACTTCGGCCACCCGTCTTTAAAGGGCAAACTGACTATTTGGAAGTAGACAATTGGAAGAATCAAATGGAAAAATGCTTTGAGGGAATGAGGTGTACCGATGAGGACAGAGTGGTCTTACCAGTATACATGTTAGAAGGAGAAGCAGATCACTGGTAGAAGGCAACCAAAAGAGCAGCCCCTGCAAACACGGTATGGACATGGGAAAAATTTTGTGAGAAATTCGACCAAAAATACTTTCCCGAGAGTGTGAAGAATAGAAAGGTGGCCGAATTTATGAACTTAGAACAGGGGAATCTTACTGTCGGTCAATATGAAGCTAAGTTCACTGAATTATCGCGTTTTGCACCCCATCTCATTCCTGATGATAAACAAAAAGCAAAAAAGTTCGTTCAAGGTTGAACTCCCCTCCGTACCAGGGTAGTCCCTTTCGAACTTCGAAAATATTCCAAGGTAGCGAACAAAGCACTGGTTATCGAACAAGAATTTGAAGACATTATGAAAAATCGCGAACCAAAGAGGGGTAGGCACTACACAGAAGATGATCTCAAGACCTCTTTCAAATCAGGAGAAAAGATAAAGGACTACACCTGCAGCACCTCCAGCACTCCCTCAACAACGTCAAAACTCTTCGGTCACATGTTATAACTGCGGAATGGAAGGGCACATATCACGTACTTGCTCCCAACCCCGTCGTCAACCACAAAATCAGAGATCTGGACAACAAACTCATGCAAAGACTCAACCATTTGATTTGGCACCTAACACCTCGCAACAAAAGCCACCCTATCCCCAGGCGCAAGTAAGGTCGCAAGCACAACAACAAACAAAGCAGAGCGGTCAAGTATTACGTCAAGCGACACAAGGACGGGTCTTTGCTGTAGCTCCTCCAGAAAACGAGCCAGAAGAAAATCTTGATGTCGATGAAACCGCAGACAGGAATATGGTGGAAGGTACATTACTCATTTATGCCTCTCCGGTGAAAACTTTATTTGATTCCGGCGCCTCTCATTCATTTATCTCCACATCTCTCGTCAAATTATTAGGCTTATCTACTGAACTTTTAATAGAGAAACTTGTGGTGGCTACACCCATGGGAAAATCGGTAGTTCTAAGTCAAGTATGTAAATCTTGTCCCGTCACCATTGGGGAATGGAAATTGTTGGCCAATTTGGTTGTAATGGAAATGCAAGGGTTCGAAATGATTTTGGGCATGGACTTCCTTGCCGCGTTTCATGCCAAGATCGATTGTTTCAAGAAAACAGTAACGTTATCAGTTCCTGGACAACCGAGCGTACAATTTCACGGAACTAAGGAATGGAATGAATTAGGAAACTTAGCAATCCTTATAGATGACGAACCTCAAAAGGGCAGCATTGACCAAATTCTTATTGTGAATGAATTTCACAAAGTGTTTCATGAAGTGCTGAGACTGCCACCTCCCCGTGAAGTAGACTTCTGTATCGACCTTCTGCCGGGAACTACACCTATATCGATACCACCATACCGAATGGCACCTGTTGAATTAAAAGAATTAAAAGACCAACTCGAACAACTACTAGAGCAAGGCTTCGTTTGACACAGTGTCTCACCATGGGGGAGCGCCTGTCCTGTTCGTGAAGAAAAAGGACGGTAGCCTACGACTCTGTATTGATTACAGGAAGATAAACAAAGTCACCATCAAGAATAAGTACCGTTTGCCCAGAATTGACGACTTATTCGACCAATTGAGGGGAGCCCAGTACTTTTCCAAGATTGATTTACGATCAGGGTACCACCAACTTCGTGTCAAGGAGGAAGATATACCTAAGACTGCTTTTAGAACACATTACGGGCATTATGAATTTCTTGTAATGCCGTTCGGGTTGATGAATGCCCCGGCAGTATTTATGGACCTAATGAATTGGGTTTTCAAACCCTACTTGGATCATTTTGTTATAGCGTTCATAGATGACATCTTGATTTACTCGAAGTCGCGAGGAGAACATGAGGAGCATCTGCGAATCTGTCTGCAAACTCTTAAGGATCATCAATTATATGTTAAATTTGAGAAGTGTGAGTTCTGGCAAAGGGAAGTAAAATTCTTGGGCCACATGGTGTCTGAAAAAGGAATATTAGTTGATCCTTCTAAAGTTGAGGCAGTGGTGAAATGGGAGCAGCCCACGAATGTGTCAGAAGTCCGCAGCTTCCTTGGACTGGCGGGATATTACAGAAGGTTTATTGAGGGGTTTTCGAAGATCACAAAACCATTGACTCATTTAATTGGAAAATAGATACCATTCCGATGGGAAGAAGAGCAAGAGAAAGCCTTTCAAGAATTAAAAGAAAAACTGACGACTGCTCTAGTTCTCACAATACCGGTTGAAGGAGAAAAGTTTGTAGTGTATACCGATGCGTCGTATCAAGGACTAGGATGCGTCCTTATGCAAGGAGGTAAGGTTATCGCTTATGCCTCTAGACAGCTGAAGAATCACGAAAGAAACTACCCGACTCATGATTTAGAATTAGCAGCAGTGGTGTTTGCCCTAAAAATATGGAGACATTATCTATACGGAGAGCAGTTTGAGTTATATACCGATCACAAGAGCTTGAAATATCTATTCGATGAGAAAGAACTCAACATGCGTCAGAGGTGATGGGTAGAGTATTTAAAGGATTTCTATTTTGATATCTGTTATCACCCAGGCAAGGCAAATGTGGTAGCCGACGCGTTAAGTAGGAAGAACCATCGACTTGCAGCTTGTATGACCATAAAGGAATGGAAGATGATCAATGCTGTAAAAAATTATGATTTTGAACTGAAGTCGGGGGGAGAAAATTCATATCTCAGCAGTTTGGTAGTCTAACCTACACTGGTGAGCAAGGTTATAGAAGCTCAGAAACATGACACGTGGTTACAAGCTAAAATCATGGAAGCATTGAAGGGAGAAACACTCAACTGGAATATCGGAACAGATGGAGGAATTAGAAACCGAGGAAGATTATGCGTCCCTGACATTGCAAAATTAAAAGAAGAAATATTGGGTGAGGCACACCGATCAAGATTTACCATCCACCCGGGTAGCACAAAAATGTACCACGATGTACGAAGACAATACTGGTGGAATAATCTGAAAAGAGACGTAGCAGATTTCGTGTCTAAATGCCTCACATGTCAACGAGTGAAAACTGAGCATCAGAAACCATCAGGGTTGTTACAACCATTACCCATCGCTCAGTGGAAATGGGAGCATATTACGATGGACTTCGTAACTGGATTTCCGAAAACCCAGGGAAACCACGATGCGATATGGGTGATTGTGGACAGACTAACCAAATCTGCACATTTTATACCGATCTGTATTTCATACTCAATGGATAAATTGTGTAAACTTTATATCAAGGAAATAGTATGACTGCATGGAATCCCCGTATCGATTGTTTCCGACCGTGATTCAAGATTCACATCTAGATTCTAGAAGACTTTTCAGAAAGCAATGGGAACTACACTTGATTATAGTACGGCTTTTCACCCTCAGACTGATGGGTAGACAAAGCGGTTGAACCAAATACTCGAGGATATGCTTCGTTTATGCGCCCTAGATTTTAAAGGAAGTTGGGATGATCACTTACCTTTAATTAAATTCGCATATAATAACAGTTATCAGGCCAGCATCACAATGGCGCCGTACGAAACTCTTTATGGAAGACCATGCCGATCACCGAGTTGCTGGGCCGAGGTCGGAGAAAAATGCCTACTCGGGCCAGAATTAGTACAAGAAACCTCTGAGAAAGTACACATCATAAGGGACCGAATCCGCACAGCACAGAGTCGACAGAAGAGTTACGCCGACAATCGCAGAAAAGAATTGAAATTTTTCGAAGGGCAACATGTATTTTTCAAGGTCTCTCCTATGAAAGGGGTAATGAGATTTGGGAAGAAAGGAAAACTTGCACCACAATACATTGGACCTTTTGAAATTTTGGAAAGGGTGGGAAAAGTGGCGTATCAACTAGCACTACCGCCACAATTATCCAGCGTACATAACGTATTTCACGTGAGTATGTTGCGAAAATATGAAAGGGACACATCACATGTGATTGATTGGCAACCATTAGAAATACGGGAAGATGTAACCTATATTGAGCAACCAATACGAATCTTGGACAGAAAGGACCAAATACTCCGAACCAAAACGATTTCCCTAATCAAGGTTCAGTGGAGCAATCATGGAGAAAATGAAGCCTCGTGGGAACGAGAAGAAGAAATCAAAGAAAAGTACCCACAGCTATTCGACCAATAAGGTAAATTTCGAGGCGATTTTTTTTTTTTTTTTTTTTTTTTTTTTGTGAAACACTTCATATATACATTCTATTATATTGTGAAACACTTTAACTATACCTTACAATAAATTTTGGGACGAAATTTCCTTAAGGAGGGAAGAATGTAATGACCCAAGTTTTCGAAATAATTAAAATAACAATTAAATTAATTATTTAATAATTTACGTGAAATATTATATTGATAAATTAATAATAAATCAACTGTAAGGAATTCATGTAGGATCCCTTTATTAAACTTGCTCATGAACCCTAGAACAGTGTAAAAGTGTCAGATTTCACAAAACTCACAATAATTACGAAATTGCTATTAGTTAAACTTAAGTATACCAGTTTATGACGATCTATTTCATACAAAACTTCATATAATAGTTTAGGGGCCTATTTTAACCGTACACGTCAAATTTCAACCCTCTAATCATCCTACAAGTACCCTAATCAGAAATCGGGCCATAAGTGGGCCATTTAACCTCGGAACTGCCTCAATTTTTGTGTCGTACCTTAAAATCTTGTGGCCTACCTGATGGTCGGAGTAGATTTTATACATACATCACAGTGGGACCCACGTGCACGTTGTGCACGTCACTTTACCGGTCAACGCGCGTTGACCGCGTGTATAGAGGACGAGCGTCTTCTTCGTCCGCTTCTGTGACAGCGAGCGGACGCTGTCCGTCTGGGCCATCCACGACGTCCGTCTGTGGGCCTCGCACCAAGGATCTAAACCAGTCCATTCTCTTCCTCTAACCCACGCATGGAGTCCCCTTGAGTTTCTTTCACATCAGTCGCCAATCCAGTCTTTTCCAAACCACCGTCCAAACCAAAAGATCCCAAGATCCGGTCCGTTACTCTGCATGGACGGACCAGACTTCTTCCGAGAGTTCGTGTGGACCCCACCTAGGTCTCCAACGTCTCACTTGTGGCTTTGTCTGCAAGAAACGAAAACGGAAGCCTTCTCCAACTCAAACTCCACCACCTTCGGTCCGGTTGTATTACCGCAAACACAGACCATCCAAGTCCATCTTGGACCGTCTAAACACATCTAGGGTATTATATAAAACCCCCTAGGTGTCGTTTCCTAGAAGAGAAACATAGAGAGAGAGAAGGTCGGGTAGAGAGAGAGAGAGAGAGAGTGCGAGTAGAGAGAGGTTTTGTAGAGAGAGAGAGATTTCAAGGGAGGATTCACGTTGCTGGAGCAACCTTCCAGCAGCAAGGAGAAGAAGAAGAAGAAAGAGAAAGAAGAGGAAAAGAAAGAAAAAGAAGAAGGAAAGAAAGAGAGAAGAAGAAGAGAGTGTGAGTTTCTTTCTCATATTTTTTCTTACATGATAATTCTGATTATTTTATTTATTTTAGGAATTTGTTTGGTATCTACTTTGCTTTAATGGGAAGTTTAAACGTCGTATCTCGGTTTGTAATTTTTTTATGTCAAGTGATTATGATTTGTATCAATTTTAAATATTTATGTGGAGATTTTCGAGTAAATTTTGTTGTACATGTGTTAGCTGAGTGTGGATTTGCTTTAAGGGGATTTGAAGTAATGATTTGATTCATGCATGGCATGATTTGTGAACTCCAGTTATTACCGTAGGGTGAGCACCCGGGTGTGTGCAATAGACCCATTGATGATTGTTTGGGTGAGTGCCCAAGTATATGCAACAGTCCCTGGTTGAGCGCCCTGTGTGTGCAATATACCCTTCTGATAGTCCATTGATTGTGGACGGGTTGGTTGAGCTCCCTGGTGTGTGCAAGATACCATACTAGCGTACCTGGTGGATATCAGATGATTTTGGCAAGGTTGGGTGAGTTCCCTGGTGTGTACAAGAGACCAACTCTGCAGTTATTAAACAGTGTAGGCCCGACTATAAACTAGCCCTGAATGTTCTACTGATAACCGTACTGAGATTGTTGATGCATACTTGCATACCATGCATCACGTGCATGTTTAAGAGATTTTGGTTTAATAAAATTGCCATTAGATTTGTAATTATTTGTAATTTAATGGTCAAATGATTTTCTATATCGAATTACGTGTGTTAAACTATATGAGAATGCTCACAGGCTTTTATAGCTGACGCAGTGTTATGCGATTAACCGTAGTGACAGGTGATTATTTAGAAGACTTCGAGGAAGCGGTTCCAGATGAGGGAATACTCTAGAAGATTTTTGGAGAATTGATTTATTTTAATTTTAGTTTGAAAGTATTGATGTAATAAGGCCCATTAGATGGCCATTAGTTTAGACAGTTTGGAAACAATTTCGTAGACCCATTGATTAATAGTTTAATTTCCAAAGTTTGGTTTATTTTGATTCTATATATTTGGTACCTTGTGAATGGAAAGGAAAAGTATCAGTTGTGATTGTGAAGGATTCATTCATTATTTACATAACACCCTTGATTTCGGAATTTGAATTATATACTCGAGTGTCGAATTTTGGGGGCGTTACATAGGATCACCTTTTCTAAGATGGTGTGTGCATGCATGGAATTTCTAAAATTGTGCACACGTGCATGAATTAGAAATCTTTCTTTAAGCAAAGGATTGTACATGATATGTGAGGAACAAAAAACCTTTATATATATATATATATATATATATATATATATATATATATATATATATATATATATATATATATATATAGACACACACACACACACACACACACACAATTACCAATGAGACGCCACCAGAACCAAGTTCGCACATCGTGTTTACATTTACTTCTGCAATCAGTAATCCTGTCACAACCTGCATTGAAATTGACTGGTTTAGGGATACTGTGACATTTCATTTCAGCAATAAAATAATCAATTTGATGAAGAGAATAGGGGATAGCTAATTAAACCTCTTGATGTCTAAAGGAGAAGGCAATAAATGCCAAAGCTATAGAAAGAGATAATGAGAAATCATCTCAAGAAACACAAGACGAAGACAAAAGATAAGAAAGGAGAAAAAAACCCAGAATGATCAATTCTATTATACCTTCTATTTCTCAAGCCACCAATCAAATGGTTATGATTGTCAGGTCGAAGTGATTCTTGAGAAACAAGCAATCCAAGATGTGGTCAACCGCATTGTCTACGTTGATGATTCGTTTTGTTAGAAGCTGTAACGACCCAGCCCTCACTGTATCGATATTGTCCGCTCTGGCCGAAGCCTCATGGTTTTGGTTCTAGGGTTGCCCCCAAAAGGCCTTGTTACAGGGTAGGGTGGAACCGCACTTATAGTCAGGATCTCTAGCAGTCACCTAACCGATGTGGGACTAAAGCACTGGCCTGACCGATCCACATAGGGAGCCGGATGACACGAAGCACCCAACCACCCCACCAGCAAGCTAGAGCCGACCTCGGCTCTGATACCTTTTGTAATGCCCCAACCCTCACTGTACTGATATTGTCCGCCCTGGCTGAAGCCTCACGGTTTTGATTTCAGGGTTGCCCCCAAAAGGCCTCGTTACAGGGAAGGGTGGAATCGCACTTATAGCTAGGATCTCGAGCAGCTACTTAACCGATGTGGGACTAAAGCACCGGTTCGACCGATCAACATAGGGACCTGGATGACAAGCCCGGATGACACGAAGCACCCAGCCACCGCACCAGCAAACTAGAGCCGCCCTCGGCTCTGATACCATTTGTGACACCCTAGCCCTCACTGTACCGATATTTTCCGCTCTGACCGAAGCCTCATAGTTTTGGTTCTAGGGTTGCCCCCAAAAGGCCTCATTACAGGGAAGGGAGGAACCGCACTTATAACCAGGATTCGAGCAGCCACCTAACCGATGTGGGACTAAAGCACCGGCCCGACCGACAAGCCCGACCAATCCACATAGGGCCCCGGATGACATGAAGCACCCAGTTGGTTGTGCTTCATGTCATTCGGGTTTGTCATTCGGGTCCCTATGTGGATCGATTGGGCTTGTCGGTCGGGCCGGTGCTTTAGTCTCACATCGATTAGGTGGCTACTCGAGATCTTGGCTATAAGTGCGGTTCCACCTTTCCCTGTAACGAGGCCTTTTGGGGGCAACCCCGGAACCAAAACTGTGAGGCTTCGGCCAAAGCGGACAATATCGGTACAGTGAGGGCTGGGGTGTTACAAATGGTATCAGAGACCAGGGCGGCTCTAGCCTGCTGGTGGGGTGGCTGGGTGCTTCGTGTCTTTCGGGCTTGTCATCCAGGTCCCTATGTGGATCGGTCGGGCCGGTGCTTTAGTCCCACATCAGTTAAGTGGTTGCTCGAGATCCTGGCTATAAGTGCGGTTCCACCCTTCCCTGTAACGACGCCTTTCAAGGGCAACCCTAGAACCAAAATCATGAGGCTTCCGCCAGAGCGAACAATATCGATACAGTGAGAGTTGGGGCATTACAGAAGCTCTCTAGACCGTGCATTTTAAAGGCACGATCAAATGGATAGGGTCATCCAATTTATATGGTTTTGACTTATGACCCAAGAAGATTATGGTTGGACCAAATGGATGGCCAACACCAATGATTGGACAATCCACATACCAAAAAAAAAAAACTCATTTATATTATAGTACGGTGAAAATGAGTTGCATAGGAACATTGCCCTATATATCTGTATATGGGAGGAGATCCAATCAACCCAGGAGGATTAATCTTTCCTCCCACTTTACGCAGTAATGTGGCATGTGTATGGTAACCTGAACCATTCAGTCACCACAAGGCTCCATAAATGGACCATAGACAGATCACGTGGATCCGCGGCATCCACCTAATGAATGCATCAACCTAATGGTCTGACTCAATATCATAAGGCTCCCCAGTCCCTCCACTCTCAAAGAGGACTCCTCGGCTAGAATGCACTGCATGTGAACTTCCCATTACAATGCATTCACACAGGACATGTACAGCATCTAAATCAAGCAAAGGTGACCCTGCCATCAATTTCACTTATCGCAAAACCCTATAGGTCCATGTTCCACCCACTAGGGGAGCCGACATGTTCACAGAATTAAACGCTCAGCACATATGATTTAAGCTTCCATTGTTTATGTACTGCATAGCCCGCCTGATGAGTCAACCAGCCTAATTTTTGCACTAGGTGACGTTCATAGTGGAGCCCACCTTTTGCACATGTTATGATGTTGTAAAGAAGTGACATGCTGTACGCCTTATAGGTGAACATCCCACGAGTGTGTGATAGGTGACATTCTGTGCCAAGGGCCATTGCTGTCAATTCGTTCAAAATAGGATCACTATATAAATGCATCCAAGCTTTGACTATTACCATATACATCCAGCAAAGAAGGCATGTGATTGAAGAGGCTAGAAATCCAGCTTCTTGCGTAACAGCAGGGATAGCAAGGATACCTGCACCTACCTATAAAATTTAATGGCATTTGAGTATTGTAAGAGAGAGTACATAGGTAAATGATCCAAACAAAAAAATAAAAAACTATTTATACTTCTAGATAAACTGATAAAGATATACCAAGAAAAATCTTTGAAGTTGAAAGCTAACTTTTCATGCCTTTTAATTAGGGCAAAAGAACGAGGCATTAAGAGGATGCTTGGAACTTCTGCCTTAAAATGTGCTGTCATCAATGAATGTGTGTATTTCAGCAGACAGACTTTTGTGAATCATGCAAGTGTGACAAGCATTTGTGGACATGAATGTTAGAACACACTCTATACATGCTTATGTCTTATGGACATGCTTGCAGGCATGTATGAATGTGTCATAAATGCACATCTATATGTTTCTTTTGGCTAAGTATGCAAGTATATGTATATATTTTAAGTATTTTTATTTCTCCATGCATGCATTTATGTCTCTGTCCATGCGTGTGATGCTGCCATGCAGGAGAAAAAAAACTGGTAGAGTTTCAAAAAAAAAAGATTTTATTCCTCAAAAACTGCTGTCCATCAAACCCAAAAAGAAAAAAGATAGATTCCTAAAACCCTAAACTAGCAAAATTAGCAACCTCCTTGCAACAAGGAAACTACTTTCAAATAATAAACTAATTTCAAAACTACCATCAAAATTTGCACACGCTATTGTGATAAGAAAATCTCAACTGCTAGAATTGCAAGAAAAATAAAACAGAAGAAACTAGATTCTCTTCCAATAAAAAACAACTGCTTTACATCAATCCCAAAGAAAAAATAGATAGATTCCTAAAACTCTAAACTAGCATAATTAGGAAACTACGCATGACAAAGAAACGATGTTGAAATAATTAGCTAATTAGAAAACTACCATAAAAATCTTTACACAACTTAATTATCAATTGATAGGAAAACAAAATACTTAATTATCAACCACTAACATTAAACCATAAAGAACAGTGTTGAAAGGATCAATTACTGTGGAAATAACTTCACCAAAATGTAGCTTTACTTGAGTGGATATCACTGGATTAATAAAAGATCTTGCACCTGAGGTGAAGTTCTAACCATTTGATTGTAGCTGCATTAGGACACCATTGAATGTATTTATGCAGGTAACTAGGTGGTCAGTTGCTAACAATTGTTTGTGCGTTTCTGTATATATGAGTGCTCAATACAACTGTTTGGACTCTTAAATTATGGTCAAAATAGTGCATGATTGCCAATGTGTCATGTATGCGTTGTTATCAAAGAAGAATTGTTTCCAAGCAAGAAAGTATTGTTCCATAAGTGCAACATATTATTTATACAAGTTGCTTAACTACAGAAGCAGTCCTCACTTAACTCACTTATGTGTGGGCAAGAAGGATAAAGCATATAGAAAAGGAGAAGAATTTCCCATCCTAACATTCACCTACAAGCTGGAGCATAGATGCCTGCTCTATAGTTGCATGAAGCATGGAGCGAAGCAGTAACCAATGCAGGTTGGGGAGCGGAGGAGAAGTCTCTTTCAAAATTTAAACAAGTAGAAATAGGTAGGAAGTGGGAGCGGGAGTGGGAGCGGGAGCGGGAGTGGGAATGAGAATCCAAAGAGTGATTCAAAGCAGGATGGAGAGCCAAGTTAGGAGGATCTGCTCTGCCCAGCTCTCCAAGTAACAATCGTAACAGAGATTTTGGAAGAGCCTTTCCAAATATATCGCTAACTGATCTTTGGACTTCCCATTAAGTAGTAGAGGTTTCTTGTGAAGTAATCTGGATAAGGGCTGGATGTTGTAAGCATTGTATCTGGATTGTTACGTCCCACTCCAACAGCAGAGGAATACAACAACACATCTCCAACATCAACTTGTTTACCCATAGATGTTCACAAGATGTATGTTCCAGGGCTCAGTACTCTTTCACCAGATCACCTTGAGAATGCATAATTGCACGAGGAGCCCAACCACAACAGAACTTCATCTTACTGTAAAGGATTCAAAGGACACTCGAGTCACCTACATTACCAACTACTCACATAGTGATAAGAATTAGGATCAATCCCATTATTTGAGGCACGATGGTCCACAATGTGAGTGGTATAAGCCATACACCATTATGGATCAAGCAATCATCATACACACCATCATCAAGCAGGTATATCCATCAATCACCCCATTGATCAAACCTGGTTAATCTCATTACTATTATGACTCAACCACTGATGAACAAGCCACATCGCTCTTGGCCGGATCACATTACGATGCCCCAAAATCAAGCCTACTCCATACAGGTACTTATCAACATTTACAACTGCACCTTTGTGCTCCTACACAATGGTCTGCCTCATGTGAGAGATGGACAAAGCTAGTGACAACAAGTGGCCATGATTTCATAGCATCTGCTAGCCATAGCAAGCATACATAACAATGTCATGTGTAATCAAATTAATTAACAGATCGACTTATGCAAGAAAGGAAAGCATAGATAATCTCGTAGAGCTTTTTGTGTCATAAAGTGGAAAGCATCTAAAAAAGGCCACACAAAATCCAAAAGTATCCTTACATATTCGGGAAGGAACAAATTGTATGTACAATTCACATATGTGTACATGTATCCATTACATACATACATACGCAAGTTGGATTGCCCATGAGAAACACATACCGTGGTGCCGGCAACCAGAAAAATTGCACTGCTAAGGCTTCCTGACAACCAAACAGCCAAAACAAATATAAGCGAGAGAGAGAGAGAGAGAGAGAGAGAGAGAGAGAGAGAGAGAGAGAGAGAGATTCACAGGACAACCATAAGTGCGGCACAAATGCAATATCTGGGACACTCATCAGGTGGTACCCACCATGAAAATGAATGTGGTCCGCTCATCAGATGGGAAACTCATGTAACCTGAATATGGACCACACAGTCATCTTTTCTCTAACCATTCATTTTGGACACACACCTGGGACCCACCCAATGGATGCCAACCAGACGCAATTTTCAGGCCAAGACATGGTCAACATGGGAGAGGCCTGATGAATGTATTGGGTATCTCACATATGTGCTGTGAATGTCACAAACCACCTTAGTGCTTGTCTTTCCAACGAGTACAATATCGAGGACAGGATCAAGTGGGACCCACCATGCACATGACCCAGCCTAATAATCAAGATGATCCATTCATCAGGTGGGCCATTCATGTGCCTTGAATACGACCAAATGGTCATCTTTTATCTAGCCATGCATTTTGGACACACATGTAGCCCACCAGATGAATGCCAAACCAATCCTGATTTTCAGGCCAAAAGATGTTCAGCATGGGACAGGCCTGATAAACATATTGGATCTCTCACATATATGCTGTGAATGTCATGGACCACCTTAGCGCTTATCTTTCCAACGAGTGCAATATCCAGGATACTCATCAGGTGGCGCCCATTGTAAACATGACCCACCCCGATAATCATGCCAATCTAGTCATCAAGTGGGCCAGTCATGTGCCTTGAATAAAGACTAAACAGTCATCTTTTCTCTAACCATTCATTTTGGACACACGCCTGTGGTCCACCTGATGAATGCAACCAAACTTGATTTTCAGGCCAAGAAACATTCAACACGGGACAGGCCTGACGAATGTAGTGGATCCCTCACACCTGTGAATGCCACTAATCATGTTAGTGCTTATGTTTTAATAAGTGCAATATCCAGGAATCTGGAGCACTTCATCAGGTGGGCCCCACTGTGAATATGACCCAGCATGATAACCAGGCTGGTCCAGTCATTAGGTGGACGATTCATATACCTTGAATGTAGACCAAATATCTTTTTTCCAAGTATTCATTTTTCAATACACCCGTGGCCCACCCAATTAATGTAAACCTTACTTGATTATCGGACCAACACATACTCAACATGGCCCATGCTGATGAACGTATTGGATCTCTCGCATATGTGCTGTGAATGCCAGGAACCACCATAGCACTTATCATTAAAATGAGTGCAATTCTGGGACACTTATCAAGTGGGGCCCACCCTGAACACGATGACCAAGCCTTATAATCAAGCTGGTCTAAGTCATAAGGTGGGTCACTCATGTACCTTGAATGTAGGTCAAGCAGTCATCTTTTCTCCAACCATCCGTTTTCAAGAACGCCTATGGCGTACCCAATGAACGGATACCTGACCCAATTTTCAGGCCAATAAATGTTTAACATGGGCCATGATGAGGACCACATTGATCTCTCACATGTGTTGTGAATGCCGCAAACCACCTTAGCACTTATCTTCTCAGTGAGTGCAATATCCAGGACACTTATTAGGCAGGGGCCCACCGTGAAAATGGCCCAACCAGATAATCAAGCCGATCCAGTAATTGTTGGCCATGGGCCTGTGGGACCCACTTATGGGCAACCACTAATGGGTGGGGGTCCCACATAGGTATCCCTCAAAACATTTCCAATAGGATATCCCTTCTCTCAATCCCCTTCTCTAGAAATTCAAATTCAAACAAGAGAGGATTGTCATAACGCAGAGAGCTCGAAAGTAATAGGAATAAGCCTAATCAAATCAAAACTCCTTCTAATCCTCTCAATTCCTCCTTTTATAAAACAGGAAGCATTCCCTTCCCCAGAGAGAAAATCAAAGAGGAATAACGGAGAATATCCATTGTCCATTAGGCTACCTCTAGACAATCTAAATCATGGATCGTGTCCAATGGGCATCCTAGTCGTAGGATCAGAAGACTGTTTAGCTTATTTCCAATCCTATAGTTGTTAGGTGGATCATTGAATGTGGTCCATCCATCTTCGGCTTTGTATGAAAGTCCCTAAGATCGTATAGATGCCGTCAAATCTAGTGGGCCCACCCATCCGGACATTTCAAAGTGGTATCAAAGAAGCTACAACATATCTCCGATTCGCGTCGATCAACATCGAGGTAAGTATCCCACCCGATCTAAAATCTTATTATTTAATTAATGCCTATTACTTATAAATTGATCATCATCATCATATAATGCCCATTCTCTTATTAGAACCCAACCATCTTCTTGGTTTGCACATCGATGGAGCAGATACATGGTGACCGATTAATCAAAAAATAAAATAAAAAAGCGATGAAGAGGCATTGCTCTCAATAGTCAATGTTCTTAACAGTCTCATCTAAATCCTTTTCCAAGACCTCAAATGAGATGTGGACTAGGAGCATTCATTCTTTATCCACCTACGCCCTTGGAAATCTCTAGAATATATTTTGTTATCCATTCTCATAGATGTAAACTTGATAGTAAAACCATTGAGTATATATTTATCAGGTACCCTATGCACTGAAAGGGATACGTTTTAGTTCATAAGGGCCATGGAGGATTGAGATAGAATATCGGGACGTGAACTTTTGTCCAAGATAGATATCTCATCCAAAAGAAGCAGAAAGTTAAAAAAGAACTTTTTGAAATCCTCGACGTATCTCAAGAGAGTGCGAGTTCCACTTCTCATAATGGAGATGCTTTCATAGTTCATTAGGCCAATGGGAATACACCTCAATAGACTCATGAATTGTATTGAAGTGAAAGAAGATTAATTTCCCAAAGATACTTCCAAATCAAGGTTGAAGTGTACTCTTGCATTGTGATTGATGATGATGAACTTGATCTTTATTAAAATGCATTATTGTCTCCCAATTCGGCTGATTAGTTAGTTGTCATAGATGAGCAAATTACCTCCATGAAGAAAAATTGAGCTAGGAACTTATAAATCTACTACCCAATCACAAAGCAATAGGAAATAAATGGGTACATAAATCAAGAGAAAGGCAAATGGTATAGTAGACAAGTATAAAACACAATTAGTAGTTAAAGGTTTCACACAGATTAAAGGAGTTAATAATGATGAACTTTTTCACCCGTTGAAAGATTCTCCTAAATCCACATGATTTCGTCCATCGTTGCAAATTTAGACCTAAAGTCATATCAATGGATGTAAAGACTACTATTTTAAATGGTAACCTAGATAAAGAAATAAATATGCAATAGCCCACGGGATGAGAATCAAAATAACCCAAAGAAAGTCTGCAAGCTGTTGAATTTATGTGCTAAAACAATATTCAAGGCAGTGGGTATATGAGATTCCAGTCAACCATCACCACCTTTAGTTCACAATGAGTTAAGAAGAAGCCGTCTAGAAGATCTTTTATGATAATATCTCTTTATTAAATAACATCGTACTAGCTAGTAATCGTATTAGATTGTTGATGAGACTAAAGATTGACTTTTCTCAAACTTGGAGATGAAAGATCTTGATGAAGCCAACTTTATTCTTAAGGTGAACATCATCAAGAACTGCCATAAGAGGCTCTTGGGCATGAATCAAACTACCTAAATACAAAAAATCTTAGAGTGGTTCAAGATAAAAAAAAAAAAAAAACCTGAAACCAGTTGAAACTACTATGGAGGATACCACCAAGCTACATAAGAGGTTGTGTCCTCAAACCAATGCTGAGAAATCAGCCATGTCCCCAATACCTTATGTATCTACAGTAAGTAATTTAACGTATGTCATGCTTTACATTAGACCGGATCTTAGTTATGCAATTAATGTAGTTAGTTGTTACCAGAGTAAATCCAAGACAGTCTCATTGGCAAGTCGTTCAACGAATATTCTGTTATCTCAGATGAATCAAAGACCTAATGTTGTGTTATGGAGGCACGAAACTCGAACTTCAAAAAAAAAAAATTGTACCACCTAGGGTAATAATCTCAATTAGGGAAAGTCAACTTTAGATTATGCATTCTTGCCCTAATGAGATGACATTTAATGATCAAGAAACAGGCATCCACATCCCTTTTATCAATGGAAGTTGAGTACGTTTCATATTGTGCTACTATCCAGGAGCGTGTATGGGTCCAAAGATTCTTACAAGGTTTGGCTATTGTACAGGGCATTCGTGAGCCCATGTCCCTGAGGATAGACAACACCTCCGCTATTGACTTGGCCAAGGACCCCAAACACTACCAGAAGTCCAACCATATTGAGATCAAGTATCGTGTTCTTGATTAAGTGATAGATAAAAAGATTCTCCTCAACTACATTTCCAACAAAGAGATGTTGGCAAAGCCCAAGATGAAACCTATGGCTATGAGACTTAATCCAAGTTCATGTCAAGCAGATGGGATTGAGAAGGGCTTGAATGACATAATTGTATACCTATATCTTTTATGATATACCTCTTATCTCTCATTTATAAATAATCATTCATTTTATCTTGTACGGCGCACTATTCTTAACTAGGTGTCTAGATCATCAGCATTTACCTTAAGATCTTAAGAGATCTTTATCTGTTGGCAGGTTGGCCACACACTCGCATGCGTAGACCAACCATAAATGTACAAGAGAGGTACATTTAGGGTGATATTCATACATTGAGGTGTGAACCACCCTCTATTATGAAGAATAGAGGATGAGGATACAAGTGATGAGACATCATATCCACCTTCAGTCCTAAGATATTGAAGATAAGACTAATAAAAGTCAAAATAACATAATTGCTCTATTGATCTTCCATGCAATTAATGTTATGGCCTGATTCAAAGTCAAGTTGTGGGGATATGAGATGAGTCATACTTCATGCGTAACAACTTACATATTATAAACCCGACATATGCCTGGTATTGTCGACTTTACAACATGGATTGTAGCCATGTGTCACAGACCTATTACCTACAAAACATTTTGATTCAATCTAATCATTATACCATGCAAGTAGCCAGCCCCGTTAGCGACATTTTGTGTCTGTACCTACCCTCTTCTTGTGCATAGGAGGATGAGATTGAGTGTCGTTACTTTAGGGCCTATTTGGGACTAAGGAAATAAGAATGTAAATTTGGTAAATCTGTAAACTTGTCAAATCATGGATTTTCATTGAATTTGGATTTGGCAAATTCCAAAGTACACTCAGGATAAAAACTGATAAATTGATAAAAACTGATAAATTTAGGAAGCATTTATCTACAATAGTAGAGCATTTATTGCAGTGAAATAACTTGTTTTTACTTTTATAGGAGTTTGATTTGGGTAACTCAGACTTAACTCAAAACTCATAGATTTATGGAGTTAATTTGGAAAATCTATTCAGCAAATCCCTAACAAAAAAAGGGAGATTTGAAATCCATGGATTTCATGGATCCTTGCACCAAATTCCTCAATCAAACAGCCCCTTAGCGTACGATGATGAAGGTCTCTCCTTTGGATTGACTTGGTTATACTAGGAAAGCAGCTTGATGGATTCCAAGTTTCTAGAACTATTAACAAGCACTTGAAGACTTATCCACGTGAACATATCAAGTTTTGATAAGATTTTATAAACAATATTCTTTTGAAAAGTATATGTAGTGTATTATTACTTTAAAAGAGTTTCTTAAACCGAAGTTTGTGAAAAAAACTGAAGTTTTCTAAATAAACTAGATAAGTTAGATAAGTGTGTGTATTAGCTGAGTACTCCAGATTGAGAGACAACTCCATCCGGTGTGGTCATGCAAACTAGTATAGGCATAACAAAGCTTGGGTTATTCAGTGCTAGTCAGGTGGTCACTTGCTTAAACACCTTTGAGAAGGCAACGGCATTCCAGCTAGTCTCACGCCTCTGATTTTCGACACATGCCTGTGGCCCACCCAATGAACAGATTCCAGACCCGATTTCCGGGACAAGGCACGTGCACCGTAGGATAGTCCTGATGAACGGCTTGGATCTATCAATAGGGTAGAAATACTGACCTGGTTCTCTCTTCAGAGTAGCCTGATTGAGGTTGGAGAAGAGCCTCTCGAATTCTTGGGTAGATTGTCTCCGAGCGCAGAAGCATTTGAGTGTTTTGGAAGGAGGAGTACTTAATCGGAGAGAATCGCTGAGTTTTTGGTAAGGAGTACGGAATCGGAGAGAATCGCTGAGTTGTTGGGAAGGAGTACGGAATCGAAGAGAATCACTGAGTTTCCTTTCAGAAATGGAGAGAGGGTTTCTGCAACGAATTGAGAGCGGGAGGAGTTGGAGAGAGGAAAAAGGAGAAGAAAACGCCATCCTTTCAGAAATTCTGCTTTTTCCGGGATTCGAACGAGCGACAGAGAAGCTAGCTAGCTTATCTCTTCAGCAGAGGTACTGTGAGAGCAGAATCCTCCGCCACACGGACTCCGATTCGGTAGTCGGTAGTGAACCCTCAGTACAGAGGTCTGGTCGATGCTTTGGGCCCCACACTAATGTATGTGTTTTTTCCCTTCCGTCAATCCATTTTTCCATATGCTTTTAGAGCTTATATCGAAAAATGAGGCATATCTAAAGTCTCAATTGGACCACAGCATAGGAAACAGTGGTGAATGAATGCCCACCATTAAAAAAAGTCCTATGACCCATTGTAACGTTTATTTTCCATCCAACCTGTTGATTAGGTCACACGGACCTGGATAAAGATAAAAAAACAAATATCAGCTTGATCCAAAACTTTTGTGATGGCCAGGAAATTTTTAATTGTGGCCGTTCAATCACCACTGTTTCCTGTGGTGTGGTCCACCTGAGATTTGGATCTGCCTAATTTTTGGAATTATGCCTTTAAATGAGCTTAGAAAATGGATGGACGGAATGGATAAAATAAAATAAACATTTTGGGGCCCACGACACAGACCAGTACTATACAGGCCCCACCTGTTTTAACTGTTTTACGCGGGAGCGTATTAGGTATCACCCGGGTGACCCATTTAGTGTGCGTTACCCTTACTATGGGGCCCGCCTTAATAATGTATTGTATATCCACGCCGTCCATCCATTTTTCCATTCCATTTTAGAACATTTTCCAAAAATAATAATTAGATCCAAATCATCGGTGGACCATACCACAGGAAACAGTCTTGATTGAACGGCCACCATTAAAAACTTCCTAGGGCCAACAGTAATGCCCATCTTAATGTTTATTTTACATCCAACCTGTTTATAAGGTTAAAAAAAATTTTTGGAAAAAAGGTAAATAGAAAGATCAGCTTGATCAAAAATTTTATGGGCCACTAAATGCTTTTAATAGTCATTAACTACAGTTTTCAGTGGTGTGGTCCACCTGAAATTTTGATCAGCTTATTGTTTTATATCACATCCTAAAATAATTGGAGAAAATGGGTAGACAGAGTGGATATACAAAAAATTCATCAATATGGCCCCACACTGTAAAGGTAAAACCTAATCTGCTCCCGGTACCGAAGGCTGTGGGGCTCATTGTCGGACGTCTAAAATAGTGATGATTAACGGTCCGCCGTTAAAAACTTTTTGAAGGCCACAAAAGTTTTGGATCAAGTTGATATTTGTGTTCTACCTTCATCTAGTTATTTATGATGTAATGACGGTGAATAGTGCATTACAGTAGGCCATAGGAAGTTTTTAATGGCATGCATTTAATTACCACTGAACTAGTCAGATGGGCCACAAAACAGGTAGCAATGGGGGTGAGTTACCGACCATAGGACCGGAATATGGTACCATAAGTGCAAGACTGACTTATCAATTGGGACTGTCCATCCAATCACTGCTCCTGCATATGGCAAATTATTAAAAATGCACATGGATCGGATGATCCTAGCCATCTAATTGGTGGTCATAAGAATGAGGGATGAAAATCAAAATGATTAACAGTCAAATATTTTCTACGAGGCATTATATTACAAAATAGGGAATTTTACAAAATAGTATTTTATCATTTACATTCCCCTATCTTTCTAAATTAAAATTAAGTTTTCATTAAACTACCTCATTAATCTCATTAATCAAGTTATTTTCAACCAAGTAGTTGCCGTTAGTTTTCTATAACATACCAACAAATAACGTAAATACCCACAATGCCTTTAACCTACATGGGATTGCATAAGGTGCACTGTGGGCCCCACTATGATGTGTGTATTTAATCCATGTCGTCCATCTAATTTTCCAAATCATTTTAGGACACGAGCTAAAAAATAATGTAGATCCAAATTTCAGTTGGATCACAATGCACGAAACGGTGATGAATGCCCACTATTAAAAACTTGTTATGGGGTACAAAAGTTTTCGATGTGTTCTTGTCAACCAGTTGGATGGCAAAGAAAAATTATAGTGGGCATTGTATTGGGCTTAAAAAGTTTTTATTGGTGGGCGTTCAATCAGCACCATTTCCTATGGTATGACTGTGCTGATATTTGGATCTGCTTAATTTTTTGGTTCCTGACCTAAAAGAGAGCCGAAAAAATGGATGGACGGCATCGATATACAATACATACATCTAGCTAGGCCCACCATCTTAGAGAAGCCTAGGCTGCGGCCTGCACCTATTCGGTAAACCTTTTACAGATTGGGGACGCAGATTTCCTGCCAAGGCCTTTCCCACGAGCTCCCCGCTAGGGGAAGCTAAGTGGGCCACCATGATGTTCTTAGGAAATCCATCCCATCCATCCGTTTTTCCATATCTTTTTAGGATATGGCATAAAAATGATTTAAATCCAAAAGTCTAAGTGGGTCATAAGAAAACGTAGGTTGTCAAATGCCTACCATTGAAACCTCTCAGAGGTCCTCCTTGACTTTTATATGCTATCTATACTATTCATAGGTCATTACTACTGAGATTATCAGAAAACTAAAAAGAGTTAGCCTGATGCAAAACTTCTGTGACCATATGAATGTTTCAACTTTGGATGCTCAATGCTCAATCCTCCATCATACAGCCCACTTGAGTTTTGGATTTACCTCATTTTTATGCCCAGGTTATAAAATGATTTGAAAAAAAATGGATAGATAGTTCGATTTCTCACAAACATCACGGTGGGCCCACCTAGCTTCCATCATGGAAGTTGCTGCAAAAGCCTTTGGCAGGAAACCACGTCGCGCAAATTGCCTGTGCTCCCTGCACTTGCTGTAGTAAGAAGCTGCGTGGGACTCATGTAGATTTCAGTAACTAATCTACTCTGTTCATCAGTTTTGAAAGACAACAAAAGGACAATAATTTAAAAATCAGGCACATCTAAAACTCATGTGGACCACACCAATGAAAATAGTGGGGATTGGACGCCCACCAATGGAAACTTCATAAGGGACACAAAAGTTTGGTATGAGGATGATATTTGTATCTACAGTTCATATGAGTGGTAATAACCCTATTAACAGTTTGGATAACCTGTAAATATCATGATTGGCTCTAGGAAGGTTTCAACTATCAACATTTGCGCTCCCACTGTTTAATTTGGTGCAGCTTACAAGAGTTTTCAATCTTTTTCAAGGTTCGCTTTATCATTGGACCTCATGGAGCTTAGGTGTTTTACGTAGACACAAACTGCCTCTCGTAGGACCCAATGAAAAGTGCCTAACTGTTCAACAGGGGTGGATTTCCTGCTAAAGCCTTGCGCAGGAAATTTACTGCGCTGGTAACCAAGGTGGGCCCACAGTGATGTTTGTTGATAAATCCACACCGTCCATCCGTTTTGGGAGCTCATTTTAGGATATGAAGACAAAAATGAACCGGATCCAAGACTCAAGTGGGCCGAAAACGTGAGATTTGAATGTCCACAGTTGAAATATTTGTGGAGCCACAGGAGTTTCG
This sequence comes from Liriodendron chinense, assembly GCA_003013855.2. NCBI lineage: Eukaryota > Viridiplantae > Streptophyta > Magnoliopsida > Magnoliales > Magnoliaceae > Liriodendron > Liriodendron chinense. The sequence goes on from ML058555.1 coordinate 562,705, forward strand.
AATTAGGATAATATTTGTTTTTCCAGTTCATCCCAGTAGTAGTGACATTATGAACGGTATGGATGTCATATAAACATCACTGTGGACCCCAGGGAGGTTTCAACGGTAGTAATTTACCTACCCACCTTTTCCTTTAGTGAGGCCCACTTGAGTCTTGGATCCGGTTCATTTTTGTCTTAACATCCTAAAATGATCTCCTAAAATGGATGGACGGGGTGGATTTATAGAAAAACATCACTGTGAGCCCCACCGTGGTTCCCAGTGCGCAGGGCTTTCACAGGAAATCCGCGCCCACGTTGAACCTGGTACTTTCCAGCGTGGGCTCCATGCTTGTACTTGTGCACGCGGGCACTTTTTCATTGGTGTTCGATGGCTTGTGCTTTCTTTCCGGGTGTCGATTAGGTACTTTCCTGGCCTGTCCCGAGCTAGGCTAGGGCTCTGAGGTACACCGTGATGTATGGATCTTATCCACACTATGCATTCATTTGTCCATGTCATTTAAGGTCATGAGCCCAAAAATAAGGCAGGTCAAAGGTTCAAGCAGCGGTGCTAATGATGCCTACCGTTGAAACCTTTCTAACGACCACCGTGATGTTTATTTTCCATCCAACCTATTCATAAGATCATAGAGACAGAGATAAAGGCAAAACACAAATATCAGCTTAATGCAAAACTTCTTGGGGCACCCATGAAGTTTTCAACGGTCAGCATTTACTCCCCATTTCATAGTCCACTTGAGCTTGGATCTACCTCATTTTTGGGCTCATGACCTAAAATGACATGAAAAAATGAATGTACAGGGTGGATAACATCCATACATCACGGTGGACCTCAGAGCCCTAGCGTGTCGAAGTACCTAATCAGCTCCCTTTCTTTCCACGCATTTGTAGGCCATTGTTGTTCGACTTGAATTCTCCACGATATCTGTTTTACAAATTGCATAAAACATCTTTATGGCCCACCATCCCAACTCATCACTGGTTCCTACACATAAGATGAATACCTAACCTTCCCGGAATTGCCCAATTTTGCTATTGTTGTTACAGAATTTAAAATATTGAGATCCCTATGTTTCGTTTGTTTCGTGGTATACCGTGGTAAAGTGGTGGAAACAGCATACTACACGAAAAAATCCCATGCTTGGGTATCCATTCCCCACCGTGATTTCATCCTCGAAAAAACGGGTGCCAACTACTACCTGATTTCCAACGCCTTAGCCGGGCCACGACATCATTTCTTCTGTCCCGATCTCTCACTATAAGGAATGCGATGTGATTCTAGTAGTCCGATGACCGCCCAACTCGGTGCACCCACTCCTTGCAAAGATATATGAAATCGTCCTCAAACAATTGCTTCATTCTTTTCTTGGAGAAGACAGCTAAGACGCAGTGACATCAATTGAGTGCGGCTTCTCTACAACGGATGCTTATTGTTGACGATCACCTCAAGAGACTTCATGGTCATCACGTAGAGACTTCATGGTCATCACATAATAATGTATCATGAAATCCAAGCCTTGATCATGGATTGAGATTTTATAAAATGTCTGTCTGCATGTGCTACAATCCGAAGATTGCACATCCAAGTACAAGCAGCGAAGTAGTAAAATACTTGATAAGACTGAGGTCGAACTATAAAGATTGTGGTTAAAATACTTAGAGGAATTAGTTTAAGTGGGAGAGATGAAATCTAATTTAATCCACGTGAGTAGAGCAAGTTGTGTGTGATAAAAGACAAAAATAGAAAAAATAGCTAAGACATTAGGGATCCACTTTGATTAATCCACAACGTTGATTCGTTGGTTCAGCTATAACTCAATTGGAATTAAATAAAGATCCATTCCAATCGGAAGATATAACTATTAAAGATATAACTCGTTAATTGATTGTATGGAATTTCAAGCATCCACTGTGCCCAAAGTCGATAATGGATTAAGGAATTATACAGAGCAACAACTTTACCAAAAAGTCAATCGATAAGATCACAAATTATACCATCAAATGTATACTTACAAGATAAGAAACTTTAATTGATCGATTCAACCGTTAAGATCTCGTTTATCGATCGCAGTGAATCCAAAGCATCAAATGTACCCGGAGTCTACAATGAATCAAGGGATTTTACAGATCGATGACTTTACCTGCATTAGCTCGACGACCATAGGAAATTTTAAGTATCCATCGTGCCCGAAGTCAACGATGGATCAAATGACTTTATCGATCAAGAACTAACTAATTGGTGTGCAATGAATCTCAAGCATCCATCGTACCCAGAGTCTACAATGGATCAAGGGGCGTGCACAACAATAACTTTCATTGAGGTAGATAACCACACTAATCAAACAAAAAGCTCCAACATTCACACCACTATTGCTGAACCCAGAGAACCAAAGCTTGCAAATCTTACCAAAGGCTTCACCCCTAGCCTTAATGAGGAGTTAGCCTACCATTCTACAAATGGAAGACTATTACAAAAGAAAGACTAAACTACTACAAAACTACAAAAGAAAGAAAGAAAGAAAAACTAGAAAAGAGAGGAGTTGTGGAGAATGGAATGGATGGATGGTGTGAATGAGAAGAGGAGGTCCCTTTATATAGGCTTATTGGGAGGCTTGGAGTTAGTTTCCACTCCAAACTTATAACAAACTCCGAACCTATAACAAACTTCTCTAGGCTTGGAGTGTACCTTCCTTCATTTTGCTTTTTCTCTTAAGTTTGAAACTCATGGATGGAAGAGGATGGAGATGGAGTGTGCTTGGCCCAAGGATGGAAGATGACTAGTGAATTAACTGGGTCCACATCAAGAATTTAGAGAATCTGGACCGTCCATAGAAGATAGGGTCCACAACTGTATGTGTGCCGGAGTTCGGTTTGTTGGATGACTGAAGATGAGATGAGTTTCCATCAACTGGTTAAGGTGGACGATGGCGGAGTCCTCCATTGGCACGGTGAAGCTGATCGTTGATGATGGAGGCCAGCCGAGATGAATGGTTGGTGAAGATCTTCAGCTATTGTACATGTGGGCATGATGATGTTCACCACTGCTGGATGATGGAGGGTTGAAGACTGTGGCCTGGATCAGCATCAACTGTGGGGTCCACTGCTGAACGGTAGAGATGAAGATGGTGGCCGTTGATTTGATGGGCATTAAATCTCCATCTGATCAGCCGTTAGATGGTTGTGAAATAATGGCTGCTGAAGATTTAACGGCCACGATGCTGCTGGAGTTCTGATGGACCGAATGGACGGCTAAATTTGGACGTCACTTGCTGATGGACGGCTGATGGAAGATGAATGGAGTGGATGTTCACGCTGGCCACACATGACGGACGGTGGAGATCTAATGGTGGGTCGCTGTCCATATGTTTGGAAGGTCTGCTGTTTGAGTGGATGACGGATTTGAAGTGGGCCCACTTGCCATCTGGACGGTGGATCTTCATGCTGCTGCACGTGTGGGACGGCCTGCTGTAATGGACGTTGGTTGATGTTGACCGTTGGTGGAGCCCACTTTGATAGCTGGATGCGTGGCTGGATAGACGTCCTCTGCTGGACGTTGGAAATGAGGTGAACGGCTGGGATCTGAGCTGGGCCAGCACGTGTCAGATGCTGGTGGGGTCCACTGATGTTGCCTGAGGGAGCCGTCCACCTGATGAACGTTGAACGGTTGGGATATAGGGGCTGCACACTTTGGATGGACGGATGATCATCTGCTGCCTTGGACGACTGGGATGAAGTTGCTCCACATGCTGAAGTTGATGGACGGTCCACCAGCTGAATGTGCTGGACAGAAGAGAATGGAGGAGTTGACGGTGGAGTCCTTGCTGATTGTGGGGTCCAGCTTGAATACGAAGCTAGACGGTTGATGGGGTCCACATGCTGGACAAGATGGGCTGCACGCTTGAACGGTGGAGATCTCCTCCACACTTGCTGTGTGCTGAGTTGTTGGCACGTGCATAAGGCTGGATGGTGGAAGCTGTTGCTCATTGATGGAGATCTTCATCATTCAACTTTCATGGATGGACGGTGATGATGGACTGAAAAGTCCAGCTTTTGCACAACTGCTGGTCATGTTGGGATCCACATTGATGGCTGGATGTTGGAAAAACTGCACGTGTGGCAGCTACTGAACTGATGGACGCTGATCATTGCTGGAGCTGGACGGCTGGATATGATCCATCTGCTGGATGATCAGGGCCATTGATCTGGTGTTTATGAAAGTGTGATCCAACTTGATGCACAGTTGGTCCCAACTGTGGAAATCCAATCTTTGACCGTCTAAGCATGATCACTCATTCTTGCGTGAATGCCCTGATCACCATGGACATTAGAACATGACCAACCTGAACCTCCAAAATGTGTGACTTTGATGAGGTCATTTTTGTCACTTTCTTCTATCTCAACCGCACAATATGATATAGCCTTTAATCTTTATGGCTCGATTTCCCTCAGGCATGCCCCTATGCTTGATCTTGCTCTCTTTAATGGCTTTAAATGCCTTGATTGAATCAGATCTTGTCCAACCTCTCCTGATCACCTAAACATTGACAATTCACCTAATGATGAATAATTAATTGAAAAAATAACAATTACACTCTAAGTATCCAGGGTTAATTATACAAAATCAATCACTTTTTAATATGCATGGCGATGTCTGACTCCATCCATATTTCTTCCCATGTTTTTATCATGAATTGAACAATTTTCAAGACAAAATCAATGCATAGCCTTGTTTGCTTGTGCATGGGCATCCACAAAACCATCCTTTGTTTATTGCGCAGATGGCTTGATGCGGGCACGAAAGCCTGTTTACGTGGTGAATAGATATCTTCAACCAAACGGGGTTTACAATTGCATTTGCATGCGATTGTGGAGAATTGTATCAAAGAAATGGGGGTTTTTGTTCCATACAACAGTCTTCTTACTGTGCATGCGATTGTAGAGAACTATTTGGGGCTTCTGTTCCATACAACAGTCTTTTTACTTTGCATGCGATTGTAAAGAACTGTCTGGACTTCTGTTTCATACAACAGTCTTATTAAATTATTATATTGCATGCGATTGTAGAGAACTGTTTCAAAGAAATTGGGGCTTCTGTCCATACAACAGTCTTCTTACATTGCATGCGATTGTAGAGAACTGTCTCAAAGAAATTGGGGCTTCTGTTCCATACAGTTTTCTGTCTTTGCATGCAATTCTATGTAACTGTCTCCAAGATATTAGGCTTGCGTTGCATGTAGCAGTTTGCATCGGACCTGTTGGTCATAAATGGAGATAATCCCTCCTCCTGTTGGTCTCATACCTGTACTACGATATGGTCAGAGAAGTCACTCTCTGTTTTATTTTTATTTTTTTTATTCTTTTATTATTATTATTTTTTTTTGGTGAGAGAGAGGAGGGAGGGTTTGAAATTTCATGCAATCTGATTTCTACATTACTACTTCATAGCCTACCTTCCATTACTTTCAGCGCAATTGTTCGACCTCAACGAAAACGAGGCAGTTTGGAAAACATCAGTCACAATTCAAATACAAGCAGGTATCTATGATTAGATGATAATGAAATGATTTTGAATTATATATTTCCCCTGAGTTGAAATTTTATGCAGCCCTAAATCATATTATTTATTTCATCTTTGTGGATTAATTGTTAAGCATTACGGTTCCCGTTAAAATATTTATTACTTATTCTGTTAAACAAATGTAGTGGTACACGGTGAATTTCGATATGCCCACCGAGCTTCCGACAATTTAGTATGTCACTATTGAGAATTCTCATCGATCATCTTCCTCAAAATATTTCTTATGACTTTATTGCTAGCTTCAGCCTGGCCGTTAGCCTGTGCATAGTAGAGAGTTAAATGAAAAATCTTTATATTGTACTTTTGGGTCATAGTTTTCACTTCTCTTGAGGAAAATGTTGCCCCTCAATCGATAGTAATTGACTCCGGAATACCAAACCTATAAATGATATGAGTCTCAATGAAACTAATGATTTCTTGACTTCCTACTCCTTTCATAGGCTTTGCTTCCACTCATTTGATGCAATAATCGGTCGCTACTATGATGAAGTGATCAATATTCGAAGATGGCAACTTTATTTGGCTAAGCAAATCGATAGCCCAGCCACGCAAAGGCCAAGGTCTAATAATCAAATGTATTTCTGAAGCAAGTACATGTTGTATCGGCCCAGCCTTTGACATGCTTGATACCCCTTGGCGTATTCAACACAATCGGCCACCATTTTCAGCCAAAAATATCCATAACATCTCAGGGTAAGTCTCATTTTTCTTCCTTCTTGATGAACTTCACAAATACCTTCATGTACTTCTCCCATAGCTAGCAATGACTCAATCTTTCCTAAACACCATAACAATACTCCATCGGCCCTTTTTTGGGACAATTCACTATTAATTATAACATAATTAACAGCCGATCTACAGATATCTCGACTAGCCTTGGTCCTTGGAGATTGAAGGTACCCCATGATAGGAGCTCTCCAATCATCCTCTTTAATTTCAATATGACATATTTCCATGGTTACCTCTTCCCTTTGGAATTCTGATGGTAATGATCTTCTTCGAACAACGATCATCCTTTCAAACGACCCTTGAATTAATTCTAGGCCAGCAACAAATGCACCATATCATTAATGTCGGCATTATAATGCCGAGATATATGCATGAGTTCCACATCATCAAAATTATCCAACATTTGAGAGGCTAGAGCATAATATGGCAAGATTATAGAACTTGTGCATTTGAATATTCCTGTCATCTGGTTAACGACCAATTGAGAATCACTAACCACGTTTACACATCTTGTTGGGAGCGTTGCACAAAAACCTTAGGATCTCGCCTCCCAAAACACCAGAATTATGGGATATGATCATGCAATAATCAAAAGTAAAGTATCAACCATACGACACAAGGAGTTTTTTTATATGGAAAACCCTCGAAGAGGTAAACCATGGGACCTAGTCCAGAGCAACAATTCACTATGAAGTAGAACGTTACAAACGACACAAGCATATACCGCTTGGATCAAAACCTCCTTCACTCACGTAAGAGTGGATAGACAATAAGAGAACAATGAAAACGAAGAGATCTCACTGATCACGAGGACGTAAAAGCGCTGAGATGACGATGGCACCGAAGATGACCTCTTCAAGCAATTTCTCCATTCTACAAGCTTCCTCTCTCTCTTTTCTCTTTCTCTCTTCCTCTTTTTTTTTCTCTCTCTCACCTTGGACGTGAAAACACCTTAATTGAATGCCCTAATCCCGATTTAGAACCCCTTAAGTAGAGAACCAGAGGAATTAGAACCCGAATAGGAAACTACGTATAAGCAGTCCGCGTAGGGTCGGGTGCCCGGTTAGTGGACCGTCAGGCGCCCGCTCAACCCGAAAACTATCCAGCGAGCTTTGTGAGAGAATTCTTGAATTTCAGGCACCCCGACCAGCATGGTCAAGCACCCGGTCAATAGACCACCGGGCGCCCAACTGTTGTCAAAACAGTTAAGCAACATCTGCCTCATCTGGGTGAATTTCGATCACCCGACCGGACTGATCCGGGCGCCCGACTACACCTAGGCTGCACTTCTCTCTCCTCTGTACTGAGGAGGAAAAACCCATCAAATCTTTCCATTTCCAACTTAAGAGGAATTTGTCTTCTTCAAGCCAGCCATATTTTTATAAACCTCAAACTTGCCCTTAAGTAATGCATTGGTCATCATGTCTGACCCATTATCGTCTGTGTGGACCTTTTCAAGCTGTAGCACCTGTTCCAAGGTATCCCTGATCCAGTGATACTGAATCTCTATGTGATTCGACTTGGAGTGCTGGCTTGGATTCTTGCTCAAGTGTATAGCACTTTGGCTATCGCAATAGACCACGTGCTCCTCCTGCTTTAAGCTGAATTATTGTAGGAACCTCTTCATCCAAAGCATCTCTTTACATGCCTCAGTGACCGCAATGTACTCGGCCTCTATCGTTGACAATGCTACGACCTTCTGTAGCTTGCTCTGCCAAGAGACTGCTCCCCCTGCAAACGTGAACATGAACCCCGATGTAGACTTCCTGGAGTCTATGTCACCTGCCATATCTGCATCTGTGTAGCTTTCTAACACAGGTTTTCCATCACCATAGCATAGGCTCAACTTGGATGAGCCTCCTAGATACCGCAGTATCCATTTCATCGCTACCTAATGTTCTTTGCTAAGATTGGCAAGACACCAGCTGATAACACCAACTGCATACGTTATGTCTGGGCGCGTACACACCATAACATATATCAAACTTCCTACCGCTGATGCGTAGGGTATCTTCTGCATCTCATCCACCTCTTCCTTTGTCTTGGGACATTACTCGTCACTCAATTTGAAGTGACCATCAAGTGGAGTACTGACCGGCTTCGCTGCATTCATATTGAACCGCTCTAGGACTTTCTCAATATACCGCTCTTGTGACAGCCAAAGCTTCTTTCTGCTTTTGTCACGGGTTATCTCCATTCCTAGGATTTGTTTTGCCGGGCCCAAGTCTTTCATCGCAAATGATTTACCCAACTCCTGTTTCAGCCTGTCAATCTTCTTGATGTCTTTTTCCATGATGAGCATGTCATTAACATACAATAGCAGAACTAAGAAATCACCATCTGAGAACTTGCGTGTGAACACACAGTGGTCCGATTCCGTTCTGTCATATCCATGCTTTAACATGAACGAGTCGAACTTCTTGTACCATTGCCTCAGAGCTTGTTTTAGCCATACAAACTCTTTCTAAGCATACACACCATATGTTCTTTGCCCTTGATTTCAAACCCCTCTGGTTTATGCATGTAGATCTCTTCTTCCAGGTCACCATGGAGAAAGACAGCTTTAACATCTAACTGTTCTATCTCCATATCCATGCTAGCCGGCAACTCAACAATACCCGTATGGATGTCATCTTCACCACTCGTGAGAATATCTCCTCGAAGTCTATACATTTCCTTTGACCAAACCCTTTCACTACTAGCATGGCCTTGAACCTCGTTTCTGAATTCTTCTGCTTATTTTTCTTTCTGAACACCCACTTGTTGCTCAGAGCTTTCTTGCCCTTAGGCAATTTCACCATATCATAGGTGTGGTTCTTATACAAGGATTTTATCTCCTCTTGCATAGCTTTCAACCACTCCCATTTATACTCGTCGACTAAGGCCTCAGAATAATCTTCTGGCTCTCTCTCATCAGTGAGCATAATGTACTCATGCGGTAAGTACTTCTTGAGTGGATGTCTGATCCTCCTCACCTGTGGCTCAACAAGTGGATCAAGTGGGGGCTACTTCCCCGGTCCATCTTCTGTAGGGACTCCCTCATCCTCTGCACCTTGCTGTACTCCCCCGCCATCAGGCACCATAGGAGGAGTAACCGGATCCATGTCCTCTAGCTCACCTGAACTAGGTTGGGTATTCTTTGACTTATAAATGTCTTTTATACATTGATCTTCAAAGAAAACCACATCTCTACTCCTAACAAGCTTCTTCTCGGTCGGATCCCACAATTTATAACTGAACTTTTCATCACCGTACCCCAAGAACACACACTTCCTGATCTCCATATCGAGCTTGGACCTCTCGTCCTTTGGTACGTGAATTGATGCCCTCCATCCAAACATCCTGAGATGACTGTACGATGGATCTTATCCAGTCCACACCTTCTCAAGTACTTCACCATTCAACAGGGCTGATGGAGACCTGTTTATCAAATACACCGTCGTATGCATTGCTTCTCCCTAAAACATCTTGGGCAACTTTGCATGGGATAATATCTGATTCTCTCTACAATGATGCGATTCATTCGCTCAGCCAGACCATTATGCTGGGGGGGTTCTTGGGAACCGTCTGTTCATGTTGTATACCCAGTGACTTACAATACTCGTGGAAGTCACCACTGTATTCACCACCATTGTCAGTGCGGATTCACTTCAATGATCTACCTGTTTCTCTCTCGACCATACTATGAAATGTTTTAAACACACAAAAGACCTCGTCCTTGGATTTCAAAGCATAAACCCAAACCCTCGTAGATTTATCATCTATAAAAGTCACAAAATACAATGCCCCACCCAAGGTTTTTGTCCTCATAGGATCACAACCAACAGAATAAACTAAATCTAATGCATACATTTTATTAACATGGGAAGCAGATTTAACAAATGAAACTCTATGATGTTTCCCTAATAAACAGTTAATACAGGTTTTGAGAGGTATACCTGTTATATCTGGAAGGAGTTGCTTCTTCACTAGTAGTTGAAGCCATTTTCACTCATGTGGCTTAGACGCCTGTGCCACATGTCAGTAGCTGAATCTTCCACTGTGTTTAACTCACCCTTGCATACACTGATACTTGCCTTGTAAAGGGTGCGACACTTCTTTTCTCTAGATGCGATTAACGAACCCTTGATGAGCTTCTGGCGCCCACCAACAAATCGATTTTCATAGCCATCATCATCCAACCTTCCTGTCGACATCAGGTTGAGGCGAAAGTCTGGAATGTGCCTTACATCCCTGAGAACCAATGTGTATCCCACATCAGTCTTCACACAAATATCACTGATCCCTACGATCTTCGATACGCCATAATTTCCCATCTTCACTGTTCCAAAGTCACCTGACTTGTAGCTTGTGAAGAAATCCCTACGTGGAGTCGCATGAAATGAGGCTCCCGAGTCTATTACCCAGTCGGTGTCCTGACTTGTGGCCATGGGATAAACATCATAATCTTCTAAAAGAATAACCACAACGTCGCCATCTGAAGTGACTGCAGTAGAATCTGATTCATCTTCTTTCTCCTTTCCTTTTCCTTTCTTATCACTTTTCTTCTTATGACATTCATGCTTGTAGTGGCCCTTCTTACCACAATTTCAGCATTCAACATCTTTCCTGACACTCGACTTCCCTCTTGATTTATCCCGGACCTTCTCACCCTTTCTGTTATTTCCTCTCCCCCGATCCTGTGTCACAAGGGCCTCTTGTTGAGTAGACCCCCGATACTTCCTCCTTGTCTCCTCATTGAAGAGACAACTCGTTGCCTGTTCCATGGACATGTTTTTGTATGGCGCAGAGTTACTCAGAGACACCACCAATGTCTTCCAACTGTCAAGCAATGAGCTAAGCAGTAGTAAAGCCTGTAATTCATCGTCCAAGACCATCTTCATAGCGGAGAGCTGGTTCAATATGTTGCTGACCTCATTCATGTGCTTAGCCACAGAACCTCCATCTTTGAACTTGAGATTTGTAAGTCGTCTTATCAGAAAAATCTTATTGCCGGTTGTCTTCCTCTCATACAACCCCTACAATTTCAGCCATAGGCTATCTACTGAGGTTTCCGTAGACACATGGTGGAATACGGAATCGTCCAACCATTGTCTAATAAACTCCACCGCCTTCCGGTCCAACTTCTTCCAATCATCATCTGACATATCATTTATCTTCGCTGATACGCTTAAAATTGGAGCATACAAGTCCTTGCAATAGAGCAAGTTCTCCATCGTAGCCTTCCATATGGTCCAGTTAGAACCATTGAGACTAATCATCCTTGATGAGCCACCTTTCATAATTCAGAACCGATGCCATTCCGTTCAACCAACCTGAACTCTCTAATACCACTTTGTTGGGAGAGTTGCACAAAAACCTTAGGATCTTGCCTCCCAAAACACCAGAATTATGGGATATGATAATGCAATAATCAAAAGTAAAGCATCAACCACATGACACAAGGAGTTTTTACGTAGAAAACCCTCGAAGAGGTAAAAACCACAGGACCTAGTCCAGAGCAACAATTCACTATGAAGTAGAACGTTACAACCGATCACAAGCACACACCGCTTGGATTAAACCCTCCTTCACTCACGTAGGAGTAGATAGACAATAAGAGAACAATGAAAACGGAGAGATCTCACCGATCACGAGGACGTAAAAGCGCTGAGATGACGATTGCACCGAAGATTACCTCTTCAAGCAATTTCTCCCTTCTACAAGCTTCATCTCTCTCTTTTCTCTTTCTATCTTCCTCTTTCTCTCTCTCTCTCTCTCTCTCTCTCTCTCTCTCACCTTGGACGTGAAAACACCTTAATGGAATGCCCTAATCCCGATTTGGAACCTCTTAAGTAGAGAATCAGAGGAATTAGAACCTAAATAGGAAACTGCGTATAAGCAGTTCGCGTAGGGTCGGGCGCCCGGTCAGTGGACCGTCGGGCGCCCGCCCAACCCAAAAATTGTTTGGCGAGCTTTGTGAGAGAATTCTCGAATTTTGGGCGCCCTGGACCAGCATGGTCGGGCGCCCGGTCAATAGACCATCGGGCACCCGACTGTTGTCAAAACAATCCAGCAACATCTACCTCATCTAGGGGAATTTCGGTCGCCCGACCAAACTGGTCCGAGTACCTAACCACACCCAGGCTTCACTTCTCTCTCCTCTGTACTGAGGAAAAACCCCATCACATCTTACCCCTAGCTCCATTAACAATTCCAATCCAATTATCATAGCCTCATATTCAACTTGATTATTGGGACGTTGGAACTCCAACTGGAATACAAGTTCTTGTCGATTCCCATTAGGTACAATTAATACCCATGATCATTTGTCTGTCCTAGGCCCATCAAAGACCAAGGTCCTTGGTTCTAAAAGGATTGGATATAAATTGAGAACTTCGGGAGACAATTGTTCATCCAGATCTAATGAATGATCGGCTAAGAACTCAGCAATTGCCCGACCCTTTATTGCCTTCTGTGGCACGTACCTAAGATCAAATTCAGACAAAGGTAATACCCATTTTCCAATACGACTACTTAAAATTGGCCGATTTAACATATACTTTACTAGATCAGTTATGAAAATTACATGAGTTACTTTGGCTACATGAGTTTCTCGGTATCTAAAAGCGTCCGACTAAGATAGTAGACTGCATGCTCCTTCTGATCCTCATCATCCTGAGCCATCAAAGCTCCACTTGACTCTGTAGAAGCTGTCACATACAGTTTAAGTGGTTGACCTTTCACAGGAGGCATCAACATTGGTGGCTTTGTTAGATAATCTTTGATCTTTTCGAAAGCCAATTGATGTTCGGACTCCCATCTGAAGTCTTCTCCCTGCTTCAGCTTTAAAAGAGGTGAAAATATATTAGTCTTCCCTGTGCAATTTGATATAAACATATGCACAAAATTTATCTGACCAAGAAAATGTTGTAGCTCTGCTTTATCTTTTGGAGGATGAGCTGCTATGATTGCTTGCACTTTATTCCGATCGACCTCAATTCCTCTCTGATATACCAGGAATCCTAAGAAATTTTCGGTCGACACCCCAAATGTGTATTTAAGGAGATTCATTTTTAATTTGTGGTGTCTCATTTGCTCAAATGACTTACGTAGATAAGTGAAATGATTACCCAAATTGGTTGATTTAATTACCACATCATCGATATAAACTTTCATGAACCGATCGATCATGTCATGGAAAACCTCATTCATTCTCATTTGATAAGTAGCTCCCGCGTTTTTAAGACTGAATGGCATGACTACCCAGCAGTAGGTACCTAAGTGCCCTGGGCATCTAAAGGTTGTTTTTTATACATTATCAGTCGCTATATAAATTTGATTATAACCCGAATGGTCAACTAGAAATGACACGAATTTATACTCAGCAGCTTGGTCGATCAATTGATCGGCCATAAGCATTGGGTATTCATCTTTAGGTGTGGCCAGATTCAGATTCCTAAAATCAATACATACCCTAAGCTTACCATTCTTTTTTATGATCAGCACTATATTAGAAATCCATTCTGCATATTTGATGGGCCGGATGAATCCTGCTCTCAACAGTCACTCAATCTATTCTTTGATCTTTTTACTTTAGTTTTCATATGCCTAGGTGGTTGCTTGTGCGGTCAATAACCCTTTTTGATCGGCAACCAATGCATCACTAAATTGCGGTATAATCCTGACATTTCATGATAATCCTATGCAAAACAATCATCAAACTCCTTAAGCAAGCACATGAGTTCGACTTGTACTTGAGGTTCCAACAATCTATTGATGAAAGTAGGTCTAGGATTTAAATATGTTCCCGGATTTACTTCAATCAAGGGATCTTGCACTTGAATTTGGGAATCTTCCAATTTCTTGGGAAATTTGTCCAAGTCTTCAAGACTTACCCCATACTCTGCTATTACATCGGTTGTTGTTGCTAAGTCAACCAAATTGACAAAGCAACCATCTTCATGCACATTCAAACTTTCTTCTAACTACTTTATTTTGGCCATGAGATCGGCCATCCCAAAATTGATCAATTTGGGACTAGTCATGGAATTTCCTCAATAACACATTGAGACGCTGGTCGATAAGGAACAATATCCTTTGGTTGTGTATTAAATGAACATAATATGGTAGTTAGATCCTAAATAACATTATCAGGATTTTTTTCTGATGACCAACCGGTCGGTCGCCTATATTTATTCCTCCTAGTAAAATGAATCGAACCTATCTCATCACCATAGAAATAAGTGTCACTCATATTGAATGTGTCCAAAAAAGGTTTGTTATCGGCCATCACCAAATCTACTTTATCTTGGTTCCAGAAAATCACAAACTGATGTAATGAAGATGAAATACATGGAAATGACTGTATCCAATCGCGACCTAATAATGTGCTATAGTTGGATGACGAATCGACCACAAAAAAAGGTGCCAGCACATTCTTTGTGCCCACCATCAATTCCATGGGTAGAATCCCATATGTACCTGTTACCCCTCCGGCAAAATTAGCGACCATTACCTCTGAAGCAATCAGATCATCTCTTGATTTGCCCAGCTTGGGTAGCATCCTAGTCGGTAGAAGATTCACTACAGCCCCATTATCGAGAAACACTCTGGAAACCGAACTTCCCTTTAGGCATGCCAATATGTATAACGGTTTGAGGTGCTGTGTCATTGCATAGGTCAGCTTTTCTATAATTACCTTTTCATATGTGTTTCTCGATTCAACTGTTATGGTACCGACATTTACTTCTCCCTTTTGATGCTAGATTTCTTGTTAATTGTCTTCCTATATGACTATTGGGGGCCTATTTCCTCCACATCTCCCTCCATTTTGTTTGATTGTGATGCATCTGCCTAAAAGCTATCTGGGAGTATAAGCACCATATTACAATTAAAGACTATTGGAGGAAATGACTCAAATGTGATCTCAATAGTTGAACCTTGCCCCGCAAGTGTATTAACACTTGGGTTTAGACGTGTGCCTGAACCAGAATCCTCTAAAATCGAGCCTACTTGGATTGTTTCATAATTATGTGAGGATAATTCCAATGCCCTGGATGTATCCAAGAGCTCTTCGACCAGTAAATCATCTCCAGAAAAATATTCATCACTGAGATAATTGGTCGAATCCTCTTAACACCAGTGGCCCTTACGCTGTCTAATTTCATGGGTTTGCTATTGTCGATTTTCATGGGGTCATTCTGAGTCGGGCTTACCTGTTTCATCACTACATCGACCGTATTGATAGTTGCCTGCTCTCCCTCCAACCGCGGGATCCTTAATGTTGAATATTGATCAACCTCACTTTGAAGCGTTTGCCTGCCACGACCATGATTTCTATGTTTCACCGCCTATTTCCAGTACCATCGTCATTTCTGAGTTCAGGTTAGATCTTCAGACATGGTGGAAAATTTAGGATGTCTAGCTTTCTGCCACAACCCCTCTTGAGTTGGCCATGGTCTCACCATCCTTCGTTGTAGTGTTCTGATCGACCATTCTTTATGTAACTGCGATTCCTCTCTCTTTCCATGAGAGCGTGACCTTCTCATTTTTTACGAGCCATGTTCGAAATAGACTCCAACATGCGGTGATTTCAACTTGATCGTTCGAGCATAATAATGACACACCAACTTTCCTGGTCAGGTAATTCTTTCGGTTGAAGGACGTCACTCACTTTGTTAAGGAATCCACTCAGATTTGTAACATTCCCTCCTAGACTGCAATAGCGATACAATACGGCTGAAAGATTCAAGCTTAACCTTTTGTCGAGGCCGATTCGATCTCCTGTAAATTAGGCGTCACCATATTGACTTCTACATTTAACGAAAACGGATCAACGTCGATCTGCATCGCTTCTGTCTCCTTTTCGAGAAACTTCAGCAAACCCTTGTCAATGTTTTTCTGAATGACATTCCTGAGAATGATGCATTTGTTAGTTGGATGATTGTGTGTACCGGCCATTTACAATATCCATTTTTCTTTACTTCCTCATCTAATAGAATTTCATAATTTATCGGTACTTTGATAAACTTTCCTGCTAACATCATATCAAAAATTTCGTCGACCTAAGAAATATCAAAGGTGTAAGTTAGGGCTCTCAATGGAGCAGGTCAGATCTGAGATCCGATTCGTTAAGAATCCGTATAATGTGGATTTGGATCTTAAAATAGGTCCGATTACTTAAATGGACCGGATTTGGATCTTAAAATAGGTCCGATTACTTAAATGGACCGGATATGGATTCACAGGAACATATCTGAGTTTGATCCGAATCCGATTAAGATCCGACTCATTGTCACCTTACTGTAAATGTTATATTCATGTTGGCCATCCGTTTTACAAATTATTTTAGGTCATGTCTCAAAATTGAGACATGCCACTCTTAGGTTGACCATACCATAGTAATTAGTGGGATTTGCATCATTTTTCTACTAAATTAAATATACTATATTATATATTTTTTTAGATTTGTAATGGGGTGGATTCGGAACTAGACCCGACCCGAATCCGATGGTTGTATGGATTTTGAATTGGAAATGGATCTAACAATTTATAAATGGATCGGATATGGATATCACCTTTTGGATTCGAGTTGGATTTGAATCCAATCCAAATCCGTCTACAGATATACGGACTTGGAGCTGGATCCAACTGGATCTGATCTAAATCGGACCCATTGAGAGCCCTAGTGTAAGTCCTTTGAGCTTTCTATGCAACTGACATAGTTGATTTTGTTTTAACCAAGGCTGAACATACAAATTGTTTCTTAACCACTACTTCAGCTACAACAACTTCATTGTTGTAATCAGAATAGTATGTTCCTGTTGGAGCATTTTATTGAATCGATCCTTACTAAAGTAGGTCTTTATAATGAGAAACTTTTTTTGTTAAATCATACAAATTAGAAAATTTGGTTCCAATGATTTTTTTTTTTCGAGTTTGAACTCTAAACGATTATGTGCAATTTGCACAAACTTAGATTCAGGAATGACCGCTTTACATTGACTTTTAGATCTTTTGAACCGAGCAATGTAAGCCTCACATGTCTCTCCTAGTAACTGCCAGGAATTATGCTAGATCGGCCATAGGTATCTCCCTGTCTTTATAGAAAAATTGAGCATGGAACCTCTTCATCTCTTGCCAATTTTGTACGGAGTTTGGCAATAAGTTGGAATACCGAGTAAACACTATTATGGTCAACGAATGACCAAACAATTGCAATTTATGGTATTTGCCAATTCTCCACGCTGCATAGTAAATAGACCAATATGTTCAATGGTCGATTGACCAGGATTACCAGTGAATAATGCAAATTCAAGCCTATAATTTCTAGGCAGGGGGTATTGCCTATCAATCCACGGATATGGCTTATGATAAATGGGAATTGTAGTATGATCAAGAACTTGGCTAGCCACTTCCTGTATTATTTGCATTATCTGTTCCCAGTCAAAGTGATGAGGCTCGTTAGTCGGTGGAGATCTCGGACCTTCATTTTGCGGTCCTCCTTGGTAAGGTGCATTCCTTTGTGGAAACATACTCCCTAACATGGGATTATTCCGAAATTCTAAAACCGGCACAAAATTCCTTGCATCCCTTCTTGGCCGTCTCAGTTCGGCTATCGGTGATGCATTCCAAGTATCTGGAATCGAATAGGATGCACATTCTGTTGTGGTTGCAAATTGCAGAGGTGGTGCTTGTGGGATAAGATTTCCTACCGAACTTGTTTCAACATTTGGTCGAGGTGGCACCTGCATGGTTCGTGCGACCACCATGCTCACCAGCCTATTCACACTCTCTATTTGAGCAGCCATCCACCTATTGAAACTTTCTCTTTCAAGGCGGGATTGCTCAACCACCATGCGAGAGAATTAAGCCTGTGAACGCCCTTGGTCTACGATATGTTGTAGACCCAATTGAATATCACGAATTCCCGAAGAGATTACTTCAAAAGGGTTAGTATGTGAAAACGATGCCCCATCTAGATTAGGCATTGGATCGTTCAAGTCCTTTAGTTCTTCATGTACTTCCTCAATGGGAGACATTGGGATAGGTGTGGCAGGTTCATTAACATTAGCTATTCGGCCACCTCTTCAGCTCATTTTCTTTCTTCTAGTCAACTTATAAAAATGACTTATCCATTAAGACTAAGGTCCCATCGGGTGTGCCAAAAATTGTTGCTCGTTATTTTCGGCCACAAGTTTTGGGCATGCCGGAATCGATTCTACAACTCGATTCTAACCGAACAACTTTGAACCCAAGCACCAAGATAAGCAGATATATCGTAATCGACCGTATATGACCGAGATCTATAAAGATCGGTCGTTGATAAGTGTCTAATATTGTATAATTAACCCTAGATATTTAGAGTATTATCATTGTTTTTCCCGGTTAATTATCCCTCATTAGATGTGTTTATTTAGAGTATTATCATTGTTTTTCCCGGTTAATTATCCCTCATGAGATGTGTTTATTTAGAGTATTATCATTGTTTTTCCCTGTTAATTATCGCTCATTAGATGTGTTTATTTAGAGTATTATCATTGTTTTTTCCGGTTAATTATCCCTCATTAGATGTGTTTATTTAGAGTATTATCATTGTTTTTCTCGGTTAATTATCTCTCATTAGATGTGTTTTTACCATTCGCATGATTAATGGAGGCTGAAGGAAATCTGAGCCAATCAAGGCATTTAAATGTCCAAAAGCAATCAAGATCAAGTGCGTTGGTAGCCCATAAGGAAATCAGGACAGGAAGATCGAAGGCCAGACCATTTTGCATGGTATAGATGGAATGAACATGGTAAAAAAGGGCCTCATCATAACAACACAATTTGGAGATCAAGGCTGAATACATTGGATGTTCAGAATCAAGCATTCACTAATGATGGGGGATCATGTGCGTTACATACATATGTGAGCACTACACATGCGGGACCACATCGGCGTGCCTCTCATCTCCACACACGGATAAACAGCCATGGAGGAGTCTTTCCTTCACGTGTAGCTCATTCCACGTGTGATCAACGAGCAGCGCATGCGATCCAGCTCCAAAGACCAGCAAGGTAGATGAGCTCCCATGTCACATGAACATCCACCGTCCATCATCAGCCATGCAAGATTGTCCATCCATCCAAGCTGGTCCAGATCACGTGTACAGCATCACACGTCCAGCAACTAGGAGCTGATGGATGTCCATGCAACCTAAAAATCAATGGTCAGGATCCGATATACGTGCATCTTCCAAAGATCATCAACTAGCTGAACTTTGGTCAAGTCGCACATGTAACCGTCCATCACATGTTGCAGCTCATCAGCAGCTACCAAAGCATGCCTCACACGCCCACAGCTAAGGAGGACTCCAGCCGTCCATTTCTCCATCTGATCATCATCCATCAACCATCCATGCCACACTGTGCCAACCATGGTGGAGTGACCATTAAGTGGACCGCCCAATCATCAAGCCGTCCAGCTACAACAGATCGTGGTGGACCACATCTCCACCGTCCAGCTCAATGGACACCAACAATCAGCCATCCATCCAGCAGCAGCTCAACATGCAGCCGTGCTGCAACTCCACCCGTCCAGCTGCTGATCATCCAGCTGCTGGACGTCCATCATCAAGCAGCTGCAACATCAGCCGTCCATTTCTACAACTGGTGGACGATCATCCAGTAGAGTGGCTCCAGCCCACACGTGCATCAGCACCCAGCAGAGGCAGCGTCCATCCAAGCAGTGGACTACATGCCAGCACGTCCATCATCAAGCATCTAGCACCGTCCATCCATCAATTGCTGATCACAGCAACAGTCCCACACGTGCAGCATGTGCAACCGTCCAGCAAGTGGACCCACTTTGCACAGCAATCCAAGCCTTCAAGCAGCTGATTCAGACTGGCCGTCCATCACCTGGCCCACCTTGCACGTCAGCAACATCTCCACAACCGTCCATCCATCAAACGTACTGATGGATCAGCATGCACTCCAGCGTCTTCTGCAACTGTAGCATCTCCAGCACGTGTGCAGTGTGTGGAGCTTTGCAACTGTAGCATCTCCAGCAGGTGTGCAGTGTGTGGAGCTTTGCAACTGTAGCATCTCCAGCACGTGTGTAGTGTGTGGAGCTTTCATTAACGACCAGCAAGGTGAAACCGTCCATCTGTCCAGTTCAGTGGACCCCATCATCACCGTCCAGCAATGGACATCTCCATCCTCAGCCGTCCAAAACAAAGGACGTCCACTAGCAAAATGGACGGACATCAGCAACACTTGGAGAGCTCCAGTGACCAGCACCATCCACGTCCGTCCGTCCAAGCTGCAGCCAGCTATGCACTCTTCTTCATCAACGTAGAGTGAACTCCGGACCTCCCATCATCAACCGTCCCTGGACAACGGCTCCTTCAATCCACCGTTCAAGCTTCAAACCATCCAGGATTGGATGTTCATCAGTGTCCCCACAGCCTGCACGTGCAGCATAAGTCCAACCGTCCATCTCCAGCGTCCAACAGCAGCCCACCATCCACACGTGCAGCCTGATCTCCAGCCGCCCATCAGTTCAGCAAATGGACCCCACCTGCAACAGGGCTAGACGTCCCACTCATTCTCCAGCACCTGTAGAAGCCAAGCATCATCGGCTAGCGACCCCATCTCACCGTCCAGTAGCTGGAGATCTCCAACACCGTACACATCCAGCCATCCAACGGTTCTTCAGCTCCACATGCGTGCATCACCATGGCCAGCTGATGGACGTCCAAGCTTCACACGTGCAGCAACTCCAGCAAGTGGCCACCGTCCATATCATGAAGTCCAGCACCAGCCGTCCATCCATTTCAATTGCCAGCAAGAAGAACAGCTCCTCTTCCACTCCACGTCCAGATGTTGTGGATCACATCACCCATCCGTCCAAGCTCCAATTGGACCCCACCATCTCATCCAATCTCCACCATCCATCAAACATGCTGATGGATCAGCGTGTAGTCCAGTTCCTGCGTGCAACAGTGTAGCTGATGGAAGTAGACCCCACTCCAGCAACCAGCACATGTGGACTCATCAAGCACCGTCCGTCAGCTGAAGATCAGCACCTGCATCACGTCAGCAATGAAGGGTTCGATAAGTTCCACCATCCATCATGTGATCAATGGTCAGCATGCATATCAAGATCCAACAGCCGTCCATTGCATCAACTAGCCAAGCATCACCTCCATCCACGGCCATTCATCACAGCAGTTGGACCTCATCCTCACCATCCATATCCAGGCCACGGTCTTCAACCCTTCATCATCCAACAGTGGTGAACATCATCATGCCCACATGTACAACAGCTGGAGATCTCCACCAACCATCCACCTCGGCCAGCCTCTATCATCAACAATCAACTTCACTCGAGCCAATGGAGGACTCTGCCATCGTCCATCTTAACCAGTTGATAAAAACTCATCTCATCTTCAGTAGTCCAAGAAACCGAACTCCGGCACCCATATAGTTATGGACCCCATCTTCAATAGACGGTTCGGATTGTCCAAATTCTCCATATGGATCCAATCAACTCCAACTCATGTGGACCCAGTTAACTCACCTAGTTACCTTCTATCCTTTGGCCAAGCAAATGCTATCTCTATCATCTTCCATCCATGAGCTCCAAACTAAAAAGGAAAGTTTGCTTTGGACATTCCAAGCCTAACTCCTAACCCAAACCTAAAAAGCAAATCTATTGGCTTGGAAGTGCCACTTCATCATCCAAGCCTAATTCCAAACCCAAACCTAAAGGAGATTTGCTTGGAGTGACACCTAAGCTTCGAGCTTCTCATGAGGCTATAAAAGGAGCTCCTCTCCCTCTTAATCAAATCATCCCATCCCATCCAAGAGTTCTCTCTTCTTTAGTTTTTTTTTCCTTTCCTTTGTAGAAGTAGAGTAGTGTAGTTTTTCTTTTGTAGAAGTTTTAGTCTTCCATTATAGCATGGTTGGCTAAACCTCTAGCTAAGGCTAGGGGTGAAGTCTTTGAAGAAATTTGCAAGCTTTGGTTCTTTTGGTTCAACATTGTGTGGTGTAAAGTTGGAGTTCTCTTTGGTTGATTGGTTCGGTTATCCACCTCGGCAGACGCTATTGTTATGTAAGCCCATTGATCCATCGTCAACTCCGGGCACGTTGGATGCTTGGGATCCCTTGCACACCAATTAGCTAGTTCATGATCGATAAAGTCCCTTGATCCATCGTCGACTCCGGGCACGTTGGATACTTTGGATTCTTTACGGTCATCGAACTAGTGCAGGTAAAATCATCGATCTGTAAAATCCTTAATCCATTGTAGACTCCGGGCACATTGGATGCTTTGGATTCCCTACGATCGATAGACAAGATCTTAACGGATGGATTGGTTAATCAAAACCTCCTATCTTATAAGTATGCATTTGATCGTATGATTTGTGATCTTATCAATTGACTTTTTAGCAAGGTAGTTGATCTGTATAATTCCTTAATCCATTGTTGACTCCGGGCACAGTGGATGCTTGGAATTCCCTATGATCAACTAACAAGTGCTTCATGGTCAAATCAATCGGTTCAGATCACCATCTTTTATGAAATATGCAAGAAGTTTAACCGTTTTATTTTCGATTGGAACGAATCTTTATTCGATTCCACTTGAGTTATAGTTGGACCAATGAATCAAACCTTGTGGATAAATCAAAGGTGGATCCCTAATGCCTTAGCCCCTTTTCTATTTTTGTCTTTCATCATACATAACTTGCTCCACTCTTGTGGATTAAACCAGATTTCATCTCTCACACCTAAACTAATTCCTCTAAGTGTTCTTAACCTCAATCCATTTGGTTCGACCTCGGTCTCACCGAATATTTTACTACTTCGCTACCTGCATTTAGGTGTGCAATATTTGGATTGTAGCAATCGCCTATTCAGCCACTCAATTATCTGTTTCAATGTTAATCAAGCGATATTTGAAGAGTAGGGTTCATCCTCCAATAATGGGTTACACTTTTGACTTTCGTATGAAAGGACTTTACCGATACAAAACAAACGAAACAAATTAAGGAAAAGATACTCACAGTCGGCTATGCGAAGTGTGTTGCAGATCTCCTTTCAGAACAGAATACTTCTTTAACTTAAGTCTAGCATATGAGCGTAGACTTTGAGTATAGTTAAAATTACCAAACTAATAGGTTATCTCTATTGATTTACTACTATGGAATGTAAATTCACAACTTACACTATGAAATGTAAATAATGGAATTATGCTAAAGTAAATAAAGACATTGATTACATTAAGAAATGTAGATAGCAGGATGCTAGGGAGCATGATGATTGAAAAGATAAATTTTGATATTTGATTTGATTTGTTCTGTTTAGTGCTGGACCTATTGCACTGCTGTAGTGCTTCATTATTTATAGCATCGGCTCCACCATCTAGATACTTCTTGAAGTATATGATTACCATAGCCACTCCCCATGATTAACCCTTCTAGGCTCTTCTTCCTTATAACGCACAAATTCCCCTGCTGTCTGCCATCTTGATTCATTCGTCTTTGTAATTGCCAAAAATCACTCACGTCGCGTCTGGAGATCACCAACTGTGCTCTGGCGGATAAAATCTCTTTGGAACCATTACCCTACATCTTCCAAACAACACCATGTGTCCTCTATACATTGGCCAAGGCCTACTAAAATAAGGTAGAACACATACCACATAAACAACAATCTTGATTCAATCCCCACCATTAAAAACTTCATTATCCCACCGGAATGTTTATTTTCCATCGAACCTGTTGATAAGGTTAAAAAAAAAAAAAAAAAAAAAAAACAGACGTCTAGATGAAGAGACCACACAAATATCATCATGATCCGAAGATTTTGTAGCCCACAAAAGGTTTTTAATGGTCAATCACCACTGTTTCCCTTACTATGTCCATCTGAGATTTGGAACTGCTTCATTTTTTGCATCATGCCTTAAAATGAGCTTTCAATATGGATGGACGGCATGGATGTAGTCACATACATCACAATGGGCCCCACAGTCAGGGGTCCCACCCACCTCGGTGGATCCGGGGTCTCACCCAAACAGCTCCAGACAAAAACGTGGGCTTAAATAACCCCCCCAAAAAAAAAAGATTCTGTGGGGCCCACCGTGATGTGTGTGGGACATCCACTCTGTTCATCATCTTCGCCATCTCATGTCAGGACGTGAGGCCAAAATGTAAAGCCAATCCACAGGTGGGCCATACCACAGGGAAAAGTGGGGAGCGGGGCGCCTACAGTTGAAACCTTCATGGAGCCCACGGGATTCTTGGGTCTGGCCGTTGTTTGGTTTTTCCATTCATCCTGGCGGGACTCAAACTTCTGAGCGGGTTGGATGGTTATATAAACATCACGGTGGGCCTGCGAAGGTTTTAACGGTGGGCGTCCCACGCCCACCTTTCAATGTGGTTGGCCCGCTTGACTTTTTGGGTGGGCCTGATTTTAAGGCTGACGTACCAAGATGAGGTCGTGCAAATGATGGACGGAGCAGATGTGGGACATTCATCACAGTTCGCCCAATGGAGTTGCACGGATGCTAGTTTCCTGGTACAAGAAGGAGAAGGGATTAGGTGAGACCCCTGATCCGCAAAGGTGGGTGGGACCCCTGACTGTGGGGCTCACAGTGATGTATGTGTCTTAAATCCACACCGTCCAATCATTTTTAAAGATCATTTTAGTATATTATCCCAAAAATGAAGTTAACTTATATCTCAGGTGGACCACACCATAGAACCAGTCGTGATCATATCTCTACCATTAAAAACTTCATGGATTCCACTGGAATGCTTATTTTCCATCCAACCTGTTGATAAGGTCACAAACACCTAGATGAAGAGACCACATAAATATCATCTTGATCCAAACCTTTTGTGGCTCACATGAAGTTTTTAATGGTGAATCACCTCTGTTTCCTGTACTATGGCCCATCTGGAATTTGGAACTGCTTCATTTTTTGGATCATAACCTAAAATGAACTTTAAATACGGATGGACGTAGTGGATGTAGTCAAATACATCAGAGTACCCCCACAGTCAGGGGTCCCACCCACTTCGGTGGATCCGGGTCTCACCTAATCCGCTCCCAATAATGTATGTATGGGTTTCTTCCACGCCAGAAAAAAGAAAAAGAAATATATATATATAGACAGATCCAAGGCTCACGTGTATCGCGCCACATGACCGTTGAAACCTTCTTAGGGTCCACCATGATGTTTATTCATGAGGTCAAATGGAGCCACATATATCAGCTTGATCAAAACTTCTGCGGCTCCTAGGAAGTTTTCAATGGTAGGCGTTCAATCCCCACTGTGGTCCACTTGAGCCTGAGATCTAACTCATTTTTCGTTTCATATCCTAAAATGATCTAAAAAAATGGATGGACGAAGTGGATAAAACCTATACGTCATCATGGGTCCCATAGAGCCCCTGCCTTGGGACGCTGATTGCGTCCTGCCCCCGCCAGGACGCATTACCGTCCGGCAGACCTTTGGAGGGGTCTACCGTGATGTATCCGTTTATCCCCTCCGTCCATCTATTTTATAAGATCCTTTTAAGGTATGATTCTAAAAAGTAGAAAGATCCAACGCTCAAGTGGGCCACACCGTTCTACTATAGTGATGACATCACTAGGGTCCATCACTATTTGGCGTGGCCCACTTGATTGTTGGGTCTG
This sequence comes from Liriodendron chinense, assembly GCA_003013855.2. Classification (NCBI taxonomy): domain Eukaryota; kingdom Viridiplantae; phylum Streptophyta; class Magnoliopsida; order Magnoliales; family Magnoliaceae; genus Liriodendron; species Liriodendron chinense. The sequence goes on from ML058555.1 coordinate 588,682, forward strand.
ACTTGTTTTTGGGTCTACATCCTAGAATGATCGTATAAAATGGATGGACGGAGTGGATAAACGGATACATCACGGTGGGCCCCTCCACACGGGGCAGGACGCAATCTGCGTCCCTGCCTTGGTCCCGTCCGTCCAGGCAGGGGCAGGATGCAATCAACTTTGTGTGGCCCACCATGATGTATGTGTCTTATCCATGCTGTCCTTTCATTTTATCAACTCATTTTAGGTCATGAGCCCAAAATTGAAGCATATCCAAAGCTCAAGTGGACCACACCACAGGAAACAATGCGACTTGAACGCATACAGTTGATTGGAATCCACAAAAGTTTTTGAAAAAGCTGAAATTTGTGTTTTCCTTTCATCTATTTCCTGGATGTCATGAACAGGTCCGATGAAAAAATAAACATCCCTGTGGGCCTTAGGAAGGCTTCAACGTTGGAGGTCATTATCCCCACTGCTTCCTGGTGTGGCCCACTTAAGCTTGGGATATCCTTTAATTTTTGGCTTCTTTCCTAAAATGAGCTAAAAAAAGCGGGTGCACGGCGTGGATAAGACACATACATAACGGGTGGGCCCCACAGAGTTTACTCAGTACGCAATCAGGTTCAAACCCTGAAACCCAAAGCTCTGTGGAGCCCAGGTGGGCCCAGGAGAGTTCCAATGGCGGTATCCCCAACCCGGCTGTTTCCTGTGGTGTGGCCCACTTGAGTTCTGAATCTACCTCATGCTTAGGCTCGCATCCAAACATGAGCTGGCTAAACTAATGGACGGAGTGGATGTCACATGGGCATCGCGGTGGGCCCACAGAGCATAGGTACACATGGATAGTCCAATCGATGTGGACCGTCTATTAGGTCCAGCCCATGGTCCACTTGCCACCAGCGAAAACAAACGATTGGACGATTCTAACCATTCGATCAAAATAGATTATAAAATGGACTGGTCAAGATCCTTTATGAAAAAATAGGCACCCATCCAGCGAATTACTTTGATTGGACGAGTTTAACCATCCCATCGATATATGGATAACAGTAAAAGTCCAATCAGATTGATTTTTTGCATGGAGGCCCATGAAGTGTGGACTGGACATAATGGACGGTCCAGATTGACTGAATATTACCGTTACCATTTCCATTTCTTCTGTGTTTCTACGTCTGAAATCCACCATTCATTAGGTATGGGGCACTGCGAACATGCCTCAACCAAACAACCTGACCAGTTCACTCATCAGGTGGGCCACACCTGTGAATTGACCGAGCATTTCTCTTTAGTATGGTGCACACATCTCTCCAAACACCCGAAGACTGTGACTCAGTGAGCCGTAAGCTATGTCCTCAGTAAGCAATTTCAAAGTGGCCGTTTCCTCTTGTTGCATAAGAACCGACCTCTGCAACTGTTGCGTGTGGGGCCCACCGGGGCGTGCACATGACATTCAACTATCCCTTGGGGGGTCACCACACCGTGAAACTATGATGCCCCAAAAATCAGAAAGATCCATCATGTAGGCCGCAATGGCGACCCTAGAATGCCCAAATTCACATGCTGCCTATGTGATGGTTAATCGTCCTGACTTTTGTAGTGTCCCATCTTCATGGTGGCACAACCCTGCCAGATGGGTTGGATGACATATACAATGGTGGGCCCCACACACTACAATTGTAGTAGAGGAACTTCCCTCCATTCCAAAACTCATTTCAAAATACATGTTAAAGTCCCTTGATATAGATCGATGCACCATCATTTAACAGCTCGAGCTTTTAGAGCAACTGGTTGTTTGACATGGTATTAGAGCTGAAGATTGGGAGCTTGGAAATCAAGCTCGACCTGTTTATGGTGTGAGTGTCCTGCCACCCTCGCCCAATATGTTCCCATGTAATCAAAAGCGTCCCTCCACCCTTGCCCAGTATGTTCCCATGCAATCCAGTCTGGCCTATTTACGGTGTGAGTGTCCCTCCACCCTTGCCTAACATGTTCTCGTGCAATCAAGCCCGGACTATTTATAGTGTGAGTATCCCTCCACCCTTGGCTAATATGGTCCCATGCAATTAAGCCCAGCTTGTTTATGGCGTTAGTGTCCCTCCACTCTTGCCCAGTATGTTCCCATGTGGGAGAGTGTTTAAGTCCTTTGCTATGCATTGATACACCATGCCCTAATGGCTCAAGCTATTAGAGCAACTGGTTGTTTAACCATACATCTTGGGACACACATCTTGTCCAAGTCAACTTGGACTCAGTAGAGTCCGATCCGACTCACATGAGTCAGTCTAAAGAGTCAGGGAGACTTAACCAGACTCAGCCCAGTCACCACCAGACTCAGCTGAGCCAGGGCTCACGACCAAACAAGTCCGACTCACATAATCTTAAATCCATGATTTAAACAATGGGAGATGTAAGCATACTGACTCACTGCAGTTCAAATAATTCTCTTCTACTTTTTTTCTCTAATGTTGCAGTCTGCAGCGGCACAAGGGGCGACAAAAAGACTTGAGAGAAAAACCAAGGAGAAACATGCCAATCAGGATGGTGAAGAGGTCACAAGGCCCGACGGTCAGGACGGGCTCAAAGCTCCTGATGCCTTGCAGCCCATCACCGAGCACAGGCCCTAGACCATATATGTCATGCAGCCTGCCAGCCACACCAGGGCTTGAAATACATAGCAGGACAACATCCGGATATATAGTAGCCAGTATCATTTCTTTGATACAAGTCCTGATATAATGCATATGATCTTACTGTATACCACACATGTTGTGGAGTAGTAACAAACAAGCACGAGCACGTCAATCATTTCTAAAACTGTCCTTTCGAAACTAGAAAAATAGAAAATTTGAGTTTTCTTGAACCATGGTTTACATATTCGGCGTCCCGTATTGGACTGATCTGTACAATCCCAAACAGTCGAATATGATACAGATGCAATTTTGCAAATAATTCAGTTTAAACCGGCAAATTTTTTAAGGATTTTTTTTTTTTTTTTTTAAAGGTCTTGGAGAGATGGAGATGGCACGGCGGTTGACCTGATGAACCAGAATATGGTAGAACCATCTATCTATAGTACACATGGCAGGGTGAAATATCAATCAGGTTTATCCATCTACTGGAATCTATCATGGATGGATTATGTTTCAAAAATCGATCATGCAATTCTATCCATATGATATGTGGCCCCTCAAGGTGAGCATGGTTCAAAAACTTGAGAACTGACTCGACTTGATGTCTAGCCAGGTTGGGCCAACTGGAAGACTTAATCAAGTCTTTACCTGACTTAACTCAACATTTAAATAATTAATTTAGCATATGTAGTGTGCTTGTGAAAATTCAAGATTATCATGAATAAGTACAAAAATACGCAATATAAGTCAAAACAGTGCTTTTAGCATAGTTCTGAAACTCAGTGACTCGACTCAAAAGTCAACCGAGTCAACCTGACCAGATAATAAAAACAACAATAGTGCAGAGGCAAGGCATGCACTTTTGTGAAAATTCATGATTGTCATGAACTCCTAATTTCAAGCTGCTGTATCACCAAGGCATGCACTTCCATCTGTGATTTGGTGACAAGTTTTACATAAACCAGCATTATTACTTAAATATTCCTATTAATTTAATTATTAAATATTGAGTTTAGTTGAGACTTCAAGCTGAACCAACAAGGCTGGAGATCGAATTGAGTGGCATTTTCAGGTTTTTGAACCATGGCTTGTAGTGTGCCGGTAGCAAGTCTAGCAGCCCTTCATGAGGTCGCATCTTCAACTCCGTGTAGTCGATAATTATTTTTAACAAAAGTAGAACAGTTGACTGGGCGAGTGACTCAATTGCCTCACGCCAAGGCCCATCAAGTCGACTCACCGAGTTTTTAGAACTATGAGGGTAGAAAATGGAAGTAATTAATGGTCAAATATTCAATGGGGTCAATTGGGGAAAGTCTTTTTTCTAATAGGATAAGGAAAGAAATGAAAAGAAAAAGCCCAATCATGCACCGTCCCAGTAGATGTATGGACCGGATCGTTGCATCACACTGGCAATGTATCATGTAGAGATGGATCTACATATATCTGGTTCTCCTGGCTCTACTGCATCATCTATGTCACAAAAACACTGCAAAAAAGAGACTACATGACCCGACTTTGGAGAAAATGCATAATAACAGAGCCCCATTGCGTACTTGGGGCAGAGCTCATTTTTCTTTCGTAATTTCTGCGAAAAAGAGAAGTCATACACTGAACAGCAGAGGCGTATGTTTAACAAAGGGCCTGCCACCTCTGTGGCTTTGACCTGAAACACAACCGCTGCGCAAATTATATTCATATGTACACACAATATCACCTGAATAGAAGGGCCTGCCCTTTCGCTGGCTCTGACCCACAAAAGCTCCGGTCCTTCTGGCATTGTTGGAGGCTGGTGAGCTGCACTGTGGGAAGCTGGAGAGACTGTTATAACTAGAAAATGAACCCTTTCCCTTTCACCATCACAAATGCATTAACAGACATAGGAGCAGTGCGTATGCGCATTGAAAAAATTGAACAGTAAGAAGACCTGCAACAGAAGCTGCATAAAAGCAGATGGGATTTAATCAGATAGAGAAATGAGAAGGCAGGAGAGTTTACAATAGCATTTCATTCACTATTGAAATGGATCAGGACAACCATTACTTTTTCTTTTCTTTTCTTTTCTTTTTTTTTCCCTTAAAAATCGAATCGTAGCAACCTCAGTGTCCTTAATCAAGCAATCATCAAGCTGCAGTTTGGTTTTTTTCATTTACAACTTGAAGTAACAAAATTTCACTTTGTTTAGCTGGTGTTCCTAAAGTATGTAAGTGGATTGCCAGGTGACCAAAGTACCAGGGATATCCCTGGTGATGGGATTTGATTGGGCCACATGTAACTGTCTGAGATGGAGGATATCCCTGGTGTTCCGGTCAGCAGCCAATCCGCTTCCCTAAAATATGGAAGCAAAGAAATGCAACTAGAAGTTGTTAAGTTCCACTTAATTTAACTAGTCATTGTAATTATGTTAGATGGCGTATCCAAACGCAGCCTAATTCATCTCACTCAGTCTCTTTTGAGAAGGTCAAAATGCATCTCTATCTGTCTTACCATGATAATCATGTCACTGAAATTTGAGGGATGTACACTGCTCTATTTTAAAACAGCAGTATGTTTAGATCTACAGTGTGAAACAAGATGATCTAGAAGTGAAGAAACCGATATGTTCAAAGTTTGAAACTCCATGAGGTATGATGGGGGCTGAGCCTCAAGCAAATCTGCAGTTTGCTGAGACACCCATTCCATACTTGTGTGGTCCATGGTTTGATGAACCAAGCCATTGGTCTATTGAGCCCCAACCTAGACGGGGATGATGTAAGATTACACTGGTGGATGGTCACAATCAGCCCGTAATCTAAATCTCAATATTTCAAGAACACATAAATGCAATAATTTAAAAAATAGACAAATAGTTTCGTGAGTACAGATCTTAAAGAGCTAGTTGAATATTTTGAGAATATATGGCTGCGACTTGGTTTCGGACCAACCCAAACCTGAGTGACACGACCCAAGTTCAGGTAGGTTTGAAAAACAACAACCAATTTGAATTCAAGTTGGATTCAGGTTGAGCAAATATGGGTTGGGTTAGGTCAAGTAACGAACATGGTATTCAATAACAGTAGTGGTGGCCATAACAGCCACCACAATTACCATTATGATACGGGATGTAACAGCCATTAAGGAAAAAAAAAATCAGCCTGTAGCAGCCGTTTTCGGCTATTTTTCTGTAGCGGCCGTTACAGTTCCGTACGTTAGACAGCTGGAGAATCACGAGAACAAAATCCCACGCAAGCTCTAGGTTGATGGGTTTTCTCTACAACCCTCAAAGAAAGAATTAAATAAATATATAGGACCAATTACAAGAATGCCCCTTTACAAAGAGGAACAACCCAGTATGGGCCAGGGGCAAAAAGGGAAAAAGATAAAATAAATAACAGAAAACATAGACATAAGATACATGAGTTAACAACCCCCCTCAAACGAAGGGGGGTGGTTCACCAGCATGAGTTTGGCAATTAGGAAGGAATGACGGGCCTAAGGTAGTGTCTTAGTTAGAATGTCAGCGATATGATCTAGGGACTTTACATGAGGAAGGGAGATGATGCTAGATAGATATTTCTCACGGATGAAGTGACAATCAACCTCTATGTGCTTCGTTCTCTCATGAAAGACAGGGTTTGAGGCAATCTGAATGGCACTAATGTTATCGACATGAAGAGGAGTTGGGAGTTGGGGTTGAAAGATGAACCCCAAGATCACAGAGAAGTCCACGGAGCCACATAACCTCACTGCGAGTAGCAGACATCGCACGATACTCCTAGTTGGACTTAGAGACTATTGGTTCCTTTTTGCACTTCCAAGAGATAAGCGAGGAGCCAAGAAACACGCTAATACCCGGTGGTGGACTGCCTAGTGACTGCACACCCTGCCCAATCAGCATTTGAATATGCTCAAAGCTCCAAGGGAGCACTGGAAGAGAAAAACATAGATCGGTCCACAGTCCCACGTCAATACCGGATGATCCAAAAAACAGTTGTCATATGCAATGTTATCAAATTGTAAATCGTATCATAAATCGTTTTCTTGTCTGAATCGTATCGTATTGTAAATCATAAGATTTTTTTAAATTTTCATAAAAATATTATAAAAAAATAATTATACATAGATAAGAAAAATTAAAAAACACATCAATCATCCATTTTCTCATGAATATGCTAAAAACACAATTTAACCATGACATTAATCTAGTCTAGTGATCAACTGTATGTATAAATTATAATGTATGAATATGATATAATTTAATTTTTTGAATTATGACTTAGCAACACGGTCCATAATTTAATTAATTAATTTTGAGTTACTATATACCTCATGTACAATTTTTTAAGGCAATGTACATGGACCCACCTCAATGTATGTACTATATATCTATGTTGTTCATTCATTTTACCAATTCATTTTATGACATGGTAAAAAAATAAGGTAGATCCATATCTTAGGTGGACTACTAGTGGGTGGGGCCCTAAATGTGGGGCCAATCTCAATTATTTTGCCAACTCATTTTAAGGGTGGGTACGAAAAATCAGACATATCTAAATCTTAGGTGGACTATAGTGAGTGATGTCTTGAATGTGGGGCCCACCTCTAACATTTATTGTACATCCATGCTGTCCATTCTTTTTGCCAACTCATTTTAGGGCATTGTCCCAAAGATGAGGCAGATCCAAATCTTGGTGGACCGCACAATACGGATTAAATTCCCACCATTAAAAACTTTATGGGCCAAAAGATTTTTTGGATCGAGCTACTGTTTGTGTTTTCCCTTCATCCAAGTCCATGTGACCTTATCAACAAGTTCAATGGCAAATAAACATTACAATGGGCCATAGGAAGAAGAAAGAAGAAGAAGAAGATGACGGCTATGTTTTTTTTTTTTTTTTTTTTTTTTTTCCTTTTACCTTATCCTTTTCTTTTTTTTCGTTTTCTTTTAGGTTACGTGCATAACGAACGGTATTAGCCAAACTTTTTTTCGTTTTCCATTGGCCGCTGCCTATTTTCAAATGGTATTATCAAATCGTACGATTTAGATCGGAATCATACAATTCCACTCCAAATGCGATTCCGACCATCAATATGGATCGTATGATGGTACGACACGATACGATTCATATCGTATATCATATGATTATGATAACACTGGTCATATGCAGAGTTCAGGGAGCCGAGACAAATTGACTGACAACTTGAACAACATAAGCAATGTCGGGGCGAGTCATCGTCAAATATACCAGACTACCCACTAAGCAACGATAAAGAGTAGGTTGCTCCAGCAAGTCCCCATCATCACAGCCATATTGAACATTTAATTCCAGGGGAGTTGGACAGGATTTCTAATCCGTCAACTGAGTCATAGCAATGTGGTCCTGAGTATATTTACGTTGGCTTACAAGAATTCCAAGCTCAGAGCGTGGGATTTCAAGTCCCAAGAAGTAGGTAAGAGGGCCCAAGTCCTTCATTTTGAAGGAAGAGGAGAGAACCATTTGAAGCTAAGTAATTCTAGCTGAATTACTGCCAATTAATATGAGATCATCCGCATATACCAGAACAATGACAAGGCCCCGGGAGGTAGTGTGGGTAAATAATGATGGATCGCAGCCACTCTGAGAAAAACCAGCATCGATAACTACATCATGGAACCGCTGAAGCCAGTAACCGCAGAGCTTGCTTAAGACTATACAAAGCCTTCTTCAGGCGGCAAACCATATCACCAGTACCAGTATTAGACCCTGGAGGCAATTTCTTATACACCGTCTCTTGAAGGTCACCATGAAGAAAGGCATTCTTCACATCCATTTGAAAAGTGGGGCCAAGCACGAATAAAGGCAAGGGCAAGAAGAGTTCTGACAGTCTTCATTTTGGCAATAGAGACAAAAGTCTCTTCATAATCAATACCATACTCTTATTTGTACCCTTGGGTGACAAGCCTTGCCTTGTATCTATCCATAGAGCCATCAAATTTCAGCTTTATGGAATACACCCATTTATTGTCGATAAGTTGTTGGTCTGGAGGACGTGGAACAAGTTCCCAAGTATAATTCTCATCTAAAGCCTAAACCTCCTTTGCCATGGCATCTCTACAACAACTCTGAGTAACAGCTGGTGAGTAAGAGGTCGGAATAGAAATGGAGTCCAAAGTGGAAGTCATGGCAGGCATAGAATAAATGAGACAATCAAGAGCTCTACGAGGCATGTAGATTTCCAACAGAAGAAAGAAAGAGGAGTTTTGAGAGAGAGAAGAATAGAGGTTAGGTCTTAAAACCTAATCCTCCAAGTTTTATTATAATAGGGCTTATTTGCATTTTACAACTTACTGCCTTAGAGAAGAGGAAATAACATAAAACCCCTTATCTTTCAACACTCCCCCTCAGGTTGGTGCGTGAATATCTATCATGCCCAACTTGCCAGAAATCTCACAAAGAGAAGTGGAATTTAAAGCCTTTGTAAATATATCTGCCAGCTGATCTGAAGAGCGAAGGAAGGGTGTGGAAAGTTCTCTTGAAGTAATCTTCTCTCGAACGAAATGGATATCAACCTCAATATGTTTAGTCCTCTCATGAAAAACTGAGTCTGAAGCGATATGAATGGCTGCTTGGTTGTCACAATAGAGAGGAATGGTTGAGTCAGAGAATAAACCTAACTCTTTCATGATGGACTTTAACCAAAGTAGCTCACATGTCCCATGAGCAATAGCTCTGTACACTACCTCTGCACTTGACCTGGAGACCACAGGTTGTTTCCTACTTCTCCAAGTCACCAGGTTTCCTCCCACAAAAGTACAATATCCAGACGTAGATTTTCTATCTGTAGAGCAACCTGCCCAATCTGCATTTGAGAAACCACATATATTCACATGCCATGATTCTTGTACAAAATTCCTCGACCTGGACACGTCTTTAAGTATCTTAGGACATGATGAACCGCCTCCAAGTGAGGCTTCCTGGGAGAATGCATGTATCAACTCACAATACTCACTGCTTGAGTAATATCTAGCCTTGTGATTGTCAAATAAATCAATTTCCCAACTAGTCTCTGATACATACCAGTGTCTTCAAGCTTGTCACCTATGTCTGCATGCAGTGAGTGTTTCTGCTCCATGGGGGAAGGCGCTGGTCGAGAACCCAACTCTCCTGTCTCCTTAAGAAGATCAAGGGTATATTTTCTCTGAGAAATGAAGATGCCCTTTGATGAGCGGGCCACTTCAATTCCCAGAAAATATCGCAGACAACCCAAGTCCTTCATTTCAAACTCCTTGCTTAGTCGATGTTTGGTTTGTAGGATGAATTGCAAGTCATCACCAGTAAGGACAATGTCGTCCACATACACAAGCAGAATATCTTCCTTTTGGGCGTGAATGAATGAAAACTGTATGATCTGTTTGGCAGCGCTTGAACCCAAAGGAGAGAACTGCAGAACTAAATTTTGCAAACCAAGCTCTGGGAGACTGTTTTAAATCATACAAAGCCTTTTTCAGCTTACACGCGTTTCCTGACTCCCCCTTAAGCTGAAAACCAAGGGGAAGGTCCATGTACACCTCCTCAGTCAGATCACCATTTAGAAAAGCATTCTTGACATCCAATTGGAACAGAGGCCAATCCAGGTTAGCCGCTAGAGAAAGGATGAGACGAACAGAATTAAGTTTAGCCACAGGAGAAAAAGTCTCAGTATAATCAACTCCAAAAAGTTGAGTGTAGCCCTTAGCCACCAGTCGAGCTTTGTATCTTTCTACAGTACCATCTGCACGATATTTGATGGAGAAGACCCATTTACAACCGTCTTCTTCCCAAGAGGTAGAGAGATAACATCCCATGTACCACTCTTGTGTAGAGCTTCCATCTCGACTTCTATAGCTTATTTCCAAGCAGGTACTGCCAAAGCGTCATGAACAAATCTAGGAATAGTATTAGAAGATATAGGTACTAAGAAGGAACAATAGGATGGTGACAGGGACTCATAACACAGAAAATTTGATATAGGATGCAAAACTGGATGATGACTACGAGTGCGAGTTGCAACAGGGAGAGGAAGAGGTACCTAAGGTTAGGAGTGGTGCTACCATCAGCAAGACGAACAAACCGAGAACAGGATGTAACAGTAGAAGATGTAAGGAAGTGACGCATACCAGTCATATGATCAGAAGCCCCAGAATCGATGATCTAAGTGGATGGGGCTGAAGAAGCATGCAAGGCAGTACCTGTGGTTGTAGCGAAGGAAGTGGATGAGAGCTGTAGATCAGAGGAAGGCGTAGTGGATGTAGAAGGCTGCAGCAATCTCAGGAGTTCCATAACTTCTGCTCTGGTCATCAATGTAGACTCAGAAGGAGAAGTATCAGGGATTCTGACATTATCTATAGGTTGGTCCTCAACATCTATTGTGGCAGCATGTGCTGACGGATAGCCATGTATTTTGAAGCATCGTTCCACTGAATGCCCTGAGCGGTTGCAGTGAGTACAGAAGTAACGTGAACCTCCACGTCTACGACCTCGACCATGAACTGAGGAACTACCACGTGAATCAAAACGGCCACCCCTTCCATTAGGTGAAGCAGTGGAAGATGTAAAAGCTGCTCGCTCTTGTGTAGGAGATGATAAAATAGTAGGCATGGTCATCACTTGACGACGACTCTCCTCGGTATGAACAATGGAGTAAACTGTCTTAAGCGATGGAAATGGGATCGTAGCAACCAGCTAAGTACGAAGGGACTCATAGTCTGCAT